>OZ020552.1:13601196-14822267 GCA_963971465.1 Lepidochitona cinerea | reverse complement strand
AATACCGAATGCAATCTGTAGAAGGAAATGCATTGGGAAATCCATGCAAATCTATGTAGAATTTAATTGTATTGAAGGCATTGTGAATAAAAGCTGCGCTCATTCTGTCGTCAGCAAAATGTACGTATGGGGTGTAAGGTTGTCAATCGTAAACCTGTGTATGGCCATCTGTAAGAGTCATTTATTCTATGCCAATAACCACTAAGCGTTTAATAGTCACATCGGTATAAAAAAATCATAGTCTCAGGCCGATATACGCATGCTATGAGATATACATATGCTATGAAAATACGCTTGCTATGAAATATACACATGCTATGGAATATACACATGCTATGTGATATACGCATGCTATGGGATATACACATGCTATGGAATATACACATGCTATGACGTATACACAGGCTATAAGATATACACATGCTATGGGATATACGCATGCTATGGGATATACACATGCTATGGAATATACACATGCTATGTGATATACACATGTTATGCGATATACATATGTTATGCGATATACACATGTTATAGATGTAAACACGTTTTAAGATATACACATGCTATGGGACATACACATGATATGGGATATACACATGATATGGGATATACACATGCTATGTGATATACACATGTTATGGGACATAAACATGTTATGCGATATACATATGTTATGCGATATACACATGCTATGGGGTATACACATGCTATGGGATATACACATGCTATGGGTTATACACATGCTATGCAATATACACATGCTATAAATGTAAGCATGCTTTAAGATATACGCATTCTATGAGATATACACATGTTATGAGATGTATGAGATATGCACATGTTTTGAGATATACCCATGTTTTGAGATATACCCATGTTTTGAGATAAGCCCATGTTTTGAGATATACCCATGTTTTGAGATAAGCCCGTGTTTTGAGATATACCCGTGTTTTGAGATAGGCCCATGTTTTGAGATATGCACATGTTTTGAGATAAGCCCATGTTTTGAGATATACCCATGTTTTGAGATAAGCCCATGTTTTTAAATATACCCATGTTTTGAGATAAGCCCATGTTTTGAGGTATACCTATGTTTTGAGATATGCCCATGTTTTGAGATATGCCCATGTTTTGAGAAAAGCCCATGTTTTGAGATATGCTCATGTTTTGAGATATGCCCATGTTTTGAGATATGCCCATGTTTTGAGAAGCTTGGCCCAGGTTTCTGCCACCGCCGTATTTAAGAAAAATGCTGTCGTCCGTATAAAAAAAATGTTGTCATTTTGGAGTATGGAATGCCAAAGCGGAAAAAATTCAACATTTGCAATTTTACCTTCAGCATCTCGATTTTTTGCTCAACAAAAGAATATTTTTCAACATTCGTTAAAAATGTTGTCAACGACCATATTTTGTGGCTCAATTCTATGTTATTTTATATTTAAATCGCGTTTATTTCATTCAAGACCCAAAAAAAATCATACCACATGCATCTAAAAAAATAATCCAAAACATTATCATACCGCTACATCAATTTTTACAGCCAGCTTAGTGTTATTTTATATGCGTAACATGTCTTTTGTTATTTCATTCAAATGATTTTTAAAAATGCATTACCTCTAAAATATGGTTCAAGGCGTACGATTTTTCGTTTCAACCAATGAACAGTTTTTATCGTTCAACTATTGAGCTGGTTTTCGTCCAATCGTTGAAGTGTTTTTCCGTAAAATGTTGACCTGATTTTCCCGTTAAATGTTGAACTACTTTTTAGTTGAGAGAAAAAAAATGATTTCTCGCAGCACGTGACACTTAGTCGTGATCACACAAATCGGTGACGTCAAATATCTTCGGGTGCACCCCTACTTCTCCGTCTCAAATCGCTCATAAGATCTCCAAAACTTTGACCGCCACCAGCCATTTTGTCTTAGTTTTCGCGGCACAAGCAGACATAGTCTGGTACCCTGCCCCTAAACTCGTACAAGATAGCTCGCCTAATAACGAGCTATCTTGTACGAGTTTAGGGGCAGGGTACCAGACTAAAGCAGACAGCGGATGGATACTGTGACGTCATCAGTTTTTGTATAGAAACAGTCACGTGTTTCTTGCGCGAGATGTCAAAACCATGTAAAAAAACAGGTCAACAATAAATCGGTTCAACAGTTGCGCGAAAAAAAAACAGTTTACTGGTTAAACGAAAAAACACTTCAACAGTTGAACGAAAAAAAGAAACACGTTAACAGTTGAACGTAAAAACGGTAAAGTAGTGGAATGAAAAGTTGCAAGTGTTGGACCAATTTTTAGAGGTAATAAATAAAAAAGACATACTAGTATAATTATATGTATCGATGATGTAAAATTTTGTGTATTTCTTGGATTATTTTTTTTCGGATAGTATTTTTTTAAGTGTGTTTCGTTTGAAAATTTTGCCATATATCTTGTTACTTTTTTTGGACAAAATTTTTAACGAATGTTGAAAAATATTGTTTTGTTGAACAAAAAATCGAGATGCTGAAGGTAAAATTGCAAATGTTGAGTTTTTTCCGCTTTGGCATTCCATATTGGAGGCAGAAACCCGGATTAACTCATGCAATGAGATATATGTATGCACACGTTAAGTGATATGCATTTTTAAGGTGGCATGAGCTGCTAAAATTCACACTTTTTTCATAATTCCTCATCATCACGATAGTAAGAGGCTGTGACGGCCATCGAAAAACGAAATGATTGGCGTTGGGTTGAGGAAAATCCATACAGAATGTGGCTTATACGAAACGGAATAGTGTTTTAAAAGTAAACAAAATTTAAATAACCGGGACGACCATTCAGTTGGTTCAAAACAATACTTTATGGTATATTTTCGAGACTAGAAGCACTAAAAAGCTTTTGAATTATACGTATTGTGAAAAATAGCCCATAATTTCAACATTCTGTTTTTACGTCAAAATATCAACATTTTGGCAGCTCATGCCACTTTCAGTGATAAACACATGTTATATTTCGTCTGTTTCCAGGAACGCATTGCAAAGTTTCATGGTACTCAGTGTGGATTTTGTACCCCAGGAATGGTGATGAGCATGTACAGCTTATTAAAGAACAATCCACAACCAACATTACAAGATATCAAAAACAATTTAAACGGTATGTGTTTGTCTTCTTATTTTAAAACGCTTTGCTGTGGAAAGTTCAATTAAATAAAATGGGATTAATGGTCATAAATATACACAAAAAAAAAGTAAAGCACCCCCCTGGAATGTCTGCACAGACCACTAAAATCATTGGTGTAGAGAGATCTTTGGCAAACTGATGTTGCTTAACTTTTTTCTTTGTGTATATTTTGGCTTGTTTGGCTATTTGGCGCGTTTGGCTATGTGGCGTGTTTGGTTTTGTGGCGTGTTTGGCGTATTTGGCGTATTTGGCTATGTGGTGTGTTTGGCTATGTGGAGTGTTTGGCTATGTGGTGTGTTTGGCTATGTGGAGTGTTTGGCTATGTGGTGTGTTTGGCTATGTGGTGTATTTGGCTATGTGGAGTGTTTGGCTATGTGGTGTGTTTGGCTATGTGGTGTGTTTGGCTATGTGGTGTGTTTGGCTATGTGGTGTTTGGCTATGTGGAATGTTTGGCTATGTGGTGTGTTTGGCTATGTGGAGTGTTTGGCTATGTGGTGTATTTGGCTATGTGGAGTGTTTGGCTATGTGGTGTGTTTGGCGTATTTGGTGTGTTTGGTTTTGTGGCGTGTTTGGCGTATTTGGTGTGTTTGGCTATGTGGCGTGTTTGGCGTTTTTGGCGTGTTTGGCTATGTGGTGTATTTGGCTATGTGGAGTGTTTGATGTATTTGGCGTGTTTAGCTATGTAGCGTGGTAGGCTATATGGTGTGGTTGGCTATGTGGTGTGTTTGACTATGTGGCGTGTTGGGTAGGTGAACAAAAATCCTCGAAAACCCGTATCGTCGTCTTCACCAGTCATATTAGAGATGGGAACAACACGAATAAGAAAGCGTGATATATTTTGATCTTGCCTAGTGTCTTCGCTGACAGAGGAGGATGGTGAAAAAGTCGCTAATGCATTGGTTGATTGATTGATTGTTTGGTGTTTTACGCCGCGCTCCAGATTATTTCACTTATATGGCGGTTGTGGGAGGAAACCGGACTCTATGCCCGGAGGAAACCCACGACCTTCCGTTGATAACTGGCAACCATCCCATCATAGGTCGTTCGAATGAAAACCCAGTCAGACAAAATTTTCCAATTTTTTTGGACTGAGTGAGATTCGAACCCGCGACCCATTGGTGGAAGGCTGTTCGGATTGAGCGTCCAACGCTCTACCTACAGAGCCACGGAGGTCCCCGCCTAATGCATTGAAGAGGTAAAATGTAAAGTGGAAGTAAATGCTACGTTACAAGAGTAAAATACTAATTCAATTTTAAGATATATTAGCCGTCAGAGATTGTACTTAAATTATTGGTTTCCCAATGATACGTCATTTTCAATTCCATTTTTTGATACGGTTAACATTTATTGCAGGAAATTTGTGTAGATGTACTGGCTACAGATCAATAATTGATGCCTTCAGGTCCTTTTCAAAGGTTTGTTAACGGGTGCTCTAAATCTAATATAGCTTATTCGCAGTGGAAACTGCGGAACCGAACGTGTCATTCTATAGTGTGTGTCTAAGACCTGTAATGTTGGTTGTTATGTCAGCCGGTAGAAGGACTTAGTTAACTCGGAAATAGCACAAACGATAACTTGTATTCTGGTGTTGTCGAGTCTTACATAGATCTTACAAAGTGCCTCACTTGGTTAGTACATGGAAACGGACTAAGATATTACATCTCTCCTTTGTTTTTAAAATAGTTTTCACACGAAATAAACTTATGATTAACGTTAGCAAAATGCGTCGAACATATTAACATTAGTAAAGAACATAGAAATACGTTTAAGCTAATAAACAACGTTACATGTTGTGTTAAAGAAACTGAAACTAAAGTAATCTGAAATGTTCGTTCAATGTCAATAAAACTGAAAACCACGTAGTCTCTGGTTTTTAACTAAAGTTCGAAAGGTATAGGTTGAACATGAAGTTGAAAGGTTAATCATTACAGTTAAAGTTCATCAATTAAAAAGCGTGTGGGACGTCTACGACGTAGAGGGTAATGTCGCTTCGGTGTAGCTGGCATTTGATCACACTGAGGTTGAGACGGGAAAGTGTCAAGGTCATCTTCAGTGTCCGACAAATCTGGTGTAGAGAAAGGACCATCAAATGGCTTGAAAAACGACATGTTGCGAGTAATCACGTGAGAACCACACTGTGCTGACACCATTGATTTGTTTACATTTACAACTGTGTAAGTCTTGGGATTAAATGGTGTGGAGAACTTGTTTCTCTTTGGCTGGCGAACTAAGACTTTATCTCCTAGCTTTAAAGATGTCAATTTAGAACACCGTCTTTTATCAGCATAGTCTTTCATGAGTTGCTTATTTCGGTTGTCTCGATTACGAACTTTGTCATCTCCATCCACTTTCTGTAACACTGGAAGTTTAGTGCGGATTGGTCGGCCAAATAGCAGTTGAGCTGGGGAAATACCTGTAGTTGTATGTGACGTGGCGCGGTAGTTCCTTAAGAATGAATGTAAATCCTGTTTCCAATTCCTTCCTTCAAGAACAGAACTTCGAATTGTTTTTCCTAAAGAACTCATGAATCTTTCAACAATACCGTTTGCTTGAGGCCAAAGAGGAGTTATTCTCCTATGATGAAATCCTAAGTGGTGAGAAAAATCAGAAAATTCCTTTCCTTGAAATGGCGGGCCATTATCAGTCTTAACGACCTGGGGTATTCCGAACATAGCAAAGATTTTATCAACAACAGGGATGGTTGCTAACGCTGATGTTGATTTCACGATCTCGACGACTGGATATCGAGAATAATCGTCGACGAGAACTAGTAAATAGTCTCCGCTTGGAAAAGGTCCACAGAAGTCCATTGAGACTTCAGTCCACGGTGCTTGGGGTAGTTCAGATGATTGTATCGGTTGTGGTTTCACTCTGTCAACACTGGCTTGGCAGGCTAAACATTGATTGATTGTCTTTTCAATAAGAGTGTCCATTCCAGGAAACCATACTATTTCACGAAGAAAGGCTTTCGTTTTAGTCATCCCTTGGTGACCTTCGTGAGCGAGATCGACGGCTTTCGATTGTAAAGTTTTTGGTATCACGATCCTGTGTCCACGTAACAATATACCATCAGTTGAAACGGCTAATTCTTGATGAATGTTTTTAAACTGTGTCATTGTAGTTTTGTCAGTGTCACTACTTGATGTTGCGTTGTGCCATTTTCCACTGTTAACCAGATTTATTACCTCTTGAAGTGTGGTATCATTTGCTGTTTCAAGGGCGATTTCTGTTAAAGTTACGGCATTTTGAGTAGCATGATTAGTGATCAGATTGATGAATTCTTCAGCTGATCTTCTCTTGTATGAGTTTTCATTGGTGTCGGATGGCGAGACATAAAGTCAGCTGGGTTGTCTTTACCACTTCTGTTGTCTTTACCACTTCTGTGAATAATGTCAAAGTTATACTGTTGAAGGCGTAGACCCCATCGCTCGATTCTAGCGGGTGGTTTTGACAAAGGGTTTTTAAAGATTATCTCCAGTGGTTTGTGGTCTGTAATGAGAGTGAATTGTGCTCCATACCGGTATAAATGAAAATGCTCGCATCCCCACACAATGGCCAAGGCTTCGCGCTCAGTTTGGGAATATTTCTGTTCTGTGGGGGATACGGATCTTGAAGCATAAGCAACAATATGCGGAGAACTGTTTTTGCTTTCTTGTTGAGCCAATATAGCACCTAGACCCACAGGACTGGCATCTACTACGAGTTGGGTGTGGTGTTTTGGATTAAAATAAGCCATGACAGGGGCTTCTGATAACAGTGTTTTTAGTCTGTCAAATGCATGTTGGCATTCAGTCGTCCAGTTGAATGGTGCGTTTTTGTGTGTTAGATCGCGTAGAGGGGCTGTTATGGTAGAATAGTCTGGGATAAATCTTGCTGAAAAATTTGTCATTCCCAAGAAGCTGCGTACTTCTGAAGCGTTGCTAGGTATCTCTGAATTGACAACGGCAATGACTTTCTTAGGATCCGGTAACATTCCTCCATCGGTGAAGATATATCCATAAAACTCGAGAGTTGTTTTGTTGAACTCACATTTACTTTTGTTAAGGGTTAAGTTCCTTTCCCTCAAGCGTTGAAAAACGGCAGATAATGCTTTGTCATGGGAAGCTTGGTCAGCACCAAATACTATGATATCGTCACTTATGTTTCGTGCACCAGGGATATCATTAAGAGTTTGTTGAATAGCGTTTTGGAAAATTTCTGCTGCTGAACAAGTTCCAAAGTTGAGACGCTTGTATCGACGTAGACCAAGGTGGGTAGAAAAAGTGGTTATGTATCTGGAGTCAGGGTGAAGTTCGAGCTGATGGTAACCGGCCTTAAGGTCTAACTTGGAAAATACTTTAGCTCCATGTAGATCATTGATGACGTCATCGACCGTTGGGGTTATATGACGTTCACGCATTATGGCTTTGTTAGGTGCTCTCATGTCTATGCAAAGACGGATTTCTTCTGAGTTTTTGGGTTTCGGAGTGGCCACTAAAGGTGAGACCCAAGGTGTTGGTCCATCAACAGGTTCGATTATGTCCATTTCCTCCAATCGAGTCAGTTCCTGTTCAACTTTTTCTCTTAAATGGAAGGGGATACGTCGATGAGGTTGAGTTATTGGGGGTACAGTTTGATCAATGTGAAGGTTTACTTGAAAATTAGTCATTTTTCCAATCCCATTAAACAAATCCTGATATTTTTCAATAAGGTCGTCACTCAGTGTATGTGTTGTTTGGTTAGAGGTTAATGCTACTAGTTTTACTAAACCAAGTTCTTGAGCAGTTTGACAGCTTAACAATGACGCATTGCTAGCTTCTGTGACATAAAACGTTGCTGTGGTGTACTTATGTCTTGATTCAATCGTACTTGAGAATTTTCCTTTCAAGGTTAATGGTTGTGTGGAGGCATACGGGTAAATTTTGGTTTTTGTGTTTTCTAGGTTAACAGAATGTTTGAGTTTATCAAATGTTTCAGCACCGACGATGTTAACACTTGCACCTGAATCTATCATCATTTGAATTTCTGTGTTTGCAATTTTGACTGGAGTTTGTGGTTGTTGATCGTTAGTGTTTTTAAGTCCATACACATAATCATCGTCTGAGCTTGACGACTCGCTTACTTGAACTGTGTTAGTGTTTTTATGACGTAGGTTGAATGTTGGTTTACAGTGTTGGCGTGAGGCTGATTGCTCATTTTTCTTGGAGAGGCAGTATTTTTCAAAATGATGCAGTTTACCACAATAATTGCATTCAGCATCCCTTGCTGGACATGAAGTGTAACCATCTCGATGTGGGTAGTTTCCACCACAATTTCTACATTTTTCATTTCTTTTATGACGTTTCTTGGCATTTTGGTTGGATTTTCTGTTTGAATTTTGCCTGAACTGTGTCTTTCCGTGTTTGTTTTGTTTATGTGACCTACTTGTCTGTAGGGTCATTCCGTGTGCAAACTGCTGAGAAAGATCGTCACTGTGAGGAGTTTGATTTGTTTTCTCGATACCACTGTCCTGACGTTCAAACAGTTCTAGCGATCGACCAGTGTTTAATAAAGTATCTAGAGTTAAATCAGATTCTCTCAAAACACGGCGTCGTAGACGAGAAGAAGTACAATGTTGAATTATTTGTGATTTGATTTCTTTGTCTACGTTGTCAAAATTACAAGTTTTGGCAATTTGTCGAAGTCTGGTGTGATAGCAATCGAGAGTCTCTCCTGGTTCTTGTATTGTATTTCTGAATGTAAAAACTTCAAATTCTGGGTTACGTTTTGGTTGAAAATATTGCATAAGCTTAGATTTGGCTAGATCATAGTCTGCGTTGTCGCCCGTCTCTGGGAGAGTGTCAAAAATATCCATGACGTCATCACCAGCGTAGTGCAGTAACATTGCACGTTTCCGAGTTGTGTCTGTTATACCAGAAGTCTATGAATGTGGAAGTGTGAAGCGTTCCATTACATAGTGTTGAGGGCATTGGCGCCGTTTGACCCAGAGGTCACCATACACAGAGCCCTCTCTCGGTTAGTCAGAAAGCGTGGCTTTTCTTCACTTTCTCCTATGAACTATTATGGGATGCATAAGAAAAAACATGGCGAACATTTTATTTATGATAACAGTACTTGATGGAGCAAAAGTTAAAGTTTCCGAAGAACTTCATAAAGTTGAAAATGAGACAAGAAGACTTGTTTGGAACGATTTGAGTCCAAATGGAGATATCAGAGTCGCATGTTCGGTAAAGCTTTTATAAAAACTAATGCATTCTCCGAACTGCGGTTACTGGAATTGCCGTTAGATGCAGTAAGTGGAGAATGAATTTATTTTCTGATTTGAAATTGCGCAACCGTTGACAATTTCAAAATCTACCGCGCATAAACGTCACATAATGTAGTATAAGCAGGCTGAAAGCGCCAGTGCCCTGAATATGGGGTAATGCGACATTTCACACTTCCCTGTTCATAGACTTCTGGTTATACCCATTGCAATAATAAAATTCTCAAACCGATTTATCCACTTATTCCAACGTGGTCCAAGAGAGCTAGCTTCTGTGTTTATATCAAAGGCTGGAAAGGCAGGAAAAGGCATTGAGCTGGCCATCACTGTTCAGTGTTTTTACGTAATCTAATTCCAAGTGTTGTTGTTGGCATACATACAGCTGCTTGTGACCTAAATTCCCCTTTTTTCGCTGACGAAAAGTTTTTGTTCTTAGTTGTTTCCGAATCACTTTACCTCGTCGCCAATGTAATGTTGGTTGTTATGTCAGCCGGTAGAAGGACTTAGTTAACTCGGAAATAGCACAAACGATAACTTGTATTCTGGTGTTGTCGAGTCTTACATAGATCTTACAAAGTGCATCACTTGGTTAGTACATGGAAAAGGACTAAGATATTACAAGACCATTCGTCTAAAACCCAATGGCTGCGGATAGAGTGCACCACTAGTATGCTGGCAACACACATGTTCTCAACAACTTCCCGGCTTTCCAGATGGATTTAAAAAATAAAACATGCAACAATAAAATAAAGCCCACATCTGACCACATTGAAATGACTATATGAGTCAATTTACCAGTGGTTATTTAGCAATTGTCACAGAAAATTTTATCCTAACTGTGAGTAAACTTTTTTGAAATACTTAATGTTAAAATGGTAAAAATACTCCGTTTATTGCATTTTGCAAGTCCGACACAGGCCTTCCATCAATGCGGAACCGGTTCGAATCCCACTCAGACCAAATATAAATGGAAAAATATCTGAGTGGATTTTTCACTCGATCACCGTATGTGGGAGAGTTGTCAGGTACTCGCCGAAGGTCGGGGGTTTCCTTCGGGCAATGAGGTTTCTTCACCCAACGCCGCCAAATATCGAAATAATGTTGAGTGCGGCGTAAAACATCAAACAGTCAATGAACTCCGCTGATTTTTTTTCTTCTAAAATTATTATAAAATACAAATACCTCACCCATCCTGAAAAATTTACACACACCCATAATGTTACAGACCTTACACGACTAGCTTTAAATACATGTATGAAAATCCGTAAAATTTTGTCAATATATAAGTATTTCAGAAAACAATTTACTGACTAAAGCCAAACTCCTGTCTGTCTTAAACATAATGAAATGTCATGGGCTTTGGTTTATTACAACAACCTATGATTGGGTATAAAGGTCTAAATAAAATACCCACTTTTAACACAACTGGATACTTGTCTCCATGGTTATTTTAGTCAAGAAGATTTTCCCTGTGTCCGTGTGTTTTAGTGTCTATAAGTATACAGTATAAATGATTTTATGGGCTATCGAGCCAATAGCTCTAGTATTTTGGACAATCAGCTTCTCATTTCATGGTTTGGTAATCCAGGGACATTAGAGACACCAACCATTATCCAGTAAACAATTTTTTCTAATGTGCAGATCATTTAAGCGAGATTTTTTACAGTCGTAATTAAAAAGAGAATTAAAAAACTAATGATAATTGTCTTTTTTTCTCTCTATACAGAATGCCTGTTGTTCTGAAGAAATGGGTTGTTGTCAAACACAGAATCAAACCGGAAAAGAGAATGCCCAGGTTTGTCTTCATCATTAAACTGACTAAATGAATCACTTTTGACAATTATTTATACTTGAAAACGATGCACATGAGAACCCATAATTAACCTACTAATGTAATCCATCGGTGCATGGAAGAAACAAAAGTTACATGTAAGGCATCCTCGGATACCCAGGGTTAAATTCTCGACAAGCTCACCTCTTACCCCTGAGCGTAAGCGGAATTTTTAACCGTGGGTTTCGACGATGCATGTAAGGCAACATTGAATTAAATATGAAAATACAGCGACAAAAAGGGCGCATTTTTATGTTACTACTAAAACTCCGAGGTCACTCCAATACATGTAACAACTGTTTTCACTATATAGCTTTATTGGGTTTTGTGTTGTTTATTTCTATGTTAGAGTTATTAATATACATATGTTATAACAGGTGTCCAGTTTAGTTGATATGAAACAATTCCCTCCCCTGGACCCAACACAGGAACTTATATTTCCACCTGAACTTAAGGTAATCTCTTAAAGCACAACTCTTGTCGTATTTCGGGTGCGGGGGGGGGGGGCTGACAACATGACCCTGGACAGATGATATAAGGTATCTGAGAAGGGGGCGGTTGTATATGGCACTGACTGCCACAAATTTAGCCTATACATTAGTAGGGAGAGGGAAGGTTTATTGGGAAGAGGCTCATGTCCCAGATGGAATTAGAGGGCGATTTAGGGCTTAGCTCGATATCATGTTAAATGGAAGATCAATGGAGGAGTAACAGACAGCTTTATCGAGCGCCAACATTTAATGGAAAGAACCGAGGAAACGATGTGTGTAAAAGAAGTCTTGTAGGGCTGTGACTCAGGAATACTAGAGGCACGAGTTTATGCTAGTCTATAAAGTAGATCATAAAGCTCAAGGGAAGATTCATTTGTTAGTATGTGTAACGTATATCTGTTACAGTTGCCTGGGGACGAAGAAAAGGAAATGTTACGGTTTCAGGGAGGTTTTATCTGTTGGTTTCGTCCAAGGAAATTGGAAGTAGCCCTGGAAATTCTGTCTGCCAACTTTGATGCCCTTGTTGTGTCGGGATGTACAGCTACTGGTGAGTCCATACCAGTTTTCTTAATTTACAGGTATTATAATATGTTTGATTAAGTTCTGCCTTTGAGTTTAAAATGTTCGTGTCACTCACCCCCCCCCCCCCCTACACACACCCATACACTCCTCCTCCCCACCGTTTATATGCATCTGATATCAATGTCGTCCAGTCCGGAGAGCTGGACAGGCATGACCCCAGCCCTCTAAATATCGTTTATCTATACGTGTTTTTTTTTGCCTCATGAGACCCATCTGGAGTCGCTGACAAAAGTCCAGCTACAGTCCCGGTAACCTCTCGACGATTTAGCTCTCGGTGTTGAGCTAAGAGGCATTGTCTCTTTCATAAGTACCGTACCAACGCAAGGCTAGAACTAAAGACTCAAGTCCAAGACAAGAAAAACGAATATCGTTGCAGTTTAATTCCAAGACGATTGTTTGTTGGCTTAAGAAAGTGATTTCACCCTCTTTGCAATTCTGTCACCTTTTCCTCCGAACCTGGAATCAATTCCATGTATAAAACACCTAATAAAACGTCTACCTTCTATTTCTAGAAGGTTTGTCGTTTACCCACAGCCTATGGGTTTGCCATAATGATTTTAAAATGTTCCCGAGATAATCGCCCTAGAAACCATGTCAGTGATAGTCAAATCTGCTGGTGTTTTGTTACTTATTCGCTCCATATTTCGTCTCGTAAAACACCCATACTAGACTGGAGAGGGTACCAAATAATTGATAACTGATCTTTAGATGAAATTATTCTTTTTAACAAGAGATAACTTTATGATTATAATAAAAAAAAAATTCAGTATATGTAAACTGATTTTGAAGTCTTTTATCCTCCCTAACATACATATTCCACATCTGACTTTAAAATAGAAACCACAATGCAATTCTCGAGGTCTCGTTGCCCAAAATGCTTTGGCTTACGAGGCAACGACTTTTACTATTTCAGCTGCTAGAATCCTGCATTTATATTGGTTTCTCTTCAGTTTGTTTTAATATAAATTTTAATGTTACAGTTCACCGTTTGAAGAAACTTGTACAGAAGCAAGTTGTTGTTGATCTAACCGATGTTCAAGAGTGCAAAGGTCACCACATAGATGAGAAGGGCATCGCCGTGGGATCCAGTATGACAATGTCAGAGATTATTGAGTTATGCGAGAAGTATGGACAATCGGAAGGTATTTAAAGTAAATGTTGGAATATTCAGGTTTTCACTCGAACGACCTATGTGGGATCGTTGCCAGTTACCACTGAAAGGTCGCGGGTTTCCTCCGGGCATTGAGCCCGGTTTCCTCCTACAATAAAACTGCCAACGCCGCCATATAAGTGAAATAATCTTGAGCTCAACGTCAAACACCAAACAATCAATCAATTGAATATTCACGTTAACAGCAATGTGCTTGAATGTATAACGATCTAGTCTATGCGTATGTGTAAATCAAACATCATACATGTATCAAAGAAGGACAGTGTCAATTTTCAATTACTTTTATCTACAAGCTGAGTATCAATAATATCCAAGTACGACATCGGTTGTATTATGTCTGTCCGAAAATCTCTCCTCAGGCGTATCGGATTTCTTTCTGTCAATTCCTGAAGTCTTAGATTCCTGGCACTCACAGTTGAAGAACTCTGCAGTAAGTATTATATATAACTAAATTTCAATCACAGCTGAATTTGATTAAAAATTTGACACTCTTAGGGCAACGTCCGTCTGACGAAAATGACAGATTAAAAGATTTCTCACATTTTACTATCGTTCACATATTCCTTCCTCTGAAAGACCGCTAAATGACGAATATTGTACTATTTTAAAATTGTATTGCAGCTGATTTTCTAACTTTTAATTCTAACAGGGGGGGGGGGGGCGCCAGCCCAGGATAGAGGCTCCAGAGCCTCTGAAAACAATTTAATCAGCTTCCAAACTTGCTACTTACTATTTTGTACAAACAGGAGTTTTCTTCTTCTAATCTAATGTTTCTTTTCCGTTTCGTATCTGCACTAACAGACTATAGGAGGACACATAATGTGTAAAAAGCCCTGTTATGATCTGTTACCTCTTCTTGTTGCTGGAAATTGCTACATGAATATTGCCTTCAAAGGTGGGATTTATTTTTAATATGTATCAAACTTTACTATGTGTTATAATTTTATAAAGCAGTTATCATGGATCAAATTTGTCGTTAAATACTTTGGGAATGCGACCGAAAGGTTGCCAGCTGCAGCACCAGAAGATTTTTATATCTTAAGCAAGGTATTTGGAGTTTTAAAATGCAATGACATTAAAAATGACGTTTGTGTTGGAAAAAACCCGTACAGAGACCCGGATGAATCATAGGTACCGCCCTAAAGAATTATATATTTGATTTAAAGGCACACTTGCCGCGAAAATCAGGAATATTGTTTACATTAAAAAAGAAAGACCGTATTCTGTATTTTTCCCAGACAATATAAGTTAGGAACTTTCTATTTTTACCAAAATTTAAACGTTTGGACGTCACTTTGTATTTTTAATTTGAATTTGAAAATTTGAATTGTTACGTACCCGGAACGTAAACAAACCGATCTGCCCCCTATTGGTGATTTTATGTTTCAGTCGAGTGAGTGAACTAACGGCACAGTGTAATTTTACGTAGGCCTATTTATCTGAGAAATACAGACTGACGATCAGTTAACAGCGACTGGAAAAGCCTGCTGGTAATTGTTTAAGGGTTTAATACCGCCGTAGCGGTGTTTGTTGCGTAACCCGATACCGCTGAACGTTGGTTCGTACCGAGTCAAACCACGAGAATGCGCAGCATTCGAGGGGTTTGACGAGGTGCGAACCAACGTCCAGCGGTATCGGGTTACGCAATAAACACCAAGACGAAGGTATTAAAGTCGATTCTACCCCGATAATTGAGAAAAATGAGGAAAAAGTGACGGACAGATTGAGAACTTTTAACCAATCAACGATAAGCTTTGGTCACGTGCAACGGTGATGCACTACAGACTCGATGTCGTTTGAAAAGTCATCTCTACTTAACATGTATATTTGCACACGGCACGCACATGCAGGAGGGGTAGAATTGGGTGTAAACCACAGATACAAAGGCCTGAAAGGAGGGTAATCCAACACGAAAGTTGACCGACACTGATCGTTGTTGTTGTAATCAGGCTTCGATTCTTCGTTTGTTTTTCACCCCATTTTTACAGTCTAAAGCTAACTAGACATGTTTTATGTGTCCTATGTTTAAGTTTAGTGGTATTAGTCGTAGTAAGCTCATGTAAATTGGTTTTCTTAGCAAATTTAAACAGGCTACGGCGGCAAGTGTGCCTTTAATGGGGCTGGCAGGATAACTGTAAAAAAGAAATTTAGGGCCAGAGATCCCGTGCAACCTTTTTACTAATATTTCTTTTGAACAAGAAGATGAGTTAAGAAAGGAAAATAATTTCTTCCTACCCGAATTGACTTGTGTTTGTATAGGTGGTTTCCGAAAATGTCCGATTGACAAAGACTTTTTGGATAAAGCTTCTGGGATTCTTCCGAGCGAGATTATAACGTCTGTTGTCTTTCCATCGTCCTCCCCAGTAAGTATCCTATACAATCTTCACACACTTTTGTTTAACGGTATAATGGAAAACGTGTTCTAACTTACTTCATTGTATGTATATATGTATTTAGTTTCAGTTCATCAGAACATTTAGGGTGGCTGAACGGGAAAAGCAGACCTTTCCAAAGCTCAGTGCCGTGTTCATCTTTGAACTTCCTCCTCACAACAAGGTACAGATTGAAAAGGCCAGACTTTTGTTTGGAGGTGACATAAAGTCATTGGTGGATGCTCCAAAGACACAGGACTATTTTAAAGAAAGGTATTCAGTATTTGTCTACGACACAGGACTATTTTAAAGAAAGGTATTCAGTATTTGTCTATGACACAGGTCTATTGGTCTATTTAAAAGAAAGGTATTCAGTATTTGTCTATGACACAGGACTATTTAAAAGAAAGGCATTCAGTATTTCTCTATGGCACAGGTCTATTGGTCTATTTAAAAGAAAGGTATTCAGTATTTGTCTATGACACAGGACTATTTTAAGGAAAGGTATTCAGTATTTGTCTATGACACAGGACTATTTTAAGGAAAGGTATTCAGTATTTGTCTATGACACAGGACTATTTTAAGGAAAGGTATTCAGTATTTGTCTAGGACACAGGACTATTTTAAGGCAAGGTATTCAGTATTTGTCTATGACACAGGACTATTTAAAGAAACGGTATTCAGTAGTTGTCTATGTCACAGGACGTTTTTAAGGAAAGGTATTCAGTATTTGTCTATGACACAGGACTATTTTAAGGCAAGGTATTCAGTATTTGCCTATGACACAGGACTATTTTAAGGAAAGGTATTCAGTATTTGTCTATGACACAGGACTATTTTAAAGAAAAATTTTCAGTATTTGTCTATGACACAGGGCTATTTTAAGGCAAGGTATTCAGTATTTGTCTATGACACAGGACTATTTTAAGGAAAGGTATTCAGTATTTGTGACTAATTTAAGGCAAGGTATTCAGTATTTGTCTATGACACAGGACTATTTTAAAGAAAGTAATTCACTATTTGTCTATGAGACAGGACTATGTTAAAGAAAGGTATTCAGTATTTGTCTATGAGACAGGACTATGTTAAAGAAAGGCATTCAGTATTTGTCTATGAGATAGGACTATTTTTAAGATAGGTAGTTAAGGTATTCAATATTTGTGAACGAGGCAGGACTATGTTAAAGAAAGGTATTCAGAATTTGAGTATGAACAGCATTTTAAAACACACCCTTTAACAATAAAACAGCAATCAATGCCAGATTGCTACTAAATGTATGCGTTATATTTTAGGCAACTGAGTGCTGACATTCTAGACAAAGCGCAATCTTTATTGGCAGAAGAAGTTAAAGCATTTGGATTTACCAAACTACAGATAGAATGGACACGTGGGTTTTTAGAAAAGTGTGTACAAGAACTTATTTCCGAGAATCCTGCAAAAGCAAGTACTATTTTAGAGACTTTTTACTTGTGACCATTTAATTGGTTATTTAGATTTTTTACTCCAGGAAATAATATCAGTTTTTAAAATGAAAAGAAAAAAATAAAACACACAAGCAACTGTATTTTCTCATTTTAGTTTAAGCATTCATGCAACTGTTGAAAGATACCAATTGACTGTGGTTGTAAAGGCATCGGTTTTCATTTTGAATTCTTTATCATAAATTGGTTTGTAAGTGACCGGAAGCCGGAATATATTTAACATATATTTAAGATTAAAAATAGTCATTTTTGTATTGCTCACATAACTTAAATATTATTCCATCAGGTTAAACAAAACTAATATGTGTTAACTTTATATGTGTTAAGATGGCGGTTACTAATCAGGGCCATGAAGATCAACACAAAAAGTCGGCCAATCAGATTTCAAAATCGAAGCAGATATTTGAGGTAAACAAATCTTCTCTTATTATCACACCTGAAACACATGTTTAACACCGCCTTTCCTCACTCAAATTATCTATATACAATAAGTGATGAATATACCTTGTACACCACAATGTACCCCACAATGTACCCCACAATGTACCTCACAACTTACACCGCAATGTACACCACAATGTACACCATAATGTACCCCACAATGTACATCACAATGTACACCACAATGTACACCACAATGTACACCACAATGTACCCAACAATGTACCCCACAATGTATCCCACAATGCTCTATTTTATCTTATGATAACAAATTCTGGTTAAATTACTAGTATTTGTAAATTTAAAATTTGTAACATTTCATATCCCCTCAAAACTGGTGAACATATGTTTAAAAAACTTCCCAATATCTGAATTCTAACAGAAAATCTGTCTTTTGAATCTTTTGTAATAATCTGTATTTGCTTGTCCTTCTTTATCTTAGATACTGAAGGAAGGTGAATATGCAGAGCTTAGTATTGTAGGTGAACCGTTCCCACATAGTACTGCTGAAGAACATGCCACTGGAGAAGCCATTTTTTTAGATGATATTCAACCATCTGTAGGTAAGCAATCCCATGGGTAACGGTTTTATTGACTTGTGGGTGAGGAAACAGCTATCATAGTTCGCCCAAGATTATTTGTTTACGCGCATCACGTAGTGACCGTAAGCGTAACCGTAGTGAATTATCCACATGCCGCTCATGACAGAATCACAAAATCAAGCCTTTTTTAATCAACCATGATATAAGGACGTCAATCTAGAGGGATCTTTGGGAACTAGCTCAAAATAAAATAATTTTGTTTATGTTTGATTAAGAGCGTGTTGGATTTAATGAACTCAAAAAAGCCAAATCACGTTCTGTCGATGTACAAATGGTTTATTATCATCAGTTTTTACCTATTGGGTTAAATATTCAGGTTAGACTCAAACCTTGGACTGAATGGTGAAGAACATGGAGTCACAATTGCTCTGCCAATGTGGCATCACGCCCCTTTGTCCCTGCCTTCTAAATGTATTACATAACATAGCTTGTATCATGGTTGCGGCGTTTTTCTTTTGATGAGCAGTCCTCGACAAATCCGATACCCAGTGGACAGAGAGTGGGCGTGGCTTAAAAGCGTTGAATAACTTCCCGATCTGGAAGTTATTGTATGGCTCTCTTAACTGGGTATCACGACCCTCGGAATTCAAATTTTCCCACGGCAAAAAAAAAAAAACGGAAAAGTTCATTTTTCACAGCAAAAGTGATTTCACCACGGTATTTGTATCCAAACATTTCGCACTGCTCTTTTAAAGTGGCATGAGCTGCCAAAGTTAAGATATTTTACTATATTAGCAGAATGTTGAAATTATCGGCTATTTTTCTCAAGACGTACAATTCAGAAGCTTTTTAGTACTTACATGTATAGTCTCGAGAATTTACGATAAAGCATTGTTTTCAACTAACTTAGGCTTAGAGTGAATGAATGGTCGTCCCGGTTATTTAAATTTTGTTTACTTTTCGAACACTATTCCGGTTAGTACAAGCCACATACTGTATGGATTTTGCTCATTCCAACGCCAATCATTAAGTTTTTCGATGACCTTCAAAGCCTCTTACTATCGTGACAATCAGAATCTATGAAAATAGTCCAAATTTTGGCAGCGCATGCATCTTTAAATAAATGTGCATTGACAAAAGAAAAAATGTCAAACACTGTTCAAGAAAGATTTTTTAAATCATAAAAACCAGCATAGAGAAAATGCTAACTTTGTCGTCTTACGTCTGACTCTGAACGGCCAATGTGACATAACTGACAGTTGGAGACATTCTGAGGCCAGTCACCTGCAGAGTTGAACTTTGTTTCAAAGTTGTGTCAGTGTGGGAATTGCGGTACATTGCATTTCTCCCAAAAAGCAGAACCTTTGACATATTTAAATTAGAAATTAAACACTTAATTTTTCTACACTCGCTAGTTGATTGACAACGCCAATCATTCGTTCCATGATACAAGCACGTTATTGAATGGCTCCCTCGAATATGGAAGAAATTCTGAGAGGCGTCCTCGTGCTTCGCACTCGGCCTCTCAGAATATCTTCCATACTCTCGGGAAGCCATTCAATAACTCTAACTTGTTCTTTTCTAGATGAGTTATATCTGTATCCAGTACTCAGCACAGCGACCCACGCTGTTATAATAGGAAAGGATCTGAAGGAGGCTCTCTCACTACCAGGAGTTGTGGGTTATATAGACAGTTCAGATATTCCAGGTGTAAACTGGATACATCCAATGTACCAGGAAGAACAAATCTTAGCATCAGAAACAGTGAGTTTGTAGAAAAGTTTATTCAGTTACATAAGGAGTTTTTACTGGTGGATATGGTTTAAATGTCTTATTATCCGCACTCATGTGTCTCATCCGGGTCAGGAAGAAATGTCTTATGTGCGTATGTCCGTCTGTGTTGTACAGAAGGACCTTGAACTTCAAACTCTAAGGCCCATTTTACTTTTCATAACCTGTTATAGACAAAGAAGATATAGCATTATAATCCCTAAAATTAAAGAACATCTCCAAGTTATCAAATATCCATACAGACAGCCCCTATGCTCACAAGGCCCAAAATTGAGAAAAGAGAAAAGCTCTCGATGTTATCTGCGCTTTTCTCATGAATGTAAGGCAACCCTAAAACTTGATAACTTATTATTTTCAAAAAAACATATGGGTATGAAGTACTTTCAAGTAAAAGTTTGTCAGCAGGGTAATTATTTGTTTGGAACTGCATTCGTAATCTTTTATATATTTTTCATTACAGTAATTAGCTTAATGCCAATTTCGCTTTAAATTTCGATACTAAAGGGGGGCGGAAGGGGATGGGAAGGGGGCTCAGTCGGTTAGAGTGATTGTCCCTCAGTATGATACAGACCTTCCATCAATGAGACTCGGGTTCGAATCCCAATAATCTTGAATGTGGCGTTAAATATATCCATCAATACTGAAGAAACATAACTAAAGTTCAGAAAAACACACAATTATTTATATTTTATTATTTTGCTTCTTTTTGAAAAAAAAATCTTTTGTGGAAACTATCCAGTGATTTATTTTTTAAATCAATAATCCTTCAATAATTGTATCAATGTTGCAGATAGAATACTGTGGTCAGATAGTATGTGGTATTGTGGCTAGTGATCCTGATACAGCTAAAAAGGCAGCCTCGCTCGTGAAAGTCTTTTACCAGGATAAAAAGCCTTGCATTGTGACAATAAAGGTTGGTAATTTTTGGAATGCACTTGCTGTTCGGTTATAACGAGTCTATTTGTACCCGTCCATAACATAAAGCAACATGTGGCTGTCCAAACTGGAATATTTCTATTAACATGAGGCGGGAAATATGTAATTGCTAAAGAAAAACGTGTTGGAATCACAGTTCCGTGTAAAACAGTGGTCAGTATGGTATCTGGTCCGAAAATAAATCCAACCAAATCTCTTTCTAACTGATTAAAGGTAAAACGATTTATAAGTGTATTTATCTACTTCTCTTAATACGTACCAACTGATACGATTTTTGTCTACTGATATACCCAGAGGATTACTAATATTTCTTCAAATAACGCAGAGCTACGCAATATAAATAATTCCAGAGCTGGCCCCAACACTCATTAATTATAGTTTATAGTCAGATGTTTTTTCTGTCTCGGTTGAATCAGTTCTTATGAAGAATCTGAAATGTATGGTTATTTTGGAGTGACGAGGAAATTCCAAGAAAAAAATTGGCAAAGTTACAATTGTTGAAGTGGCTAATCGAGTATAATTTTGTGTTCATTGTTTAACAGGAAGCTATTGCATCCAACTCATTTTTTGGGGAATCCGAAGTTCTTGCTCGAGGTGATATTGAGACAGGGTTGGCTTCGAGTGACAGGATATTGGAAGGGGAATTATTTATCCAAGGACAAAAACATATTTATCTGGAACCGTTATCTGCCAGGGTTACACCCAAAGAAAGAGGGGAGTTAGTTGTGGAGTGTGGGACACAGAAGCCAGATGCGCTGCAGGTAAAACTCATACGGTGTTGATTAATAGATTGATTGATGTTTTACACCGAACTCAAGATTATTTCTGCTATGTGGCGTTGTTTTCAGGTTAAGTGTGGGCGGGGAAGAAAGCGGGGCTCTTTGCCCACATGAAACCTCTGACCTTCGGCGAGTACCTGGCAAACCTTTAATATCTTATCTTATCTCTCTTTGTCTTTTATACCGAAATTTCATATTGGTTGGCTGTAAAGTGATCGTTCAGATGGAGACTGTTTTTTTAAATGAAGTATGGTGTATTTTATATTAAGTGTTCTCTTTTGGTTTCGTGAAACAGGGCCCTATGTAATATATTCACCAATTACTTTATTTAGGAAAATTTGGCTAAAGTACTGGATGTTGCAGCTCACAAGATATCTGTGCAAGTGAAGAGAATTGGTGGAGCATTTGGAGGGAAAGAAACTCCATCGTTTATTCCTGCTTTCTCTTCTGCCATAGCTGCAGTTAAATACCAACGCCCTGTCCGCTGTGTGTTGGCCAGAAAAGATGACACAATACTGAATGGAGGGAGACACCCTGCTCTCTTTCAGTATAAGGTATATGTCTACTTGCTACAACTGTATGGTGACTCATTGAACTGAAAGGTATCATTGTTAAGTGCCCAAATGGTACAGCATTCTCTACTCATGATCTTTCACCTTTAGTTCATAGCATAGTTTTAGCGCTATGTTCATACCAATGCATTTTCAGAATTTGGTCAATACAACAATCTCTATCTTCCCCTGTTTGTTTTCCCTATTTTATCATACCCAATTGGAACAAAGGGTCTAACTGTCACACGTTTAATAACAGGTGGGCTTTAAGAATAATGGCGAGATTTTGGCCCTTAAACTGAAGTTCTTCCTGAATGCCGGCTGTAGTAAAGAATTATCAGATTTGGTGAGTTTTTTATTGAGTATTTTTCATGTTCCAAGAAAAAGGGTATCCTAGATGAAGTAAACCAAGCAGTTTAATTTAGTATGACCACTAAGACTCCACTAAGTCCTATAAAGGCTGCTGATCAAGGAAAAGTCCACTTCTGAACGTTACTGAATGAAACAAACAACCCAAAACAGCATGACGGTTAAATCCCCTTTGAATACCTATGGCGTTCGTGATGTAATGTAAGCAATCAATAAAGGGTATAGTTTCTGATTAGAAAGACCATTGGTTTCTCAAACGTGTATGTTGGATTTTCCAGACGCTTTGTATTTTTCCACGTTTCTTATAGAATAAATTCAGATAATAATCCTTGTTGGTCATGTTGTTCTTGTCGTCTTTGGACCAGAGCGGAATTCAGGTTGTTCTTGTCCATTGACAGAAGACTAAAACTGAGTTATGTGCAGTTTTTCTGTGAGTGTTGGCAGTGGTATAAAGTTTTCAAATAATCTGGACCTCTTTCGGTAAAACAAATCAATAAAACCAGACGCTGACTATCTTCGTATACTCAAACTAGGGAATATCTGCCCGTTCGAGGAGGTTGGACAACCAGGGGGAAATAAACCTTTTTAGCTACATGTGGTTGTTTGTTGTTTCGCATTTTGGAACA
Organism: Lepidochitona cinerea; assembly: GCA_963971465.1. NCBI lineage: Eukaryota > Metazoa > Mollusca > Polyplacophora > Chitonida > Tonicellidae > Lepidochitona > Lepidochitona cinerea. The sequence goes on along the minus strand of OZ020552.1, from coordinate 14,798,895 downwards.
AATCTAACACGAGACTGGGAACCTTTGGTATAAAAACCTCAATTTCTCTCTTCTTGTGAACATCGTATAGCTGGATGGCGTGAAAGGTAATTTTTAATGAAAAGGGGCTGCTTTTTTCGTTTAAAGGTCAGGCGAATGATGCTGTTGAAAAGTGACACCACCTACAACATCCCCGCCATCAACTCTGAAGGTTGGTTATGTCGAACAAATCTCGCCAGTAATGGGGCCTTCAGGGGCTTTGGGACTCCCCAGATGGTATGGGCGATTGAAAATATAATCAATACCATTGCAAATACCCTGCGTATGCCAGCGGAAAAGGTTTGTTACCAACTTGAACAATTATTAATAACATTTAAAACCTTGTCTGGGTCAAAGCATACCTTTTTATGAACTTAAAGTAAAGGCCCGGCAACATATATGTTCGTGGCTAATTATATACCTAACGTTTACCTAATGATAAACAAACAGTACAGAGCCTCTGAATCTATAAAGGTTCCTTTATAGTATTAATGGTGAACATCCGATTATATATAACGTTTATCATGAGTAATTTAAAGTAATACAGTTTGAGTTACTATAGCCGTTTCGACGAATACAACAATGGTAATACTGCAATTGGTTCTTCAGATAAGAGAAATCAACTTGTACAGGGAAGGCGACATTTCCATGTGTGGTACAAGGCTCAAGCCGTGTAATCTAACGAGATGTTGGGAAGAGTGTAAGAAATTGGCACAATATGAACAAAGACTTGAACAGGTGGATGCATTTAACAAGTAAGTCCCAAACTTATATAATGGCTTAGCTGTTTATTTTGCTGATTTTTATTTATAATTATATGCCCTATATACAATTTGACCCTTGGAAGATATCAGATTCAATGGATATGTAGACAACCCAGTCACAATAAACCAACATGAAGCCAACGGTTGGTGTATCCTCCACCCACCATCAACTTTAACCCTTTCGACGAATACGGTTTGGCGGAATTCTCCTCCATTCATGCTCAAGAGCCTGCTGCAGTTCTTGCAGAGTTTGCGGCGCTGGATGACGACTGCGCACGCGTCTATCCAAATCACCCCACAAATGTTCTATTGGGTTCAAATCTGGTGATTTGGACGGCCAGGGGAGCACTGTTACGTTCTGGTTGGCTAGAAATTCAACAGTAGCACGAGCTGTGTGTGGCCGAGCGTTGTCGTGCTGAAAAATTTCCCTGCGTAGGTCCATTACGGGCAGCATATGTGGTATCAAAACCTCATCTGTGTATCGAACGGCGTTAAGGTTGCCGGGAATGTGCACCAGTTGAGTCTTTCGGGAACAGGATATGGCACCCCACACCATCACACTTCCTCCGCCGAAATTGTCGACCTCAAGGACGCAGTTCCTTGCGAACCTCTCATTCCGGCGTCTGTAAACTCGTGTACGACCATCTCTTCTCTGCAGCTGGAATCTTGATTCATCGCTGAACCAGACTCGCCTCCAGTTTCGCAGATTCCAGTCCCTTAACCTGTTGCATCATCGGACCCTTGCAAGTCGATGCTGGCGTCTCAGTGCTACGCCAAAGTAAGGACGTCTGGCGCGTAAGCCGTTTTGACGAAGACGGTTTCTGACTGTCTGTGCCGATATTCGACGGAGACCTGGGATATTTGATGCTGTTTCTGTTGCTGTTTTGGTCCGGATTCGAAGGTTAACTAACCGGATGTAGCGATCTTGGGCTGCTGATGTCGTGCTCCGGTGAACATTATAAAGTCTAGCGACTGCATTCTGAGATTCGCCGGCCAGGAGACGACCAATGAGGACGTTCCGGGTAGCTTCGTCTAGTCTTGGCATATTGTAGCAACTTCGTGAAACAATTTAACGACTGAATTCAATTGAACGGTTGTGTGTATTTTATACCCATTAAACCCGCATAAAGATAAGATGTGATTCGCACGTGCAACTGCCCTACGTTTTTCCCTGCGCCTTTCTCGTGTAGCGTTACACAAAGGCTGACCCGAAAGTCACGTGTGATCAACAGCCACTATCAGGGGCTTAAATTCAATTATCGGACATTTACATTATAACATGATCCTGTTGTCATGTGTCAATCACGCACATTTTTGGAAAAATTCATGTTTGAAAAAAAAAATTGGATGTTGCGTTTCTTTTTGAGAGAGTATATCAAGGAAATGCGAATCTTACGTCAATCACTGTTAGTAGCACTGAGTGAATTTATACTAAAGATTTTAATCAGTCCACAAACGTACCAAGAATTGTAAGAAACAGAAAATACATCCAATCATACTGAAGTAACATGTATATTTTCTACAGAAGAGAACTGACCAGAAAAAGAGGAATTTCTTTAGTGCCGTGTATGTTTGGGATGGGTATGCCGTTGAAGTTTCTGAATCAGGTTTGTATACGAGATAATGAGAAATACATGATTCTGGGGGCTCTCAGCCATCCCATGCAAAATCATTGATCTATTTCCTGGTATGTCAAGATCTATGCTAACTTACACTGCCATTAAAAGGCGGAAAACTATTAACTCACTGCTCAACAGTTATATTGTCAAATTGAGTTACACCAGCAGCTAAATATTCGTGATAGCCTTGATTGATGTGGCGTATACACGAAACAATATATATAGAAATAAAGTTATAAATCTGCTTGTGTCAGGAGTAGGATAGCATTTCCTTCGGACAATTTAAAGTGATAATACTCAGAATTTGGATATTCAGTTTATTCAATTTGATTTAAACTTAGAAGCTCTTGCAGAGGAAATAACTTGGGAATAACTAGGCTTCATAGTAGATTAAAGTTGTTTTCCATAGAGAGAATTGGCAAGCCATTGTCGACTTTTAGAACTGCCTCAGACCGCTGACCGTGTGTAAGGTTTAGCAACCTTTGTGTAATATCTATGGGTTTCAGGCTGGAGCCCTACTTAATGTGTACAAAGATGGATCAGTGTTGGTTTCCCATGGTGGTGTTGAGATGGGCCAGGGACTTCATACAAAAATGAAGCAGGTAATAACAAATCAAGTGTTTTATCATTGTCGAACCACGTTGTGTCCTACATAAATTGGTACTATACTAAATTGGTTTATATGTTGCAGATAGCAAGTGAGAGTCTGGGAATTGACTTTGACAAGGTATTGGTGATTGAAACCTCCACAAACCTAGTACCTAATGCCACCGTCTCTGCAGGAAGTGTGACGACAGACCTCAATGGAGCTGCTGTTCAACAAGCTTGTCAAACCCTTCTGGAAAGGTTGAAACCTTTCAAGGAAGCCAACCCGAATGGTAACTGGAACACATGGATACAGGAAGCATATTTAAACAGAGTCAGTCTTTCTGTCGCTGGATTTGCAAAGTAAGAAAACAATGTGCAGTTGAATAAACACAACTAAATATAACATTTTAGGACAAAACAGTAAAATAACATGTCCGATATTATCTTTGAAGCCGGTGGTGTCAGTTATTTTCTAATTCTCTCAAAATTGAATAGAGTTGCTTAGAATTTGAGACAACAGTGGGTTTCAGCATTTACACCCAAGGACATTTCAGATTGTATAGTTTAATAGGTGTTTTGTATCCTTACTAGAGAAGCGCACAATTAATAAACGCCACTATTAATCTAGTTAAATGACAACACCGAGACAACCTCTGATTCAAACGAAGGCTCCACGCTGACTGCCTGGATGCGCAATAACATAAAGAAAACTCATGCACATTTATGTTCTACATTAGTATACAACATTTCCTCCCTTGTAGATGTTTGATACAACATATCTCATAATACTTAATTATAGAACTATGTAAACAATAGAACATAAAAAAAACATAGATATACAATCATCAAACTAAACAATTATTAAGATAAAAGTTTCTAACTCACACTATGAAAGATAAACATTCCAACTGATTAATGAGTGTTACACAAGTTTTAAAGATCCAGTCTATCTGGTGGTTTAGTTGTTCTAATCGATCTACGTGGCTGAAATTCTGGAGTGATTTTAGGTGAATCATTAGGTCTGACTGGTTCGTTACAAATTGGTTCATTTTCAGTGGATTTAGAAATTTCTGGTTGGGTAACAATTTGAACAGTTTGAGGAATAAATTGCTTAGGGAAGCTGGTTAGTGGAACATTTACAGCTACCGGTATTGGTTTGGAATCGAACTTATTTTTATCACTAGCTGAAATGGAATCATCAGCAATAAGATGATCTGCGTGAACAAATCTACGATTGTTCCCCGGTACTCTAACTAGGTATGTGTTAGAACCCTTAATAGCAACAATAATGCCTGGTAACCACTTTTCTCTTCCTTCCCTCGTATTTCTAACGCGTACAGACTGATACATGTCAAACGAACGTACCTTAGGATGAGCACCGTCTTTCTGAAATTTACTAGCCGCCTGTTTTCGCTCAACTTTACGTTGTAAATTAGGTTTTACCAAAGATAGACGTGTACGTGGTGCTCGTTTTAAAAATAATTCGGCTGGGGTAATGCCCGTGGTTGTGTGCGGTGTATTTTGAAAATACATAGACACGCTTGATACACAATTTGAAATACCTAAAGATTTGTCTGTCTTTTTTAACATTCTCTTGAAAGTTTGTACATTTTTCTCGGCCAAACCATTACTAGATGGGTGATAAGGAGGGCACAACGTATGGTCAATGTCATTTTGACGTAAAAATGCCTTAAATTCTTCAGCAATGAATTGAGGTCCGTTGTCCGAAACTAATTGTTGCGGTAAACCATATCTCGCAAAAATTGCTTGTAACACAGTAATCATAATGGTAGAGCTTGCGGTAGTTGAACGCATAGGAACTACTTCTAACCACTTAGAGAAACTGTCAACTAAAATCAAAAACATTTGCCCTTCTACTTCTGCGAAATCAACATGAACTCGCTGAAAAGGCTCGTTTGCCCACGGCCATAACAATAATGGAACTGCTTTCGGGGCTTCGTGTGCATCAATACACGAATTACACGCTCGGACCGTATCTTCAATATCTTTGTCCAGTACTGGCCACCATACATATGATCTTGCCAATGCTTTCATACGGCACATGCCAGGATGACATTCGTGTAGTTCAGACAAAATTCGCTCGTGTAATGTCAATGTGCAAGCGGATCGCTTATTCTAATAAAGCCAAAAACCCCATAAATCAACATAAATACATCTCTGATTGACTGGTCGGTCGGTGCTTTACGTCACACTCAAGATTATTTCACTTATATGGCGGCATTGCCAGGTTTAGTGGGGGGGGTCAATTTTTATTCGGGAGTGGGATTCAATCCCGCACCCCATGGAATAAACATCTGTGTCCGACTATCACTCTTATCGACAGTTATAGTTTAAACCAATTGTCGTAACCTTGTCCGGTTGATAAAAGGTGCTTGATGGGTAATCTGTCGCATATACATAATTTATTTATCTGTCAAAATCTCACAATGTTCCCAATCTATCAAATTTCAGACATGGAGACTTTGGATTTGACTTTGAGTTGGGTAAGGGACCTGGTACTTTATATCATACATATGGCGTGGGATGTTGTGAAGTGGAATTGGATTGTCTAACAGGAGAGCATAAGGTACCAGTATATTATATTTTTTACTTTTCCACTTTCCTGGTTACTAAACCCTTACCTAAATACTTTCAAGTGTTTTGTTTCCGCTGAATGTCTTACCAATTTGGACAGTATTTTTGAAAGAAAAAAGTAATTAGAAAGGACATCGAGTTTTAATTTAGTCTATATTTTCATTCAGAATATATTTATACAATACATTCATATATGACGTAAATTGTTCTCAGAATTTAACGATTATTTTTATTTCCATCAAAAAAGTTTTTATAATTGTTTTGCCAGTTGATACGTACTGATATCGTTATGGATGTTGGTCGCAGCATTAATCCGGGTATTGATCTGGGACAAATTGAGGGAGCCTTTATACAGGTAGGCATGGAGCTTTACAACAAAGCTTTCGACACATGTTCGGATTCACTTCATAAACCCATATACGGTAACAAATGAGACACAGACTATAAAACTTTATCCATATCATTTGCATAAAATCATTGACAATTAGGTGTAATTCGAACTAGTGAAACCATTCTTGATATCCGTGTAGGCCTACTATACAAGTTGTTGTAATCGCCAGCTGTCTCCATCATCAGAATTTATTTTTGAACCTCTTGCGATGGGCTTGTTAACTTTATCAGTTATATTTGACAGTTTTTACCTCTTCTCAGTTGTCCAGATGGTCTTATTGGTCAACTTTGATTTTACAGGGCTATGGTTATTACATGATGGAGAACCCGATGTACTCAGACCAAGGGAAGCTACTCTCTTCAACCATGAACACCTATTATGTGCCCCTTTGCTCCGATATTCCAGGACAATTTAATGTGGCTTTATTGAAAAATTCCACAAATGAGAAGGCCATCTTCTCATCAAAGGTAAGCAACTTAATAGATTTCAATCAAACTCAATGAATATGAAGCTTTGCTGTCTCAGACTAACATTTTTTTTTAAATTGAAAATTTAAATCGACTAGGGCCTACACATTTGTTAATCTGAAGAATTGGACAGATAACTTTCATATTCCTCTAATAGATATAATTCCTGCTTCTACGAACACATACATTATTGACGCGAGGAGGTTGAACGATATGCATTTCACAAAATAAAAAAACCCTTGTCCCTAATGTCCTATGTAATGCCATACATCCGATGTCCGTTTTTACGCGGTGCGCATGTGCGGTTTATACTTCCTCTTTATTAACGCTCGCTGGTGTAACGTTGAAGTGTGAGGAGGAAGGGCTAGGATTAACTGTTTCTACAGGTAGATATCATATCTAAGGGGAATGTCGTTGGAGACCTTCAGGAACAGACACGAAGCCCGCCAAGGCCCGAATGACTTATTGACCTCGCCCGAGTACCCCTCTAGCGAGGAGTTTTACTGTAGCCCGACAAAATCACCCCCTTGAGCCATGAAGCCAGGGTATTCTTAAGTTATTTCTTGTCGTGTTTGGCGAATAGTAATAAACAGTCCCCCCCCCCCCCCCCCCCCCCAGACACACACACACCCGCCCTGTGTTCTGCGGCACAGTTCAGGTAAACCACCAGAGCTCTGACCGGGTACATTAGGAGATCGACCTGCAAGTCAGAGGAGAGGAAATTAGAGAGTGTGGGAATATGGAATTCCCTGAGGGGCTGGTCGTAAGTGGCCTTGTACTTGGATTGGAAACCAATCGAGGGTATGTCGAATGGACGTAACATCCAAGGCCTGGATTTTTGACACTCTAGCCGCTAAGACGAAGGCGACGAGAAAAGCAGTTTTACGTGTGAAAAATGAGAGCAAAGCGAAAATACAGTCGCAGATGATAGTGTGTACTGCTGAGAAATCTGGGGCTTTGATTACGGATATTTGCCCGTCTTTCCGAGTGGGGAGTGAGCTGACGTGAGACCAGGTAAGATTTTTTAGAGTGTGGGACAAAGCCCAGTCGCACGAAAGTGTTCTAGACCATGTGAATATGATGTACAAGCGTCTCGGGTTCTGGATGCCGTATCGTAGGGAATCGTCGAGATAATAGTAGAATCGGATCCCCAGGGAGAGGAAGTGGGCTGTCACTAGGTTAGCAGCCTCTTGATTCAAAATGGGATTACCACTACCTGGACCTTCGCCCCCCCCCCCCCCCCCCCCCCCCAAATTGGAACCGGAGGGGATCGGGACATGGTGATTAGCGTCAGAGATGTCAGCAACTCCCTGCATGTCAGAGCTGTCCGAATAAAGTTTAAAGACTCCATACGGAAAGCAGGCAGGCCATGGAGGAATAACTAGTTTAGTCTCTTGTGTTTATGACCAGCCGCACGTCTTCGGAGTCTCTTTTTTTCTTACTAGGAAGACGGGCGAGAAGAAACCTGGTAAGTCATAGGGTCTAATTCCTGGACCGCACCTTTTTTTAGAAAAAGGCCAACCGCCTCGAGGAACTCCGTGGTCAGGCACGTTTGGTGGACCACGAAGGAGTCCAGGGGGTGTTGTGAGGGGAGGAAAAAGGCTGAACTGGAGACGCACCCCTTCTGAGATCAGAACTAGGTCCTGACGAGCCGTTATCTTACGCCGTTTTGGGAAGGGGGGGGGCATTTTTCCTTGCGTGAACGACTGACGTCAAGCAGGCTGCCTGTAAGCACTCAAACGGGTATACTAACGCTTAGTTTCAAGTATTGGTTGCATTATTCTTTCCGAGGTGCCAGCAAACATGTTGGCTGAGACCTCACTGCACTCCTTCCGGAGTCCAGGATGGTTGATAGATTGATTGTTTGGTGTTTTACGCCGCGCTCAAGTTTATTTCACATATGGCGGCGTTGCCAGTTTTATTGTGGGAGGAAACCGGGCTATATGACCGGAGGAAACCCACGACCTTCCGGTGGTTACTGGCAACCATTCCACATCTCCAGCATGGTAAGGCATCTATTAGCGGTGCCCTTCTCGCGCCCGCAAATGTGACTGGTGAGAAGGCCGCTGCTGCTAGAATGTCTTCGCCTGCTCTGGATACTAGATTGAGGTTTTCTCTAGAAGGTGGAGGGCGTCAGACACCGTCTTGGGGGTATGAAGTGACTCCAGGTCACTGCAGACCTGATCCAGTAGTTGTATAGCAAACAAGAAGAAGTCGGCATTGGCGATCGCGTGTATACAGTGACCGTGAACCGAGACGACGGGATACTGCTACATTCCCCGTGGGGCCTGATCGGGTTGCAATGCGCTAATGAGAAAAAACCAGAAGGCACGCAAGGTTAACATAACAAACCCTATTCATACGAAATACGTACAACTTTATTATTGATTCCGTGATTTCCCATTATTTTAAGATCTAAAGAAAACATCAGTTATTTATGGTCTGTAGGGCTATCGTCTAAAGGCATCGCTCAAACCCAGAGATGGGATGGCCATCCAGCCTCCCCTCTCCCCTTTCTTGAGGACCTCCACGATCCCCTTCATGTTCCTGGTAGATTTTGACCAGGGTCGCTTGTTAGGAGGATCGGCCACCGGACACAACCGGGCAAACATGACCCCCTGCGGTGTGAAGTCAAATATGACCATAAAAATAGATTGATATTTATGCGGAAAAAGTAGGAACACACTAAGCAACCGAGTCAACGTGGGTTAGAACGGACAAGGATCACGAAAGGGGTTGAAGTAAGAACAACACGACCACATGGAGTAACGAAATCCGGACCCTCAACGATATAAAGTATACTCCAGGGGCCCGTTCTACTAAGTTGGCGTAAGTTACGCCTGTCGCAAATGCATGTCGAATGATAGTAACTTAAGCATGGTCGCAATTTCGAGACACAACTCCATGCTGTAAGGCTATGCGTAACTTTACACCAGCTTAGAACAGTGTCCATGTGTTTAATCTGTTGAAAGAAGTATACAAACACACATCCGATATAGGGCATCACATAGGACATTAGGGACATAATTTTTTTAATATTTTTTTTTAATAACTCTTTGTGGTATGGCGTTGAAACTTGAATAGTGTGTTGAGTTCATGTGAAAGACGAATGGGGTTGCTTTTTACAATTTTGCGAATTTCTGGATAAGGGACATTACTTTTTTAGATTCTGTGGCTTTTTAACTGGGCGCCACAACCAATTTACATTATTGCCACTGTATAATATGTTGTTCGCTTCATAACTTTAGAACGCATTGTGGTATGACTTTGAAACTTGAATAGGGTGGGGTTCATTTGTACAATTTTGCGAACTTTACGGCGAGCCACAGGTGGAGGATATGCCATCTTCTGGAAGAATATTATTTATTTTTGTGTGTAATCCCCGCGCGTTGATAAGGCATGTGTTTGTACAAAAGTAGGTATTATCACTGGGAATTTGGAAATTATTAGACTTTCCCAGAGGCACCCTAATTCAACAAAGATGGATATATCAATCCTGTCTTTATCGTTTGTTTAAATGTTTTCAGCTTCTTTATTTAACATACTCATTATGTTTCATCTAGGGAATCGGTGAGCCTCCCTTTTTGTTGGCTATGTCTGCCAATTGTGCTCTTCGAGAAGCTGTCCGGGCAAGTCGACTGGAGGGAGATTTTATTCTTGAGAGTCCCCCCATTCTTTCAAATGTTCTCAAATGCCTGATGTCAACAGAAACTGTTTGAACGCCTTTTCCAAGATTGCATCAGTGTCGCAAGAACATATGTTATTTAAACAATACATGTTATTTTCAACTTTTGGAGCACTGACCTACCTACCTACAACATATATCAAAATAACGGAATTCATCATAGGCATAACATTTCTATTTTTATGAAGCAACTTTGATAATCTAATTACTTTTAACAATATTATGTAGGAATGTTAAAATGATTATATGTATTCATTATGTATTTTGTATCCTTTGTATTTCTTGAAGATCTGATATTAAGGTTGTATGAGATAATCCTTTGGTATTATAACTAACGGTCGCTGGCAATAATTGCAGTTTATTATTTATTGGGCATTTGACTGTTTATATAGTAATATAGCAGAACTGCCCGAGTCTAGCTTTAACCACATAGCTTTTACCAACACTTGTCAACCATAGCACACACGTAAATCAGATGAAGAAGAGTCATATTTAAGAGTTATTAAACGGATTAATGCAGCCCAGTTCATGTCCTTCCTCACAATAATCCATTCAAACGTTTCAACCTGCTCAACTACCAATCAGATAGACACAACAAAATAGACTACTAAAAGTATGTTTCTATGGCACAAAAAACAAGAGATCAGTAAAACTGATCTAGGCGACCACCATAGAACACTGTCAGAAAGTGAGGCTGCTTGTAAACGGATCGCAAATTTGATATGTGAAATTTGTATCATGGTTGCGGTGTTTTTCTTTTGATGAGCAGTTCTCGACAAATCCGATACCCAATGGACAGAGAGTGGGCGTGGCTTAAAAGCGTTGAATAACTTCCCGATCTGGAAGTTATTGTATGGCTCTCTTGACTGGGTATCACGACCCTCTGAATTCAAATTTTTCCCACGGCAAAAAATAGAAAGAAAAAAAAGTTGCCGCGGAAAAGTTTATTTTTCACGGCAAAAGTGATTTCACTACGGCATTTTTATCCAAACAATTCGCACTGCGCTGTTAACTAAAAGGTGCATTGACAAAAGAAAAAATGTCAAACACTGTTCAAGAAAGATTTTTTTAAATTTCTTCTTTGATTATCATAGAAACCAGCATAGAGAAAATGCTAACTTTGTCGTCTTACGTCTGACTCTGAACGGCCAATGAGACATAACTGACAGTTGGAGACATTCTGACGCCAGCCACCGGCAGAGTTGAACTTTGTTTCAAAGTTGTGTCAGTGTGGGAATTGAGGCATTTTGGCCAATGTTGTCTGATTGGTCAGCGTTTGAACACGGGCTAGTTGACTGACAACGTCAATCACTCGAACCATGATACAAGCACGTTATTGTATGTGAAATTTATTTCTTCGGTTGGTGGCTGGCTGGACAGGAACAAAGTTTCTTCGGTAGATAGTGGCTGTTATATGAAAACTCAAAACCATCTTTCTTAAAAGAGGCCGCACATTTACGCTACTTACCGAAGCTACATAAAACATGTACATTGTATGCACACAGGCCAACCAGTGATATCGCTTGTTTGAGTCCTGTACACAATTAAAATTTACAAAATCCTCTACGATTGTACACATGTTACTAAGATGCATTTAGTGTTTGTTTACAAATCAAAAGATAATGTATATCTGTCAAAAATAGCCCGTGAAAAGTGAAGAACGGGCGACGTATCACTCGTTTGATGTGTAAATATTTACACATGACGAAAGTCAGTTTAAAAATTAATGGCAAAAAATGTCCCGATTCGTTCAGAAATTAGTAAACTCTTATAAAAAATCTTCATGCACGATTTGATATAAATGTATGATTGAATAAAAACATTTCAGTTACTTTATTGGTAAATAGCATTTACAATTGCGAAGTCAGTTGCTGTACATAGCTGCCTGAATGCAAGTTCGATCGGCAAAATAGTGATTGTACGTTGCCGTGTATTTCATTTCATTTTGAAATATTCCTTCCTTTCACACTCCTAAAAATACAATATAGATCTTCTTAAGTGTCTTAGGGAACACTCTCCTTTAAAAATATTTATTATTGTTACATTTTTGGAAAGAATTTAGGCGTTTAAAATCCAAATTCGAGGCCATTTTACCGGCTTCGAACAAGCCGTGGGGCCGGGAACAGGCACAGATAAACCATTTCTTATACTTATAGTTATAGTCGCCCTTAGAAATCTGAAAGGAGTCGATTTTTATACGTTTTAAAATGACCCGAGAATTGCAATTTCACACTGGGGTTTATATAAGCTCCGATAAATGTCTTGTTTTTCACTACTCTGGACTCGGAAATTTCAAAATAACGTCCTCAGTGCCAAAAATAGCTTATGTCTTTAACTGGTTCGAGCTTATAAAATGCCTGGTAGGGGCCCTGTGATTGACAGTGGGAACTCGCACTAGCAAACTAATTTCACCACCCGATTTTAGCACTTTTTAATTATAGATATTTAAATATCTCACTCACAGTCAGTATATTGGAGACAAGGAAAATATGTATTAAGATCTGAAGCTGTAAGGAATTCCTTTTCTTGTTATATACGTATGCTTGAAGTGTCCGTTCTAACCTAGACAAAGTTTGAAGTTATCATTGAATTACGCGCCCGTTAAAGTAAATTAAACTTCTTTACCGTATTCGAAGACTGAAAAAAAAAACACAAAGCAACCAACAGATGCAACATGTGATTTTATTTGTTCATTTTCAAAATTAGTTGAAGTTGTAAGAAAAAATAACCATACGGCGTCAGTGGGGTTTTTAGCCGACTTTTCTGCTGTCGCCATACGATGTCTTCGGTAATGAAGCACTTACGCCATATGGCGACAGCTGTACCGAATGTGTTAAATGAAAACATCAACGACGAAAAAAATACATGTTGCATAACTTGACCATATGAGGAAGCAACACAAAAAAATTCATCAAGATCCGCCTGGTAGTTTTCTTGATTCCGCGATCACAAACTATGTAGATAGAAATGAGCAGCGAGTGCATAGTGCGCAACGAGGCCATTGGGTTAACCTGCGTATAACATTTTACGAACATCCTTTCATTACTTTAGGAGAACAGTGATAATAAAAAAAATGGCCAGTGGCCGCCATTTTAATATGCAAATAAGCAAAAAAGTACATAGTACGCAACGAGGCCATATGGTTAACCTGCATACAAAGTTTTACGAAGATCCTCTCATTACTTTAGGAGAAAAGTGATAAAAAGTAGAAAAACAAAATGTTCGCCTAGCGGCCATTTTGATATGCAAATGAGCAAAAGAAATAAATGTTGCACAACTAGACCATAGGAGGAATGTGCCTGTGAAATTTAAAGAAGATCCGACTCGCACTTTCCTTGGAATCGCGATCACAAGAGAGAAAAGTGATAAAAAATAGAAAAACAAAATGGTCGCCTAGCGGCCATTTTAATATGCAAATGAGCTCAGAAAAATAGATGTTGCACAACTAGACCATATGGGGAACCAACACAAAAACATTTCATCAAGATCGGCCTGGTGGGTTTCTAGATTCCGCAATCACAAACTATGTAGGTAAAAATCACAAAATGGCCGACAGTGGCCATTTTAATATGCAAATGAGCAAAAAAATAGATGTTGCACAACAAGACCATAAGGAGAACATGTCTGTAAAATTTGATGAAGATTCGACCAGTAGTTCTCTAAGAATCGCGATCACAAAAAAAGTTTACAGACACCGGACGACGGAAGACGGACCATGGACAAAAAGCGATTTGATAAGACCACCATGAGATCATGGTGGTCTAAAAAGAACATAACTCGACAACATATATGTGTAACATTTGAATTGATATTGAAAACCAAATATATACAGACAATTTCAGTAATAAAAAAACAGCCAGTTAAAGGGTCTAAAAATGTAAGTATTGCCTGAATTACAATTCAAATGGCCCACCACTTATTTCTAAATAAGAGTTATGAAACTGAAATATTTTAAACGATCCTTTAATAATAGTTTTTTACAATCTTAAAACCTTAACATTTCTATAATTACTTATAACCACAAATGAGAGCTAATTGTACAAGTTTTATAATAAATACAATTATGTACAATTTAAGAAAACAAATCCATGATTTCAATGATAATCAGGATTTGTTTGAAAAACTAAACATCCATTTGTTGGAGAAAAAGTCCTTATTCAACAGTAATCAACTAAACAGATTTTACTACAGTGTTAATGCAAAGTTACATTTGGTAGCAACATGTACCATCGCTAGTATAAGTTTGATCGAAATAGATGGATTGATGACGGGTGTATGGTAATGGTATCTGTTGACATCCCGTACATACACCTTTAATCGTGTTGATTCATTGATGTTTAAGCCGTACTCAAGGTTATTTCAATTATATGGCAGTGTTGCCAGGATTAGTGGGGGAGGAAACCAGGCTCATTGCCCTGAGGAAACCCTGACCTTCGGCGAGTACCTGGCAAGTCATCCACATACGGCAACTGAGTGAAAAATCCACTCAGAACTTATTAAATTTTTATTTGGTCTGAGTGGGATTCGAACCGGCACCGCATCGATGTAAGGTCTGTGTGGGACTAAGGGACAAACCCAATGAGCCACCAAGGCCCCCCTAATCGTGTTGAGCAATGGTTAAAACCTTCATGGTCAATCAATGGCTAACCTGAACTGATCTCAAAATAATGCCTATTTGAGCTGTGAGCTGTCTGTCCAAGCATCTCAAGGAAAAACAGGAGACAGGTTACCATTCAGGTTGATACGGGAAAGCACTCATATACAGCTGGGAACAAAAGTATTTAGGTTTTGTTTACGGCAGCACTCTTCTTTGTCTTTTTCTTCCTTGTTCTTTGACGGTTTGTCCGACTCTTCATCGTAAACATGATACACTGAAATACAAATGATCATGTAATAAGTCAATGTTATTTCACATTTTGTATGTAGGTTGTGTTTATTTAGACCAAAGGCATAGAAAATGGATGTTAGACATCTCTCGTGAACACCATTGGCGAATGTAATCTCAATTTACTGTTTGCTTATATTTTGCATTGTATTTTCATCATAAAGCTGCAAATAAGCCACCTTCTTTTGGAACATTTTACAAAGTACATTGACGATTTGAGTCCAATTTTAAGTGGCATGACCAGAAATCGTTCATAATATTCGATCGTCGTGATAAGTTGAGCATTTAAACAACCTTGAAAAAATTAAGGATACACTGAAATTAAAAATATAAAGGTTTTACTTTCCGTTAAAAACTAAATTAAAAGGGCATGAGCTGCCAGAATTCGGAATTTTTTCATAAATTCTGATTGTCAAGAGAAGTTCACTGTTTGAAACAGCTTGAAAATCTAAAAGATTGACAAGAGAATGAAAAATATCAGTAAATCCAGTTCCGGTACGAACTGGAGATAAGTGATAAAAAACAGGCAAATTTCAAGTACATCTGTAGTGGTTTTATTGCTTATGAGACTACCTCAATCTCCAAGATTAGTATCAGCTCTTATTTCGTATAAAAAAATGACAAACAATTAGCTAATTGTGTATCAACAAAAAATTCCTTATATTTGGCAGCTCATGCCGCTTTAACGTATATCTCCAAGATTGCTATCGGAGTTGTTATCTACTTTTTGATAAACAATGATGAACATTTAGCAGATTCTTTTCAACAAAATTTTTGCTATATTTGATTTAAAAGTGGTATGATCTGCCAAAATGCAGATTTTTAAAAACATTTTTAGGCGGTTTGTTGCTTATAGAACTACTTAAATGTACATATGCAAGATTGATATCAACAGAAAGCTACTTTTTCATAAAATGAGCAACAATTAGCTCAGTTTGTTACGAAATTTTCCTTATTTTAAGAAATTATGAAAATTAAAAGATGTCATTTGTACAAATAGTCATCAACTACATTGTCAAACGTTCATTGATAAATTATGCTTATCATTAAGTGAATTATTGCACCCTCGTTTAATGCTGTAGATAGATATCAGATTCTAACACATGCGTGATTTCCCTACATGTTGTGAGATAGGACAAAGCTGGCGTATAAACTAGCATATACGCAGAGAACGTTTTCATTGTGACGTCAAACGCCCTGACACTAAACGACGTCATCTTTTTTAAATTTTGGTGACGTGATGGAACACGACGTCACCGGATGACGTCATCAACTAAACGCGAGTGGGGATGCCAGACTGTTGTGTATGCCAGGCATTTCGCCTTTAAAACTAAATCATGAGCACAGGAGGCTGCTAATAGGCGATGGCAAGACTTACATAAGCAAACTTACATAAGCTAAAGGTATAATTATATCTTTAAAAAGTTATCAGGTCTGTTAGTAGACTTAAAAATGGTAACACATAAAAGTTGTTTGAAGCTAGCACCCCTATCATTTTTGAGATATAGATTCGTCCATGCGCCAATCAGGGTAAAACTATTCATCTATAACGTAGGGGTTGCCGTTTTTTTTGGTTTGAAGTAGAAAATAAAGCAAACTACTAAAATTAAGTTTTTCTTTACATTAAAGTTAATGTGTTAGAATAGAAATAATGGATTGATTCTCTGCTGTGATAACTGCAAGAAAAAAGGAAGTGTTCACACTTTTTGAACTCGGGCCTCTGGCCCTCGTCCAAAAACAATGGACACTTCCTTTTTTCTTGCAGTTATCACAGCGTATACGCAGAGAATCAATCTATTATTTCTTAATTGAATGTATACCTTTTCATCAAGGTATTTGATAAGTTTATCCATGGAGCACTTAATCCCAGCCTTTTTAACCTCTTCCTTAATCCAGTCCAGTTCTAAAGGCTGCAAAATATATCCACATTGAAGTCATGGGAGTATTCAATAACAAATCATATACATTTATGTCTGGTCTAGTGTAACATAGTGCTTTCCACAAGACTAAAAGCCTTCAAACGTATCTATCTGACTAATGGATTACATTGCAGGATATTATCTATATATCATCATAGTTCATAAGAAACTTCTCTTTGGATGTATCGTAAGTCAAACATCTCAGAATGTTAGTCACAGAACATTGATCTGCCAAGGTAACAGAATGTCAAAATATAAATTTCCTTAGATTTAACAACAAAGTTTAACAACATAACTGTTGGTAAATCAGGTTCTTCTAATATTTTAATGTTCTAATGATAAGAAGTTAGATATATTTACCTCATAAGTCAGTACTCTACAATAGAGAGCTGGATTACCAGTGAAAAATCTACCAAGTTCATGTTGTAGGTTAGGGTTACATTCCTGTCAGTAAAAATAGATAAAAATGTTACTAGTTCAAAAGTTTTTAAGTATACCAATGCAAAATAGTCTATAATGTGCGAGATTTACTTGGTTTCAATTAGTTTACATACAGAACATACATGCTTAACACACATGTAAATCAGTGCTTGATCTATCATGGTAACAATTTAAAAGACTGGTTTCAATTAGTTTAAATACAGAACATAAATGCTTAACATACATGTCAATCAGTGGTATTATGTTAAAAAGTTTAAAAGAATTGGAATGAAAATACCATTTTAATCATAACAAAAATAGTTCAACACATAAAAGATATGACTGATTCTTTCCTGTACAATACCATACTGAAGATTATTTCACTTATGTGGTGGATGTTGCCAGTAAACCTGGTTCTTGGCCCAGGTTCTCTCTGGCTCTCCCTTGGTAACCCTGACAACAATACCATAAATACAGGGTACCAATAGGCAATAAAAAATTGTACTATAGAATACATGTTACCTTGCTTTTAGTAGATGTATTATCAGTCTTAGCAGACATAAGATGTCAGAACAAATAGAACAATCCTATGAAACTAAATCCAACAGTATGAGACATCTGATGCAATTTAACCAATTCAGAAGGAAAGGTTACTTGGTTAAAAGGCCCAGGACAAAAACTGCCCATGTGTCAAAACACTGCAAGTTCCTTTGTTTGTAAACAAAAGAGGCCACCTGGTGGAAAGGACAGATAACCCCGCAGATCCAGTTACCTCCCTTGTTCAAGCTGGGAAGCAAATTCACATACCTGTTGTGAACCTTGAGGCAGTTTGCTGTCTACCATAAAACTTTCTTCCAGCATATCACTATCAATAAAAAAATACAAAATCAAAACACGTAAGGAAACCCTATCAAAAAATGTTAGCAATGAAGAGTGAGGGAAGATTTGGGCAAAAATTAACACTAAAATATTATTGCCAAGTGTTATCAGCTCTCAAAATTCTGACTTTTTTCTCATAAATTAAGATTACCAAGAGTCGAGCCCTTGAAGTAGAAAGAAAATCTTAGATTGATGTTTTGAGTCCCGATCAAAGACTATTTCAGGTTTAGTGGGGAGGAAACCGAGCCCTTTGCCCCTGACCTTTGAAGAGTACCAGGCAACTCTTCCACATATGGCGATTGAGTGAAAAATCTACTCAGAAATGTTTGAAGAATTATTCTGAGCTAAAAGAGCAAGAATGTACATTTTGGTTATTTTTTAGATTGCAAAAAAACTAAGATTGTATGGCTTCATAAAAAGACAAACAATAAACTAATTCGGTTTTGACCAAACTTATATTTGGAATTTCATGCAACATTAGCAATTTTAACAATTTGATTGGTATGATTTTTAAATTAGCAGTACAATGTCAAGAGTATTCAATTATCTGTTAAGTCCTCAATCAACAACAAATGTATTTTTGGTCATCAGGAACATGCACGGAAACAATATAATTTTCCATTTCACTTCAAGTAATCTATTTTTCTTTCTGCACGTATTGGATTTCCGTAACGGACACATGGATTGTTGTATCGTGAAATTTCGAGGGCTATGGAATGACCAATGAACTTACCTTCCTGATGTGCCTTCTTCCCCATCGGTTCCTTCCTCTTCCTGTGAAAGGTCAATGAGGTCACTACCATCAGGATACACACCTTTCTCTGAATATTTGTCTTTGGTAGATTTTGATTTTATTAAGGCTTCGATAGATTTACTCTTGGATGATTTGATTTGATTTTTGGTTTTATTTTTCTCTGTGGAGATGGAGGTGGTATCTTCTATCAAACTCACTTCAGCCTCTGTATCAGTTTCATCTATAAAATACAAAACCATGAAAAAAAATTCTATCACTCAAATATGACACGTTTAACAACAATCATTATAGTTGATCAAATAAAAAAAAGTTTTAGTTTATTCAAAAAAAAAGATCAGACTTTCAACTTTATGATATTTTGCCGTAGATTGGGTTCCAGAACGACCACGAATGTTAGAAATGTTGCAAATAACAGAGAAAACCACAAACAAGATAGTTCACCCAAACATTACATGAAAAAAATGTACAACTCACTGTAGCCGAGAAATCTTGGCTCCCCCGAATTTTTTTTTTCCATGTTCGTCATAGCCAAGATCATTTCCATAGTAAAAAAGTGATATTTGTTAAGGAGACACGCCGATTTTTCACAACAAATAAGCAAAGAATAAAATATTTACCGCTGCATTCCGATAGCATAGACCACGAAGAAGGAGTTTTTCAAACTTATGCCGCTGTAAAGTGACTAAAGATATATGATTGAAGTATTTCTACGACGCCCCGCACAGTTTAACTGGTCGTTTAAATGTTTTACTATGGCGGTTACGTCAGGTTGAAAGCCAGTGGACTTCGAAACAAATATTGACTGCATAAGGGAAAGTTTACCACTTTACAGCGGCGTAAGTTTGACAAACTCCTTCTTCGTGGTCTATACTATCGGAATGCAGTGGTAAATATTTTATTCTTTGCTTATTTGTTGTGAAATTTGCGCGCCGATTTTCTCGGCGGGTCTCCTTAATAAATATCACTTTTTTACTATGGAAGTGATCTTGGCTATGACGAACACGGAAAAAAAAAATTTGGCAGAGCCAAGATTTCTCGGCTAAACTCACTGATACCCCACAAACTGCATAAGAAAAAGAATATGATTTTGGATGAATGAAGAAAGAAGATAACTTACATTGATGTGTTTGATGATAAATATCAGTCAGACAAACTACCATTCTCTTTTTGGATACAGGTTTTATACCAAACTTTTTAATTTCATTCTGAAACATGGAAAGGAAATTTTATCTACGGTGAATAGATAATAAGATCAAACATATCCACTTGTTCAATGGTGTTGGACTCAAATTATCTGATATTACTTGCTTTACATTTTTATCTATAAAATTATCTGATATTACACTTTCTTAAAGTGAACACTTAGGAATAATGCACACATCTGTGACAAAATGTCCCACGCCGATACAAGTTAGAAAAAAATAGCTAACGTTTTTTAGGGGTTTCTTAAGGCGAGAAAATAGTTTTAACATACTGGTTTCACTGGGATTTTCCTAACGCAGTCTGATTTTTTTAGAAACCCTTTCATCCAATCAGCATGCTTGGATAGATCATGTGACATGTATCTGTGACGTACTGCTACTTTACCACATATGGTATACCCATGTTTAAACCATTGTAAATACCTATCGCAGAGGGTAGGTTTGTGATTTATTGTATATGTGAGAAGTTTTAAGTTATTTTCAAAACTTTTAAATATAGCAAAGATGCCCTATACTTACTGACGAAGCAAGTGGAAGGACTTTTGAGGTCAAAATGCCCACTTATTGGGCACTCGGATGCGCTAATGTGTCATGGCAGTGAAGACAACAAAACTGTGACAGGTAAGCCATTATACATGTAGCTGTCTGAGGGCTTTAGGTTATCTTTCCATAGATTTCCATTTTCAAAGCCAGATATATTGAAACGGTGGCTTGCCAACGTAAACCGACAAGACAGTTACCCTACTGCTACATCCAATATATGCTCGATTCATTTCAAAGATGAATGTTTCGAAGAGGATATCTATGAGAAGCTGATGCTTACTCCACGGTGAGCAAGACGACGCTCGAGGCGGCCTAAGCCCGATGCCATCCCCACAGAATTCGCACACAAGCAAACGCTCAGCAAGGAGATCAACGGCAATTGACAAAAAAAACGACACAAAGAACTCATCGATGATGTGGGTCAATAGAAAATTAGATGCTCATTTTTCTGTAACATTGGCAACCATTAGATTCAGAATGGCATGGATTAATTAAATGAATATATGCCGAATAAATTAATTTATCATTCAGAAGTTAGGACGGCTGAGCATGTCAAGAGGAGCAGATTGTACAACCAAACTACCAAAGATAGGTTGTAATAGCAGACTAAATATAATTAAACAGCCTGTTCTGACTTGACTTCAGAGACTAGTTGTCAACACAAACTTGTTTCGACTCATCAAAATATCTCTGATGAGCTCACTGAAATATTCTCTACATATTGTATAAGATGATTGACTTTACCTTTAACTTGGGTGTATCCATGTTGTTGTATGGAGGCATGGGTGTGAAAGGTGAGGGTGGTACCCATTTTTTCTTCCCTCTTTTAGCAGGCCGTGCACACTGGGGAGTCTTGTAAATCTGTGACTTGTTGTCTTTCTTCTTATTACTAGGCAATGACTGCTGAATAACCAAATAATAATTTATGAGTGATTGATGTTTTACTCCTCACTCAAGATTATTTCACTTATATGACGCGATTGCCAGGTGTAGTGGGGAAGAAAATCACAGACTTTCGGCGAGCACCTCTTCCACATGTGGCCATTTAGTGAAAAATCCACTCCACTTTTTTAAGTTTTAAATGGTCTGAGTGGGATTCGAACCTGTACAGCATCGATGGAAGGCCTGTGTCGATACAATCACTCTAACGGACTCAACCACTGAGGTCCCTAATAATTCATGTGAATGGGTATAAAGGAATATGAAATATGTGTGTAATAGGTTGGTGTTATACTCAAAGTAATAAACCAGCTAGCGTACTTATGTGTCATATCACTTCAGTTTTGATTGATTGTTTGGTGTTTTACGCCACGCTCAAGATTATTTCTCATATATGGTGGCATTGCCAGTTTTATTGTGGGAGGAAACAGGGCTCTATGTCCGGAGGAAACCCACGACCTTGCGGTGGTAACTGGCAACCATCCCACATAGGTCAATGGAGTGAAAACCCAGTCAGAAAATTTTACAATTTTCCAATTTTTTTTGGGCTGAGTGGGATACGAACCCGCGACCCATTGGTAGAAGGCTGTTCGGATTGAGCATCCAACGCTCAACAAACTGAGCCAAGGAGGCCCCTTGAACCGTTTTTGAAGTAATCCATACCACTTTAGTAAGAAAGCAGATAGACAATTTAAATTGAGAATCCAGCATTTAACACAACTATTAAATAACTTAATTCTTATACAATAACATGTACCTTTGACTGTAATGCAATAGAGAGATCATCTTGTTGTCCATGAGAACTGGTATTCCAGTCTGAAAACTGCTCTAAATAGTTCATCTCTTCCAATGGGGAATCTAAATGAGGTGAATTGCTGGGGCATGTATTACGCCCTTTTGGAGTGTTTCCTAAGAGGGCACCAGGTGGCTGTGGGTCACGGGCAGGGGAATAAGTTATTATACTAACACTATCAGCTTCGTTTGATTTTTCTCCGTCACTCAAACACACCTAATAGCACAAAACATATAAAATACAGATTTGAATTTAAACAACAATATAATGTTGGTTTATGTATTCACTTTTATATCCTTCTTATTTTTTAGTTTACAGGTACCCTTTTTTTGTCAATTATTTATGACATTTACAAATCGATCTACAAGCTTGTACTGGCAGTAAAACAAATTAGATGAAAACAGCACAATATATATATATGTGTAAATCTATATTTGAGACCAACCCAAGCTATGATATCGATTGATTGACATTTTACTTTGCACCCTAGATTATTTTGGCCTTGCCAGGTTCCTGGTTTAATAGGGGAGAAAAGCTGCCTTCTGCCCGAAAGTGAAAACCCCACTCGAACCAATGCTACTTTGTTGGAAGACTGGGAGACTATCCCTCTACCGAGTGAGCCATGCACCACAGCTGGTCATGCCCCTGGTATAATTTTAAGGATGATCCCCAGGAGCTAATAGATGACTTCCTTGGATTTGGCTTCCAGATCAAACAACATAGCAATTCAGAAATACAGAAATGTTAAATATGTATTTTCTAAAAGGTCTATTAAATTGATTTACTGGTTGATTATAGCTTTATGCAGTTGAAGACAAAGTGGACACTAGATTACTAAAGCTTACAGTGTTTTGGTGGGGACTTGGAAGCAGCGGGTCTGGGTGAAACTCCATACCAACATCATCAAATCCCTCCCAAACATCCACCTCTACAACAAACAAAATGCTCTTAATTTTTGTTTTAATGTGATTGACCCACACTAGCTTTGACTCAAAACATGATAAACATTTTTTATCTCAACAATAGGGGACTTCCAATGACTACTTGGTCATACGTGCATGCGTTTCTATTGTAGAAATATACAGGTAAACTTTCACTCTTTAGTCAAATTGCCTCAAACTGCCAGATGGCTTCAAAATATGAGGATAATAATAGAGTGAAGCATAATTCCACCAGAAAGTTGGGGATAATAATAGAGTGAAGTATAATTCCACCAGAAATATGAGGATAATAATAGAGTGTAGTATAATTCCACCAGAAACACGAGGATAATAATAGAGTGAAGTATAATTCCACCAGAAATATGAGGATAATAATAGAGTGAAGTATAATTCTACCAGAAACATGAGGATAATAATAGAGTGAAGTATAATTCCATCAGAAATATGGGGATAATAATAGAGTGAAGTATAATTCCACCAAAAGATGAGGATAATAATAGAGTGAAGTATAATTCCATCAGAAATATGGGGATAATAATAGAGTGAAGTATAATTCCACCAGAAACATGAGGATAATAATAGAATGAAGTATAATTCCACCAGAAATATGAGGATAATAATAGAGTGAAGTATAATTCCACCAGAAAGATGGGGATAATAATAGAGTGAAGTATAATTCCATCAGAAATATGGGGATAATAATAGAGTGAAGTATAATTCCACCAAAAGATGAGGATAATAATAGAGTGAAGTATAATTCCACCAGAAAGATGGGGATAATAATAGAGTGAAGTATAATTCCATCAGAAATATGAGGATAATAATAGAGTGAAGTATCATTCCACCAGAAACACGAGGATAATAATAGAGTGCAGTATAATTCCACCAGAAATATGGGGATAATAATAGAGTGTAGTATAATTCCACCAGAAACACGAGGATAATAATAGAGTGAAGTATAATTCCATCAGAAATATGGGGATAATAATAGAGTGAAGTATAATTCCACCAGAAATATGAGGATAATAATAGAGTGAAGTATAATTCCACCAAAAGATGAGGATAATAATAGAGTGAAGTATAATTCCATCAGAAATATGAGGATAATAATAGAGTGAAGTATAATTCCACCAGAAACATGAGGGTAATAACAGAGTGAAGTATCATTCCACCAGAAACACGAGGATAATAATAGAGTGCAGTATAATTCCACCAGAAACACGAGGATAATAATAGAGTGTAGTATAATTCCATCAGAAACACGAGGATAATAATAGAGTGAAGTATAATTCCACCAGAAATATGAGGATAATAATAGAGTGAAGTATAATTCCATCAGAAACATGAGGATAATAATAGAGTGTAGTATAATTCCATCAGAAATATGAGGATAATAATAGAGTGAAGTATAATTCCATCAGAAACATGACGATAATAATAGAGTGCAGTATAATTCCACCAGAAATATAATAATAGAGTGAAGTATAATTCCACCAGAAATATGAGGATAATAATAGAGTGAAGTATAATTCCATCAGAAACATGAGGATAATAATAGAGTGAAGTATCATTCCACCAGAAGCATGAGGATAATAATAGAGTGAAGTATAATTCCACCAGAAACATGAGGATAATAATAGAGTGAAGTATAATTCCACCAGAAACATGAGGATAATAATAGAGTGAAGTATAATTCCACCAGAAACATGAGGATAATAATAGAATGAAGTATAATTCCACCAGAAATATGGGGATAATAATAGAATGAAGTATAATTTCATCAGAAACATGAGGATAATAATAGAGTGAAGTATAATTCCACCAGAAGCATGAGGATAATAATAGAGTGAAGTATAATTCCACCAGAAACATGAGGATAATAATAGAGTGAAGTATAATTCCACCAGAAACATGAGGATAATTATTATTATTATTATACTCTTTATTGCAGACAATTACGTCCATATCAATATACAGAGAGAAAAAAAAAACAAAGGAGAAAAAAAAAAGTTACATGTATAAGAGCATAGTTATATCATTAGTGCAAGAGATGTCTCCATCATCTGACCAAAGGAGAATAAATAAAAACATCAGATTGTAACAGCAAACCTAACAGTGCATTACTGCTGGAGTCAAGCCTTCTCATGAAAGAATAAACTGATTTACGAATGACCTCACCAAATGAGGCTATATTGTTCATGGCAAACATAGTGCTGGCGCTACATCCGCTGCGGTAGTTCATCAGCCAGCGGAAGGAATTATTGTACATGACACGAAAACTATTCATAACATTGGCTGTAAAGGAGCTCCACAATTGACTACAGTATAAATTACAACAATAGGACTGGAAAAGTCTTTTTTTAACAAAAGGTGAGCAAGCTTGAAATTTCCTCAGCAATAAATTGGCTCTAATACAAAGTTTACGTTTTTGCATTTCAATGTCAGCATTGTCAGAGAGGTCCGAAGTTACAACGTGGCCCAAATAGGTATACTGCTTAACAAATTGCAGACGTGAATTACACAATTTAAAAACAGGCGATGCAAGATTTTTGTAAGGCTTGGGCAAAAACATCATGCAAACAGTTTTTTTAACATTATATATTATATCATGCGACATAGCATAATTCGAACAAACTTTAAGTAAGGTCTGCAGAGATTTACCAGAGGGGCAAACCAAGCACAAATCATCCGCATATACAAAATGATTTAAAAAAACACCAGCAATGTTACATCCAACACCAGCTTCGGACAAAGCAGCATCAAGATCGTGCAGATAGACTGCAAAAAATGTAGGTGACAAAATACCCCCTTGTCTTACTCCGTTGGAGACATTAAAAAAAGGCGACACAGATGAGCCCCATTTAACAGCAAATTGTTGTGTTGCACACCAAGAGTGGAAGAGTTTAATGAAGGAAACGGGGATCTTGCGATCGATCAGCTTTTTTAGAAGAGTCCAGTGGTTGACTCTATCGAATGCTTTACTTGCATCTAAAAAGCAAGCGAAAACCGGACTGCCATTGGTCATGTAAAAATTGACCACTTCTTTCAGAATATATATGCATTCGTCAGTGGAGCTACCAGATTTAAAACCAAATTGTAAATCAGAGCTATACAAATGGAATTCAAGATATTTCAGAATTATTTTCTCTAAGACTTTGGATATGACAGAGGCAATAGCGATTGGGCGATAATTATCAGACAAGGTTATATCGCCGCTTTTGTTTTTGACAACAGGTGTAATTAAAACATAGGTGAGTTCCTTAGGGGTACATCCATGAAACAGAATGGCATTCAAACACATGGAAAGGAGAACAAACAGACAATCTGGAGCATATTTAAAGTGCTCGGCACATAAGCCATCATAACCAGCAGATTTTTTACATTTCATTTCTTGAACAATTTCATGACTATTATCTGGGCTGACGTGGGGTATATCGTTTTTTTCATTAGAATAAGACAGTATGGTTTCCATAACTTCAGATTTAGATACAACAGTTTTAACACTATTCAAGAGAGTGGAAAATTTTTCTCTCCACATATTAGCTATTTCAAGCTCACCATCTGCTTCGTCTACACGGTTAGGTAGTGACATACACTTAGAATTACATGACTTAACTTCACTCCAGAAATCGTTAACAGAATGGCTGGAAAGCGCCTCTGCCATTTTATCTGCTCGTATGCTATTTTCATTTCTTTTACAATATCGCAGTGCATACTTGAACTGCAGCTTTGACTGTCTCATGTTATCTGCAAATGGACCAGATCGTGGGCTACCATGTTCACGCCAAATACGAAAACTAATTTTAGAAAGTGCATAAAGATCTGAAACATAGTCATTCCAACCAGGTATAACATTAGAGCACTTCGTTGTATATTTAGCTAAAGTTTCATTGGCAGAAGTGTTTAAAGCATATATAATCTCATTGTAGAAATCTCCTATTTCTGCAGAGTGACGTGTACCACAGGCACCATCATTGCACAAAAGAGCTTTAGTTGGGATTTTGATAGCCCTAAGACGAGCTTCGACATAATTGCGGTACAGAAATAATAGAGTGAAGTATAATTCCACCAGAAACATGAGGATAATAATAGAATGAAGTATAATTCCACCAGAAATATGGGGATAATAATAGAATGAAGTATAATTCCATCAGAAACATGAGGATAATAATAGAGTGAAGTATAATTCCACCAGAAACATGAGGATAATAATAGAGTGAAGTATAATTCCACCAGAAATATGAGGATAATAATAGAGTGAAGTATCATTCCACCAGAAACATGAGGATAATAATAGAATGAAGTATAATTCCACCAGAAACATGAGGATAATAATAGAGTGAAGTATAATTCCACCAGAAATATGAGGATAATAATAGAGTGAAGTATAATTCCACCAGAAACATGAGGATAATAATAGAGTGAAGTATAATTCCACCAGAAATATGAGGATAATAATAGAGTGAAGTATCATTCCACCAGAAATATAATAATAGAGTGAAGTATAATTCCACCAGAAACATGAGGATAATAATAGAGTGAAGTATAATTCCACCAGAAATATGAGGATAATAATAGAGTGAAGTATAATTCCACCAGAAGCATGAGGATAATAATAGAGTGAAGTATAATTCCACCAGAAACATGAGGATAATAATAGAGTGCAGTATAATTCCACCAGAAACATGAGGATAATAATAGAGTGTAGTATAATTCCATCAGAAATATGGGGATAATAATAGAGTGAAGTATAATTCCACCAGAAACATGAGGATAATAATAGAATGAAGTATAATTCCACTAGGAGCATGAGGATAATAATAGAGTGAAGTATCATTCCACCAGAAATATAATAATTGAGTGAAGTATAATTCCACCAGAAACATGACGATAATAATAGAGTGAAGTATAATTCCACCAGAAATATGAGGGTAATAATAGAGTGAAGTATAATTCCACCAGAAATATGAGGGTAATAATAGAGTGAAGTATAATTCCATCAGAAACATGAGGATAATAATAGAGTGAAGTATAATTCCATCAGAAACATGAAGATAATAATAGAGTGAAGTATAATTCCATCAGAAACATGAGGATAATAATAGAGTGAAGTATAATTCCATCAGAAATATGACGATAATAATAGAGTGAAGTATAATTCCATCAGAAATATGCGGGTAATAACAGAGTGAAGTATAATTCCATCAGAAATATGGGGATAATAATAGAGTGAAGTATAATTCCACCAGAAATATAATAATTGAGTGAAGTATAATTCCACCAGAAACATGACGATAATAATAGAGTGAAGTATAATTCCATCAGAAATATGGGGGTAATAACAGAGTGAAGTATAATTCCATCAGAAATATGGGGATAATAATAGAGTGAAGTATAATTCCACCAGAAATATGGGGATAATAACAGAGTGAAGTATAATTCCACCAGAAACATGAGGATAATAATAGAATGAAGTATAATTCCACCAGAAATATGGGGATAATAATAGAGTGAAGTATAATTCCACCAGAAATATGAGGATAATAATAGAATGAAGTATAATTCCACTAGAAGCATGAGGATAATAATAGAGTGAAGTATAATTCCACCAGAAGCATGAGGATAATAATAGAGTGAAGTATAATTCCACCAGAAACATGAGGATAATAATAGAGTGAAGTATAATTCCATCAGAAATATGACGATAATAATAGAGTGAAGTATAATTCCATCAGAAATATGGGGGTAATAACAGAGTGAAGTATAATTCCATCAGAAATATGGGGATAATAATAGAGTGAAGTATAATTCCACCAGAAATATAATAATTGAGTGAAGTATAATTCCACCAGAAATATGAGGATAATAATAGAGTGAAGTATAATTCCATCAGAAATATGGGGATAATAATAGAGTGAAGTATAATTCCACCAGAAATATAATAATTGAGTGAAGTATAATTCCACCAGAAATATGAGGATAATAATAGAGTGAAGTATAATTCCATCAGAAATATGGGGATAATAATAGAGTGAAGTATAATTCGACCAGAAATATAATAATAGAGTGAAGTATAATTCCACCAGAAATATAATAATTGAGTGAAGTATAATTCCATCACAAATATGAGGGTAATAACAGAGTGTAGTATAATTCCATCAGAAATATGAGGATAACAATAGAGTGAAGTATAATTCCACCAGAAGCATGACGATAATAATAGAGTGAAGTATAATTCCACCAGAAATATGAGGATAATAATAGAGTGAAGTATAATTCGACCAGAAATATGAGGATAATAATAGAGTGAAGTATAATTCCACCAGAAACATGAGGATAATAATAGAGTGAAGTATAATTCCACCAGAAATATGAGGATAATAATAGAGTGAAGTATAATTCCACCAGAAATATGAGGATAATAATAGAGTGAAGTATAATTCCACCAGAAATATGAGGATAATAATAGAGTGAAGTATAATTCCACCAGAAATATGAGGATAATAATAGAGTGAAGTATAATTCCACCAGAAATATGAGGATAATAATAGAGTGAAGTATAATTCCACCAGAAAGGTGGGGATAATAATAGAGGGAAGTATAATTCCACCAGAAATATGAGGATAATAATAGAGTGAAGTATAATTCCATCAGAAACATGAGGGTAATAACAGAGTGAAGTATAATTTCACCAGAAATATGAGGATAATAATAGAGTGAAGTATAATTCCATCAGAAACATGAGGGTAATAACAGAGTAAAGTATAATTCCACCAGAAATATGAGGATAATAATAGAGTGAAGTATAATTGACCCTACGCGACGCTCCGCCTACTTATGCTAATGAGGTCACCTCGGACAAACATTGATCAAAACATGGCCGCTAGTGTAGTTGTTGGTTGAACTGTGCACGGTTCTTACCGATAACTTTCTGTCTGCAGCTCTCCAGAAGCGCACGACTGTATAATAAAACTGTCTGGGGACTATATATGCACGATGTACGGGTGAAAATATCGTTCACAGCGAGTGAAATCCATGTGCCTTCGAGTATTTCGGCAAGGTGAAGGTGTTTTCGATGATTACTCCGTCGTACGAAAAACTCAAAAAGTGAATCATGAGATTTCAACCACCGATATACATCTGATAGTGGCGCTATGTAGATGTGCGATTGGGTAAGTAGATTACAAGAATGATAATGAATGTATTCTAAGTCATTGGTTAAATACTTAAACTTTATGCTGTTCGCTTACGGCTTAGTGACAATGCGTCAAATGGTTGATACCGATACAACAACAACTGTCAATGTATTGTACCGGTATTTGTAATCCTGCGAAGATATGCCTAGTAGACCTGCTGTCATCAGTTTTTCCTCTTACTAATCAAGTTTTTTGTAAGTCATTTGGTCTGCATAGTAAATATATTAGTTTCGTATTATGAGAACTAGGTCGTTCAGCCGTTAGTGTTACTGTTAGTGTTTATGTATAAAACTTATAATTGAATGAATACTCTCAACACAACATTTGTGTTAATGTCAGTCATAATTTAAAAATTAATACTCCAAAATTATATATTATTGTCGATATGTGATATTACAGAATAATAACTCCAAAGGATTGAACTTACAAAGTTGCTGAGCCTAACTTTAAAAAAATTACATGTAATATTATATCAGAGCACAATTGTAATTTGCTTATTTTGCTTTTTATTTCTTATAGGTCCCTTTGGTATTGCCAAAAGGAGACGTTTCCCTAAAACAAGAGGTGCCTCGGGTCAAAGTACAATATTGTAAAACACAGAGACTGTGGCAGGAAAGTGGAGGAAAATACAACTTACAAGTGTTCTTTGATACCAAAATAGGTCGGAGAATTTGACGGTCTCAAGTTTTCCAAAATTTAAAACCCCAAAGCTAATAGGGATTGAGTATCACCAAAACCTTCTGTTGAAGACTTCAGTTTATAGAACGCTTACAGACAGAATCACCGGCGAGGTGTTCTTCTAGGAGACTCAGACTAGGCATCATATTCATGACTGGCCTCAAGATATAACCCGACTTTTAATTTCTATGAACGTTTTTAATGCAAAAGCCATAATTGTGAAAACCAGATTCTGTACATTTCAACAATTCATAAAGAAATCCCTGTCTGAAAACTGCTCCCAAATATTTAAAAGACATTTTGACAACAGAATAAATAAGGTGTAGAGCTGATTCAACATCCTGAACATTTCACATAAATACTCGTCAAGTTGTACTTACTGTTCTCCATTCTGTGATTGAATTGTTTACCAGTATTGAAATAATTCAATCCAATCTCGATTTTAAGCAAAATATATTTTTGTTTTGAATTCACTGATTTTTATTTTGACTTTGTTGGCATGAAATAAAGTTGAGTACCGGGTATGATAAATACCATAAATCCAATCAGGCAGATATGCACTAACCATGCTTAAAGTGGCATGAGCTGCCAAAATGTTGATATTTTGACGTTGAAACAGAATGTTGAAATTATCGGCTATTTTTCTCAAGACGTATAATTCAGAAGCTGTTTAGTCTCGAGAATGTACGATAAAGTATTATTTTGAACTAACTTTGGCTCAGAATGAATGAATGGTCGTCCCGGTTATTTAAATTTTGTTTACTTTCCGAACACTATTCCGGTTCGTATAGACCACATACCGTATGAATTTTCCTCATTCTAACGCCAATCGTTTAGTTTTTCGATGGCCTTCAAGGCCTCTTAATACTGCCATGACGATCAGAAATTATGGAAAAAGTGTGAATTTTGGCAGCTCATGCCACTTTAAGGAAGTATGTCTTTATATATGTACTATGGAGAGGAGGGAAATAATTAAATTTAATCTGTGTGATATGTTTTTCTTTGTATTAATTTTGTCAGTCACCAGTTTGAAAACTTGTGCATACAAACTCAGCATTGTATCCAGAGTGTAGATTCCATAGATGAAATCTAACTGAGGTTTTAGTGACAGGCCTACAAATACAATCTGAAAGGCTGCTTGACTTCCTGAAGTTCCTGGTATATTTTAGTTGGCCGCCATTCTGTGAGCTTTAGATTGATGGACAGATTTATTGATAGATGTTTTATTTTCGGCATGCTAAAGATTATTTCCCTCTAGATGGTGTTTGCCAAGTTTTATTTAATTTAGGTCACTAGTACTAGTACCTTCTCGACATGCCCAACAACAAAACAAAGTATTGAAAAACCTCACAATCTGAATCCGTGAATGTTCGTATATATTTGTACAAATTGTGTACCTTTCACGTACTGGTATGTGATACCCACAGTCCATAGGAAAAATGGCAACCTCACCAAAACTTACTCTTCCGTTCACATGAAATTAGCCTATATAGTCCAAGCTGAATCTTTTTTCACAGACGATAGATTTTCGTTTAAATCTAACTCGAAGTGCCATTTTTTTTTACCGTAGGCCGTCACGTCTTCGCATTTTGGGGTATTCTAAAACTTAGTAAAACTAAAAGTTTTTATCCACTTTCGACAGCGAAAAATAGGCAATATAAAATGTGGCTTTAGCTACGGGATCGCGGTGAAAATAAACTACCGTACCCTAAGTATAAATACTAAAATAAACTATCTATACTCCTTGATTGTACCGCCGCTACCGGACGGTAGCTTACCCTACGATCGGAATATATCGACTGTCGGAGGGTAACAGCCGTTAACAACAGTGTGTAACCATTCTTTTTGGTGTGGAAATGAGCAATGATCATCATCCGACTAAATACTTTGCCGTGCCAAAAAGTAAATAGCAGATAAACGTCATTTCAGAAGAATCCGTTTGACACGCATAGCATTATTCGATCGCCATTTTTCGCTTTTGTTTGTCCGAGGTCGGTCAGGAGCTGGAGGTGTGGCGGCAAGCTGATTGGTCGATTCGCTCGTGAGGGGTGGAGTCTGCGAAGGGTCAATTCCACCAGAAATATGAGGATAATAATAGAGTGAAGTTTAATTCCACCAGAAAACTAAAATTGCTAGAATAGGAATTTGGACATTATATATTTTAATGGAATTAATCGGATTTATCAACAAATGAGCTATGTAGATTTTACTAACTTTATCTCACCATGGAACTTAGTTACTAAATTAGGAACAAAACATTAAACATGTTTATTCTAAGTTTTAGTATAAGCTCAGTTTCCTTTGCACATAAAATAACTAAATTATCAAGATGGGTAGTTCACAAGTACAGGTGGTGATATTTTGCTTGCTCTACTGAAATAAACAACCATATCAGTATGGAAGTCCAACAAGGTGAAAATTTTACAAAACACAGTGAAATAAACAAAGGGAGAAAATATCACCATGTCACTGAACATAAATGACACCATCTTGCTAAGTATAACAGCTTCAATTCCTTCCAGGTTAAAGTATACACAAGCTTATTCTTATATAATAATACCATTCCTTATAGGACACCTGTAAAAAGAAGCAAGCTCATATAGCTATAATGAGCAGCAGAAAGACTGTGATAAAAGGTACCTTGTTCTGGATCAGATTGGATCACTTCCTTGTCAGATTGCAAAGGGCTCTGGTGCTCTGGGGGGTCAACACTTCTAGTCTGGCTCAATCTATTTGGGGACACAGTGGGTGAAAAACTAGGTGGACTCTGACCTGAATAGTCTCTCTTCAGGCTCAAGCTATTCTGACATTTAGGGGAGGTTGGCTCTGTATCTGATATCACATTCTGTACTGATATTGGGGAGGTTGGATCTGTATCTGATATCACATTCTGTACTGATATTGGGGAGTTGGGCTCTGTATCGGATATCACATTCTGTACTGGTATTGGAATGTTGGGCTCTGTATCTGATACCATATTCTGTGCTGATATTAGAGAGTTGGGCTCTGTATCTGAAATATTTAATGTCGACGTAGGGCTTATGGGCTGTGAATCTGAAATAAAATTCTGCAATGTTGTAGGGTTATCAAGATATGACATTGTAGGGCACTGAATTGTGTCCTCTGAGTCCGATATCCCATTGTGTGAAGAATGTATGTGCTCAGGGTCTTTGTCAGATATTCCATTCTGTAATTGTGGTGAACTGTTTTTCTTACTTGGAGAACACTGGGAGGAAACAATTACGATCTCACCATCATCCTGAACACAGGGACCAAATTTCAAAGGTTTACTCTTTAATTTTCTGAAGGTATATTTTTTGTTAGTTTTCTTTTCTTTCTTAGGAGGTGAATAATTCCTGCACTCTGTCACCTCAATCTCATTCTCACTATGATGTATGTCTGCTTCGATGAGAAAACTTTTGACAGGGGAGGTAACTTCGGGCAATTCGTCCTGCTCTCCGTGTTCGTCTGACTGGTGTGTTACACATGGAAGGGGTGAGCCTCGGAGTTTAGAAATCACATTAATACGACTGGCTGGGGGTGAACCAAAAAAGCTGTCTACATCTTTTAATAGCTTTTCTCTTTGATCATCGGCCAGTTCATCGCAGCTAATGTTTGTAACTTTGGTACAGGATTTACCTCGAGTTCTTCTCTGCGGAATAGTCTTATCTTTATTGTCAGTCAAAACCTCCTCGATATCACCATTATCAGACAACTCTTCCGGATTTTGGAGTTCTAAATGGATACTTTCATTACTTGAGGAATTACTTTGTACACTGTTAGTACTTTTATTTGCTGGGAGGTGTTTTTCTGGACAAACTGGTGTAGAGACAATTGCATTAGAGAAAGATGGGTGAGATTTAGATATGTTGTTGATAAACGTTTGATCAGTATGTACCTCATCAGTGTCCATCTCTGTTACATTTCTCCTCACTACAGATTTCCCTCTCAATGTTACAGATTTATTGTGCAGGGATTTGGATGATGCATTAAATTTATCAGCAAATAAGAAACTTTTGGCTGATGTAAATGAAGGGTTTTTGGCTGGTGTATCTGGAATAATCCAGGAATCACTTGTATTTGCTGTTTGTTCATCTTTCACAGACTCGTTAATAATATCCTCTACTAAGTCATCACAGCTTTTATTCACTAAACAGTTTTTGAAGTCTGTTTGATTACTTAGATTTACTTTGCCTACAGGACTGAGTATATAAGACTGGTCATTAGTGTGACACAGAATTGTACCAGAGGCAGTGTTCATAAACGTTCCAGAATTGATTTTCTTCAGCAAGTCATAGTCTTTACACTTTGCAAGGGTGGCCTGTTCTGTGTTTTCTGTAACCTCCTTTAGGTCAGTTAACTCTGTCTCAACAAGGGGAGGGGACGTAGGGTACATTTTTGTATTCTGTGGACTTAATTCATTCAACATAGTGTGAACTTGTTCAAACGAGGTGTGTCCAGTGTCTATATAAATGCTATCATTACTACAATCCTCATTTGAAGGTCTCGCACATTTCCTCTTATCAATATCTCTACAATAATTATCATCACTAGATTCACTTAAACTTCGTTTTCTATTTTTTTGTCTCACTTTAATTTGGATTTCATCGTCTTCAGCGCTATGGCTTTGTGTAATCTCATTTAGCTCAGCATCCTTAACATTTAGCAATACACTTTGACTGCTCAACTCTGCATCATCATCAAGGGTTTTACCAGATGACAATATCTCCATTTCACTATCCTCTTTAAAATCATTGTCACTCAAAGTGTTAAGAAAGGGGGAATTGTCTACGTTACTAACAAAAACTTTCTCAGGGGATTTGTCTACCTCCTTAAAGGGACTCTTCTCAACAGAGTTTTCAGATATTGTACTGGAACTATGCTTTGGTGTATTGTGTACCTTGTCAATGGAGCTCTTTTCTGGAGAATTGTCTACCTTGGTAATGAAGCTCTTTTCTGGATAATTGTCTACCTTGGTAATGAAGCTCTTTTCTGGAGAATTGTGTATCTTTGCAGTGAAGCTCTTTTCTGGAGAATTGTGTACCTTCTTCTCTCTTTGTGTTAACATAAATTCATATAGATGTTCCATTTCTTCCTCGTCTGTTTCGGTCTCTGTCTTTGCATCCTCCTCAGAATCACTAGAACTGCTTAACAAACTTGTTATCAATTCATCAATATTTTCTTCTCTCTCAAACAGATTTGACCCTCTTTCAACCGCCACATTTTCTGACATAACACTCTCTTCTTGTTCATGAAGATAGACAGACAATTCAGATAAACCCAACCTAAAAAATAGTTGTGATTTATTTATATTATCATGAAGACAAATTTACAAAGATAGTATTGATCTGTGGATAGGTTTTTCATTGTACAAGATTATTTCACTTTCATAACATTGTTGCCATGATTAACAAAGACGAAAGCATTCAATTACATTGGATCGACGGTAAACTTTCCACTCATGTCAAACAGAAAAGATTCAGGTTGAGTGCAATCAATCAATCAAGCTTGGTTGTATTAGGGGAGAGCCTGTGTACAGCATGAAGATGTTACCTGTCAGAGAGATAAATGAGCTCTTCTCTGTGTTCATTCTCCGGTAACTCCCCAGTATATATGAAATTCATCACAGACAACACACCACTGTATGAAAACTTCTTCAAAACCAATTCACTCCCAGACTTTAAAACCTTGAATAGAGGTAAATCATGTCTTGAAATCAAGTACACATTTTTACACAGAATGAAAATAATTCATAGCAAGTGGGTTATCCTTATTGATGGGCATTTATTTTTATTTTTATTTATACCAGATATTTCATATAAATGCTGAATATAAAGATAATTGTCAGATCAGTACCTGGCAATCATCCCATACACAGGAAACAACAGCTGAATCAATTTTCCCACCTGATAAAAGATTTCCATACCTGAGTTATATTAGGACACCTTGCTGCTAGGATCATCTTGTGACCATGGATTTTCTTTCCTTCTTTAGTAAGCAGGCTTACATCACTAAACAAAGGGTTGTCAACCATCACAGAAAGATCGGTTTGTAAAGATTCTAACATCACAGTTTTAGACCCCTGAAAAGGCAACCAGGAGAATAAATAAACTCAACAGATACATTACTTAAATAGTTCATTTTCTTTTCTTCCTTACTAAAACCCTTTTTGTTTTCTCAGTTTGAATTCTGTTCTCTTTACCCTGGACACTTGTAAAAAAAGACGGGAATTGTTCTACTGATTTTGCGACAACTTGGAATGGATTTTCTGACATAATATTCAATATGCCATTATACACATACCAAAATCGGAATAAAAATAAAAACTGGGGTTCTAAGACAATTTGATTGTCTGAAGTGGGAAAGTTTATTCAAGCAAGCCCATAAAAAAATGCAATCCTGGCTTTTGTTTAATAAAAGTATTACTTATTGTCTTCAAAATTAAAGAGATATATGGGCTATCTTTATTTGTAAAAAGAGAACTCTGTTGAAAATGAAACAATTTCTACTTCTCGTAAAGCGGATTCCTATGTGAAATTTTAAGTCCACATCCTTGGTAAACCATTCAGCTTGTCTGTGGCTGATTGATTGATGTTTTATGTCACATTCAACATGAATTCTCTTATATGCTGGCCATGCCAGGTTCAATGGGAAAGGAACCCTTCCACGTTGAAGTGATTGAATAAAAAGCACATTCAGAATATTTAGGATTCGGATACGCAGCCCATCGATTAAAAGCCTGTGTCAGAGAGAGTATTGCTCTGTCCACTGAGCCACCTCTACTCACTGAATGGACTATCCAAATGCAGTCGGAGTGCTACATACCTTTAAGTTTTCCAAATCAGGACAAAAACCACTACTCGCTAGCTGATCGTTTGGTTTTGTAGAATCATCATGTATCATCTCTTCTGATAGCATGTCACAGTGGGATGATGTGTCCAGGTTAATCTGGGTTGCCTGAGAAGGGATGTCAGTTGTAATGCTGGTGTCCCCTGCTAGTTCAGCCAACACTAGAGCTGTCTGTGTAGACATCAGATGTACTGTATCATCTTCTGCCCTCGACTAGAAAGATGAAATGTTGGTTTATGGCAATGGTCTAACTTTTTGAGAAAGAGTAAGAATGGGAAAAAGTCTATATGTAACATTGCATGGTTAACTTTTATCATAATAAACTGTCTTCATAATAAAACTAAGGTTCTCTGTTTTTTCTAAGATATAAGTCCACAGACCTCATTATGTGGCGGGTGTTTGGAGTGTTGTACTGTTGACTGATTACCCAACACACACACTTCTTTCTTCTCACAAACTGGGATGTGCTCAGATAACGTATCAACATAAAATAACTCTTGTAAAGCCTCTTCCACTTTAAGTGAGCTCCTTTTCCAAAGACTCTGTAAATATACAGACATTATGTGGTATTCATAAGTAAATAGCAGGATTCAGCTATAAAATCCATAACAATGATAAAAAATTAAAAATTAAGACATCACCACGTCATCAGTTGTTTTTGAACAAAAATCTAATTTTTTATCATTAGTGTGGAACCCACGTTTAAAGAGAGTTTCAAACATTTCTTATAAAAGTGCTCGATATGTAAAGAGTGCCTTAAAGCGGCATGAGCTGCCAAAATTCACACTTTTATTATAATTTCTGATCATCACGACAGTAAGAGGCTAGGTCATCGAAAAACTAAATGATTGTCGTTCGAATGAGGAAAATCCATACAGTATGTGGCCTGTACGAACCGAAAACGTGTTCGAAAAGTAACAAAATTTAAATAACCGGGACGACCATTCATTCATTCTAAGCCAAAGTTAGTTCAAAACAATACTTTATCGTATATTTTTGAGACTAGAAACACTAAAAAGCTTCTGAATTATACGTCTTGAGAAAAATAGCCAATAATTTTAACATTATGTTGTAACGTCAAAATATCAACATTTTGGCAGCTCATGCCACTTTAATGTAGCCGTTGGATATCAATTTCAGAAACCAGCTAGTTTTTATTAATCTGATAGTAAACAATTCAGCTTCATACAAACAGGAAATAAAGTTTTTCAAATGTATGTTATAAATATGAGTTAAGAGCGTTGCTACATGTATGTGAGTTGTCAAAAAGTATATAATAAATGGCAAAGCTAAGCAATAGGATCTACATGAACACGAGTTTAGATATTGTTGTTATTTTCTAAATAAACTAAATTGCATGATATAAACATATGGAGAATACCTTGGATTCTTCCAGGGCTGCCTTTCTTGGTGAGGATGTAAACATATTGACCACTGTACTGATTGGTAATGCTGGTGTACTGCTATCAACGGGAAGGTCATCCTACAGTTAAAGCATTCAATTTAGATCATGTTTCAAGTAAGTAAAACCAACATTAGTTTTTGATAAATACATCCTTTAATAGTAACAGATATTAATTAGTTGGGGACTTCGACTTCAAAAAGTTTGGGAAATGGATTTGATTTTTGAGATTAGCAGAGCTTTTTCTGATATTTTTAATAAGGGTTTTCAAAGTTTAAAGTCTATCTCATCATGTTCAGTGATTTACTTTATTTCAGAATGATAAAAATAGGTAAAAACAATCATCTTTTCTTCTCAGTCGGAAAATCTGGGAAAATTCTTAGATTGATTGACTGATTATTCAACATATATGATGGATTGGTCAGAGAGTGGCAGAGTGAGTGAGTGAGAGAAGATTTAACATTGCTTTCAACATTATTTTAATCTTATTGAGAGGATGGTGGCACCTCATGATCCATCGGTGGAAGACCAGTTTGGGATGAAGAAAATCTCACTGCTGAAGCCACCTGAAGTGGGAGATGACTGCCCCTATAAACAACATTGATAATACAACAACACATGTCTCACCTCAAGAGTGATTATTTTACTGACTTTATCAGCAATCCTCTTACGAATTTGCTCTGTTGTTTGTTGTAACAGTGGCGGTATCTTCTCTGGACTAAACAAAAATAATAAATGGTCTATTACAAGAAGGAAAACAAACTGGAGGGTATTCATAACATTTGAAGCATTTTGATGGTTTCATTTACAATTTTTGGTGTCTTATATTATTTTGATATAAATCAAAATAGAAATTAAAAATATCAAAATTGACATAATTAAATTTTGATGAAAATTGTTTGATAATATCTGTGGAACAGCTTTCAGTGAATGCACATTCAAGTTCCAGTTAAATAACCTATTCTCTTGAAAGGTAACAGCATCAATGTGCAAAAAAATAACCATTCTGATTTCAAGGATAAGTAAAATAGCCTATTTAGCAGTCCATATATGTTTAAACTACTATAAACATGATTTGAATGACTTTAGTCTTAATGAGCCAAAATGAAACTTACAAGAAAACCATTCCCTGTATATGATGAATATCGTTAATCACCACTGGCAGTATGTTGTCGAGAAGAAATTGACACTTTGGTCCACCACTCCAACAGTTTAATAGGCTGGCCACCAAAATGGCAGACCACTAAAGGTAGCAGGTTAAAGTGACGTCAAATAACAAGGTATCTCACAAACATATTAGACCAGAGATGTGGACTAAATTGACATACCTGGATGCAACCCGTTTCTTTTTACGCCCTTTTTTCAAATCTTTGTCACATTTTTTATATCCTAGAGCAATTCTGTCTACTGATTCAAGTCTACGTAGGAGTACAGCTTCTTGTTTCTTCTCTTCTTCCATCATAGAAGATGATAATGCCATGGCCACCTGTGTATCTTCGTCTACTGTTATCCTAAATGTAAATTAACACATTTGTATAATAAAAGTTGACTAATGTGGAGGTCTCCGGACAAAACACATTTTTTGAAAGTCTAGCTTTCATACAGAAGCTGGTGGCTTTGTGTCTAACTATAGAGACAAATCACTGTAGTATAATAGTGCAAGAGTACCAAGAATACAGATTAAAAATAAAAATATAAGATGAGACAAAAACAACTTTGTTAGGACTAGAAGATAAATATGCAACAGTAGACTTAGATTAACAGACAGAACCCTATTGGATATGACATGTTAATATTTTTATTAAAGAAGATGTAAAAAGGTGATATGTATATAACATTCCAGTATACATGAACAAGGCTATTCCTGAATTTTACTTGAATAAAATACAAGCCATCATACCTGAAACTCGATTTTTAGAGTGGGCTTTCTAATCTTCAATCATAAATTTAAAGTACATGTAAAATAAAGTTTTACAAGATTGATTGATTGAAGTACGTCGCAGTCCAGATTATTTCCCTTAGATTGGGACATTGCCAGGTTTAGTGGGGGAGGAAACCAGACCCATTGCCCAGAGGAAACCCCCGACCTTCGGCGAATACCTGGCAACTCTTCCACATACGGCCACACAGTGAAAAATACACTCAGAAAATTTTCAATTTTACTTGGTGTGGAAAAAGTTACAAGAAAAACTTAAGCTTTTGACCTAAAAGATTCCTTTAACTTACAAAGACTGTTACGTCTGAAAATCAAGCTTTATCGCGGTCTCTCCAATGTACACCAGTATACCAAAATTGGAAACCACATTCCTTGAAATTATGTGTTCACAAGTCTGTGATCTACACGTATAGTCTAACAGGGCTCTAAATTAA
Organism: Lepidochitona cinerea; assembly: GCA_963971465.1. Classification (NCBI taxonomy): domain Eukaryota; kingdom Metazoa; phylum Mollusca; class Polyplacophora; order Chitonida; family Tonicellidae; genus Lepidochitona; species Lepidochitona cinerea. The sequence continues at coordinate 14,756,998 of OZ020552.1, read as the reverse complement.
ACTGGTGTGAGGTCTGTCTGTTGCTGAGGTACTTGTCGAAGGTCCTGGTTTTCCTCTTGGCAGAGAGACAGTTTTTCCCCGCCACTAAACCTGGCAACGTCATCATAGTAGTGAAATAATCAATCAATCAAATCTATTATATATTTATGATCACTGAAACACACGGCACAGGCTGCAGGCAAACAACATGGACATGTTGCGACTAAGATGTAAGTATCTAAGTTTTAACATAGATTTACGTCTGACGTAACTAGTTACTTACACCAGCTTTGTAAGACAGGGACCAGATGGAACATATTAAGTGCATTTCCAAGCCCCCCTGCCAAGTTGGTGGACTGGTGGAGGACAAAAATTTAACCAAAAATAAGGAAAATCAGTTCTTGGCTATCTGGTTAGCTGAAACGTTATAAATAGATGCAAATCTCTTACACTTGGTTTTGCTTCGATTTTCTAACTGCCCTTCCTTTAGCTGGTTTGGGTCCACCTCTGAAAAAATAAAATATTTTTCTCAATTTTAAATTTCCCATATCATACTGTTTGATTTATAACATACAACTAGTTAAAGATCCAAGAATAATTGTTAAAATTATTTACTAACATAAACTAATACAGATTTCGTAAAAATCTGTTCACAATGCAAAAAAGGGCAATTGTATGGATAGTCATTCTTATAAAATGCAATGGTTTTTCACAATGCTACATTGACATGGAGAGAGGGAGGAGGGGGGGGGGGGGGATTTGATGATTAGAGGCAATTTGTTTACCTTTTAAGTTCAGCTGGCAAACCACCACTTTGAGCTGTTTGTAAGAATTCTTCCTTCTGTACGTGAATTAAATTCTCCAGCTGATCACTTTCTACTCCATAATTCTTAGAACATTGCTTTATATGTTTTGTTCTGGCCTGGAACATGAATATTTATGATTGGATTGCTTGATGAATTGCTGTTTTACACCATTCTCTACATTGAGACCAGTCAGTTCTAAAATATTAATTCTTTTAATTTTAATTCTTTGTTATAGAATTGGCAAGTTTTAAAATAAACTTTGAATTTTAACAAAACTATTCTTCTTAAAATTCTAGTATTTTTTTTTATTGACAACTCGGTAAACCGTTTTCTTTCAACACTTACCCCTCATATTATGTTGCAAATCAAGTTACTTGGCAACCAATTCTTTTAAAGTCTTTCAAAAAAAAACACCTGTGTTCCAAGTGAAAAAGAATCTTACAATTTGAGTTTTGAGAATTTTCCCACATATTGGACAAGGAAGGACTATTTGAGGAGAAATCTCTTGTAACTTTTGTTTGATCATTGGCACTGGCTCACTTTTGGGGTCCTGCTGAAATAATAATTAAAAACATAACAAGATTTTAATTTTACATAACAAAATGTTGAAAAATTAAGGAAAACAAGATAAAATAGGAAGAACCAAATATTTACCTGGTCAATACAGTGATTGACATGCTGGGTTCTTCTGTAGGTGCTTAAATGGGATAAATCCTGTTGACAGATCTGACATAGCACTAACTCAATAGGTATAGTGGGTTTACTGACACCATTACCTTTCTTTTTCTCTGAAATGACAATGAAAAACTATAAATTATTTTTTCATATTTACTGTTGCAACCAAGGTGAGAAATTGAAGCAAATAATGAATCCCATGCCCATCCTCACTCCAAAGATCTAAACATCTTCAACTTGGCAACTCTTCCACATATGGTGATCAAAAATAGATCTGGGTCTAATATTGGCTTATTAATGTTTTACACTGCACTCAATTATTATTTCACTTATATGGCGGAGTTGCCAGGATTAGTGAGGGAGGAAACCGGGCTCATTGACTGAAGGAAAGCTCCAATCTTTGGCAAGTAGGCCTACTTGGCCACTCAGAAATTTCTATTTGGTCTGAGTGGAATTAGATCCTGCACCCCATCAATTAAAGGTATGCTGGACTGTGGTACCATCACCACCGAGGTCCAGGACAAACATTAAAGGCAGAGCCAATCCACTTTCCTATCAGTAATGCATAAACGGTTGAAAAGTGGGGCCTTTTCTAGATCAGTACTTGAATGGCTAAAGAATAAATATTTATCACAGGTGACCAACAATGAGTAAAAACAACATACCATTGGACTTTTTACCCCTAGAGAATTGTTGTTTAAGACAGGTCAACTGATGTTGAGCAATACGTCCATCGTTAATTACTTCTTCACAGATCACACAGATGTCTTCAAGCTCATTTGTATTAATCAAGTTATCAGGGCATTCATCTTCAGCGGTCATTTTTCTGTCATCTTTTATCATATTATTCTCACTCAAGCCATGTCCATATCTATGGGTCGTTTCATAGCCACATGTCACGGTTTCAGTACATGGTAACTGTATCAAACTGTCTACTTCAGATGTTTGAAGGTTAGGTTTAGACTGAAGGCCTGCTGATGTGGACTTATTCTTTTTTGATACTTTTAAACTACGCTCATTTTTGGCACGTTTCTGAACAGGGCATTCAGTAGATAACACGAAGTCATCAGTTTCATTGAGATCAGTTTGTGGTTTTAACAAAACATCTCTCAAATTAGATGAAGACTTTGTCAGTTTGATTGTACCCTTCCCCTTTTTCTTGGTAGATAAATCTGTCTGTTCTGCCTCATGCTTAGTTTTTGTTACTCTAGTCTTTGGTTTGTTTTTACAGGATAAATCAGGAGCATGGTGTGCAGATGAGGGAGAGCACTCAAACTTATATCGTTCAACCAAAACACGTGGGTTGCCGCACACAAGAGTTGTCTGCCCATTGTGCTTAACTGGACTGCATTCAGAACACGAACTACTTCCTGATTTCTGCGACATCTGGATACAGAATTTGAGACTTTGAAAGCCAGATTTATACTTTTGAATTTATTGCTGCACTTAAATTACACTAGGGAATAAGGCAATGTAAAAAAAGTATGCAATTGTTCTCATTTTCTTTCAATTAGAAGTTCAATATATAGCAGTAAATATTTACTAAAACACAGCACACATAGCTTAAATCTACTCCTCTTCACACTGAACATATCATCCTGGTTGCTGTGGCCATCATATATTTAGTTGTCAATCGTATGATTGTTATTCGATGAATTCTTTGTTAATATCATGATTTGTTTATGACGCTTTTCAAGAGCTTCTAGTCTGCGCTGAGCTTGCTCCTTGTCCCAGGTTTCTAAAGTTTGCTGATAACGTTCCTGACCAATCCTGAATTTCTCAGCGTTAAAAAGAAATCTGAAACGATAAAGTAGTACTACATGTATTGAATGTCAGAATAAGTGAAAACAAATTGAATATAGCGATAACACTGTGCCAGAAGAACTAAGGTAGGAGGTGTGTAGGTCCACATCCCACAAACCCATGTGAACACAGGGGAGGGCAGAGCGGCTGTGTAGGATTTGTGTCAGTTGGTTAACAACGTACTAGCCGAGAAATCTGGGCTCTGCCATTTTTTTTTCTGTCGTATTCGTCATAGCCCAGATTACTTCCATAATGAAAAACAATATTTTTTTAATTGCCCCGGCGGCAAAAAATAAAATATTTACCACTGCATTCCGATAGTATACACCACATCCCATGAGCTCATGTCAACTTAGGGGAGGGGAGAGGGTCTGTGGTAGATGTGTGTCAGTTGGTTCACATCCCACAATCTCATGACAACAAAGGGGAGGGGAGAGGGTCTGGGGTAGGTGTGTGTTAGTTGGTTCACATCCCACAATCTCATGACAACATAGGGGAGGGGAGAGGGTCTGGGGTAGGTGTGTGTTAGTTGATTCACATCCCACAATCTCATCATCGCATGACAACATAGGGGAGGGGAGAGGGTCTGGTGTAGGTGTGTGTCAGTTGGTTCACATCCCACAATCTCACAGCAACATAGGGGAGGGAAGAGGGCCTGGGTAGGTGTGTGTCAGTTGGTTCACATCCCACAATCTCACAGCAACATAGGGATTGATTGATTGTTTGGTGTTTTACGCTGCGCGCAAGATTATTTCACTTATATGGCGGCGTTGCCAGTTTTATTGTGGGAGGAAACCGGGCTCTATGCCCGGAGGAAACCCACGACCTTCCGTTGGTAACTGCCAACCATCCCACATAGGTCGTTTGAGTGAAAACCCAGTCAGAAAATTTTCCAATTTTTTGCAACATAGGGAAGGTGAGGGGGTCTTCAGGGGCCCGTTTTACAAAGCTGGTGTAAGTTACGTCTGACGTAAATCAGTGTTAAAACTATAGGAACTTACACTCTTGTCGCAACTGGCCCATGTTGTAGGCCTATGCGTATCTTTACACCCTCTTTGTAAAACAGGCTCCAGGGAGGTAGGTGTGTGTCAGTTGGTTCAAGTGGAGGGGAGACTGGCTGACTAGGATTTGTGTCAGTTGGTTCACATCCCACAATCTCATATCAACATCGGGGAGGTGGAAGGGTCTTCAGGGAGGTAGGTGTGTGTCAGTTGGTTCAAGTGGAGGGGAGACTGGCTGACTAGGATTTGTGTCAGTTGGTTCACATCCCACAGTCTCATATCAACATAGGGGAGGGAAGAGGGGCTAAATAGGATTTATGTCAGCTGGTTCACATCCCACAGTCTCATATCAACACAGGGAAAGGGAGAGGGTCTGGGGTAGGTGCGTGTCAGTTGGTTCACATCCAACAGTCTCATATCAACACAAGGGAGGGAAGAGGGGCTGAATGGGATTTGTGTCTGTTGGTTCACATCCCACAAGCTCAAACCAACACAGGGGAGGAGAGGGGCTGAGATAAGTTGTAAACGGGGTGGGTTTTGGGCAAACTAACTTATCGAAACCGCAGTTGCCATGATTATGTATAGACTATAGAATGACCCTATTAGATGCACTGAAGAGTCTGGAGGATTGAGAGAATCCTCTCAACATATTGAGGACTAACACTATAATATGTCACCAAAACGCTGAACCATCGCCAGACAAAGTCACTTTCAATTGAAGCAATGTTCTAGTTGTCATAAATAGGAGGTTAAGACACTTTTTTAGTTTTTTTAACAGTAGACATTCAAATGAAATAAATGCCTCTGAGATCTGAACACTTACCTGGCCTTATCACAAAACATTGTCTAATTAATTATACTTGTCTTTTCCAATCGATTAAATACTGAAAGGCTCTTGTTTTGCATTTTGATTTATAGCTTTGGCATCTGGCATCTGGATAAAACTTTCATAAAACATGCCAGTTTTGTCAACTGATCTGCCAGATGTATCAGAGCATGAGACATAATAATTACACATATGTCAATCTGTGGTGGTTGAAAAGACGGAAGGACGAACGGGCAGCATTTCCAAACCCCCCTTCCACTTATGTGGCGGGGGACAACAAGCCAAGTAGCTAGCAGGTCCCCCGCCATAATTTGTTGTTTGGAAACTAGTTGCTCATTATACATTGGATATAATCACCATATATCTGATGTTTGTTATACGCGCAGTTTGTTGGCCGAAATCCCCGAAAATCGAACATAAGTTATCATGTTCACAAGCAAATTCCACACTTTGACCCCAATGACCTCTATGACGAAAGGACGAACGGGCAGCATTTCCAAGTCGGAAGTCCCCCTTCTACTTACGTGGCGGGGGACAATTAGTCATTATAACTATAGTCTATACACCTAAAACTGTGTCAGGAAACTTCTTTGATAATCCCTCCTTAGAGCTAAGCCATAATATGTGGACTTTCAGGCCACATATTTAAACAGCGAAATTCGTTGCTAACAAATTCCAAAGGCCATATATGATGGTTTAGCTCTACAAAGGGATTATCAAAGAAGCTTCCTGACACAATTGTAGGTGAATACTGTTGACACATTTTGAGATATCATTTTTTTTTAATTCCGAGAGCAACTCGTAGATTTGTGGACCCTATGTTATATTGTTGACGTGCCGTGGTATTGAAGAAGCCCGTGTGGGCGTATCGGGATAACTTCAATCGACTCAACATATTGCAGACTAGGGTGAAACGGCTGTTTACCCACCGATCGGTGACTTTCCCCATCCTGAGAACAGTCACTTACTTTGTTGCAGCGAATCCAGAGAGAACTGTGAAACTTAGTGCAACAACAACAAACACGTTCCTCGCTCGGTACATTGGAGTTCCGTACATATACCCCGTCTTCTTTATCTCTCGGCCTTCTGTCATTTTAAACTACACTCGATTCGACTATTTAGAATATACATGAACTAGAACAATTTCATTGATTTTCCTTCGTGCAAAGTATTGAGTTTCTTAAGTTGTAGAAGTTGCATGCCTACAGAGAACAGCCAATGAAAACTGACCTTGACACCTACCAGCCCTTGATTATCTCCCTTGTATAGTGTTATCTCATTAGATACCGGTATCTTATAAGATAGTTATGTGTTCTATGATCTAAAGATAGCGTTGATTTGGGCTCGTCATTCTCTGGTCGTTGAAGTTCCAATCCGTTCAGAATTGGATTCCCCAAAGATAATGCCAAATGTCTTTACCCCCTTGTTGTTAATTACCCACACATTCGTGACTATAGTCTTGCGATGGTTCTTCGCTGGTTAATCAGAAATTCACTAGACCAGGTCTTTTGACCTGCTTTTCTGACAAAATACATGAATGAAATCGAATGGTATCTTGATTCCCTGTGCCCATGTGTTTTAGTGTTCATAAATATAGCTAACACTTTATAAAGTGTCAGTCTGTGATTGCTTGCTTGGCTTGGAATGAAGTTACTGCCATATCCCTAAGTGACATTGTAAATTGTGTAATTGCAAGGTTAAGTAAATAAGTTTCAATTTTAAAATGAAAATAAATTACAATACTTAATTTAACAGAAAGCATGCTTCTGATTTCAAAGTTTTTTATTGTCCTCTGTCAATTTCTACAAGGCTATCTGAAAGTCATCTGACCTTCCCATTTTTGTATTTCAAAACTCTTAATATAAAACTTCACAAACGCAGTTTTGCAACCATGTAACCAGTTTAAAAGCACGACCTAAATCATAGCCTTTCTAACAATTGTGAATTTACAAGAGCTTACCACAACTAAGATTATATACGTGATACATTATGTATGCCCAGGTGTCTTTAAAATGCAATTAAAACCCATACACAACCTATTGATTTTCTTTTTCGTTTATAAATTTATCCAAAAGTTTGTCCTCACACCAAATCCTTCATCTTTATTTCTACAAAAAAACAACTCTAGCATTAGTTTTAAAATCTTCAAAATGATGCCCAAATCTAACTTCTCTTGTCTATACAGGAACTTGTCTGCGGTTTTTAAAGAGGCATGAGCTGCCAAAATGTTGATATTTTGAAGTTAAAACAGAATGTTGATATTATTGGTTATTTTTCTCAAGACGTACAATTCAGAAGCTGGATTTTAGCAGTGAGAGTGTCCCCAACATTGTCTTTGCAGCCTAGCTTAATTGTGAGAGGGAGACAAAAAACTACAAATACTAAATTAAAAATATTAAAAGAAAGATATCAAAAGACACAATAACACAAAGATTTTGGATCAGCAAAAAGCATTTTTATACGAGAGGCATAAATATTAAGACCCCTTTGCACATGGAATTATAAAAACTATTTTCAAAAATAATTTATAATACTAGTAAGAATTTTCATATGATAGCCACATACCTATGCCCAATAAATATAAAAAGCAATAAATACAACCAATATGGAGTAAAGCTTACAGATGCTTATAATATATCAGTACATTTGTTCTAATGTAAAGATCAATTATTTCCAACATGTTTCCTTTGAGATAAAATTACATGAACATTCAGTGAAATGTTATTTCTTATCAATAACAATAGGAGTATAATGCTGTTTATAGCAAACTAATTCAAACATAAGTAAAATCGGTACAAAAAGGTTATTGAAATAAATTTACATTTGACTGAATGACTACACAATCAAAATCACAATTAGTTTTCTGTCTTTTTTGGTTTCTTCTTCTTGCTCTGTGGGGTTTTACTCCATGTTAAAGCAGTTCTCCTATCATTACGGGTCACACAGCTAAAGTCTAGCTCCTGTAGATTGGGCAACAGTGACAGGACAAAATATCTGTAATTCTAACAAGAAAAGAAAATCATGTTTGAGTTTGCCAGTTTGATTGATACACTTCAAATTGTATATATGGTGACAAAGCAATGAATTTTGAGGCAGTCACATTCCAGATTATTTGACTTACATGCTAGCATTATCAGGTCAATAGGAGGAAAGCCCAGACCACAACAATTCATCATACAACAATCATAAAAAAAATTGCATATCTTTTTAACCCCTGACTGAAGTATGGCCTCTATATTTTCGCCCAACTGAGACTTCTAGGTGACAGATAAATAACTCCTACAGGCTGCCCTAGGGCTGCAAGCAGTCTATTTTATATAGATTGATCAGATTTATTTATAGACAGTGATGTTCACCCCACTAACACTAATATCTGCATCTTTAAATATTTGGTCCACCAGAGATTAATAATTTGTCCAGTACAAACTAATGAACATTTGGGTCTGCAGTTAAATGCATAAGTTTGTCTTCAAAAAAGTGTTATGAAGACAAGTTAGCTATATAGTGACAAATTTGACATAAGGGTACCTGAGAGAATTTCAGGATACCAGTGTTGCAAATTCACCATTGGGAGAAGTGAAAACATACTTTTTTTGAGCAAGTGGAATTCGAACTCGTCACCCATCAATGAAAGACTTGAGTCAGTTTAAGAGACAATAATTGCTCTACCGACCAAGCCACCGATGCCCTGTCATTGCACATGAAGAGTTCACAATGAATCTGAAGTATTAGTTTTAAAGCACCTTGAAAAGTCTTCAATTATTATTTTTTTTGTTTGTTTATTATTAGTATGGTACTTACTGGTTCATTTTCCACAGCATTCCCATGGAGAGTAAGTTTCCGTAAATTTGATAAGGATTGTAACTTCTCCACCTCTGTAAGGGAGCTTATTTGATTGCCATGGAGATATAAAATTTGTAGATTTTCAAATTCTGTTATAATCTGAAAAAGAGCAGTCAATAATTTAGTATAGAAACAATTTTAAACAAGAGTCATGAAGAGTGGAAATAGCCTAAGAACAGTTAAGTTCATTTACAAACAGGATATCCCCATTATCACTTGATAGCAATCATCCTCACCAAGTTTTAACAATGTTCAATGCAATCTGTAAGAGGAACACAAGTAGCGTAACTTTGAAAAAGACCCATATTTGACTCAATATTAGGCACTTATGGGTCTTACATTTTTCGGATTACGCTACTTGTGTACTATGTCAGTGGTACAAATGGATTCTGTAAGAGGAAATACATTGAGAAACCAATATCAGGTGGAACCCAGAAAAAAGCAACAGGCACAACATTCCAGAAGGTAACAATTTAGTCCAAGCAGGAGCATGTGGATAAGCAGGGCTATGATAAGGGGCATGTAGGCCGCTGAAACAGAGTCGTCAGAAACAAACACCCATTGTCTTCCTATACAGTTGGAAAAGGGCAGTAACTCTGAAAATAACGAAATAACGCAGCCGAAATGGGAGGTGCATTTTCTTGATTGATATCCAGCATTTCCACCAAGTTTTAAAAAAAAAACGATAAAAACTGTGAGAGGAGATGCGATGACAAGCACTAATTGTCCATGTCTTTATATACAATCGGAAAAGGAGAGTAAATCTAAAAATAATGAAACAAGCAAAACCCAAATAAGAGGTGCACATTCTATCATGTCTTCATAGTTTTTTAAAAAATCTGATTAAAACCGTGGGAGGAGATGTTATGACAAGCATCCATTCTCTATGTCCTCGGATACTGTCTAAAAAGGGGAGTAACTCTAAAAATAATGAAACCAGGGCAACCAAAATAAGAGGTGCTTATCCTTGCATGATATCCAGCATGTCCACCAAGTTTTTAAAAAATTGATAAAAACCAATAAGTCTTCAGTTCTTATACTGTCGGAAAAGGACAGTAACTCTGAAAATAATAAAACCAACGCAAGCAAAAAAGGAGGTAGACATCCTCGCATGATATACAGCAAGTCTACCAAGTTTCGAAAAAATCTGATAGAAATGGTGGGAGGAGATGCGATGACAAGCACTAATTGTCTAGGTCTTCTTATGCTGTCGGAAAAGGGCGGTAACTCTAAAAATAATTAAACCAGCGCAACCAAAATAGAAGGTGCACACCCTTGCATGTTATCTATCCTGTCCACCCAGTTTCATCAAAATCTAATAAAAACAGTGGGAGGAGATGCGATGACAAGCACTAATTATCTATGTTTTCTTATGCTGTCGGAAAAGGGCAGTAACTCTAAAAAATAATTGAACCAGCACAACCAAAATGGGAGGTGCACATCCTTGCCGGGGGAATAAAAAAGGAAAAAACAAATCTCATTTAGACATGTTGGGGGGCTTCAACTTCAAAGAACATCCAGGTACATATAAAGGAAATGAGACAGACAGTGATGTCCCATAGTCTTTTTGGATTTTAACTGCAATGAGAAATCATAGTAGGGTTTCATTAACTTTGAAACCTACCACCTTTCATCTGAATTTTATTTTTCTATAAGCAAAAGTTTTATAAAAATGTGAACACTTATATGAAAAGGGTTCTTTTAATTAGTTTGTGAAATACTGTCTAACTATAAAGTATATATCCCCAAAAAGTCTAGATCAGATCAAAACACTACAAGTGTCAGCTGGAGAGTCAGGGAAAGCAGTCACTCACTGGTGAACTAGGGACAGACACTGATGATACCAAAATGCAACCACTTCGGAGTATAAAAATAGTATGATATAATAAGATAAGATGCTAGAATCCAACATACAGGGTTAATTGTCGTTAGTTCATTGAATGAAAGATCCAGCCAAGCCAAATCTGAGGGGTGCTCAAACAATGTTGACGTAACATCTAGTAAACTGTCAATTTCAGTAAGGGCGTTGTTGTTTAAACGTAGGCAACGACTTGTAGATTTTCCACTCTCAGATTTTGGAGGTTTCACTTTCCTTGGTGAGTTAATTCTAGGTTCTTCATCATAAACATCTGCAGAGGAAAAGAAATTGAATTAACTGAATTAGGCTGGGCAAACCATTTGTCTCATAGCCTGATATACCACTGGTCTAACAAGTTCCATACAATGTTATAAGATTACTCATGAATATCTTATCAGAAGAATCTTATGGGACAAATATAGGCCTACAGTTCTGGGGCCGGTTGTTCACAGGAAAAATAGCTAAACGATAAGTTCAATGATATGGAGTAACACAGTAATTTCTCTATGACAACTTTATCTAACCTGCGATTAAAACTGACGAAATAAGGATTTTTTTCCTTAATCATTTGCAGTTTCCTTGATCATTTGAAAAAATTACACGTAGGAACCGAAAATGTGTGCTAATAACAGAAAAAATCAAACAGCTGGGATGAGTGAGTTCATTTTTAAGTCTATCATATGTTTGCTTATAAAAGCTACAATGTACCTTAACATACATATCTAATATTCATATAATAGGCCTATGTATTTCATACTTCTTTACAAAAATGACCAATAATTAGTTAATTCTGTTTCAACGAATGTTATTTAATCATTTTATATCAGTTTAGATAATTGTTGAGCATTAGAATTTAAAATATTTCAATCATTCCCTCAGTTAAATAGTTATTATATATTTTCTGCAAGAATTTGTCTCTAAATCAAGCAATAAAACAATATACAAACCTATAGGCTTTGTTAGCCTGCAAAAGGAGAAGTCCAAAGGGGGAACGATATCATTGATATTATCAATGGCTGCATGCACAGCATCCTTTTTGGGTCTGTATGGCACAACGCTGAAAAATCCAAGGTTATATTTCTGTTGTAGTAAAAAAAAGATTAAAAGAAAAGAAAACTTTTGTATCAGCCAAACAAGAGTAAATCAAAGCTTTAAATCCAAAAAAAGTTCCATGGAAAAACATTATTGATTTCTCCAGAGAGAGAATCTGTGTATTTCTTAACCTGATGGTATTGTGATTTGCAATGCAGACTGTTCGAATTGATCAATGCAATCAATTTTCAAAAAATAACCAAACAAGCTAATATTGGAAACATTCGTCAGTGCAAATCATGGCAGCATTAACAAATTTATATTATTTTCGCAAACTTCATTGTTCAGTGAAGTAAAAACTGCAAAAAGAGTTTTGCCAGGAACTTTCTGATCTCTTAGCTTCATACATGTATACTGTACTTAATTAAGTTTATTGCTAAATAATGAAAAAAAACAAAGTTTGGTCAACGAACATGGGAAGTTGTACTTCCATGGATTCCCCAAAGTATAATGTGACACTACTGAATGATACTCTAACATTAGTCTATCAACCATGTGTGAAAAGCCAAGCTCATTAATAGCTTATACCGACTGGATGAAGAGGAAGCCAGATGTCATTTAGAATCACATCCTTACTCATTAGCTATAGGTAGTTGTACTATCTCAGTAGGGTGTAATCCCTGGGAGTCCTTGACTCTGGACAGCTCACTGTCTTAATACACACTGGATGGGTTACCCCGGGAGTTCAAACAACAAAGCTACACAGAATATTTCCAAATATTTCAATATATATAACATATACCTTTACCAAAACCATAAAATAAAAAATTTTAGCATTTTATACAGATATTGTTAATAAAGCATTCCCATAACGGCACAGTTAATTCATCTACTGACATATAGTATTTAAAAATGCATTCATCCCTTGACAAAAGAAAATGACTTTGTGACTGTGAGTAGATTTTATTACAGCAATCTTTGTTATTTCCAAGAGTATTTTTGTTTGTGTAGAATTTGATTTAAAAAAAAAAACAGATCCCAGTAAAATTAAAAAGATTAACTATATAAGAAAGCTATAGAGTTTATAGTTAAAAAACTAAAGGATCTCCAATATATAAAAATAAAAGTGACAGTGAGTTTAGAATATACAGAATAAAGAAAAGTGGCCATGCTGTCATGCCAAGTGGGGTTCTATTATTTAGTCATTGGCTTCCTTCTCTATATGTTTATTAAAACAACACACAGAAATCACATGCCATAATTAACACAGTGGCTAGCTACTCAGGATGATGGATCTGATTGGATGGTAAATGTCTCCCCCTAGTGCAAAACGATATATAAAGATTTAGGTTGTTGAATTATGGCAAAATGTTAAATCTAAATATCCAAGTGCCATAAGAATTGAGCCTCCATTGAACAATCATTAAGCTGTAACATAATGTAAGTACTGAATTTAAACTGATTTCAGTTCTTGAAATTTTGAAGCTGTAGATTTGTTTTGTAATTATGCAACCCCATTGATTAAACCTTAACATATAATAGATCATATTTAAATGGATCATGTTTAAATGGTAGATTCTCCAAGTACATAAAAATATTTTAGTCGATTCTGCCGCTAACCGTTGAGCAGAAATATAAGCCCCTGTTAAGACCCCTAACTAAATTAACACCGACCAATACCATAGGGTATGGGAGTTTCCCCCGAGAGATTTGGGGATATCTGGTGACAGATGGCGTTTTTTGATGACATTGTCACTTTGATTGACATATTTGGTTCAGAACTGAGCATCACATTCGAACGACAAAGTCTCCACACTTGCGAATTGATAACGCCGCGGCCCTTTTATTCATGTAAGGGGGTATCAGCAAACTCAAACATAGTTATACTGTACTCTAGCTGAGTCGCAGAACTCATATTCCCTGTCCCTTCAAATTCAAACAAGACTAGTTTTTGGGAATAATGTCAGTATATAGCTTCAGGCCCAATGAAATAGAATGATTGCATTGGGTTTCTGTATAATGTTGCAATACAGAGTAATACTCAAGTGTCAGATGTCAGCCTAATGACCTTTACTGCCCGCAAAACACACCCCAATGTAAATGTATTACATGTGTCCAGGAGACTAACCTTGTGGAAATGTAATACACCCTAACAATATCACTTCTGTTTGACCCTAACCAAGCACACTCAAGGCTCTTGATGCTAAACATCATATCTAAGTTTATGCAGATCTTCTAAAAAAATGAATTGTCATACTCATAGATTTAAATAAGAACAGTTTACACCTATATTCTTGTAATAATCTTGGATTGGTAATTTTCAAGAATTAACACAATATAATTAGTTGTAGTTGTGGCTGTGAGTCCGTCTATAAATCTGATAGAACCTTGATTGAAGGACACATGGTTTCAAACAGTTATATAACAAGTTTCCCTTTAAGTAAATAACATATGGAACAGCTCCAGTCTGGTGTAAAATGGTACAAAATATCTGACAGTCCTTTGGACAATCCGTTGGACATACATGTAGTTAGCCAGCTGTAAGTCAACTTAAGTCTATGCTCATATAAACAATAAAAATGCCTCATAATCATAACATTTATAAATAAAAACTGAGAATTGAATTTTAAAAAGTTGAAATTAGGCAGGTCGAGTCAATTTTAATCATCCATAGTTTGTTTCTAAAACCTATACCAAACTATTCCTCACATAGTTCTAAGATGTAATTAGAATTCCGTTTGACATGTATAATCATATTTACTTAGAAAAATGATATTTAATAAATCAGGGGACACTTTTGTCTCTAAGTAAGGGCTTTTTCTAAGGATTTTTATGAATGGTAGCTATTTTTCTGTTCAAGCGAAAATGAGCAAACAGGGTCCAGTGAAAGGGCCCTGAAAAAATATACAGATTACACTTTTTGTTTTATTTTTAACTTTTGAGACTCACATTTGCTTTTTAACTTTTATGATGGAATACCTTGTACCAACATTTTAATGACGTCACCGACCTGCCTATTGAAATAATTATTCTGTCTAAAAAATATAAAATTTGTTGTTGTCTTTTGCAGATTGGGATTAGCTGAACTGGAGATAGTTCTTAATTCAAATAAACTGGATATTGATAATAAACATATTTCTTTACTTCAAATGCCTTTCACTCGAAAGTGTTTTTGGGGTGTATATTGAGTTCACTGGAATTCTTGTTAAGGCTGTTCAGTTAGCCAGTTGGTAGCGACTTTTCTTACATTTTTACAACAAGTTTTAGAAATAATTCCCAGGCTATTAATAGTTATTATTACAATTCGATCATGAAAGTTAGAACATGCATATTATAATTAACGAGGCTTCTGTATTAGATTTTGCTTACATCTAGTTTAACATGATTTGCTGATTTAAGCTGAAGTGTAATAACTTAAGAATAGATACTATCAGTGAACTATCGAAAATTGGCACCTTCATAACTAATAGTAATACGAAAAGTAAACAGCTAAATTCGGTCAACTGACTTTATTTAAATTAATAAAACAATAATACTCTTAATTAATCCTTACCTTGAATTGTACATTTTGTATTTGATATAGAGAAAGCCAATACACCGTTGATATTAAAAGGAAAAGGTCATGGTCCAATCCAAAATATAGATGACGGTCAGTTTTACGAATTTAAAGTTAAAGCATCAGCGGAGCCATGTTTGTTGTCCGGACAACAGGTGCATCATGGGAGTGAAATCCATAACGAGGCTGGCGGACGAAATTCGAAAATGGATTGTTTAGATTTTGTGTTAGACTTAGCCTAATTTCTTATCAAAATTGTTAAAACAACGGATTTTACGTAAGCAGTAATGGTGAGTGTCGAGATTTTGAATTGTTTTTACTTCACTGATCGCAATTATACTATTCTGAAAGATGGACACGTAAATAATTTGCTCAATACAGACAACAACAACCGCCTTGTCATTGTCAAGCCTGTCTTCACCAACGAGCCAAGGCGGCGGGATCGCTTATATAATAATTAAATTTATTTAAACTAGAAGCCCTAATATGTCTTGGTAGTGCCTCTTTCATACAGCCAAGGGCTAAAATAAATTACAAATAATAAGAATTATAGCTACTTTGGCTTTACTATACTTAAGTTAAGTAAAGACTAAAAAAGTAAACTAGGTCTTACTTTGTTAATGTTATATAATTTCCGACATTTATTGGTCGTCGACCTTCACTCATCACCATGTTAGTTTGTTACCTCCTGTGAGCAGGACTTCCGTGGACGATCGTTAAAGAAAGTATCGTGTAAAAAGAGGACTGTCAATAAAAGCGTAACAGGCTTCCCAATCACATAAATTAGAGCGTCACGAAATGCCGTGGTAAGCGGTCTGAAAAACATGCATTATCAAATCCGTCTTATCTAATGCCAAGAAATATTGTTGATGCGAGCACCGTTGTGTCTGGGATGCCATTCATAGCTCCTAGGCAATAAACTACACAGATTTGGGACCGAAAGTTTGATACTACTTCTTTTTGCAAAGATACAATAGAAGGTCACTCTGTAGTTCGAAAGAGGATTATTTTTTGGTTTTATGATTTACTTTTTGATACGATGAAGTTTAGTTCGTAAGAAGATTAAACTTTTGACAACAGACTAAGAGTTAGACAAGCGGTAGCCGTACTGTAGGCGTATGTTCAGGTTTACACCAGTTCCAATGCCTATGTCGGCGAAAAACATAAAAAATTGTTTGCAGAATACGCATAGTGTGGCTTACTACAACTAAAATATGTATATTTGTCAAATGAAATATTTGCCGCGGCCAGGGTATTGTTGAATTCCTGTATGCAAACATTTCAAATAAAGCCACACTATTAAATTATCCCCCTTATGCACTCTTCAGTTTCATCGCTAAAGGATTAATTACGGCTTTTAAATACATTATTGGAAGGACTTCACATGCAGATCTCAGGTGGCTAGTTCTACCTTCTAAGTCAACTCGTTGTGTGCGACAAATCAGTTAAAATTTGTTTCTTAAAAGTCAGTTGACCATTGCTCATCCATTTTCGGTAGGGGTTGTAAAATAAAAGCTTCTGCTGATACTTAGATACCAATCTCAGTTGAGACTTTCTTGAGTTCATTTAATTCATAGGGTTTAGCAATTTGTTTGGTTGTTGTATGTTTGAAAATTTCCTAGACTTAAGGCATCCATTTTTAACATTTATCCAGTGACAGTGTTTGTTTTAAATAATGGCCTTGCTTTAAAAAAACTTCAATATCAGTTTTTATTTTTTGTTTACAATATTGAATAAATGTATATGTACTTTTTTATTTTAGAATTTGATGGATTTCTAACCCTATAAAACTTACAGGCATGGATGAAGGAAAATCACAGGGGCTTGTCCAATGGGTGAGTTTGAATGGTTATTAAAGAAAATTTAATTTGGTTACATTTTTAAATAATTTTAAACAATAGCATTATATAATTGCTACAATGTACATGTATGTTTCATTGGTGTATAATTTTACTGGCATACATTTTATTTGTGTGTTTTTTCTTCTTTCAGATCAATGCCTTGAACATAGGTGCAGCTCCAATAAATAGCTTAAAGGACCTTCATGATGGAAAGGTGCTCTTAAAACTACAATATGCTGTGTAAGTACAATGATGAAACCAGGACCGGTTGCACAAAGGTGTAAGGAGAAGGAAAGAATTTAGTAAATGCAGTGCAGGCTTGCCTCTTTTTGAGAAAATTTATTAGAAAATCAAATATTATCTGAGTTGAGTTGGTTAAATAATAATTGGCCCAAATATTCATTGTATTAAAACAATGGCCTATTTTTTTCATATCTTAATTTACAGACAAAATAGCGATTATGAAGACACTCAATTGCCCCATGATAGATTTGCCATTATACAAGAATATCTGGAAGGTAAACCTTTTTACTATCTAATCTCTCTTTTTGAAAGCTCTTATTTTATCTGGATATAAATCTGCTTGGATATTTTTTTCTTCATCGGAATTTTCATTCTATTTTCAGTTATGTACCAGATAAACTTCCCTCGTCTTGTCGATATTAATTTAATTATCCATGCTCATGATGAACAGGAAATTGCAAAGGTATAGTTTTAATAATATAATGAAGATCAGTTCAATATGTTACTTTACAGTTTTGTATATGAATAGATCTTGTGTAAAAGTGGAAAAGATATACAATGTAGATATCTAGACTTTTTGCAGTCTGCAAGAAATGTTATTTCTTGGTTTATTAGGCTACCAAAAAGCTGTCAACGCCAATATGGAGTATAATTATGTTTTTAATGGACTGTTTAATACACATATTTTGTAGAGGCGTCACATTCACAATCTAATTATTGAAATGTTTACATGCAGCTATGTAACTTTTGTTCTTACAGGTTGCCCTACTTTTACTATGTGTGACTGTAGTATCCAGAAGTCACAACATTGATAATTTTATAGTACCTGTATTTCAACTGGATCCATGTGTTCAGGAAGAGGTAAAGGAGTTGATAGAATGTGTGATAACAGCACATGAACCTGGAAGACCTCTACATATTGATTTCTCAGTGTTAACAAGGAGGAGAACACAAGGTATGTTAACCCACATTGACCCTCTATAGTCCCTCATTATACAATACTGGTATACTAATACTATCTTATAATTTCATGATGTCATCACAATCTTTCATATTGCAATGTCTACCAATATTGTCATTCAGCATGTCTAATGGTTTGCCAATTTAAACTATACATTTTTCAATTGTCAAATAAAGAAGTTATTTGGAATTTTCTTTTGGATTATCTGTTTGTAAGATTTTGTGTGTTAATTGTACAGATATTTTATCACACTTGCCTGCCAACGCTAATGACTGACACCATACATGCCTTTCTAACCTGATTGTGAGAGGAAGTGTAAGTCATACTGCCAGATTTAGCTAAATTTTGAGTATTAAGTAAATTATTCAACATATCTCTTTTTGAGTCTCAAGTAACCCAAGTAACATTGGGAATTTTACAACACCATGCGGGTATACTACTGGTGAGTCAGTAAAATGACTTACACTTCCTACATTCACATCTATTTATTGTGTACATGTACATGTATGATGGTCTCAGCGAGTGTCAACAACCCCCTGTGTACTACTTCTCTTTCAGAACCTATGGTCAACCCATCACTGGTCGAGAGTTTCACAAAGTGTGAAGGTGCTTAACCCATTTTTTATGACGTTTTTTTTTTTTTCTACTAGTTAATGAATTAGGGTTGTCTTTTCTTATTTATTTATTTATTTTTTTTGCACCATGAGATTGAGATAATAAGTGAAGTGAGAGGTGGAACTAACTTGAGTAAAGTGTAAAAGAACTTTATAGAAATTAGATGTGCTTCAAAAAGCACAAATTAGTTTTTAACGTTTATCAATAAATTCACAACAAATCTAAATATTTGACCTCTAACTGTTCATGTTGTTTTTGCTTGTTGTGATAAACATACATGTATTTGTACACAAGTCTGTGAATGGCCTATCCCTTGCATGTTTTTCCTAACAATTTAAACACTACTTTAGTTTTACTGCACCATGATGCAATATTAATAACCCATATGTTATCATGACCTTAACTTGGTGTATACTTATTAACTCTCTTTTAATCCAGTTTAAAAGCTGAAATATGTCTTTAGGCTAATTTTCTAAATTTGATACGAAAAGGTAAAGATGTTAAACAATATCTCAAACTCCTTTAATAAAAGGATTATGCAAGTTAAAATTACATTCAATGTTTTCTGGGGTTTCTTTGCTCTTGCTAATTTTTGTATTCTTTTTTTTATTTTTCATTTTATTTTTTTGCATTGGGTGCTTTCACTAACACAACATTTGATCAGATTATCTCAATGGGGTCTGTTTAAAGAGATAAGAGTTTATTTCTTATGTTTATTTTTATATTACAGTGTTTAGTAACAGCCCTCAGCCTACAGGTCGTGGCAGTACAGGGTCCCTAAAAGAGTTCATGTCACCGTTATTAGCTGGTTCTGCTGCAAATTCACCTATTCCATTTCAGTCCCTCACCATTTCATCACCACAGGTTGTTAAAAGGGTAAGAATACCTGTACATTCATTATAACTAACAAAACTCTTTTGAGATATTATGACCTTGTTTTTGATTTTGAATGACTTTCTTTTTTTATTCTCAGTTAATGGCTAAGGAGAAAGAAACAAAAAGAAAAGTAGAGGTAAGTCCTTTTATTGTTGTTGTTTGTCACAGAAAACCTGATTGTTTGATGTGTAAATTAAAGTTGATCAAAATGTGCTGTGCTGTATAATGTATGTCATTTTCCACTTGTAGACTTTAGTCAGACAGAAAGATGTAGAAATGAGACGTCTTACAATGGATCTTCATTCTGAGAAAAACCTTAGAGAGGATTTAGAAATGGATGTATGTGAAAAAACTAAAATGATACAAACAAGAGGTGAGATTTTCCGCAATTCTTGTGCACAGGCTATGATTAAAGTCTGACGATAGAATGTTCTTTTTTCACGAGCACCACTCATCATAATCTCCCTTCTATATGTCAGTATTGGTTTGATTATTGTTGCACTGGGAAAAACTTCCTTCGTCAAAAGACTCCCTCCCCTTATGTAACTTTAATCTTCTTACTGATGGATGAAAAAGAAACACTCTACCAAACTGTAGATTACCCCAACTCTAGATCTACCTATTAAAACCCCCTGAAATATTTATCCAAATTTATTTTTCAGATGTTCGGATAAAAGAACTGGAAAATGAGAATTTGGTTGTCCGTCAACTGAAACAAGAAATCGAATTTCTGAATGACGAGAAAGCACACTTTCAAGGAGAGATTAGCAAGTAAGTCTAATCAATTATCAATTTCTAACTGAATACAACCCAAACTTTGAAGATCTTATTTTCAGATTAACTGTATTTGGGAGGCGAGTGTTGTTTTCCTTCTATAAAGCTCCATGGGGTTTTCATTCGCTCATCTTAGTGCATTATTTTCTCCTGCCTTATAGTCAATGACATCCCTCTCCTTCATAGAAGCAGTAGTAATTTAAATGGTAACTTTTTCAGACTAAAGAAGAAAGTAGATGACCAGCAGAATGTAAAGGAACGTAATATATCTTTGGAAGAAGAAAACCAGCAATTGATGAAAGAACTTCAACAGCTCTCGGACGAGGTATATTCACATTTCTAATAAACGTGAAAGTAATGCTGCCAAATGTAAAGGCAATTTCAGCTGATACCAATCTTGAAGATGTACACAAAGGTAAAATAAGTAAACAATAAAATACACTCATACATCCTGGCATTTTAATATTTTGTCCATTATTAGCACACATCTTCAGTGATTACAGGTAACAGGCTTTACCAATATTTTTATTTCAACAACAATCCTTTAGTATTTACTTTTGTACTTTAAACACTCAACTTTTGACAATCAGAATTCAGGAAAAAAGTTTAAATTTATTATGCTAATGTGGTTTCTTTGAAGATTTTTAATAAATACTGAACATATAATAATGATGACAGCATAGTTATATATATAAATAAACGGCCAAAAATATGTTTAATAATTTGTATCAAAGTGCCTATATAATAAGGTTGTAGCAGATTTAAATGTGAGTAACCTAACCTGTTTTGTTTACAGGTTCGCCGCTTGGAACAAACAAGAGAGGAGTGTGAAACATTACGTCATCAGAATGATCAATATCAAGGGAAACTATCAGAGATGGAACTAGCCATGAAACAGCAACAAGAACAACTGGTCTCATTAGAAGAGAGAAAGACTTGTAGTGAGGAGCAGCTAGTACAACTACAGGAGATGTATAGACAACAAAAACAATCATTTGAAGATCTTCTACAGACTGGTAAGAGACAACTGGCTATTTTCTATAACAGAGATTCTTCATTAACAATGACCAATGGCGAAGGACCCCCCTTGATGCCACTAACAATAATCACAAATAAGTGTTTAATTACATATTCTTATTTGAAAACATTTAAGAGCTAATATATGAAGGAGCAGTACAAATCAAATTATGTTCATGCAATAATGCAGTTGCTGTATTTCTTTATGATCAATTGCCGCGATAAGACTAAAATAATATTGAAAGCTATATTAAATCTTCTCTCACGTTAAAATCAACCTAAGGTTTTGATGTCTTCATTATTTCTAGTTACCAAAGATTGGTTTTGATATTGTAGATAAGAGTCAGGCTGGAGGAGAAAGTCTTGGTTTTATTACACAAAAACGAGTTGGTGAGTTGGAAATTGAATTAGAACAACTGAAGTGTGAACATGAGAAATTAAAAGCTAATATGGATGCCAAAGAAGACGATCTGTTGAAAAATAAAGAATTGATAAATGAGCTTGAACAGAATGTAATAGAAAAGGAGAAAGACACTGAGAAAAGATTACGACAGGCTGAGGAAATTCATATAACTACTCTTCAGCAAGTCCAGGATCAGTACCAGGCAGCAGAAAACAGAATCACAGAAAACTATACAGAAATTATATCAAATCTTAACCAAGACATTGAAACACTCAAGCAAGATCATAGCCATGTTACTCAAGAATTTCAGGACAAGGTTGATACTTTGACAAAATTGACCTCTGACTTTGAAGACCAACTTCATAGTAAACAGTCTGAGATTGAAGCTCTTCAGAAATCTGTTGAGGAGGAAAAGATGGAAAAGTCTTTACTACAAACATCGTTGCTTGAAATGTCGGAGAGAGTAAAGAATAGTGATGAGAAGGTATGTGACCTCCAAAATACCATCTCATCACTTACAACTGACCTGCAAACAATGGAGCAAAAACACAATGTGGAAGTGACATGTTTGAGCGAAAAGTTAAATGCAGAAAAAATATCTTACGAAGCCACGGTTGAAGAAATAACTTCCTCAAATAAGGAATCTTTGTCTGAATTCAAAACTCTCCTTGAGGCCCAAATTACAGACCTTGAAAAGTCTCTGGTTACAAAGGACAATGATTTAGTAGAGTTGATGAAATCTAAAGAAAAACTGGAAGAAAGTCTGATGTCAGAACAGAATCAAGTGGAAACTTTGAAAGGAGAACATTCTGAACTCAAAACACAACTTGCCAGTTTATGTGTGGAAATGTCAGCTGCTGAGAACCAGTCTGCCTCTTTAAAAGAACAACTGGAAATCTCACAAAACAGTGTGTTGGAACTAAAGCAAGAACTGTCATCAGCACGTTCAGAGCTTCAGCAAGCGGTTACTTTCAAAGACGACTCCTTCAACAAATATCAAACATTACTACAAGAAAACAAGACTCTACAAGAAGAAATTACAAATTGCAAAGACAAATTAGTGGAGAGTGAAACAAACCATACAGCTGAAATACAAGCAATCACTGACAAATATGAATCTCAGTTGAAAAATAAAATTGAGGCACACAATGATGAGTTGAAAAGACTTGCAGATAATCATACATCTGACATTCAAACTATTACGGATAAATATGAATCCATCATTCTGACAAAATCAGAAGAACATAAAAATGAATTGCAAATCATCACTGATAATCATGCATCTGAAATTCAGAAGATCACAGAAAAATATGATTCCTTATTGGAGACGAAAACAGAAGAACACAAGTGTGAGCTAGAGAAAATAACTGATGATCATGCAACAGAAATACAAAGTATCACAGAGAAATATGAATCCATCTTACTAACTAAATCAAATAATCATAAAAGCGAAGTTCAAACCCTAACAGATAATCACGCTTTGGAGGTACAAAACATTACAGAAAAATATGACTCTATTTTCCTCACTAAAACCGAGGAACATAAAGAGGAATTGAAAAGACTGGAAGATGACCATGCTGCTGAAGTTCAATCTCTCATTGATGAGCATAAAGCCAAGGTTCAAGTTAAAATTGATGAGCACACTGTGGAACTGAGCAGAAAGGCTGAACAGCATGCCTTACAAGTACAAGAGATATCTCAACAGCATGTAGAGTTACAAATTACTCAAGCCTCTGAGCAGAAAGCCACTGTTCAACAGTTAATGGAACAGATTAAAACTCTGCAACATGATTCTGAAGAGAAAATAGCCTCAATACAGGCAGAGAAGGACATAGAAATAAACAACCTGTGTGAAACTAAAGACAAGGAAATCAGTGAACTTAATAACAAGATTACTAAATTGACTGTCAGTTCTCAAGATAGATGGAGAGAAATGGATCAAGAACTTAACACCAAAACTGTAGAGTTCCAACAACAACTTAGTGCATATGAACAAGATAAAGAGGAAAAGATACAATCTCTTAAGTTAACCTATGAACAAGGAATTGCAGAAATGAAATCTCACTTCGAAAGTGAAAAATCAAAATATGAGGAAATCTTGAAAATTCACAATTCTGAAAGCACCACACTAAAGAGTTCCTTAGAAAATCAATTATCAGAAACTTGTAAGAAATATCAGACAGAAATACAAGATTTAAAACTGCGTAATACAGAGACCGTTACAGTTTTAAATGAAGAACATGGTAGAGCTCTCGAGGAACAAAAATGCTCCTTCGAATCTCGTCTGGCTGAACTTATGGAGAAAACTAAAAGTGATAAAGAGAAAATATGCCAGAAGCATTTCACAGAAATACAACAGCAACAAGAGAGTCATAATGCAGAACTAGAAAAGACCAAGCAGGATTTGGAATTAAAGCAAAATCAAATAGTTGAAGAATTAACTGAAAGTCACAATGCCCAGCTGTCTAGTCAACAGGATGAGTGGAAAATAAAACTGGCTTCTAAAGAACAAGAGTTTGAAACTGAACTCCAAGTAAAACAAGAAGAAGGACAATCTAAACTTAAAACAACACAGGATCAACTACTGTCTGAATTCCAAGCTAAAGAAAAAGAGTTTAACTCTAAAGTTAAAACAATTGAGGAACAATATCAGTCAGAAGTGTTGTCTTTAAAAACTGAACTGGAAAAATTTAAATGTCAAGAAAATGAAGAGATGGAAAGATTGAAGTCTGAATTAAGTGAAAGTGAAAAGCAGCAAGATGTGTTGAGAGAAAGATTAGAAAAAGTAAACGAAGAAGTGAAAGAGTTGAGGGTAAGGGAGTATGAATGGGAAGAATCTCACAACAAATGTGTACAACAAATGGACTATGAGTTTAAAGGCAAGGAGAATAGTTTAAGACAAGAATATGATGAATTGTGTGCGAATCTCAAACAGCTATCCGGTGATAAAGAAACTCTCGAGTCTGAGTTAGACAATAAAACTAGCCTCATTAACTCACTCAATGAAAAACTGGCTTCAGGAGAATCTCACAAGGATGAACTCATCTCTCAATTACGTGAGGAAATCCAGAAAGTTGAAGAAATTAAAGATCAGTTGGAAATTGATTATAAACTGAAACTTGAAAAATTGACAGTAGAAATGGAGGCTGTGTACAACAACAACACAGAATTACAAGATATACATGATTCAATTACTGAGGAGTTAAAGGAGAAAAACCAGGATGTTTTAGAAACTAGACATCAATTGGAAGACAAAACAGCTGTGTTAGCTGAACTTCAAAACAAAATAAGTGTACAAAAGAATAAATATGAGAAGAAAATGGAGCAGATGGCAACAAATATGGAGAAAAAAATAAATGACTTTATGTTAAAGTATGAGGAACGTAGTAAACAGGCTGGTGAGGAACATGAAGCCTATGTAAGTGAGTACAAGTGTAAACTATCCTCCATGGAAGAGGATCATAAGAGAGAAATCAGTTGTCTGACTGAAAACTATGAAGATAAAGTCAGAAGCCAGGAGGTGGAATTAGAAACTCAACAAGCTGTCTTTGAAAGTAAAATCAAGGTCCTGGAAGAACAGAAAATCCTCATTGAACAAGAATTAGCAGACGAGAAACGAGTGAATGAAGAAAGGATGAATTTCCTCACCAATGAAGTGGAGAAGTTGACCGTTTCACAGGTCGCTTTAAAGGTAAAATTTAGATTTTTTCTAACACTAAAAAATTGCGACATTTTTTTTACATTGAAACTTATTGGTTGATTGACTAATCTTTTACGCCACACTTAAGATTATTTCACTTATATGATGCCGTTGCCAGGTTTAGTGGGGGAGGACCTTTGACGAGTACCTGGCAACTCTTCCACATACAACGACCAAGTGAAAATTGAATTTTTTCAATTATTTGGCCTGGGTGTGATTCGAACCCACGCCGCATCGATGAAAGCTCTGTGTGGAACGATCACTCTAACCCACTGGACCACTGAGACGCCGAAACTTATTGGAATAGTTGCATGGGTTTCTTCCCCAATTGGACCCAAAACTATTTACTGAAATAAAATGGTAATCAATCCTCACCGGATGGGTTCATACTGCTCTTAGATTCTTAAAACAAGCCTTTGTTGACAGGGATCAATTTGATATGTTACAACAAATATACAGCTGCTTTATCTTCTTGTTTTTTTTACAGAGAGAAATTCATCAACAGACTGCTAAGACAACAGCCAGTGAAGAACGAGCAGCAAGGTGTTCTGAATTAGAACGACTCAATGAACAGTTGTTGGCTCGAGAATTACAACAAAATGAAAGTCGACAGAAGGAGATGAAACAAGCCAGTGAATGGAATGCAATGTTACAGAATAAACTTGATGCTAGAAGCCTGGAGTTCAAACAACAGTATGAGGCCCACTCTCAACAGGTAACGTCACTAATCAATATCGACAGACAAATCAATGTTGTTGATTTCATATCCTTTACACGTTTAATTTACAAGTGTTTAATATTTTGTGTTTATGTCTGTCAATTTATTGTCATAGGTTTTTTTTTTCCTCGAAGGCATTGTTAAACTCCATATAAGTGAAATAATATTGAGCTAAGCTAAACCCTTATCAAACAATCAATCAATCATATCCTGAACAGAAGTCAATAGAAATGCTTAGTTTGTTATTGTGTTACACAAGTGAACTATTGAAAATGGTGTAAAATAGAAAAAAAATGTACAATGAAAGTTTTTTGTTCTCTCACAAAGCCATTTTCATGTTAAATATAACCTTTTCCTCCATCCTTCAGGTTCAGGATTTGGAGTTAAGAGCTGAGAAGGACAAAGATCAGTATGAAGCAAAACTCACTGAGATCAAAGAAGGTGGTGAGATGAGAGAAAAACAGCTGAATGAGAAATTGTCTTCAGCTATACAGAGGCATACTCAGGTAAGGTCACTCAACAACGACATCTGAGGTTGTAGAATAGACTTGAAATTCAGTTTAGTGTTTCAAAATAAATGGGATGGTTACTTGGTACCTGACAAACTTATCATAAAGCTTCAACAATACAAGGGGGCCTCAGGCACTCAGTCGGTTAGAGTGATTATACCTCAGATAGACACAGGCCTTCCATCAATGCGAATTTTGTCTATTTGTGGAAGAGTTGCCAGGTACTTTCAGCATGTCGGGGGTTGCCCCCGGTCCCCCACTAAACCTGGGTAATGTGTCCATATAAGTGAAATAATCTTGAGTGAGCATGGTGTAAAACATCAATCTGTTAACAATACACAGTGCAGCTAAAAACAAATAAACCAATGTCAAAAGTTCAGCTGTGCTTGAAAAGCATCAAGCAAACAAAATTAATTAATTCAATGATGCCTTAAAGGAGAAGAAAAGGAAAAAACTAAGTAAACACAGTACAGGCGCGACACATTTTCCTTTCTAACGGTACCAAAACCATATTTCTACGATTTTTCCTCCCCCCAACTGTGCTATAAGAAAGTTAACAATCGTTATCAGAGAACGTCTAAACTGACTCGGCAGCCATCTTCACAGCAGAGCTTAGCTGTGTGTCTCGATCGGCCAATCAGCATACGCCTGGCCACCTGTCACTCACTAGCGTAAGAGAAATTGGTCAACTCTGAAAGTCTCCCATTTAAACCTAGGTTAATTTTGATCATTTCGACGCGCTAATAAGAGAAGATAAACATTCTAACAGCTCTGAAATGTACACTGGCTAGTAAATCAACCTTTTGGGAAGACGTGACAGGCTGCTATGTTGTCTACGCGACTTGTGCGGTTCGTTGTAGAATTTTCAAAAAAGGTAGTCTTACCGCTGACATTGCAGGTTATAACCATACACTATATGATAAGCTCGCAAGGGAAGTAATCTACTAATACTTTTTCCGGTCAATTTCAAACCGTCAATGGCGCGCTCCACTGACGATCGAGCACGAGCTTGTCGGGCAGATTCATTTTCATTGTATTTTCACACCGTAAACCACGTGCAAGACTCACACACATGAATACGATGGTCTATGGGAGCCCGTTCGATACGATTGCATGTTGTTTTTTTGTTTTCTCCTCCTTTAATTAGTATATTGTTAATATTTTTCTAGTTGAAGGAGCAGTTGACTTTGAGTGAAGCTCAGAACGGAAAACTACAGAAGATGGTGGAGAAGTTAAAAGATCACATGGAGACTCGAGAGAATCGTCTCCAGGGCACCATTCACGAGCTGGAGATGGAACGCCATAATGTACACAAGTACAAGGAAAAGTTTGAACTTTTAGACAGACAGTTTGTCCCTGTTCAGAAAAAATTATCTGAGGAAGAAAATAGTAACAAGAAATTGAGTAAGTCATTGTTATAGGAAATTGGCTGCTTATTGAATGTTATACACACCAATTAACAGAGCACACAAATGGTCAATCTTTATTTGACCAGACTTTAGATAGAGTAATAAGAAAACTAGTATTTTCACTTTAATATAACAAAAGCGTACGGTTGTGGGTTTCTTATTACTATTACAACACAACATCAGTCCTGTTTTTCTAATTGTTGGACTGTCTATTTTTTAGATCATCAGGTTCGTTCACTGGAGGTTCAGCTGTCTCATGCTGAACGACAAGTAAAAGAATATCGCACAGAGCTGGAT
This sequence comes from Lepidochitona cinerea, assembly GCA_963971465.1. Classification (NCBI taxonomy): domain Eukaryota; kingdom Metazoa; phylum Mollusca; class Polyplacophora; order Chitonida; family Tonicellidae; genus Lepidochitona; species Lepidochitona cinerea. The sequence goes on along the minus strand of OZ020552.1, from coordinate 14,728,256 downwards.
AAAGCTGGCACAGCCCTTCTGGGTGACATACATCCAAACTTCCACGCACAAAACAAACCCAGCTCCTCTTCAGGTATGTTTACTTATTACACTTATCTTCCAACAGGTATTAAATTAAGATACTGAAAGTCTAACTGTTCCAAAATAATAAGCATTAAACATCAATAAACAAAGATAAGAGGATGAAGTTTGTTGACCATTTATTTTAGACCTCCACGAATCTACTATAAGTACAAGAATCAGTTTTATCCCACATTGTACTACACTGGAACATAATGCTCCCTCATTTGTAATTTACCAGCAAATATGTGCCTGTCAACAAACCTCAACTATAATTTATTTTTCATATAAAACTTACATTTATTGTATGTTAATTCAAGTTTGTAAGATTACTTACAGGACTGGGGATTCTTTTCCAAATACGAGACACAGACATTTATTTCTTCTTTTATTCTTTATAGTAATGAATACCTCCACAAATGGCACAATGTTCATTTTTTTCTATCTTGACAGATGAGAGTATTTTAGATGATTCCTTAGAGGCTCATGACAAACGTCATTCCTCGCCCCACCCAAACCGTCCTATACCCGCCTCACCTTACTTCTTGAGATCCCGTCATAGTTCTGCAGGAAATGTCAGTCAAACGTCAGGGGACAGCACTCCAAATCTCAGCCTTCAGGTGGATAAAACTGGACCATTCCAAGCCATTACGATGACCAGGTAAAACAATATATTTCAGGGGGATTTTTTACTGGATTATGACTGTTTTGCTTGGGGTTTTTTTTTTTTACTATTTTACTTTATTTGTGATTGTGGGGATAGGGGTGTAAAGTGCACAGTAATTTCAGTAAAAGAAAATCATAACGGAATATTATGTAATAAAGTCATAATCAGCAGATTGATTTTATTTCTTTATTGGAGAAATGAATGAAATATTAATTTTGGTGGACATGAAATGTTATCTATTATGAGTTGAAGAATCTTGACCTTAAAAAAGGCTTTAGACAATAATAACATTTTACAATATTCAATAAAGTGTATGTCTTAGAAAACAGACCTTGCCTATTGTGAGAAAAAAGACAAATATCAAATATCTTAGTGTACTAAAATATACCACCTGTCATCTTTATTGGGGGAGGGGGTTGATGTCCATTTAACAGTGTGTGTTTTTTAAAAAGACAATCATCTTCCCACTGTCTTTACTCTTTGGATGTCCCAGTACCCCCGCCCCCTGGTGACAGTGTGTTGTCAGTATATGTCACTTTCTTATGTGAACTATGGCATTGTCATATGTATGATGAGATGATCTCTCTGGTTGACATAGTATAGTTCCTTATAATCCTTGTAAACAACTCGAATTACTATTTTTTAGAAAAGCAATATAACCATTTAAAGAACTAAATGGAGGGTAATTCTGATATAAGTAGTATATAATTACTTACAGTTATTGACAAATTACATACTTTCTGTTCTGAACTCAATAAATAATGTTTTTTGTTATCTATACATGGACATTGAACCCTCCTAATTATACAATGTATATGAAAATACACCTTTGTCAAATACTGAATGGTTACTGCGCCTGTCAATTTCAATAGGCTAGCCTGCCTTTAATAAAACAAGAACGTTCAAATATTGGCATATATTTTCTAATACAGTTGTACCAAAATCATTCTTAATAAAGTATACATGTACCATGTTCCCATTTATAGCAAATTAGTATTAAAGTGGATCTAATTGATAGCTTTCTCATTTACTTATATTTATTTCTATAATTTAACTTAAATTAAACCCAACATCAAAGTTAATTATCATGTAGAACTAACAAATAAACTGTGTAATTATTTAAACATTGTCTTAGATTAGTTCTAGTTGAAAATGTAATTGATGTGTACAAAGGGTATGGTCTGTAATTGCAATCAAAGGATTTGTAAATCAGAATGTAATGGTTTTCCCACACTCCACACTTGTTGGTTCAATCATCTGCTGCCACTAGAGACTGTTTATTCAGCTTTTTCACTAATCAATAGTTAAACACTTGTTTATATTATCTGTTTCTCATGAAAGTCCAGTAACCCTGCTGACTTGTTGGCCATCAAGGGGATTAAGAGCTATGTTAATCCCACTGTTAAGTGAGATTAAAACAAAAGATTAATTATTGCCTTGCTCTATAATCTGGTTGCTGTAAGAAAGTGTAAAATGGCAGCTGAAGGGGTGCCTGGCTGATTTTCCACTTGTTGTTGTAAGATCTGGCACCTACAGAAAGCCATGAAGGTGTCAGTGCGTGTAGGGGGTTAGGGTATTGCACCACCCCAGGGTGGCCATCTTCTCACTGCTATATTAGGTGATCTGGGTTTGAGGTGGTCAGTATCTCACACACTCCTCAAGTGCTAACTACAAACAGTGTAGATATCTAGTCACCCTCTAGTTCATTTTATCAGTCCAGTTATTTCTCATTATGGCCTCTTGTAATATCAGACTTTATGTTTATGCCCATTTCACTGGAAGGTATATCAGGTAAGTCACATCTTCTCTCTTTATGAATATCCTCTAGGTAATTTGCCTAGAAGTTAACCAGATGGTATTGCATTTTCCTGACAAATGACACAAATGTATTCAATTTGAATAACAGTTGAAGTCCAATGATGTTCAATTTACATGGAGATATGAGGACTTTCTTACCGCCTTGGGTTGTGCCATTTTTCAAATCAATGTAATTCCAAAATGTTATTTTTATCTATTATAATCCTGGTTATTTACTGTTATTGTATTTTTTTCCTCAGCTGTGCTTTGACCCCTCAAGGCAAAATCAGTTCCTCAATCAAACAGTCCGAATCTGGCAGACCTATCTCAATCAAGTCGAAATTGAAGGAAACCAGTAAATCTCTTCGCTCTCTTGCTTCTCTGAACAGCAGCCTGGCTAGTATGGCCAGTACTGACTCCACCAGATCAGCTAATGTTCCCAGTAAGTCAATCCTACATACCCAATACTACATCACCAATCTACATACTCCTCTCTGTACACCTCATCTCACTGGATCAATATAGAACTCATATAATCAACATTGTCAATCACTTTATAATGTATGATTTCTCAATGTTATTGTTGTTTTCTCTCTCTTTGTCAGGAGGAGCAGGTAGTTTGTTTTCTTGTGAAGATGAAGAAGATACAGGTATTCAGTATGAATGGAATCGTTTGGGAGAACTCCAGAGACGTAATACTTTGTGTTTACCTCACCTGAAAACATGTTACCCTGTAGAAACCCAGTCTGGCGACCCTAAGGGTATCTCTAATGAGGATAGGATTCGAGGGAGACGATCAGAAACTACATCATCTCTGCACAACACCAGGAAGCGACGTCCTGAAGCCATGATAGATGAGAAACAAGATATGTCTTTACCAGATAACTCAAAATCTGTAAGTACCCTGGTCACAAACAAGCAATAAAATTTAAGAGATGACTTTCATAGAAAACTCTTTGTCTTTGATTTTATAATTGTTTGGGGGGAGGGGGGAGGCTATTTAAATATGCCCAACCTTGCCTGTACAGTCTGTGTTAATAGCATATTTATCTCTTGGGTGTTGATATACTTATGAAATATTTATTTTTGGACAGGCTCGTCATAGTTTGCTGGACCAGTCTAGGCCTGTGTCCATGAACACACGACAGAGACATTTGTCTGCTGAGAAGACAACACCTCGTAAATCCCCCAGGAGAAGTAACCGACGCCGGTCAAAGTCTGCTGGAACACCAGGCGCTTCTCAATTAGACGAGATTGAAAATATGCCAATGGTATGTAAAGACTGACAGAACTACCTACCTTCATCTACCATAAATCATTTTTATTTTATTTTATTAGTGTGTCATTATGAAGTGAAACGCAATTCATGTTTTTTTTCTTTATTTTCATTGTAGGATCCGCGAAGAGAAAGTATAGCTTTTAACATTGAAAACACACCAAAAGCATTGAGAAGAGGCTTAAAGAGACAAACAGGATTCGTGAGGAAAAATGTAGAAACTAAAAGTTCACAGGTTGGTAAATTAATCAACCTTTTTGAATGTAACAATACAGAGTCAGAGTGTGAATCCAGCCAAACACGACCTCTAGGGAAAGGTCAAATTAGAGCCAGTGTTAGCTTAGATAATCTTAACGATATTAAAAAGAGTACATTGAAAATACAGATAAATAAACCTACCCTCTGTGATAAGCAGCCAAAAAATAATTTACCTTTATCAAATCCACTCAAACAATCAACTGTTACACTCAAGTCACAAACAACAATAACTCCTCAAAAACAAGCATTTGATACGTTAGAGCCATATACAACATCAAATCCACAACAAGTCAGTACACATGAGCCAGATAAAACATCAACCAGTTCACACAAACAATCAGCCTCGTCACTTATGCCTCCTCCAAAGAAGTTCTTGAAAAGTAGAAGTGATGGAAATCTAAGGTCTGCAAAAAAATTTTTCCTTTCTTTAATGGCTGATGGTTGCGATAAGGGATCAACCATAAATATCCCTTCTGTGTCCCTGTTGAAGTCAAATTTCGAACAAGTGCCACAGAAAAATAATCAAAATGACTCTGGTATTAGTGATACAAAGGCTTCACTTGAAAAGACAAAAACTCATGCAGTTAACAGAAATTACGGACAAACAAGGGAATGTGTGAAACCTAGTAGTAAAGAGCAACCAAGTGAACATGTTTTGAAACCTAGTGGTAAAGAGCAAGCAATTGAACATGTTTTGAAACCTAGTAGTAAAGAGCAACCACGTGAACATGTTTTGAAACCTAGTAGTAAAGAGCAACCAAGTGAACATGTATTGAAACCTAGTAGTAAAGAGCAACCAAGTGAACATGTTTTAAAACCTAGAAATGAAGAGCAACCAAGTGAACCGAAACCACATTGTGTTCAAAAAGAGGCTTCAAACATGGAGAAAAGTAAAGCTGAGGCTTTGCATCAGTTTTTCAAAGACCTTACCTCAAAAAAACAATCCGTTCAAATAGCCAAAGAGTCCAATGAAACTGTTGAGGGAAAGGAGAACTTAACCTGTGAGCCAAGACCAGAGAGAAAGAAGAGTCAAGCTTTACGTCAGATATTTGAAACATATGGTGGAAAGAGCAATGTAAATCCAGACAAGGAGTATCTGCCAAGGGATAATACAAAAGGAGCAGAACAAGTTGATCATTCAAATAAATACCCTCCTGTCAAAGTTAAAAGTGTGGGAAAATTGCCTGGGATTTCTAAACCTTCTTGTGAGAAACCTTTATCCCTGACTGACTCACGTCCCATCTATAGGAAATCTGCTCCCTCTTTAGGATCTCGAGGCTGCTTCTTTGGTAATCTATTGGAAAAACCAAATAACAATAATGTACAGGCACCAGGACAGTCGACGAATACCTCTTCTACATCACATGTGGATCCTTTAATACAACAAGCTTCTGAGAAACAAAATGTTCCCCCATTTCCCCACAGGGTGACTGTACGGTCAACTACCAGATCTGCTGATAGTAGCCGTTCTGCTAATCCATCTGGTTATCAAACTAGAAAACCATCTATTCATCAGATAATCTCCCAGGCTTCTGCAGAATCACATATACCGAATCAGCTTAATATTAAACCTAAAAACAGTAAACTAACAATTAAGTTACAACCAGCTAAACTCCCCTAGTGCTTAATATAACCGACATAGGGCTGCCCCTTGTACTTTGTTCATTCTTTCGTTCTCAGTTCTTACGAAAGTGGACAAGTGACTTGTCATGGTATGTTACTTACTGTTCACATACTACTGGTGGTGGTTAACTCCACTGTTTTCTGTTATTTACTGCTAACAGTTTTGAACAGCTCACCTTATGTTTTCAGAATTTCTCACCCATTGTTTGAGATCACTAATCCTGTTATACTTTAGGTTACTCCTACCCTCTTTGTGAATCACCTGAAACAAAATATCTAATTGCTCTTGATTTTTGTTTTCACTTGTAAAAATTATACCTCCTGGAGGAGCAAATATTTCTAATTAATCATTGGGGCATATAAATGTTTGAAGGCTCTGCTTATATCATTACAATGTTTACCAAAATATTAACATGCATATTTTGTTTGTTTTCAGAATGTACGTAAGCCTCTGAGTGACTGCAACAAATTACTACAAACTGGCCTTTAATATGGATTGAAAAAGGTTCAATCTTCAACAACTACATCAGTGCTTTTATCTCCACTAAATAATCAAGATCTCTTTTACCAACATACCATTTGTATATAAATTATTTATTGTAATGTAAGGGATTGTCTAGCCCTGTGTTTTTATAACTACCAGTTTTTAGATTGTTTATATTATGGGACAGTTAGCTGTTATACATTAGCAATAATTAGGACTCAAAATAGTTTTTATATCTATCGCCCCTGCTGTACAGGTGTTACAAAAATAAGAACGAGTAATAGATTTCTATTAAGTAACAGGGGTGTGCTTTTCTTCACAGATTAACCGTTTCTCAAAGATCTGATAACTGTTACACTATCTGCCAATAATGTAATCAGTTGTGATCAATAATGTAATCAGTTGTGATCAAAAATGTAATCAGTTGTGATCAATAATGTAATCAGTTGTAATCAATAATGTAATCAGTTGTGATCGATAATGTAATCAGTTGTGATCAATAATGTAATCAATAACGTAATCTTGTGATAAAACCTAGTGTTTGTCAACATTACCGACTACTAATGTTGATATCAAACAACACTCCAATAAGTAACACAACGATTTTTATATATAATATTTTATCTGCTTGCTCAGCTTAAGAAATACTTTTCTATCAATTTCTGATCATGCAATTTAAATGTAAATTGTTGGTGTGAATAAATAATGTACATGATTATGTATATAATAGCCTATTTTGTCAATATTACTGTAATAATAAAACTGTCTTAAATGAACTGAAGTGAGTTTTCTCTGGGTTTTGTTTTCCAAGTGACGCATTTGCTGCACACTCCACTTCTTGGGTTATGTATCCCTAATAAATCAATCAATCAAGGCTAAGGTGTGTGGAAGCCCTTCTGTGTGTTGTACTGTTTTGGGACCAATCACCACTGAGGTGTGTGAAACTATTAACCACGTCTGTGTGTTGTACTGTTTTGGGACCAATCACCACTGAGGTGTGTGAAACTATTAACCACGTCTGTGTGTTGTACTGTTTTGGGACCAATCACCACTGAGGTGTGTGAAACTATTAACCACGTCTGTGTGTTGTACTGTTTGGGACCAATCACCACTGAGGTGTGAAACTATTAACCACGTCTGTGTGTTGTACTGTTTTGGGACCAATCACCACTGAGGTGTGTGAAACTATTAACCGCGTCTGTGTGTTGTACTGTTTGGGACTAATCACCACTGAGGTGTGTGAAACGATTAACCACGTCTGTGTGTTGTACTGTTTGGGACCAATCACCACTGAGGTGTGTGAAACTATTAACCACGTCTGTGTGTTGTACTGTTTGGGATCAATCACCACTGAGGTGTGTGAAACTATTAACCACGTCTGTGTGTTGTACTGTTTTGGGACCAATCACCACTGAGGTGTGTGAAACGATTAACCACTTCTGTGTGTTGTACTGTTTGGGACTAATCACCACCGAAGTGAGTTTTCTCTGGGTTTTGTTTTCCAAGTGACAACGTTTGCAGTTCACTCAACATGTATGGGGTATTGGGTACTTTCTTGGGTTATCTGTGTCTCTAATAAGTAAATCATCAAGAAAGTCACGCAATGCAATGGGTCACGTGTTCGAATCCCACTCAGTCCACAAAAAAAGGGGCCTGCGTGGCTCAGTAGGTAGAGCGTTGGACGCTCAATCCGCACAGCCTTCCACCAATGGGTGGCGGGTTCAAATCCCACTGTCCAAAAAATCGGAAAATTTTCTGACTGGGTTTTCACTCGAACGACCTACATGCATGTGGGATGGTTGCCAGTTACCACCAGAAGGTTGTGGGTTCCCTCCTGGCATAGAGCCCGGTTTCCTCCCACAATAAAACTGGCAACGCCGCCATATAAGGGAAATAATCTTGAGCGCAGCGTAAAACACCAAACAATCAATCAGTCCAACTGATGTTTACCTTTTTTATATGGATGCAAAAAAATGTGCAGGCACAGCACATACATGTAGGCTACCAGTAGCTAATTTCTAATTGACAGAATAATAAAGTTTTCCTTGGTTTGAATTAAAGTCGATCATAAATTTTGGAGAAGCGACCAGGCAGAGGTGTCAGTTTGATCTTGCCCTCACACATTGAGACTGTGCTGCGTACACATGTGGACTAACATTGGAAAGCAAACACATGCCCAGATTTCACTGTTGGCCTAATCTTGGAGATATAGACAAAAGGGTGTTCAGCCAAACTCTTAGATTCAAATTGACCCAATGATGGTGGTCTGGATGGCAAACTTTGGTCTCACAAAGCTATATGCTTTCATGGGTAAGCTGATAATTCAGGTGCCCGGCATGGAACAAGATTTAATATTTCCCATTAATCGAAGAAATTACAGAGTTTATAGTCATAGGGCGTCATCCCAACACATTCCCAATACGTGTCCGGCATTTAAATGTGGGAGTTTTTTTTATGTTATTTACCTCAGACATACAGTGCCCTTTGAAGATCAGATAACAGCATTAGAAGTTATGGAGCAGGAGGGAAAATGACATAATCCAATACAGCTGGGGGCTGTTTCTGAACACTGACGTAACTTTGCGCCTGGTCGTAACATAATGTTGATGGTATATCATTATGTTGCCATGACAGTTAGGCCTTGCATTGGTTACGTCGGGCGTAAATGTGTTGAGAAACAACCCCCTGGTATGTTATGTAAAATATGCTGTTATAATAGATCATGACACATTGTCTCCCTATAAGGTATATATCCTGAAACTATTGTTAACATTTGAACGCAACTATGAAGGGAAAGTGGATGCAGAATATACGAAACGAACAATGATGATACAATAATACGACTTACTTTTAAAGTTAGGTGTAAAAAAAAAATTGAAAAAGACAAATAGCTACACTAGAGTGTGTGTATATATATATTTCTCAAAAACGAATACATTTAACAACATGGATTTTGGTTAACACTAAATTAAAATCAACTGACACAAAAGTTGATATACAACTGTACATTGTTCATGATATTGGTTCTAGATATTATCGCAATCAATAATGTTTGACATTTGGAAGCGAGAAGTAAAACATTTGAAGACTGTATGATGAAATATAACTGTAAAATAAATATTTTACCTGTACATTTCACAATGGTTTGTTTTTTTTATCAAGTAAACAGTAGTAATGAGTACAAGAATTTTCACAACATTTAGAACAACGTATGCTATGACTTTTTTTTCTGACAAGAAATACCGCAGGTGCCCTGCAGCCCACAATGGTATGCCTCTAGTATAACCCTCTGGATTAGTCTATACAAAGGACTACACATAGAATTAGACGAATATTTTATATTAAAACTTTCTAAACTTGAAAATATGAATATAGATGAGATTAGTTGATCAATAATAACAACAAAAACATTTCTGAACCTTTATCTCTTAAAGGCTTTTAATAATTGGTAAAGAAAATATAAAATTGTTTGTTCTAATAACTGCTTCAAGTGTTGGTGATGGTTTCCAGTTACCAACGGAAGGTCGTGGGTTTCCTCCCGGCATAGAGCCCGGTTTCCTCCCACAATAAAACTGGCAACGCCGCCATATAAGGGAAATAATCTTGAGCGCAGCGTAAAACACCAAACAATCAATCAGTCCAACTGATGTTTACCTTTTTTATATGGATGCAAAAAAATGTGCAGGCACAGCACATACATGTAGGCTACCAGTAGCTAATTTCTAATTGACAGAATAATAAAGTTTTCCTTGGTTTGAATTAAAGTCGATCATAAATTTTGGAGAAGCGACCAGGCAGAGGTGTCAGTTTGATCTTGCCCTCACACATTGAGACTGTGCTGCGTACACATGTGGACTAACATTGGAAAGCAAACACATGCCCAGATTTCACTGTTGGCCTAATCTTGGAGATATAGACAAAAGGGTGTTCAGCCAAACTCTTAGATTCAAATTGACCCAATGATGGTGGTCTGGATGGCAAACTTTGGTCTCACAAAGCTATATGCTTTCATGGGTAAGCTGATAATTCAGGTGCCCGGCATGGAACAAGATTTAATATTTCCCATTAATCGAAGAAATTACAGAGTTTATAGTCATAGGGCGTCATCCCAACACATTCCCAATACGTGTCCGGCATTTAAATGTGGGAGTTTTTTTTATGTTATTTACCTCAGACATACAGTGCCCTTTGAAGATCAGATAACAGCATTAGAAGTTATGGAGCAGGAGGGAAAATGACATAATCCAATACAGCTGGGGGCTGTTTCTGAACACTGACGTAACTTAGCGCCTGGTCGTAACATAATGTTGATGGTATATCATTATGTTGCCATGACAGTTAGGCCTTGCATTGGTTACGTCGGGCGTAAATGTGTTGAGAAACAACCCCCTGGTATGTTATGTAAAATATGCTGTTATAATAGATCATGACACATTGTCTCCCTATAAGGTATATATCCTGAAACTATTGTTAACATTTGAACGCAACTATGAAGGGAAAGTGGATGCAGAATATACGAAACGAACAATGATGATACAATAATACGACTTACTTTTAAAGTTAGGTGTAAAAAAAAAATTGAAAAAGACAAATAGCTACACTAGAGTGTGTGTATATATATATTTCTCAAAAACGAATACATTTAACAACATGGATTTTGGTTAACACTAAATTAAAATCAACTGACACAAAAGTTGATATACAACTGTACATTGTTCATGATATTGGTTCTAGATATTATCGCAATCAATAATGTTTGACATTTGGAAGCGAGAAGTAAAACATTTGAAGACTGTATGATGAAATATAACTGTAAAATAAATATTTTACCTGTACATTTCACAATGGTTTGTTTTTTTTATCAAGTAAACAGTAGTAATGAGTACAAGAATTTTCACAACATTTAGAACAACGTATGCTATGACTTTTTTTTCTGACAAGAAATACCGCAGGTGCCCTGCAGCCCACAATGGTATGCCTCTAGTATAACCCTCTGGATTAGTCTATACAAAGGACTACACATAGAATTAGACGAATATTTTATATTAAAACTTTCTAAACTTGAAAATATGAATATAGATGAGATTAGTTGATCAATAATAACAACAAAAACATTTCTGAACCTTTATCTCTTAAAGGCTTTTAATAATTGGTAAAGAAAATATAAAATTGTTTGTTCTAATAACTGCTTCAAGTGTTGGTGATGGTTTCCAGTTACCAACGGAAGGTCGTGGGTTTCCTCCCGGCATAGAGCCCGGTTTCCTCCCACAATAAAACTGGCAACGCCGCCATATAAGTGAAATAATCTTGAGCGCGGCGTAAAACACCAAACAATCAATCAATCAATCAAGTGTTGGTTAAATAGTAGATTTTATCTTGTGTAATGAATGTTAAATCTGAATTCAATCATATTAACCAGATACCATGTGATAGACTTTGGCAGGCAATAGTCAGGGTCTGGATGACAATGAACCATTAAATCCATTTGCAGTATTAGCATAGCCGTGAGCTCAATTTGCTCATCAAGTATGGAATTTTCATGCACCTAACTTACTTAATCTGAAGTGTGGTCTAATGTCATGCTGACAAACATGTACAATTGTCTGTGGCCATTCAAACAAGTAGAAAAACAAGAAGAATATAAACAAGGACCAATAAGAAGCTTCTTTGCCACATCATTCTTGACAATGTAGGTTTAAGTGGTGCTTAGAAATGACTTTGACTGACGGTGCATCTTGATTACCAGGTATTTAATTTTGTATTCATTTCCAAAAAAAATCTATATTGTAAAGGCCACAGGCCAAAAACATTGTTTTGTTCCTATGATATTCTATTACCTTTTCAATGATCTTCAAACTCTTGCATTCTTGTGAGCTTGAATTCAAATTATTTTTCAGCTGAGAAAAAAGTGAAATGTACTGGATAAAGACACCAATACAGGAGTTGAAAGCTTTGTGGTGATACCTTAATCATCTCTCATTACAACAATGTAAATGTCACCACAAATATAACACCATATTTCTGATCAAAGAATAATCCCTTCCGATTCCCTAAATAAAATCGTGTTTTGGCTATAAACTAATATCACTTGTCAATGAAAAAACATGGGATATTTCATGCATAATTATTCATTAACATAGCATTATGAATTTGTAAACATAACGATGGTATATCAGTATAACATGAGACTAAAAAGCTTAAAGTGGCTGATTCATGTTTAAAAAGCTTTCTCCTTGCTTGTAGAAAGTTCTGTCCCATGTTACTGAATCATGACCTTACTTCAGCTCAATTTGGTTCTTTACATTTTTCAAACGTCAGTACATGTATTTATGAGAAGAGCTGAATTTAGGCACTTATTGCCACTATTGAGAATGCTTCATGGTAGATGACTCAGATAAGTTAATATAAATGACTTGTATGTAACTACATGTAATGCCCAATTTTATAGATTATTCTAATCCTAACGCCCAATTAATCCCTTGCACCAACATGATTATGACAGGTTGCCAGGCAACTAAGTAACGAATCCAATCCAGTAGATTTCCATAGAGAACATGAGGACGTTCCCATCTAAACAGAATTGTCAAGGATAGATAATGTTCACAGTGAGATTTATAAAATGACCAGCTCAGTTGAGAAATTATTACAGTCCATCAACTTATGTGTGATGTGTATTGTATTAACATTGGTCTCCAGGGGCCGGTTGCACAAAGGTGTATTAAGCTTAAGTCCGACTTATCTAAGCAACGTCACAATCAAATTCCTTTGTGACATGACATATTTAAGCCTGACTTACGTAAGCCTAATGCAGCTTTGTGCAACCGACCCCTGGTTAGCCTTTCTCATATACAATTTTTTATTAATCACCCCCATTTATTGATTGATGTTTTACGCCGCATTCAAGATTACTTCACTAAAGTGGCAGCGTTGCCAGGTTTATTGAGGGAGGAAACCAAACTAACCCTAGACCTACAGCGAATACCTTGCAACTCTTCCATATACGGCGATCAAGTGAAAAATCCACCCTAGGAAATTCATCCCATTATGCCCAGGTTAATTTGACTCACTTTAGACCAACAGAATGAATTTATATACCATACAAAACATTTTCTATAATAAAGTTATACAAGATTTAAGACCTTTAGGTTGATTGATTGATTGTTTGGCGTTTTACGCCGCGCTCAAGATTATTTCACTTATATGGCGGCGTTGCCAGTTTTATTGTGGGAGGAAACCGGGCTCTATGCCCGGAGGAAACCCACGACCGTCCGTTGGTAACTGGCAACCATCCCACATAGGTAAGACCTTTTGGATAAAGATTTGGTGATGGCAAGAATAGAAAGCACTCCCACATAATCTGAAGCAACCAAATTATGGATCTTGCTATTGGTATTGTTGACTGTATTTTAGAATAATATATATGTAGGAAAGGCTTGAATGCCAGGAAATACTTAAACTTTTGAAAAGTGTCGTATTTGAGACATTTTTTTTTTTATAAATCTGGGAAGGGCTCTGCTAATGAAAACACGGCCAGCAAGGCTGGAGATATGAAGGCTTATAAATGATTAAAACTTAAAAGGGAGCATTGTACAATCATATTTTAAAACCAAAATTTGTATCTAATATATTTGGCTGATTGGTTGATATTATAGGCACTGAAGATTATTTTAGTTATTTGGTGGTGTGGCCAGCTTTAATAGTCTGGCAAACCCCCCGAACTTCCACAGCTGGCATCTTCATGAAAGAGGGAGGGGGCTCAGCATAGTAATTGTCTCTCAGTCCTATGTAGGCCTTTCCTCGATGAGGCACAGGTTTGAATCCCACTCAGTCAAAGGAATTTTTCACTTAATAACCTTATGTGGAAGAGTTGCCAGGTATTCACAAAAGGTTGGGGTTTCCTCTGGGCAAAGGGTTGTTTTCTCCCTCACTAAACCTGGCAATGTTGCCGAATAAATGAAATAATGTTGAGTGCACCAAAAAACATTAATCAATACAGAGAAATAGCAGAAACACAGAGAATATTGCGCAAAAAAAAGATTCTAAACGTCTTACCCAATGTAATTTGATAGATGGAAAAGGCGAAAAAAGAGAATTGTTCACAAATAAAAAAGGATACGGTCCAGGGAACAGTCGTTTTAAATCTACTTTTTCCTTACAGTATGGACAAGTCTGTTTTTTTCCAACTATACACCAGCCCCGTATGCAGAATTCATGGAATCTGAGAAACAAAGGTTAAGGAATAAACATTGTCTGAAATAGATAAGTACATTTACAAAGATCAGAAAATTTCATTTAACAGTAACCTGTGACTTTTAATTAAATCATTGCATGATATTACCGTCTACCTTTCTATTAGTTGTTAAGAAACCACTTCGAAAGAAAAGTACACAATTTAAAAGGGATTAAGTTGACGATTATAGGGAACATTTTTGTTTAAACAGAATTATTGAATTGTTCACTATACTGTATATATCAAGAAGTACAAAATGAGAGTTTTCAATTCGTTAAGGTAGTTTTTATAAGCCACAACAATCCTGTAGAACATACTCACACATCCCGGCTATTTGAATTTTATCTGTTAACACACATCTTGAGTTCATACAGAATACTGGCTTTATCAATATATTTTATTTCAATGTAAAGCGTTTAGTTATTCAAGGTACTTCAAACGCCCAAGGTCTCTTGGCAATCAAAACTTATAAAAAGAGTAGCTTTTGTTACTTTTAGTATTTGCAGCTTATTTGTTCCAGATGAGGCACATTTCATTGAAGGCCCTCCGCTAAAGTGGGAAAATCTGTTACAATTTAAAACAATGATTTGAATTGTCTAAATGAGATAACATTAAGTGCATGTTAGAGATCTATTCTGAGAAATACAGACGAAGCATTTATTTTGAAGGACACAGAAAAGCCTGTCAATAAATTGAATACTGTCAATTAGACAATAGCACCTGAAGCAAGTGTAATTCAATGCCTGAATGGCTTCAGATCCATTGGTTGGTGTTCGGGGTACATTTTTACATATGTTTTACACCGTCATTTAGGCATTTTAAACATAACTGGACATGTATAATGTGCCACATGTTTAATTTTAATGGTTTTACTCATAGCAAGCTTACTATCTTCACAAATATCAAAAATGCTTTGGCAGAATGTGTGATGATATTCCAAGTCAGTAGTAAGATTGTTTACAGCAGGACATTTGGAAAAATAACCAAGCAGGAATTGATAGATTGAGACTTCTCTAATATAGAGGTGTTGCTAGGTTTACAAGTCAAATGAAACCCTGAATCTGCTGATACCCATAGGCAATCATCCCTTATATCTGATTTATAGGAGAAAAACACATGGTCTGAATGGAACGGATTGATTGATGTTTTACGCCGCACTCAAGATTATTTCACTTATATGGTGGCGTAAGTACCTGGCAACTCTTCCACATACGCCGGGTATGTGGGACTGAGAGACGATCACTCTAACCCACTCGACCCCCATGGTCCCCAATTGGAATGGAACCCATTAGACCATGGCAGACTTGTTGGGTTGACCGTTCAAAGCAGGGTGGCTTTAATCATAACACCCACTGTCCACACACAGCGACAGTTATCTCCATTTAAATATTAAATGTTTTACAAAAGGATACAGATGACCACAGGGTAACCTAACACTGGATTCTACAATAGCTTCATCATTGTCCATCACTAAAATCTTGTTACCACATACCGCACACATGTGAGACTCTAACCTCTTGGATGGTAAACCTGTTGGGGTGTAATACTGAAATGGACAAAACATATTCATGTTTAATTGCATTTTAACTCAGGCAAAACTTTATCACATAAAGTGGCATGGGCTGCCAATAATTCACACTTTTTTCATAATTTCTGATCGTCACGACAGTAAGAGGCTTAGAAGGTCATCGAAAAACTAAATGATTGTCATTAGAATGAGGAAAGTCCATACAGTATGTGGCCAATACGAACCGAAATAGTGTTCGAAAAGTAAACAAAATTTAAATAACCGGGACGACCATTCATTCATTCTAAGCCAAAGTTAGCACTGAAAATCTTTTGAATTATACATATCCGATAATTTCAACATTCTGTTCCAAGGTCAAAATATCACAATTTTGGCACCTCATGTCACTTCAATGAGTAAAAAAACAAACAAATCATAATCATGCGACCTAGATTTACTGTCTTTTTCGGAAATCAGTCTGAAATATTTAATATTTAATTCTATTTAATTCTATTGTTTTTTCAATTTAATTAATCTGACTTTTAAATGCTTATTTTCACTGTGAGCTGACATTATTAAACTTTTAGTGGTGGTAATAACAATGGTTCTATGGAAGACAGTCCCAAGCCAATAAAGAAAAATTGCTATTTTATAATGGTGTAAAACTTTTTTACTTATTCCCAAATTTAAGCATAATTTTAAGCATATGTATGATGGAAATCCCTTCATGAACTGGTAACTTGTTAATATTTTTTCACTTCTGCCAACACTAAACAAACTTACCCCTATATGAGCAGCCATATAATCTGCACAAACTTCTGCAAAATCTCGACTGGTTACTCCAAAGTATAAGCCATAGAAAAGGATCAGCAATCCACAATCCATGGCTGTTTGAGGTTTTACTAAAACTATAATACTCAACCCAAATAATGTCAGCATAACTATAAGGTAGCCAATTATTCCAGCTGCATAACTTAATTTGTAAATTAACAAAAACCACTTGTAGACCAGCCTACAAAAGAAACAAAAACAGGCATCATTAGATTTATCCAGCTTTTTGTGAATTTATTTTAGCTGCATCTATTTGGCATACAGCAAACCATTTTGAAAAAAGTCAGTCTCTGAGGAAACGCCACATGATTCGTTGATTCCTGACTAAATCAAGCCAACAGTCACAATTCACCGCGACAACCGATGTAAAACCCATGGCAATATAAAATACCTCAGACAAAAAAAAAACATTATTCATTTTTGGAAAAGCTGCTGGGTCAGAATACTTTACCGGTAGGGATTTTATTGGCAGTCATTGTACAAAATATATTTAATAAAGAAAGCACTCAATTGCTTGTTTTACTAGGGTTCTGATTTGTCCTCGACTAAAGCCAAGAACTTTGTGAAGTGACAATTCCCAGACAACTTGGAACAAAGTTCACCTCTCAATTAGTATTCTGACTTCTCATTGGTCCAGATTACAGCCATTCAATTTCCCCTTGTCGGACTTGATACAATCTTACAATTTTTCTAGGGCTTGATTTTTGCTATTTGACTCTTTAAATACCATTGAAAGAGCAGTTAGAATTGTTTGAATAAAAATCTGAATTGCAAGGGTTGAATCACATGGTTTTGTCCTGTTTGTGTGTGTGAGAGGCCTGGGTGGCTGATTAGGAAGAGTGATAGCTTCTCCGTCAGACACAGGCCTTACATCAGTGGGTTGTAGATTAAAATCCCCCCAAAAAGGCCAGGGCTGCCTCTTGGCTAAGATCTCTCCCCCCCCCCCCCCACCCTCCCCCCACCACCCCACACACACACACAATCTGGACTCTGGAGTGCAGTGTAAAACATCAATCAATCAATCAATCTCATTTTCCTTGACAGGACAAAGAGATGATGAACTGAACGTACCTGGGTGTGGTTCCACTCAGTGGTTTTCTGGTAGCTTTAAACATGACAACGGCAGTGATAACAGAGAATATACTCCATATAATGATGAATCTCCACCAGGTAAATTTGAGACAAAATAAAACAGGTGTCAGCCACATCCCTAATAATGTCACCCTCTGAAACACATTTATTGACAGACATAAAGGTATCCATATTAACTAATATACCAGGTAAGACAAATCATTGATCCTCGTACCTGCACTGAAGTTCAGTTGTCTTAAATGGTGGCAGTAACAGATTAAAAAAGTTTTTTGGTAAAGAGAGATTTAGACCCTGGCCCATCAATTGCTCCATCCACTTTGTCCCATCACTTGTGATAAAGAACAAAATGGGAATACATTAATATTAAGACCTTAGACAAAATAAGACAATAATTTTCCCCATATATTTAAGTTTTAGTGTCCGCACACCTGCTTACTTGATATGATCTAAAATGTCTTTGTTTCCATTGGACCAGAACAATTTGAGCCACAACCAAGGTAGCCAATAAAATCAGGATCATCTCCGCATGCATAGCCTCATGGCCACGATGTTTCTCATGTAACCGCTGGTGCTCGATCCTAAAACAATTATAAAGTGGGTCAATGTATGAACAGATTCATCATATTAACACTGAAAGTGGACCCATCAATAAATAAAAAGTTCTTCTTTCTACTTATCTTTCTACTTATTGGATGATGACTGACTACACCAATGGATTTTGGTGGTAAAATCCAACATAAATATCCAGAAAATATTTGTGAGGGTGGCTGGGATTCAAAACTTCAACCCATAGGTGCATTGATCATTTTTTATTGCGTAGCTGATTTATGTTTTACGCCACTCAAGTGGGGAGGACACCAGGCTCTATTCTTGAAGCAACCATTTGTGTAGTACCTTAATACACTGAGTTTTGTCATGAAAATATGTTGCATTTGAAAGAAAATCAAAATGTAGATAAAACCGTTAATTTGAATCATTGATTGGTTGGTATTTCATGGCATTACGATAATACCTGAGTTAATTAGAGGACTGTGCATGTTGCTAAATCCTCAATAACAAAAGGTTCTGAATGAGATTTAAACTTTCAACACATCCAGTCCAGGGAGATGATTGACCATCAGTTAATCCTTGAATGTTTTACAAGCTCTCTCTTGAATTAAGATGAGAATTTGCACTCTTCTACTTTTTTCCAGCACTTGAATTAACTCAGACATTACCGTATTTCAATTATGAGAATAGCCACGTTTTATGGGAGAGAATATTTTGAATCTGAAATAGCGTAGATAATTGTAAAATACCTCCATCTGTCCTTCTCTGATAGCTTTGACAGATCGATAGACTGAAAAATAAATAAAACACAGACTGGCTTAAAATACAAAATTGAAAACTATTATAAACATCAAGCTCTCCATTTGGCTTTACCTACATACATGTATATTTTTTTTAACACAATTAGAAACTTGTCTCCATGGTTATTTTACACAAGAAGATTTTCCCTGTGCCCGTGTGTTTTAGTGATCATCAATACATTTACATAGGTCAATTCAATACTTATTAGAAAAGTTAATGTTGGCGTGAATGTCAATGGCATTTACCATGTGAGTAAGGGAGGCCACTCTGAAGTTCCAGTTTATTCTATTAATTCAGGTTGGTTGGTTGATATTTTACGCCACACTGAAGATTATTTCACTTATATGGCGGCACTGCCAGGTTTAGTGGGGGAGGAAACCGGGCTCATTTCAACAAATCTTCCACATACAGCGACCGAGTGAAAAATCCACTCAGAAATATCTATGAATTTAGAATGCACTGACCTGACCCATGCACAGTCTTTCAATAAATTATTTTAATACAGTTCCACTTAAACTTAAAGTCACATTCGTCGCTTAAATATAGGATACTGTTTACATTAAAAAATCAGGCCGCTTCCTGTATTTTTTTGCACACTGATGAAGTAAAAAACATGTATTTTTGAATTGTCAATTTTTTGGATTGTTTTTAATTTATAATATGAGATTGAAAATGCAAACAAAGTCTGAATCTGGGTATGCGCACAAGCTCTCTAAAGCCCGTTCAGGTCGAGTTAAGATCCGATCCGATCATCGTAAGCTCCAGTCTGTAGTGAATCTGCGATCAATCAGTCGGAGAACATTTTTCGACATGAGCGGCCTTAGGACTCTTAAGATTAGTCTCAGACTGATCAGTCTTACGATTGTAAGGATAGAAACATATTCTATTTTCTCCCGATCAATCTTAAGGTCACAGCCAATCAGCGACCTATTATATACTTCATCACGTGATCATTTTTTTCTCGGCGTTTTGAAGACGATGTATTGTTACGTCATTCCTAGTGACGTGCCAGTCTGCAGAATATAGTGACGAAATTCCCTTCCGATCAACTGATCGCGTCGACCTGAGCGGGCTTAAAGACTGATCAGGCGGTAATCGGTTAGCTGAACGATAAACCAGTCTCAGTCGACATGAACGCTCTTAAGATTAAATCGCAGACAATCGGATCGGATCTTAACTCGACCTGAGCCGGGTTTAATGATTAGAACTATGTGAATGATCTAACAATACAATAAGATTTTACTGACTTTATCTGAACAAATACAAAGAATCTGTTTAATGGACACAAAAACCCAGCTGATAAAATAGAGAGGGAAAACTAGACAGAAAGGCCTGAAATACAAGGGTAATAAAACACAGGTTTCTGATAGTTGTTGTATTCGGGCTTCAATTCTGTATTTGCTTTCACAACTCATTTAGACATTTGAAAGATAACTGGAAATACATAATGTGCCATGTATTATTCAAGTGATTTTTCTTGCAGAAACCTGGTACAAATTGACTTTTTGTAACAAATGTCAAAGGCTATGACGGTGAGTGTGCCTTCACATTGTCTTGGCCTGTCAATGCAAGAAATATTTATACAAAATAATATTACATAAAAAGATTTTAAGACCAACTTCCCAAAATCAACCTTTAATCATAAAAACAAAAGACAACTAGAAAAAGAACAGAAACAATATTTCAATGAGCAGTTAGATAATTTGTTTTTGATGAGGTCGATTAGTGCTACAACCAAATAAAATTTTTCTGTAAGAATTATCTAGAACGTGTGGGCAACATACAAGATGTAAACGGTTACAAAACGTGCGAAAGTCATCAACTAGTGATCGCTGTATCATAATTAATGACAACATATCATGAATAAATAGATTTAAGGATATTGAAATTTACACTCAAAAACCATTTTGTGCATGCAAATTCACCATTTCTGCCATAAAATCAACAAATGTCCAATAACCTGAAGAACCTAATCCACCTGATCATCAACCAATTACCCAAGCACCAAACACTGACAGTTGAAGAAAACACATACCTCTAAATTATAATGTGATCTTGAGTAGTGAGGGAATTTCTTACGAACAGCTGCCATAGCTATGATGTCTAATATTGGTTATCGGTTCTTAAACCCTCCACTGTTCATTTTAAAGACAATCAAGTAGATATTATAGAATTTGTTGGTTCTTACTTCCATTTAATTAATAAATAGTAAGTCCAATGTGGTGAAGTATTTGTTCAATGAATACCAGACAACAAAAAACATTGATTCGCCTTCAGAGAACCAAAATATCAGGGCCATTATTTTTAGGCAACTTACGTGTATGGTGCATTTCAGCACTGCACTGCAGATTATTTTAATAAAAAGGGGTTCAGTGGGGAAGGGTAGACACTTTTTTCAAAAGAAACCCGCGAAAATTGTTAGGTACTTGGCAACTCATCAACATAGGGCAATCATAAGGAAAACACACAAATTTATCCTCCTTTTGCGTGTAAAAAACAGCTTACTCAAACAGTTGATTTTTAATTGAGTGACTTTAAAATTCCAATGGTTTACTTTAATTGAAGTTTCTGCCAGTAATAATTCCCCTTAAAAGAAAGCTCATCAAGGCCTTACCAATTCTGATCATTGTGTCAAGATAATTTTTATCAGAGAACACGAAGGCAGCCAATCATATTTGTGGTACAGTCTGAAAGTGTTTGTCTTTGGCCTCATTGAGACAGAACTGTTGTATCTCTACACCAGTCAGTGGAGCTACATGTAACTGGCTATGTGGGGTTAGCTACATGTAGGTAACAGTCCACTCCTCCAACTGGTCGGGCAGGATGAATTAGTAGGCTGTCACCATCAGTACCCCTCGGGTTGGGCCTACAGAATTCATGGTACATATTTCGTTTTTGATTTTCAATGCGAGACGAATACTTTTTGAAATAATGAGTATACAAGGCTTTTTGTGGCACATTTAATTTAAGGGGCACAACTCATGAAAAAAAAAATGTAGCGAGTAGGTTTGTTTTACTTGTCGTATTTCAAGTTTCAAAGTTGTGAGTGAAAGACTTTTTGTGATAACGTGGTAACCAGAATATCCTTTGAGGAGCATAACTCAAGAAAAAAACATGCTAGCCCGCCTATTTTCCGTAGGATTCCTGTGCATGTTGTTATTCACAACTGTGTCAAGTTTCAAAGTTGTCAGCGAAAGACTTTTTGAGATAAGACGATTACAAGGCATTATTGATTGATTGTTTGGTGTTTTACGCCGCGCTCAAGATTATTTCACTTATATGGCGGCGTTGCCAGTTTTATTGTGGGAGGAAACCGGGCTCTGTGCCCGGAGGAAACCCACGACCTTCCGCTGGTAACTGGTAACCATCCCACATAGGTCGTTCGAGTGAAAACCCAGTCAGAAAATTTTCCAATTTTTGGACTGAGTGGGATTCAAACCCGCGACCCATTGGTGGAAGGCTGTTCGGATTGAACGTCCAACGCTCTACCTACTGAGCCACGGAGGCCCCCCAAGGCATTAT
Source organism: Lepidochitona cinerea (assembly GCA_963971465.1). Lineage (NCBI taxonomy): Eukaryota > Metazoa > Mollusca > Polyplacophora > Chitonida > Tonicellidae > Lepidochitona > Lepidochitona cinerea. The sequence continues at coordinate 14,705,559 of OZ020552.1, read as the reverse complement.
TAGCTGAGGTTAGTTAGAAGGGAAAAACATATGATCATGCCTATTTTCAGCAGGCTTCCTGTGCTTGTCATTTGGAACAACTGTATAAAGTTCCAATGTTGTGAGTGAAAGGCTTTTTGAAATAATGTGTTTACAAGGTGCAATGGACTTTATTTTTTAAATAAAAATTCTCCAAAAGGGGCCAAAAAGAAACGCCATGTTGGGGTTATTCACTTGGGACAAGGTGATATACATGTAACCCAATCATTTGTTTCACTTTATAACCAGCATGTTTTTTTTTCCCCTATGTTAAACATTTATTGAACTATGGCTAGCACCTGTGCTATCCATATCAATAATTCTGTGTTCACAAGTATATCAATAATTTAAGATTTATGCAACTATAGTAAGCTACAATAGTGAGTGTACGTTTAGATATGAAAATATGTCAGACATTGAAGAATAGAAGTAGATTTTATTGAAGCACACAACCCATAATTTAGAGAAAATCAACTGTATTTTCAAAAGCAGATAATAACTCTGGGTTGAAGGCCACAACATTTATACTTAAAACAAGCTTTAGACGACATTTTGTTTTTAGGTGCCATTTCGCTTTAAAGCTCACCTCAATATAAGGAACACATATATATGCTTCATACAAGCTTTAGGTGTGATTTTGTTTCCAAGATACTTCCCAGAAAAGATTCTGAAGACACTGACAATACTGAATAGTGACCTTGACCTTGCCAATATGACCGTAGTTGAAGCTACAACGAAAATTTGAACGTAGTTGAAGCTACAACGAAAATTTGAAATGTCCAGTGTTTCCCATAACTTTTATTTGGAAGGGGTACCCTAATCCTTATTTTAGCAGTGAAGGCATACATACACTTTCAAGTGTATCGACAAACGTCACTGAGGCCAAGTTAAATGTCAGTCATATGCTATTTGATTTATTGTTTGTGGGAGTTCACACTTAAAAATTTCATTTTCAACAAATTGTCTTGAAGGAAATTCAATTAAAATTCAAAATAGTTAAAGGAAACAATCTTTTTCCTTGAGTAAACAGCTAGCTCGAGTATGTATTGGTATGTATGTGTAGAAGCTACATTGTTACTGCAGGCGGTGTAGGTCTTTCACCGCTTCTTATTCAAAACACTCAGCCTAAACATTCTCAAGAGCTATGTTCTGAGATTGTAAAACACAACATGTTAAGTATATATTGCAGACTTTCGCTGTGCTGTATTAGAAAATTTTTCACATGTTTTTTTTCTCCAAACACAGTTGTAGTGAAAAGAAGTGTTTCTCCCAAAGCAAGAAACAACCCCTCCATTATCAGGACAAGCGATTTTTATCAGAGAAGAGCTCAGTGTTTGGGATGACAATTTGAATATTACTGGCCAAAAATTAACTGAGTAACGCATCATCTATGAGCTCATATTCTAGCAACTGATTTTCATGCAGCCTACAGAAGTTTAATGTCTTTCCAATCACAGGGTAGGCCTACTATATGTAGATTTATCACAGTTTCGCTATATGGTGTCACCCATTAAACTTCACTGGCCTGTTCTTCAGCGAAGTTCACTCAGTGGTAATGCCTGTGAATGTCACCAGTCTTGATAATAAATAGAAATGTAAATCACATGTTGAAAAAACTAGAACTAGCACATGGAAGGTGCTTGTTGTACAGATGACATCAGTCCTTGATTTCAGTCTTCACCATAACTCGATAGGAGGGTAACTGGTGTTGGGACAGACAAAAAGACTTCAATTGCTTCCCATTTGAATTACGGTACTCCTAGTATTTTGCCGCAGCAAGGTAATAATGCCTTTTGAAAGAAAAACTTCCTGCAAACTTTGAGTGACAGGTTTGCGCTTCATTTCAGGCTTTCAATTTACAATCACAGGTTCCCGTTTATTGATTGATTGTTTGGTGTTTTACGCCGCGCTCAAGATTATTTCACTTATATGGCGGCGTTTCCAGTTTTATTGTGGGAGGAAACCGGGCTCTATGCTCGCAGGAAACCTACAACCTTCAGGTGGTAGCTGGCAACCATCCCACATAGGTTGTTCCAGTGAAAACCCAGTCAAAACTGCAGAGATAAGTGCTACTCAGTCTACACCTGGATAGGTGAAACATTTGAGTAGATATTTCGGTTTATTTTATAACACATGCTTCAAATGGGGCAATTTGTTTGACACTTTAAAGAAACAAATTTTAACGGCTTCAGTGCACTGGGCAAATTGACTTTGAAGGTAGAACTAGCCAATTGAAACAAGCTTGAAACATCCACTGTTGTCAGAAGGCAGTTAGATAGGAAATTGTCATTTTTGTCCAAACGTTGCCCATCAATCGTCGGTGGTCTATTCTTTGTCTTTCAATGGTGTAGCACAGTGCTCCAGATAATTTTTTTTCAGTAGGAGTACTGTACTCCTCAAATTTGTTTTGAGGGAGTATTGATGATTATTAGAGGAGTACTGAGTACTCCTCTAATAATCGTCAATACTCCTTCAAAACATATAAACTATTAAACATTATAGACAAATTAATTCAGGAAACTTCCTTTCTTTTTTATCACTGTATACCAGCATCATTTATTTATGAACAGAAATATAAATGTCTTTTCAACTTTTGTCTTCGGGGAATGGGATTACAAAATTATCGGATTAACGTCAATTTTTCACTTTTTAGTGACAAATGAAGGCGCCATAGTTTTTTTCTTCTTTGGCCCTGTTGGCCTATATGCCTGGGAAAGCCTCCCCAGTCTTCTGGTTTTGACAGAATGCCAGTTCCGAATGGCCCTATTTAGTTTAACACTACAGTCTGTCAAGCTTGGACCAACCAAATTTATCTTTAATAAAATGTCCAGTTTTTCTGGTTTTAACGAAGCCCTGAATTTAGTTTTTATTTTATTTTGTGTACTAAATGATCGCTCTTTCTCCACACTGGTCAGACAAATACATAAAGCAATTTGACTAAGTTTGCTAACATTCGGCATTAGCTTGTCGTGCATGCATATTATTCTTTTACACATTTCTTTCAAAGTTATTGACTTATAGCTCCCTCTTAGCATGCCCTTTAACATGGGCCACTCTTCCGCCAACATTTGTTCTTTGTCTATTAATGGTTGCACATTGGTTTCAATAGACGATTCACTCTCGGTGTTATAGATTTTTGTGACCTTTCCAGTGCCGTAGAATTCTCCCAGTTTAGTAATCGCAACATCAGCAAGCTTTTCGTCAAGAGAAAATGTTGCTGGCTCTAACACATAACCAAAATAATTCAGCATGTCACTGGCTTCAAGCATTCTTTCCTGTATATTATGAACTAGCTTTTCTACATACTTTTCCATTACAGAAATCAAATCTGCTTCCTGTTTTGGATTTAATTTGACAAGTGTCACACCACTCAAACTGAACTCCTCACCTAACGCTGCCTTCATTTCAACAAATTTGACTCCACCATCTTTCATATCTTTTAATGCACTGATAGTTGCTTCCATGAGAGGTTTCACTTCACTAAATACTAGATCTTGTTTTTGAAGCTCTGAGCTTAAAACAGCCAGTCTCGTGTGAACATCGTGCATAAAGGCTGTCAATAAAGCTGTTTTTGACAGTTCAAAATATTTATGTAAACCTCGAGCTGTTGCGTCATGTTTTCCTATTTCAGACAAGGAAACCACCACCGAAGGATAGCTCATGTATACAGCATTTACAGCATTTCTGATACTTAACCATCTCACAGTGTGCTGCTCTTTCATTTTAAGAATAGGGTCTTGGAGCAGCTCTTGTACTTTCTCAAGCTTGGTACTTTTGATTGCTGAATTTTTGAAGACAAAAAACAATAAATTGAAGTTTGTTTTGAATTTTTCTAGGACTGCGATACCTTTGATAGAATCGCCACAAGCCAATGCTAACCGGTGGGCTATACAATGACTGTGAAGCATGAAAGGCGAATATTTGGCTTGAAGCTGTACGCCAACACCAGTGTTTTGACCCATCATCACACTAGCACCGTCACTGCCCAAACTCACCAGTTTAGTCATATCAACCTTGTAGTGTGATAGAACATCAAAAATATGAAATGTTATAGTGTGGGCTTTCCCATCTTCAACACGAATATTACACAGGAATTTAGTCACCACAGAGCCCCTATTGTTTATGTACCGCACACAAATGACAAGGCGTTTATTTACTGCTACATCTTGCGACTCATCTACCATAATTGCAAAGAAGTCTGATTCATTTATTTCCTGAATATGAATGTTATAACCTTGGAAATACTATCCTGGATATCTGATATTGTATCCCATGACAAATGCGTGTGAGTGCACTTCATGCCATTAAGGGTCTGCAGCTCTAACAGACTGTTCACTTTTTCACTTGCAATTCCTTCTTTTGCACAATAGCACACGGTCCGGAAAAGAATTGCATCACTCTGGCTCACGCTAAAAGTTGAACAAGTGTCGTCATCACTGCTATCGAGTATTGTTGTTTCACTTTCTCTAGATCGTTTGAGTGTGGCACGTACAGCATCCAAATGTTCAGTACTCCCATTATGTTTTTGAATACTTGATATCTGTATATTTAACGATCCAAGCGTTCCCATGACATTGTTTTTTTTCTCGGTCTGACACAGTTTACAAAATAGTCTTTTCTGATCTCCGATTGTAATTATAGAACCAACCACGGAAATTTCCTAGTCCACTCCCTCTGTGTACTGTCACTCAGGTTGGCACCTTTGTGCAGTTTTGACGACTTTTTCTTTGCACATTTGTTTACCACATCGTCGATCAAACCTTCTAACATATCTCTTATCATTTCTGTAACTGTTGTCGTTTCTTCAGCGTTTTTAGCAAAAAACGCGGTTATTTTGAGCGATTTGGACATCTCAAAATCAGTTTAAAACCGCGTGGTTAGAAATGTTCCATCGCGCGTGACTGGTGACTATAACTCTCCACCGACCGACACTTTTCCGCACAGTGCTAAATATAACTTTCGCCTGAGAGTTATCTCCCTTTGCCGGTAGTGTTTATAGCGAGTCAGACTTCGTAGTTTAACTAGACGTTTAATTTCTTATTTACTTCAAATCATTTTTACCGTTACGCCCTGATTTCAGCAACAATGCGTATCAAGGGTTTATTGGGCGTATTGAGTACGCCTACTTTTTACATTGGATGCGTTTTGGATCATTTTGAATGCGTAAAATACGCCAATACGCCTCTTAACTGGAGCGCTGGTGTAGCAGCTGTTTACCTGTCAATCGGTAGCCGCACTTGTGTGACTCTATCCTGGTTTTACTTACTTTGCCGGTCAGGTAGAGCCACACATTAGACCACCATTATATCCGTTGGCTCGATCGACAGGCTGTTCAAAAGCAAGGAGTCACGGGATGCGGGGATTCGTGTCTTGTGCAAAGGCCAGTTATTTTAAGATCTCGATGGGGAAGCCCCAATGAACTATATGCGGGGAATGGACACGTCTCATTGGCTGGTTTGATCTGACTTAGTAAAATGTGCCGCCATTGATAGTTGAAGCGCGCGTGCATAACAGACCTGTATAGAAGTCGCATCATTTCCTAGTAATGGCGGCATTCGATGCATATCAAATACCACGTGACCTCCATTCCACGCATACAATTGATTCTTTGGGAAGCCCTCCGAAAAAAGGTCACGTTACTTGGAAAAGTACCGGGAAAACCCGAATCATGTGATATGTTGTCGTTGTTCCAGGGGTGTGAGAGCAGGCCCGAAAAAAAAGAGGAAACTTTGTCTGTCAAGAATACTCCCCCCCTCCACTTCGTTAACCCGCAAAGTCTTTGGATAAATTGAATTATGATCAAGTTTCACCTACATGTAGTTTGAGAACAAAATAATAATTCTAAATTAAAAAAAAAAATTTTGAAAAAAAAATCTAAAATTTACGAATTTTTATTTTTAAATTAGTTGGAAAATAAATTAAGTGAAAAGGGTAGAGTTCCACTCGTCACTAATTATAGGTGGCGAACTAAATTCATTCGTTTTAACCACCGCCTGTTCCGCAACAGCCGAAATGTGCCTTACTCAGAACACTGTCACTGTCAGCGAAAACGTATTATTGCGGCCGCATACATTAAGGGTCCAATTATCGACACGTGTCATCATTGCCGAAAAGTAGCAAACGCCGCTTATTCAAGGCTAAATTCAATATTATGAAGTTGGGAAACGCTAAATTAACTTTTCAAAATGCGAACCTACGCTTCTTGATTAAAACAAGAAATCCTAATTGAAGAATTGAAAGTTTATCCTATCATGACCAAAATATTTTTGATCGCAAGCGGAATCTTGCTCTTTAATCTGTCATTTCAATGGGCCGTCTTCACAAATTTCGGTCAGGTCATGTCAAAATCGGGCAGTATCATATTACTTGGGCCTATATAGTAATCTTATAGGCCAATAGGCTAACATACAGTGAGTAAGTAGTTATGCCAAAACCTTTGACCAAACATTTGCCAGTCACCCAGGCGCGCACTCCTGTCAGTTGATACATAAACAAAATTGTCAGTTCACTGCGAAAAAATGCGGATTTATGAAAAACGACGCGGAAAACCATTCACAAAAACGCGATTTTCCGCGTTTCCGCGGAGGTCTCACACCCCTGTGTTCGAGGAGAGTTTGAAATCTGACGGACAAATTTTTGACACCGGTTTTTAAATTGAGGGATTTAACAGTTTAACAACGGAATTCGAAGAAAATTAACGGGTTCAGTGAAAAGAGGAATGTTTCAAAGGTATAACAGGAGGTAATAGCTGAAAGGTAAGTGAGATTAAGGATAGTTAAGACTTAGCTTCAATCTGTAACGCGAATACTTTCGACATATTTCATTTAAAAGCTGTAACTAGTCAATCGGTAGTCAACCGGCCGATCAGCAACTTTCAAATTCCATGCCGAAAGATTGACCAAGAAGCACAGAAAATTTCAATCAGCTGTGTTGTTTCAATAACTTGAATAAGGAGAAAATCAGAGTAAAAATTAAAAATAAAGGTGATTCTCTACCGATTAAGAGATAAATCTTCCGATTGTATTGGTCAGCACAACATCAATGTATTCTTTGGCCATAGAGCCAAAGGCATCTTGTACGAGCACTGTTTAGGCTACAGTTAGAACTTAGACGTAGTCTGACATTTACCCTCGATAACTGGTCCCCTCATGACGACTCAAGCAGGTTAAGGCTACCGGTTTTTTTTAACAAGTGAGTGTTACACACAAGATAGTGAGTTAAAAAGGTGAGATAACTTGACGTTAAAGAAAATGTATTTCCTGCTACCATTAATTAATGTAAATTGTCCTTACCCCGTTATCTGGAATGGGTTTTTCGTTATGAAAACCGTGTCTGCCACCGTGTGCCTCCATCACGCTTAATATGGCATCTTCCCGGCGACGCAAAATTTGACTCGTACGTTATCTTTAAAAAACACCGATAGAAAAGTGACTCGTACATTTTAAGAGTTTGTCGACCACTGATCAAAAAATAAATTAGGTCAATGATGGAGACCAAATGAATCTTTTTCATTGCCTCCGTGGAAGCAAAGAGAGTTAATAGCTTAATTATGTAGTTTGGCTCACATGTAGTCTTACAAGTTATACTAGATTAGATACTAATAGCTAAAGACAGTAGCCAAGTTGCTGCCAATGCTGACCGTGGTAGTGTACTTAGTATAGTATTTAGTACCGGTAGTACTAGTAGTACTATAGTCTATAGAGTATAGTGTCGTAGTGGCACTGGTAGTAGTAGTGATACTAAATTACTATTAGTTACTAATTACCAGTAGGCCTACTATGAATAAGAATATGATACTAGTCCACAATTTATGTCAATTCCACTAAAATGTCGAGTGGATTTATTAAACTCATTCTGATTCAGTGACAGCAGAAGTCCTGTTCATAGACTTCTGCAGTTCTGCTGACAGTGATTGATTGGACTCCAATGGACTACTTAAAAACCATTGAAATGAAAAATTAGAAGCATTGTTGGGCGTATCAGAATAACTTCAATCCATTCCACAATATGTCCGACTAGTGAATAGGAAATATTTTAAGAGTCTTTACCCAGTTTAGGAGAGGTGCTGGTAGGAATTAACTTTTTTATCTTTTGGCTAGTCAAAATTTATGTCAGAATAAAATTATAAGATTTATTTTCAATGATGCCAAGTCAAATAACAATTTTCTTACGAGGAAACGCTGTCATATTAACCAGCAAGCTCACTGAATTTTGAGTATTGGTAACAGACCCTATGCATAAGCCGACAAAATTAAAAATCTAAGCGGAGTGAATTCCACCCCACGCCTCAATTCTATGATGATGACCAATGATTGGTTATTGACAATTGGGGAGGGGGGGTTATGGTAGGCTACATATATTCTATATGCTAGTCTGCTTTACGGTGCAGTTGATTGTTTCATTATTTTGGGGTTTTGCCAGGTTTGTTGGCTCAGGAATATTTTCAGGTAACGCACAAAGCTCACATCTTCTATATGATCCAACAAAAAAAAATTGACAAATTCTGACTGGGTTTTCACTCGAACGACTTATGTGGGATGGTTGCCAGTTACCAATGGAAGGTTGTGGGTTTCCTCCGGTTTCGCCCGGTTTTCTCCCACAATAAACCTGGCAATACCGCCATATAAGTGAAATAATCTTGAGCGCAGCATAAAACACCAAACAATCAATCAATCAATCCTAGATATGATCAAATCGATCATAACGCCTTTCAGAAAACTAATATGTATAAATGATATTTTCCAAATGAGAGGAATTAAGAGGGTTGTAGGGTGTTTGAATAAGTTTTAACACTCAATCTAGTGCTCCATTGATGGTTTTATTTTTTCAAGATTATTTCATAAATATGGCAGTGTTGCCAGGCTTAGTGGGGGAGGAAAGCGAGCTCATTGCCAGATTCATTATATTCAAAGGAACATTATTTTTCGCAATCAAACACCTTTAAAAACAATACATTTTGTCATTCAAAAGCTCATGTATTTGTATTTTTTTCTAAACATGAATACTAGTTACAACTCAAAAGATACAATAATAAAACAAGAAATACTCAAGTACTGATTGAGAGTTCCTTAAATTTTTACTAAAATTATAATTAGATTATTCCTAATTTTAGTGTGAAGTCAATTTCAGAAAATAACTTTCCAGAGTCTCTATTTGGCTTGATATAATAATGCAGTAGACAAAAGACCATTTACATCTCTACTAAAAATACATCATTTATACAAAGAGCATATAAATAAAACAAAAGCAAAGATAACATGGTTCAGTAATAAGTGTTGATATTTATCATTGACCATTGACTAAAATAATGCAATATTTTTGTTGTAAGTATGTCACATAACCTGTACTCCTGATAATGTCATTAAACTCGTAAAGTATTTTGTTGAAATCGCTCTACCCAACAGAAAACACCCAGAAATGTTTCCTGTTTCAACATCACATATACGCTTTTGCTCTATTGTATTTCACTCCTTTAAATACCCACATTGAACTTGTACAACCAATGGCTAAGAATAATGTGTTGTCCAAACAGATGTTTTTTCCAAATCTTAACAGGTCCTATAATAGGCTTTTTAAATATTTCCTCTATTTCTGGTGACATTTAATTTTCATACATGGCATGCCATAAGAAAATGGAAAGTTCTGCTTATTAGGAATAGGCATAAGACAAATAGAAATTCTGCTGCTTTAAAGTGGTTAATAAAATGTAAAGTGGGTACAGTGTGTTTCTTCACTCATGTCAGCAACATATAAAAATGCCTTTGCTTTAAGATGGTCAATGAGATGTAATAGGGGTATTTCTTCACTCTTGTCGACAGCTGAGAGTCTGTGCATGTATTTCTGTTCATCCCTCATTTTATTGTTCAGTCAGTTCGTCTACCATTCAATCGACAACTATTCTATCTGAAAGAAAATAAATTACATCATAACATGAACTTCAATTATTCAAGAGTTTCGGGAAACCCAAAATACGCCCGGAAAGGCACAGTAACTGCGGCCATACCAAAACAAATCCTTCCATATTTATTTGAATTTAATTTTCAAAATTTAGAGGAAGGAGGTTGAAGCTTGGTAAAAGGTGATGTAATGTCAACAAAATGAAATCTTACCACTAAAACCTTTAAAACCCATCTGTATCAAATTTAAAATGGGCTATTTGGATCAACGGTGTTAAACATTGTTTGTTGTCATGGTCAATATAGGTTGGACTAAAATGTGTTAATTTTTTAGAAAAGCAGTTTATAATTTACTAATCATACTTAAACAAACGTAATTCATTGGCAATTGCGCAGCTCACACCAATTCAAGTAGATATGAAAATTTTTCTCATAATATCATTTATCTATATCATTTGGCTACAAAAAATATATATATAACAGTTGCGCATGGCTATGAAAAGGCAAACATTAATACAAAGCCTACATTTAATTTTATGGAGGCCATGTGGTAGAGTAGGCCATAAAGCTTTCAACACAAGTGATAAGAGATGACTGTATGTTTACAAGGTAAATAGAACAAGGCTGAATTACTTATCTCTTTGTCTGTAGAGAAAACTTTAATCCTTATATGTATTTTTCATTTGATTAAAACATTATATATTGATTTAAGAATAGTTTTAATCAATTTAGAAACATTATTGCAGTTTGAAAAAATCCTTTTTTTGTTGAGAATCAGACAAATAGAAGCCATTTTATAATTTAAAGTTTTTTTTCATGAAAATGATTGATTTTATATGGCGACGTTGCCAGTTTTAGTGTGGGAGGAAACCGGGCTCTGTGCCCGGAGGAAACCCACGACCTTCCGCTGGTAACTGGCAACCATCCCACATAGGTCGTTCGAGTGAAAACCCAGTCAGAAAATTTTCCAATTTTTGGACTTAGTGGGATTCGAACCCGCGACCCATTGGTGGAAGGCTGTTTGGATTGAGCGTCCAACGCTCTACCTACTGAGCCACGGAGGCCCCGCCTCATGAAAATGAAAGTAAGAATAAAAGGGAATATACATAATCCAATAATTTGCAATAGTTGATATCATAAACAATTTTTTACACACTGTCTGTTAATATGGTATGTAACATGAAAGATTTGAAAACATCGGATCGCATGTGTTAAAGTATTGGAGAGAAAAAGTAAATAAGGTATATACATTACTCATAAAAAATTGTCAAGATGGAATCAAAACTATGGAAGTTATGGAGCGGAAGGGAATATTACATAATCCAATATAACTGCCATATCATGTAACGTGTGATGTCAAAAATAGTTTGCGACACACCTTCCACCCATAAGATAAAATAATGAAACCAGTGCAACCAGAATAAGAGGTGCACATCCTCGAATGATATCCAACATGTCCACCATTACTGATTACAGACAGACAAGCTGATCGCTATATCCCCCCGCATTATATGCCGTGGGGATAAAAATGAAAGTACATATATATGACATTGACAAAGGAAAAATGGCATGGTTTTCACTAACTATTTTTAGAAAGGTGTATAATACTCCTGAACTCTTTTGAAAGAGTATTTCACTCTTCATCCTCAAATGAGGGGTATTTTTCTTTCCAATTTGACTATGCTGTAAGGCTTGATTGATTATGGTTGTACAGCACACTGACAATATTTCAGCTACAAGGATGTAACATTTTGCAAATAACAATATGATAGCCCAATGTATCAAAATGTAGGGCAATTACAATTTTGATCATGAATTTGGTTGATCCAAGTATAAAAGTTAGGACACGATAATTAACTGGTCTGTCACTTTTCTCAACAGATTTTTTAGCTTTTTTCAAATGAAGAAATTTATACCTTGAAAATTTCATCAAACTACTATTTTAGCAACTCTTACACGCTTTCTAAATTAAACTTTACCTCCACTCGTAATCGTCGTTTCCTGTGTCTCACATGGTTTGACTGCATGGTTTATATCAGTAAAATTACCCTGACAACATAATGAATTTCAGATTATAAAACAAGGAGGCATGTATTAAAGTGGCATGAGCTGCCAAAATGTTGATATTTTGACGTTGAACCAGAATGTTGAAATTATCGGCTATTTTTCTCAAGACGTATAATTCAGAAGCTTCATTCCAACGTCAATCATTTAGTCTTTTGATGGCCTTCAAAGCCTCTTACTGTCATGACAATCAGAAGTTATGAAAAAAGTGTGAATTTTGGCAGCTTATGCCACTTTAAGAAATTCACTTTTGGTGAATTACTCAATTATACTGACACGGACCAACTACTTCACTCAAGTAAAGGTCGTCCTTCATAATTTTATAATTTTTGTTACATTTATTGGTCCTCGACCAGGTACTGACCAATGAATATCCCAACATAAATAGTAAACATAAATTTACATTTTTCAGTCTGGGTATTTACTATTAATATATTTATGTAGTCCGAAATATCTGTGATGATGATGTAAGACATTTTCTGACAGAAAGGCCTATCTGTCAGAAAATGTCTTACATCATCATCGCAGATATTTCGGACTAAGTAATATTTATGGTGCAAAGTTCACTTCTTACTTTAAAATTTTAGACGAAAGTTTTGGTGCATGTTTATAACTATATAAGTATATTGGCCTACAATATAAAGTATATCATATTTACAATTTTGTATATGTACACTGTACACTACAGTATACTACTGATAGTGCCGTAATACTACTAGTAGTAGTACTAGTAGTAGTAGTAAGCCTACTGTGAATGATTACCGTAGCACTAGCAGCAGATTAGTGTGAAGCCTTACATTTTTACGAAGTTACTGGAGTGGAGAAAAGTTTCTTCCCACTGAGTGAATGTCATTGTCACGTCAGACTCTACATCATGTACGACATTTGTACACGTTATTTGTAAAGCACCCGTTAAAAAGAGTATCACTATCAGTTTACATTTTTAGTAAATATAATAAAACAACAAATTACTGACGTTTTACCGGTTGATCCGATCCTTGGGTGAGACCTCGTGGTGGGCTGGGAAGTTGACCTAGTTTTGTTTTCAATTTCGATCCGAGTGGTGTCACGTGAAATCTCTCGGATAACTTCGGGGATTTACGTACAGTCAAATTTTGCGTCGCCGGGAAGATGCCTAATTTTGCCTCCATCACTGCCACAGCTGTCACTGCCCCCTCCCGGTCTCCATAGAATTATTACCAAGGGAGGTAATAGGGCAGTTTGATCACCATCGGGATCAATAAAATTTGAAGGTCTGTGTTTTATGTAGATGGAGATCTCCAAACTCTGTGGTCAAAGTAAATGATGATGGGTGACCCATGCGGAAATTATTTTGCACCCATGCGGAAATTATTTTCCACCCATGCAGAAATTAGTTTTCACCCATGAGGAAATTAATTTGCACCCATGCGGAAAATAATTTGCACCCATAGATAGATGCGTATTATACTTGGTTGAATACGTATATATAACAAATAAGACACCTATTCGGAGAATTCGGGCAAAACCATGTAAAGAAATATATGTAGGGGAGACCGGGGCGCATTGAGACATGGGGTACAGTGAGACAAGCTCTCTATAGGCTATTTTTATATTACTTTATTAGGATACTTGAAGTGACATCATCAGATGAGGGAAAACCTCTTTTGCGACGTGACATTCTGTAGTAGACTGATTTAGGAAGCACAGGAAAGTTTTAGGGGTAGCCTAACATTTTTCTTTTTTTCAGACCAAAAGTAGATTTTTACTGGTGAAATATTTTTCATTTTCTAGCATTGCTATATGCCATAGTTTTTATGAGTTTATTTTATCATAATGTGGTCAAACCATAGTTCCTGTCTAAAAGTGTTTGAATGACCCTCCCTGCACAACTTTTACCATGAGAAAGAAAATGGCTAAGGGGGTCATTCGGGGTATATGGGGACATAACTGTCGGGGTCCATCGGGCCATGGGATAACGGTATCATAATGCTTACATTTCCACCACAATACAACTATAATGTTGATTTTCCCCTATATTCCAATGACTAAGTCTAGAACAACCATTCTTTCAGTTGCATGTGATTTTTCAAGCATCATTTTAATAAAGCTATATTTTGATCAGTCCCATGCTCTTATAGTGCCAACTTAAATTCTTTTAAGGGTCATTTTGTCTAATCGCTTGTATTCAATTTTATCGTTGACAGACACCGTTTGTAGGCTATTATTCATTTGTTAAAACAAGAAAGAAGCAAAATTCTTTCAAGTAATCAGTTAATTTCAGTTTTACTTTAACGTTGACACTGTCCCAATATACCCCGTATACAATCGGGACACTTTTTTAGAAAAAATGTAAATGAATATGTCCTCGTAAATGTACATAAAATAGCCAAAATGAAGCAAGGATATTAATCAGATTGACATTGTGTTTCATATAAATGTTTTCTTTTAGTTGTATGTGCATCATTTTTCTGTCAGACTTCAAAAGTTTGCAAAGTGACCCAATGCGCCCCGGTCTCCCCTATACCTCATCCACACTCATTAAAGACATGGTGAACAATCTTGTGGGACCTGATTACAAGGATAGGGTGGAAAATAATTTCCGCATGGGTGCAAATTAACTTCCGCATGGGTGCAAATTAATACTGCACATAGCTCCTGCATTTTCAATACTATCAAAGATCCACATGTCACACATGTGGATACTTTAATACAAGCCTGGGGTACTTTTTTTCAAGCTCCGAGGTGAGTCGTCCTTCTGTTCGCTTGTTGTGATAAGACTGAAATAATGTCAACGGCAGCTTCAGACCTTTTAGGGAAAAACACATTGTCACTTTTCAAAATGGCCCTTTTAAGTCGCCGTTAACATGATTTCAGTCCTGTCAGAGGCTTGTATTTAAGAGGCTGGAGGCATGGGATAAATTTGTGAATTTAGCAGTATGGCGCTTGCTTAGATCAGCTTGTAATGGAAATAAACATCAATCCTGGCTTGTTAAAAAAAATCATGGGCATGCATGTAATAAGCTTGTAACATCCAAGGGAGCATCAGGAAGACTGAGCTTATTTAGATGAAGAGAGTTTACTGACAATTGCTGTCCATTGTGATAATCGCCTGCAGCATGCAAACATTGGCCAATCAGGACTAGTTGACACTGTCAGTCATTTTATTATGGGCTCACAGACACCTATGTACAGTTGGCCCATTTTCGCTTCAGTGTCCCTCTCTTCACGACAGAATCTTGGGTGTAATGTATAACATCAATCAATCAATCAGTCTTCTCCTCAGTCGTCATTCATCTGAAATCAGTAGTGAAAAATATCCAGGATGGGCTAGATGGTCTTATGTGGTGGTCAAAAGAATGGGTTTAGGTTCTTATCCGGATTATATCAAAAGCTTTTACCACATACTGTACCCTTCTCATTAAACGGGGAACTGTCAAGCGGAAACTCTCCACACAGGAGTTGTTATGTTACAAGTGGAGTTGATTTCAATGCCTTCAGACAGAGACATCTGAGTTGACATTGGAGGAGTTCTGTATTTTCTTTCAAGAGTCAGAAGCAGAGTTGTAAGCTTCACAACAGTAATCAACCACGATCTAATCAAAGATTTATATGATAAAAGAAGAGCTCCCCAGAATATAACAATCCACCATACTTAAAGCTGATTCTCATACACACTCCTTGTTTACTTACTCAAGTTATGCGGTGTCGATAAGTGCAAGTGATCTACATGTAAAAAAGCTGAACTGTCAATTGGACCATTTCAAAGTGGAAACTAGGGAAAACAGCAAAGGTTGCCTCCGAATGACTTAACTGTATGCCCTATTAATCCCATATAACCGACCTGGGCTGGGAAGGACTGTAGAGATAAAAGAGTGAACTGTATTAACCAGACTGGTCAAGCATGCTGAGCAGGTCTCTTGTTGAGCGAGGGATGGTGTGGCAATCCAATTATCTCTATTTACTGAATTTCACATTGACTATCTTAGGACTCAAATTTATTTCCTGTGCATTTTGTATTAATTTCAAACCTGTCCCTTCATTTCTCGTCTTGAAATCACGATTTGTCTGTGTGAAACAAAATGATAATTGAAGACCTACAAGGTAACTTCTTGACAAGGTCAAATAAGGCCATTTCTATTTTTAGATTGATTCACATCAGCGAATGTTGATTGATTGAAATTTTCCGGTATTGCCTCTTAGGAACTTTGAAATATTTCTTGTTAAATTGAGTTCAATATGATTGTCTCTACCCATGCTAGGTTGACTTGTTTGGTTAGACGTTCTTAAGACTATTTATATATTTATAGAAACTAAAACACACAAGCTCATGGAAAATCTTCTTGACTAAAATATATATTGGGCATATACCGGGATGAAATCTTCGAGCTTCATTGACCTTGACAAAATCATATATATGTAAGTTGATCTGATTCACACAACATTGATAAAGGTTCTAGACTATCAAGTGTGAGACAAAAGATGTATGTAACAATACGTACAGAGTCTGAGTGTTCTTTGTGACCAGACTTTAAAGTGGCATGAGCTGCCAAAATGTTGATATTTTGACATTTACAGAATGTTGAAATTATTGGCTATTTTTCTAAAGACGTATAATTCAGAAGCTTTTTAGTGCTTTTAGTCTCGCAAAGGTACGAATAAGTATTGTTTTGAACTACCTTGGACTTAGAATGAATGAATGGGCGTCCAGGTTATTTAAATTTTGTTTACTTTTCGAACACTTTTCCGGTTCGTATACGCCACATACTGTATGGATTTTCCTCATTCCAACGCCAGTCATTTAGTTTTTCGATGGCCTTCAAAGCCTCTTACTGTCGTGACGATCAGAAATTATGAAAAAAAATGTTAATTTTGGCAGCTCATGCCACTTTAAAACACCAAGAAAAGTCTCCTCAAGATTAACATTTGTCAGGTAATCATATCAACCAAAACACATAGGACAACTTGTACTACTTTGTACAAGTTGTCGTATGTGTTTTGGTTTTAGTAAAACCGCTCCATAGAAGAATCTGTAATCATATCATTTTTAACATACAAGTAGAGAACAAAAGTCCATAGACTAAGAGACAACATAAAACCAGCCCTATAATTGTAAAAATATAAATTTTATTATTGTAGTAAGTAATACAAGGCTTGTTATTTAATAAGGTAGAATATGGCCTGGGTACTTCTCAGCTTGAATGCTGACTTGATCAAAGTCCAAGACTGCAGTGGCGTGGAATCCTATATTACTGCCAATTGTTATATATTCCATCAGAGCAAACCAAGAGTAGACTGAAAGAGTTAATTAAATGATACATTAAATAATAGTTATTATGCTAATTACAGGGAAATTTTGTTCACATCTTACAAAAACAGACATCATTAAAGTGGATGGATTTGTAGAGTAAATCCAACAATCAAACCGCTGGCAATGCATACTCGTACATGATTTTGAATGCGACTCAGGATTAAGTAATGAACAGTGTTTTAATGGAGTCATTTTAATAGGACTGAACTCAAATCTCATCACAATACCTGAGAGGAAAAGAGGTATTGCTTTCTTTGTCGATACATGTAATACATTAGATCTCGCCTGATCGCACATCACTTCACCTTTAATAGGTCAACAGTTTCATAGATAATAATTAGTATATAATAAATTCAAATGTAATGTAATAACCTACAGAAGCCAAACATATAAATTCTCTGTTAATAATGGTTTTTATATTCAGTCAAATAGGACACCTGTAACAAGTTATAAGAATAAAAATCTAAATACTTCATACATTTATGACAACAAGATACAATTATAAATGAACAGGTAAATGGAGAATGCTGCGTTGCCTATTTTGCTAAAGTAAGGCTCTGATTTAGAAAACAAATATAAACAAGAGTTTCGGGAAACCCAAAATACGCCCGGAAAGGCCCAGTAACTGCGGCCATACCAAAACAAATCCTTCCATATTTATTTAAATTTAATTTTCAAAATTCAGAGGAAGGAAGTTGAAGCTTGGTAAAAGGTGATCTCAAAATGAAATCTTACCACTAAAACCTTGAAAATCCATCTGTATCAAATTTAAAATGGGCTATTTGGATCAAAGATTATTAACGAGATTTGTACTCGGTACAAGTCATCAATTCTCGCTGCTGTTAAATCGTGATGTTAAACATTGCTTGTTGTCAATATAGTTTGGACTAAAATGTTTCAAATTTTTAGAAGAGTAGTTTATAATTTACTAATCATACTTAAACAAAGGCAATTAATTGCCAATTTTGCAGCTCACACCAATTCAAGTAGATTTGAAAATTGTTCTCATAATATCATTTTTCTATATTATTTGGCTACAAAAAAAAAAACAGTTGAGCATGGCATGGCCATGTGGTATAGAGGAGTCAAGACCATAAAACTGTCAACACTTGTAGATAAGAGATAAGAGACAGAGCTTTATGTTTAAATAGAGTACCGGTATGTAAATAGAACAAGGCTGGGTTACTCATCTCTTTGTCTGTAGATAAAACTTTAATCCTGATATGTATTTTTCCTTTGATTAAAACGTTATATATTGATTTAAGAATAGTTTTAATCAATTTAGAAACATTATTGCAATTTGAAAAAATCCTTTTTTGATGAGAATCGGAAAAGTAGAAGCCATTTTATAATTTAAAGGTTATTTTCATGAATATGAAAGTAAGAATAAAAGGGAATGTACATAATCCAATAATTTGCAATAGTTGATATCATAAACAATTTTTTTACACACTGTCTGTTAATATGGTATGTAACATGAAAGATTTGAAAACATCGGATCATATTTGTTTAAGTTATGGAGAGAAAAAGTAAATATTACATAACCCAATATGGCTGCCATATTACGCAATGTATGATGTCAAAAATAGTTCGCGACACACCTTCCACCCATAAGGTATATACTCAGAAAAAATTGTGCAGATGGAATCAAAACTTTGGAAGTTATGGAGCGGAAGGGAATATTACATAATCCAATATAACTCCCATATTATGTAACCAGTGATGTTAAAAATAGTTTGCGACACACCTTCTACCCATAAGGTATATACTTAGAAAAAAATTGTGCAGATGGAATCAAAACTTTAGAAGTTATGGAGCGGAAGGGAAAGCGGACGCCGGACTTCCGGACTGCCGTCCTGCCGGACGGACGGAGATGATACCAAAATACAGCCCGCTTTTCAAGCCGGGCGTATAAAAATCCAAACAAAAATGAAAAACCTAAACCTCTATGCTAGAATGTTTCTAAGTAATCATTTCTTTTTGAGCATTCATTCAGCATTTGATATATTCCATTTGGGACTATAAGAGTATAAACATTAAACAAGTTGTGACAACAACTATTGTTAACACCAATACCAATATGTAAACTTATACTAAACATGAAACTGTTAGTAATCTATGTTGCATGTAGGTATATAAAAATCTTACAAATATTAATAAGCAAAAGTATTTAATATGGATAAAAAGAGGAGATATATATTGAGAATAAAAATGTAAAAAGCATGTAATCCAAAGACTTTGGTAAGAAATACCACATTATCTTCTATATGGTTTGTTAAGTCAGTCAAATACAACACTGGTATCCATTTCAAATGTATACATATATCACAATGTCAAGGGGTAAACAAAATCAGATCTAACAGCATTAAGACTGATTACAATAAAAGGTAATTCAGACTTCAAAATCTCAATGAAAAAAGTTGACAGAATGCTAATTACATCTAGCACAGTTTTACAAATTGCAGTTTGAAAACATAATTTCTTCATATTTTAAATACTGCTCATTTAACTTTTAAGTTCGTTTACTCATTAAACCCTCAAGTGGTACAGAAAAGAATTTGAACACAAATAATCAGGCCTGCACTTTAATACTTTTTTTAAATAAACATTTAATGTCTTTCTAACAGTTTGTTAGGAATAAGCCTCTTTCGGGTTTGGCGGAAGTCCCGCGAGATCACACGAGACCCGTGTTTAGGGGTATAACTTTCACCGATCGGCTGTCCGATTAACATTAGTGCTTATGGAGATCGACTGTAACCCTGTTGTTATTTCTGTGATTCTCAGCTTGCAATCTATACTTTTTACAAAAGTCTTTTTCTGAAACATATCAAGATATATACAAAGGCATTCGATGCTTCTTTTTGACAGTCAAAAAAAATAATATTATTTCTAACACAAAAAGAACACGTCGTAGTTGTGTTTTCACCGTTGGTTTTTGACAACTTCGAAGCGTATCCACGCGATATAAATATTTTTATTGGCAGTCAACTGACCAAAACGCAACTCATAGCTTCTGGTGTGCTTCACAAAAAATTGGATTAAAGAAATGATTTAGAAATAAAGAATCAAAGACAAAACCACACGATAACCGTCGATCACCATAGAGGCTAATGTTAAATGAACGGCTAGTCAGTGAAAGTTATACCCCTAAACTCATTTCTCGAGTGATCTCGCGCGGTTTTAGCCAAACTTGAAAGAGGCTTATTCAGATGAAATCAATAAAGTTATATCACAAGCCCCATCGACCACAGAAAATGAACAGTACATTCGTCATGCAGGACAGTTTGTTTTTGTTTTAAAGGATAAATCACAAGTTCTTTCTGAACACCTAGCAGTGATTTGTAACTGAAAATTGACTAAACAAAGCTTCCTGTAAGGCCGCCCCAGGGTGTCCAGAAAAAGCCATTGAAAATATGCATTTCTTCTATAACCAAGCAGAAATATCTTGGTATTTGACGTCAAAATTGACATTTGGCTGCTTTCGCAATCATTTCAACCATCATGAATATGCCCTGGCCTCAATGAAAGATTAAAAAAAGACTTGAATTTTCTTAAGTTTTATGCCAGAAATCTGATTTCCTTTTAGGAGGCATTGTTTAAACATATCGTTTATCATTTAACAGAGAAAATTTCATCAAATCCATATTTTGCCAACAAACAAAAATGTATAATCTGCTATACCATTGCTAGCTCAAAAACCATTGTATCAATCTCAAACATAACATTGATCAATGTCAAACAAACACAAAAATTCTGATATGAACATAAAATTGATAAATTTCAATAACATAAAATGAATAAAACTATAGCTGCAAGTTAATCATATTGCATTCTTTTGGGCTTTAACCAAGGCCAACTATATCATAACAACTTTGTATAAGGAATCAAAACAGGACTTAAATGAATGACATTCTGACGTATATGACACACTGTCACAGACTATGGACCATAATTAACGATGTATAGAGGGTTGCCCACAATACTGAACGAGAGGGCTGGACGGGGTAATGTACAGCTGTATGAGAGGGCTGGACGGGGTAATGTACATGTACAGCTGTATGTTTTTCTTAAACTGGCATGAGCTGCCAAATATAGGTCAAAATTTCCTTGAAACAGAATTATCTATTTGTCAGTCATTTTTGACAAGATATACAAAATAAGGGAGGCACCAGCCTTGGATTTGTAAATGAAGGTAAATTATTGCCAACAAAATCCCAGAAAACGTACTCATATATTAGTACATGTCGGCTATTTTGTCAGTTAATAGTACACTTCTTTGGTTGATTGATTGTTTGGTGTTTTACGCCGCGCTCAAGATTATTTTACTTATATGGCGGCGTTGCCAGTTTTATTGTGGGAGGAAACCGGGCTCTGTGCCCGGAGGAAACCCACGACCTTCCGCTGGTAACTGGCAACCATCCCACATAGGTCGTTCGAGTGAAAACCACATCTTTGGTTAGTATGGGTTACTGACTTTATCAATATTTTTTACTTCAATGTCAATCGTTTATTTGTTTAAGGCACTCCAACAATTTATGAAGAAAAAAAAGATAAAATGTCTGAAGCTACTTTAAATATATTCATGAAAATTTAAGTTGGTAACCTTGCTGGTGCGCTTAATGAGTAAAGGAAAATAAGAAAGAAAACAGAGTAAGACAATTAAGCTAAGGGATACTGAATAGCTTGTGGAAAGATTTCATGAATCATCAACTTCCGAGGGAAATCCGTGCTAGCTACCAATAATAGAAACTTGAAAGAATGATTGTACACTTCAGAATTTACAGAACAATAACAAGCTTTTTTGAAATTTCCTCTTTGGTTATCTATCAATCTAATACAGTATGAAATCCACCTTGACTAAAATAACAGCCATAAAAAATCTAATCAATAGTTTTTTGAATGTTTATTTGAAAAGGTATTATTTATGGTCATCCCACTTTTATCTTAGACTATTTGGATTTTCCTCTTTAACTGTCTTGTTTTCGTATTTGCTTTTTTAGTTTTATCAAAAGAATGAATCTTTGTTTTTATTACTTTTGTGTCTGGTTGTCTTGCCATTTGTCTTTGGACGTTTAGAATTAAGTGGTTTTGACTTAAGTCTTTGGTTGTTTTTAACTTGTCCATGGTAGTGTTGACTTATCTATGGCCGGTTTGACTTCCATAGAGAGTGGCTTTGACTTCCCACTTTGGTGCTTTGGCTCATGTCCGTTTTGACCTATACCTTTATGTAAGATGTCATTTCACCAAAGGAGTTGACCTAAATTTCTCACGTAACATAAATACAGAGGTCTGGAGGTGTTATGGTAAAGCATTACCAAGTAGTTGAGTGGGTGAATGGATGGACAAAAAGTTGATATTTGGACAAAAAACCTCCTTTGACATCATGACATCAAGGAGAATCCTTCAACAACTCCACAATTAGGTTGCATAAGAGCTGCAGATACATCTAATGAAACAAGCAGCACTAAGTATAATGATATAATACAGCCAAGTGGATGAGAAGATAAAATCAATATTATTCTGAGTGGATTTTTCACTTGATCTCCGTATGTGTTGTCAGGTTCTCACCGAAGGTTGAGGGTTTCCTTCGTGCCAAGAGCCTGGTTTCCTCCCCCAATAAACCAAGCAAAGCCACCATATAAGTGAAATAATCTTGAGTGCTACGTAAACATAATGAATTATTCTAATTTTGTTAAAAAGGTGGTATGCCATAGTGTATAGTTGCTGTCTTAACAAGATAAGATACAACAAAAACATATTTTTAACATCATATGTCTTGCAAGTCGATATGTTAGACGTTGGGACTGATGGTTATATAAAATACAGCAGCTTGGATGTTGAATCATATTTCAAACAGAAGCCCTCTGAATGCCATTGAATATGTTTTGGGATACCAGTTAGTTGTCTTTGACATCAACACAGCGATGAAGTTCTAAAATGGAGGAATCCATGTCCCAAATAGCAGTGGAGTGGAAAGCCAGGTTTGACAGTATTACAAAATACTCCAGTATCGAGAATATTGTGTAAACTGAAAGTACAGAAAAATGAATCCTCTGTTATGTTTTTGTAAAACAGTTTACAAAAGCAAGAATCAAATGGTACCTATTCACTAGATTCAAATAGCTTTCACCATATTGACGAATTATAATAATTTCATATGGAAAGTATATCTACACTCTGTAGTCTCTGACATAAATGGTGACGACACTCAAAATGACAGGGAGGATCATCAGCTAATTCATTTCCATTAGAGGAGGGTTAATTGATGTTTTACGCAACACTCAAAATTATATTACTTGTATGGCGGCGGCGCCAGGTTAAGTAAGGGAGGAAACCGGGCTCATTGCCCAGAAGAAACCCCCAACCTCGGCGAGTACCTGACAACATCTGGCCAAATATGGCGCCCAAGTGGAAAATCCACTCAGAAATATTTCAATTTTTATTTGGTCTGAGTGTGATTTGAACCCGTGCCACATCGATGGAAGGCCTGTGTGGGACTGAGGGCCAATCACTCTAATCTACTGGACCACCATGGCCCACCATTAGAGGAGGAAAACATGTACTAAACCTAGAAAAACTTCCACCCTCTTCCCTTAGTGTTTGGCCATAATTCCCACTGACAGTTATCAAATTGAAGTTAAGTCAAAATGTTGTTTGTAATTTGATTGATTGGTGCTATGTCAGATGGCCCTCTAGCGGTGGCCGACAACCATCCCACATAGGGCTATCAAGTAAAAAAAAAACCAATAAGACCATGTGATTTGTATGAGTGGGCAGGTATGGGTTTGGATGGGGATGTCTGGGTGGGGTTGGGAATGTATGCCTTGGGAATGTATGTGTTGGGAATGTATGTGTTGGGATGTTTGGGGATGTATGGGTTGGAATGTATGCTTTAAGATGTTTGGATGGGGATGTATGGGTAAGAATGTATGGGTGGAAATGTTTGGGTGGCGATGTATGGGTGGGACCGTTGGAATGTATGGGTGGGAATGTATGGGTTGGAATGTTTGGGTGGGGATGTTTGGGTGGGAATGTATGGGTTGGAATGTATGGGTTGGGATGTTTGGGTGGGAATGTTTGGGTTGGGATGTATGGGTTGGGATGTTTGGGTGGGAATGTATGGGTTGGGATGTTTGGGTGGGAATGTATGGGTTGGGATGTATGGGTGGGAATGTATGGGTTGGGATGTTTGGGTGGGGATGTAAGGGAGAGGATGTATATATATTTTAAACCTTTTTACAACATGAAAATGTTGTTTTTTTAGCATTTAGTTTGTGATAATGAGAGTACTTACTGCCTGGCTCACAGAATTTGTTATGACGGTAAAAAAAGTAGGCGGCTAAAATCAAACAGCTGCTATTAACTCCCAGACAAAATTTCTTCCAATAATATGACCTGGTATCCTAGAATGTAAAATATAAGAAAAATCATTCAATGTTATGTTACATAAATGTACTGAATTTCAATACAGATATTTCAGATTTAAAACTGTTCCTTTATACATTTATATAACATTATAATATTGAGTGTTTTTCTCTTATCGTACAATGAAGGCTTCATACTAGAATAACATGCTTTATTGACGGAGGAAAACAGTGTTGACCTTCAGCTGGGAACGGACAACCATCCCATATACATGTAAATCCACGACACGAGAAACCAGACAAAAACTTGTTTTCCTTTGGATTGACTGCGATAAAAACACTTCGAAAGTCGACAAGAATTGACAAAGTTTGTATGGTTGTACCTTTATTGAGTTTTTATTGCCATTTCTTCTGAGATGGAACAAACGACATGTGAGAATCATGTATCCTTGTGATGAAATAACAAATAAGATGAAGAGCAGTTCATGTAAATCTGAAAATAAAAAAGACCAACTCAAATTCAAACCTGTATAAGACAATGCATATTGTTATAATATCATTTATATGCCCTCATTACAGTTTGATTGACTGGCGTTGTCACTAAATCCACTACACTGCACTCACATCAAACAAACATGACAGGGGTCTTCTTATCTAATTAAAAATGCTTGTATCATTAGATCATCTGAAATACAGTATATGCCAAAGAAAGAATCACCCAAAACTATTGACTTATGTGACCTACAGGTAACTCATTCTGATCACTGAATGATTGTATAAAGATTTGGTTCAGGTGATTCTGCCAGTCTCGGGTTGCCTTACAGGCCATTTCACATCCTGATGTGTGGGCAATATCATTATGGTAGTACTTTTAAATCCTTCAAAACTGGATAAGAAAGACCGATTTGAAAAACTCACGAATAAAATTTAACTTTATTTACAACTTTACCGTGGTTCTCAGTTGAGGAAATGTAGGTTAATCCCACGAGTGTGCTGTTCTCCAAAATATGAAGGAAGCTGACTAAAGCAGAAAGTCTTTTATAAAGAATGTCAAATTTGACAATTCCAGACATGTGAAAGTTATAATAAGCCAAAGCCACCATGAGCCTGGGTGTGCAGTGTAGAGCAATACAGATACGCCATATGTACTTCTCGGGTGTGTTTCCTCCTATAGCAGCACTCACAGAAGGGAGATAATTAGCTACCTGAAACACATAAGAGTAGCAGATATCTACAAATATTGACAGGTTCTAAGGGAAAGTAGCTAAAAACAATTCTAATAGCTGTAAACAGATATAATAGCTTAAAAGGACCATGGCCAATAGCGGAGTTCAGCTATACAAAGCAGAAAAAAAGCTTGATAAATTCTAAATAACTGTTTTTCTTCAACGCCGTAGATAACTACTTACTTTCTATCAAATATATTCAGTCTTTGTCTAACTTAATAATAAAAAATTCCAGTTGTCTTACGAACATGTTGTTGTACAATGTTTTTCTTTTCTCGCCTGCGGAAAAAACAATTCATAGATCCGTAAAATGAGGGCATGATAGTCAGTACTTGCAATTAGAAGTATGTAGTGTCCGTTTGAGGGTTGTGTGCCCTACAAACATGAGAAAAAGGTAGCAAAAGCGGCTAGGAAAACAGTTACATGTATAAAAAAAGTCTCAACTATACACAAATGAGTGACCACATATAGACAGAAAAGGCATGGGTAGGAATTAATGCCATTTGTATTTAGTTCAGTGAACTGGATAAGGATTTGATGCTGTTACACAGGTCTACAACTCTCAATGCTGAGTTGCTCGAATCAACATTATACTTAGTTTCTCAAGTATATTTAGAAAATAATGTCTAATTGTGGTCTTTGAATTGTTTTTGATATCCAGTAGTGGAACCTACATGCTCACTACAAACACCAAAAACACAGGTTGGTCTCAGAATTTTATATTTCGCAGCGCTCACAATCACATGGTCTTCCAATTCCCAGTCGGCAAAGGCTACATTTGTACTATAGTTCAGCTTATTTGCAAACAAAGTTTGCAAAATGCAAACCCAAGCGTCTTGACTAGTTACGGCTTTAAAATGAATTACTTGGAAGGACTTCAGATTTCAGATTTAAGCTAAGTCTTAACTATCCTTAATATCAACTACCTTTAAGCTACTACCGCCTATTATATCTTTGAAACATTCCTCTTTTCACTGAACCAGTTGATTTCTTCGAAATCCGTTGTTAAACTGTTGAATCGCTCTTTGTAAAGCATAGCATAAAAATTGGCCTAATGACTTTACACGAGTTATCTCACCCTTATAATGGCGGTTAAATGTGTGTTTCTACCTGACCGGCAAAGTAAGTAAACCAGGATAGAGACACACGAGTGCGGCCACGTCTTGACAAGTCTTATCCAACTATGAGCAAAGGCCAAACATTTTGGACTGCAAGCTTTATTATGTCTGTTTTCATTTCGATGAACCGTCTTCACAAGTTTCAATCTGGCCATCAGTGATGTCAAATCCGACGATATCATATTTTGGAATATGACAACTCAGTCTACAAACAGCCGACGTACCGGTATGCAGTATTAGGCCTAATAAGCTACCATACCCTTACATCACTCCGCGGGAGATTATTAAACCTTCAGCCAGTCGCTACATAAACAAAGTTGTCAGTTTAAGACAGAAAAACCT
The DNA here is from genome assembly GCA_963971465.1 of Lepidochitona cinerea. NCBI lineage: Eukaryota > Metazoa > Mollusca > Polyplacophora > Chitonida > Tonicellidae > Lepidochitona > Lepidochitona cinerea. The sequence goes on along the minus strand of OZ020552.1, from coordinate 14,678,241 downwards.
GCGTAGCTAACCCAACTACATATACTCAATTTTCCTCTTCTTTGAAGATGTCTCACACCCCTGAATGGCATGAATATTGGTTTGTTTGTTTTTTAATTTACCTGGCAATGGGTATCTGTCGTTCTTTTAAAATGTAGAACAAGGGCCAAAAGAACACAAGTAAAAAATCCCACAAGAGGTAAAAGTAAGACAAGCATAGCCATGGTCTTCCAGCGTATACTAAAATAAACGGTGTGAGCGTGTATACTGACAGTATTACTGTTGTTAAAACTATTTGGATTTTCTCGTTCTGCAAACTCCATTGTTCAGTTGTTGTATGGGGCGTCAGTTTAGTTGTATTGTATCTTGTATTTGTAAGTTGTTGTTGCACGTTCCAACTTGAAAACTATCCTCCAAATGTAAGTTTGCAATGGTTAACAGTAAAATGCCCTCAGCGTTTTATCAGCACTCATTGATTTTCATATATTGATTTTAACGAAACCGAGACGTGCTGTCAAGTGTCAACCATTGCGCTGGTACCACTCACACCGTTGCACACAGTCGCTTGTTGGCCGTGTAGGCCTAGATATTTTGCGAAAACATTGGGCGTACTTGATTGACATGCTCACAGCACAGCGGTAGTTGCTGTCAGCAGGGTGCGAAACAAGTGAACTTTCAGCGCTGTAATCGTTCTAAAATGGTGGATGAAATAACTTCTTTTTTTTACATCTTACAGCTTCAATAATAGACAGTGAAATACATCAGTCATACTTTCAACAAAGTTTTACTTCTTTTGTGAAAAATTTATCAAAAGTCAACACTTGTATCAAACAAAATTTCATTTTGCGGTCGGTTGCTAGGTTGATCACGTGACCTGAAGCAAGCTGCTGAGGCCACACTACCTTTTGGCTATGAGCAGTCTCAGCACGCTATGAGCATGCTGAGGGTCCAATCTAGTGCCATGTAGCACGCTGAGATCTGCTGTGAGCGGTGAATCAAGTACGCCCATTGACTGACAGAAAGTTTTTCCGAGTGAACAATATGTGTGGAATGGATACGTCTCATTGGCTGGTCTAGACCCGACTATGTCAAATGTGCCGCCATTGATAGTTGAAGCGTGGGTGCATAACAAACTTGGATCGAAATTCGCACCATCTCCCAGTAATGGCGGCATTCGATGCACAATAAATACCATGTGACCTCCATTCCACACATATAGTTCATAGTTTTTTCCATCGGTTTGCCTAGAACCCACACCTTGGAGTGTATCACACTCGTACGTTGGCTACAACTTCCGGAGACGTCATCAACTTGTTTACAAACAGAGGCTTCCCCGGGGTATCCCTTTCTCTTAGTAAGCATACTTGTCCGCAAGACATTTTAAAATCAATAATAAGTTAATAACCGTTTTCAAAAAGAAAATAAAAAAGATTAAAATTTAAAAGGACTTTAATGTCCTATTTATGGTTGGCCATCCCTGTCATAAATCGGTATTTTATACAATACTACAAAATAATATGTAGGCCCCCTACCATACAACCCAGTCAAACAGCTATTCTTGAAAAAAAATTTCAGTTGAGCCGCTTTAAAAAAAAAAAAGTAAAATGCAGCTTTTTTTCTGTAATGTGAGAAAAAGATCATCCAACTCGAGCCAATAATTTTCAATAGATATCATTCATTTATTAATTTCCATTGATCGTAATGCACTGGCTCTCGTTAGCTAACCTCTGTATTACCAACATTCCAGGTATGTTGAAAATAAGGTGTGTCATAATTGATACCCTTCCAGGTGTGAGGCAAGTGAAACACTTGCAGATGTGACACCAATGAGACTCTTCCAGGTGTGACACCAATGAGACCCTTGAGTCTTCCAGGTGTGACACCAATGAGACTCTTACAGGTGCAACGCCAATGAGACTCTTCCAGGTGTGACACCAATGAGACTCTTCCAGGCCTGACACCAATGAGACTCTTACAGGTGTTACCCCAATGAGACTCTTCCAGGTGTGACACCAATGTGACTCTTCCAGGTGTGACACCAATGAGACTCTTACAGGTGCAACGCCAATGAAACTCTTCCAGGTGTGACACCAATGAGACTCTTCCAGGTGTGACACCAATGAGACTCTTCCAGGTGTGACACCAATAAGACTTCCAGGTGTGACGCCTATGAGACTCTTCCAGGTGTGACACCAATGAGACTTTTCCAGGTGTGACACCAATGAGACACTTCTAGGTGTGACACCAATGAGACTCTTCCAGGTGTGACGCCTATGAGACTCTTCCAGGTGTGACACCAATGAGACTCTTCCAGGTGTGACACCAATGAGACTCTTTCAGGTGTGACACCAATGAGACTCTTCCAGGTGTGACACCAATGAGACTCTTCAAGGTGTGACACAAATGAGACTCTTCCAGATGTGACACCAATGAGACTCTTCCAGGTGTGACACCAATGAGACTCTTCCAGGTGTGACACCAATGAGACACTTCCAGGTGTGACACCAATGAGACTCTTCCAGGTGCAACACCAATGAGACTCTTCCATGTGTGACACCAATGAGACTCTTCCAGGTGTGACACCAATGAGACACTTCCAGGTGTGACACCAATGGAACTCTTCCAGGTGCAACGCCAATAAGACTCTTCCAGGTGTGACACCAATGAGACTCTTCCAGGTGTTACCCCAATGAGATTCTTCCAGGTGTGACACCAATGAGACTCTTCCAGGTGCAACGCCAATGAGACTCTTCCAGGTGTGACACAAATGAGACTCTTCCAGGTGTGACACCAATGAGACTCTTCCAGGTGTGACACCAATGTGACTCTTCCAGGTAAGACACAAATGAGACTCTTCCAGGTATGACACCAATGTGACTCTTCCAGGTGTGACACAAATGTGACTCTTCCAGGTATGACACCAATGTTACTCTTCCAGGTGTGACACCAATGAGACTCTACCAGGTGCAACACCAATGGGACTCTTCCATGTGCAACGCCAATGAGACTCTTCCAGGTGTGACACCAATGAGACTCTTCCAGGTGTGACACCAATGTGACTCTTCCAGGTGTGACACCAATGAGACTCTTCCAGGTGTGACACCAATGAGGCTCTTCCAGGTGTGACACCAATGAGACTCATCCAGGTGTGACACCAATGAGACTCTTCCAGGTGTGACACCAATGAGACACTTCCAAGTGTGACACCAATGAGGCTCTTCCAGGTGTGACGCCAATGAGACTCTTTCAGGTCTGACACCAATGAGACTCTTCCAGGTGTGACACAATGTGACTCTTCCAGGTGTGACACCAATGAGACTCTTCCAGGTGAGACACCAATGAGACTCTTCCATGTGTGACACCAATGTGACTCTTCCAAGTGTGACACCAATGAGACTCTTCCAGGTGTGACACCAATGAGACTCTTTCAGGTGTGACACCAATGAGACTCTTTCAGGTCTGACACAATGTGACTCTTCCAGGTGTGACACCAATGAGACTCTTCCAGGTGTGACATCAATGAGACTCTTCCAGGTGTGACACCAATGGGACTCTTCCAGCTGTGACACCAATGGGACTCTTCCGGGTGTGACACCAATGACACTCGTCCAGGTGTGACACCAATGAGACTGTTCCAGGTGTGTCACCAATGAGACTCTTCCAGGCGTTACCCCAATGAGACTCTTCCAGGTGTGACACCAATGAGACTCTTCCAGGTGTTACCCCAATGAGACTCTTCCAGGTGTGACACCAATGTGACTCTTCCAGGTATGTCACAAATGAGACTCTTCCAGGTATGACACCAATGAGACTCTTCCAGGTGGGACACCAATTAGACTCTTCCAGGTGTGACACCAATGAGACTCTTCCAGGTGTGACACCAATGAGACTCTACCAGGTGTGACACCAATGAGACTCTTCCAGGTGTGACACCAATGAGGCTCTTCCAGGTGTGACACCAATGAGGCTCTTCCAGGTTTGACACCAATGAGACTCTTCCAGGTGTGACACCAATGTGACTCTTCCAGGTGCAAAGCCAATGAGACTCTTCCAGGTGCAAAGCCAATGAGACTCTTCCAGGTGTTACCCCAATGAGACTCTTCCAGGTGCAAAGCCAATGAGACTCTTCCAGGTGTGACACCAATGTGACTCTTCCAGGTGTGACACCAATGAGACTCTTCCAGGTGTGACACCAGTGAGACACTTCCAGGTGTGACACCAATGAGACTCTTCCAGGTGTGACACCAATGAGACTCTTCCAGGTGTGACACCAATGGGACTCTTCCAGGTGTGACACCAATGAGACTCTACCAGGTGTGACACCAATGTGACTCTTCCAGGTGCAAAGCCAATGAGACTCTTCCAGGTGCAACGCCAATGAGACTCTTCCAGGTGTGACACCAATGAGACTCTACCAGGTGTGACACCAATGTGACTCTTCCAGGTGCAAAGCCAATGAGACTCTTACAGGTGCAAAGCCAATGAGACTCTTCCGGGTGTGACACCAATGAGACTGTTTCAGGTGTGTCACCAATGAGACTCTTCTAGGTGTGACACCAATGAGACTCTTCCAGGTGTGACACCAATGAGACTCTTCCAGGTGTGACACCAATGTGACTCTTCCATGTGTGACACCAAAGTGACTCTTCCAGGTGTGACACTAATGAGACTCTTCCAGGTGTGACACCAATGCGACTCTTCCAGGTGCAACGCCAATGAGACTCTTCCAGGTGCAACGCCAATGAGACTCTTCCAGGTGTGATACCAATGTGACTCTTCCAGGTGTGACACCAATGAGACTCTTCCAGGTGTGACACCAATGAGACTCTTCCAGGTGTGACGCCAATGAGACTCTTCCAGGTGTGACACCAATGAGACACTTCCAGATGTGACACCAATGAGACTCTTCCAGGTGTGACACCAATGAGACTCTTCCAGGTGTGACACCAATGTGACTCTTCCAGGTGTGACACCAAAGTGCAAAGCCAATGAGACTCTTCCAGGTGCAAAGCCAATGAGACTCTTCCAGGTATTACCCCAATGAGACTCTTCCAGGTGCAAAGCCAATGAGACTCTTCCAGGTGTGACACCAATGTGACTCTTCCAGGTGTGACACCAATGAGACTCTTCCAGGTGTGACACCAGTGAGACACTTCCAGGTGTGACACCAATGAGACTCTTCCAGGTGTGACACCAATGAGACTCTTCCAGGTGTGACACCAATGGGACTCTTCCAGGTGTGACACCAATGAGACTCTACCAGGTGTGACACCAATGTGACTCTTCCAGGTGCAAAGCCAATGGAACTCTTCCAGGTGCAACGCCAATAAGACTCTTCCAGGTGTGACACCAATGAGACTCTTCCAGGTGTTACCCCAATGAGATTCTTCCAGGTGTGACACCAATGAGACTCTTCCAGGTGCAACGCCAATGAGACTCTTCCAGGTGTGACACAAATGAGACTCTTCCAGGTGTGACACCAATGAGACTCTTCCAGGTGTGACACCAATGTGACTCTTCCAGGTAAGACACAAATGAGACTCTTCCAGGTATGACACCAATGTGACTCTTCCAGGTGTGACACAAATGTGACTCTTCCAGGTATGACACCAATGTTACTCTTCCAGGTGTGACACCAATGAGACTCTACCAGGTGCAACACCAATGGGACTCTTCCATGTGCAACGCCAATGAGACTCTTCCAGGTGTGACACCAATGAGACTCTTCCAGGTGTGACACCAATGTGACTCTTCCAGGTGTGACACCAATGAGACTCTTCCAGGTGTGACACCAATGAGGCTCTTCCAGGTGTGACACCAATGAGACTCATCCAGGTGTGACACCAATGAGACTCTTCCAGGTGTGACACCAATGAGACACTTCCAAGTGTGACACCAATGAGGCTCTTCCAGGTGTGACGCCAATGAGACTCTTTCAGGTCTGACACCAATGAGACTCTTCCAGGTGTGACACAATGTGACTCTTCCAGGTGTGACACCAATGAGACTCTTCCAGGTGAGACACCAATGAGACTCTTCCATGTGTGACACCAATGTGACTCTTCCAAGTGTGACACCAATGAGACTCTTCCAGGTGTGACACCAATGAGACTCTTTCAGGTGTGACACCAATGAGACTCTTTCAGGTCTGACACAATGTGACTCTTCCAGGTGTGACACCAATGAGACTCTTCCAGGTGTGACACCAATGAGACTCTTCCAGGTGTGACACCAATGGGACTCTTCCAGCTGTGACACCAATGGGACTCTTCCGGGTGTGACACCAATGACACTCGTCCAGGTGTGACACCAATGAGACTGTTCCAGGTGTGTCACCAATGAGACTCTTCCAGGCGTTACCCCAATGAGACTCTTCCAGGTGTGACACCAATGAGACTCTTCCAGGTGTTACCCCAATGAGACTCTTCCAGGTGTGACACCAATGTGACTCTTCCAGGTGTGACACCAATGGGACTCTTCCAGGTGTGACACCAATGAGACTCTACCAGGTGTGACACCAATGTGACTCTTCCATGTGCAAAGCCAATGAGACTCTTCCAGGTGCAACGCCAATGAGACTCTTCCAGGTGTGACACCAATGAGACTCTACCAGGTGTGACACCAATGTGACTCTTCCAGGTGCAAAGCCAATGAGACTCTTACAGGTGCAAAGCCAATGAGACTCTTCCGGGTGTGACACCAATGAGACTGTTTCAGGTGTGTCACCAATGAGACTCTTCTAGGTGTGACACCAATGAGACTCTTCCAGGTGTGACACCAATGAGACTCTTCCAGGTGTGACACCAATGTGACTCTTCCATGTGTGACACCAAAGTGACTCTTCCAGGTGTGACACGAATGAGACTCTTCCAGGTGTGACACCAATGAGACTCTTCCAGGTGCAACGCCAATGAGACTCTTCCAGGTGCAACGCCAATGAGACTCTTCCAGGTGTGATACCAATGTGACTCTTCCAGGTGTGACACCAATGAGACTCTTCCAGGTGTGACACCAATGAGACTCTTCCAGGTGTGACGCCAATGAGACTCTTCCAGGTGTGACACCAATGAGACACTTCCAGATGTGACACCAATGAGACTCTTCCAGGTGTGACACCAATGAGACTCTTCCAGGTGTGACACCAATGTGACTCTTCCAGGTGTGACACCAAAGTGCAAAGCCAATGAGACTCTTCCAGGTGCAAAGCCAATGAGACTCTTCCAGGTATTACCCCAATGAGACTCTTCCAGGTGCAAAGCCAATGAGACTCTTCCAGGTGTGACACCAATGTGACTCTTCCAGGTGTGACACCAATGAGACTCTTCCAGGTGTGACACCAGTGAGACACTTCCAGGTGTGACACCAATGAGACTCTTCCAGGTGTGACACCAATGAGACTCTTCCAGGTGTGACGCCAATGGGACTCTTCCAGGTGTGACACCAATGAGACTCTACCAGGTGTGACACCAATGTGACTCTTCCAGGTGCAAAGCCAATGAGACTCTTCCAGGTGCAACGCCAATGAGACTCTTCCAGGTGTGACACCAATGAGACTCTACCAGGTGTGACACCAATGTGACTCTTCCAGGTGCAAAGCCAATGAGACTCTTACAGGTGCAAAGCCAATGAGACTCTTCCAGGTGTGACACCAATGAGACTCTTCCAGGTGTGACACCAATGAGACTCTTCCAGGTGTGACACCAATGTGACTCTTCCATGTGTGACACCAAAGTGACTCTTCCAGGTGTGACACTAATGAGACTCTTCCAGGTGTGACACCAATGAGACTCTTCCAGGTGCAACGCCAATGAGACTCTTCCAGGTGCAACGCCAATGAGACTCTTCCAGGTGTGATACCAATGTGACTCTTCCAGGTGTGACACCAATGAGACTCTTCCAGGTGTGACACCAATCAGACTCTTCCAGGTGTGACGCCAATGAGACTCTTACAGGTGTGACACCAATGAGACACTTCCAGATGTGACACCAATGAGACTCTTCAAGGTGTGACACCAATGAGACTCTTCCAGGTGTGACACTAATGTGACTCTTCCATGTGTGACACCAAAGTGACTCTTCCAGGTGTGACACCAATGAGACTCTTCCAGGTGTGACACCAATGGGACTCTTCCGGGTGTGACACCAATGTGACTCTTCCAGGTGTGACACCAATGAGACTGTTTCAGGTGTGTCACCAATGAGACACTTCCAGGTGTGATACCAATGTGACTCTTCCAGGTGTGACACCAATGAGACACTTCCAGGTGTGACACCAAAGAGACTCTTCCATGTGTGACACCAATGAGACTCTTCCAGGTGCAACGCCAATGAGACTCTTCCAGGTGTGACACCAATGAGGCTCTTCCAGGTGTGACACCAATGAGAATCTTCCAGGTGTGACACCAATGAGACTCTTCCAGGTGTGACACCAATGTGACTCTTCCAGGTGTGACGCCAATGAGACTCTTCCAGGTGTGACGTCTATGAGACTGTTTCAGGTGTGACACCAATGAGACTGTTTCAGGTGTGTCATAATTGAGACTGTTTCAGGTGTGTCATAATTGAGACTGTTTCAGGTGTGACACCAATGAGACTGTTTTAGGTGTGTCATAATTGAGACTGTTTCAGGTGGGTCATAATTGAGACTGTTTCAGGTGTGTCATAATTGAGACTGTTTCAGGTGTGTCATAATTGAGACTGTTTCAGGTGTGTCATAATTTAGACTGTTTCAGGTGGTTCATATTTGAGAGTCGAGACTGTTTCAGGTGGTTCATAATTGAGACTGTTTCAGGTGTGCCATAATTGAGACTGTTTCAGGTGTGTCATAATTGAGACTGTTTCAGGTGTGTCATAATTGAGACTGTTTCAGGTGTGTCATAATTGAGACTGTTTCAGGTGTGTCATAATTGAGACCGTTTCAGGTGTGTCATAATTGAGACCGTTTCAGGTGTGTCATAATTGAGACTGTTTCAGGTGTGTCATAATTGAGACCGTTTCAGGTGTGTCATAATTGAGACTGTTTCAGGTGTGTCATAATTGAGACTGTTTCAGGTGTGTCATAATTGAGACTGTTTCAGGTGTGCCATAATTGAGACTGTTTCAGGTGTGTCATAATTGAGACTGTTTCAGGTGTGTCATAATTGAGACTGTTTCAGGTGTGTCATAATTGAGACTGTTTCAGGTGGGTCATAATTGAGACTGTTTCAGGTGTGTCATAATTGAGACTGTTTCAGGTGTGTCATAATTGAGACTGTTTCAGGTGTGTCATAATTTAGACTGTTTCAGGTGTGTCATAATTGAGACCGTTTCAAGTGTGTCATAATTGAGACTGTTTCAGGGTTGTTATAATTGCGACTGTTTCAGGTGGGTCATAATTGAGACTGTTTCAGGTGTGTCATAATTGAGACTGTTTCAGGTGTGTCATAATTGAGACTGTTTCAGGTGTGTCATAATTGAGACTGTTTCAGGTGGGTCATAATTGAGACTGTTTTAGGTGTGTCATAATTGAGACTGTTTCAGGTGTGTCATAATTGAGACGGTTTCAGGTGTGTCATAATTGAGACTGTTTCAGGTGTGTCATAATTGAGACTGTTTCAGGTGTGTCATAATTGAGACTGTTTTAGGTGTGCCATAATTGAGACTGTTTCAGGTGTGACACCAATGAGACTCTTGAGTCTTCCAGGTGTGACACCAATGGGGCTCTTCCATGTGTGACACCAATGAGACTCTTCCAGGTGTGACACCAATGAGACTCTACCAGGTGTGACACCAATGTGACTCTTCCAGGTGTGACACCAATGAGACTCTTCCAGGTGTGACGCCAATGAGACTGTTTCAGGTATGTCATAATTGAGACTGTTTCAGGTGTGTTATAATTGAGACTGTTTCAGGTGTGTTATAATTGAGACTGTTTCAGGCGTGTTATAATTGAGACTGTTTCAGGTGGGTCATAATTGAGACTGTTTCAGGTGTGTCATAATTGAGGATGTTTCAGGTGTGCCATAATTGAGACTGTTTCAGGTGTGACATAATTGAGACTGTTTCAGGTGTGACACCAATGCGACTGTTTTAGGTGTGTCATAATTGAGACTGTTTCAGGTGTGTCATAATTGAGACTGTTTCAGGTGTGACACCAATGAGACTGTTTTAGGTGTGTTATAATTGAGACTGTTTCAGGTGTGTTATAATTGAGACTGTTTCAGGTGTGTTATAATTGAGACTGTTTCAGGCGTGTTATAATTGAGACTGTTTCAGGTGGGTCATAATTGAGACTGTTTCAGGTGGGTCATAATTGAGACTCGTCCAGGTGTGTCATAATTGAGACTGTTTCAGGTGTGTTATAATTGAGACTGTTTCAGGCGTGTTATAATTGAGACTGTTTCAGGTGGGTCATAATTGAGACTGTTTCAGGTGGGTCATAATTGAGACTCGTCCAGGTGTGTCATAATTGAGACTGTTTCAGGTGTGTCATAATTGAGACTGTTTCAGGTGTGTCATAATTGAGACTGTTTCCGATGTGTCATAGTTGAGACTGTTTCAGGTGTGTCATAATTGAGACTGTTTCAGGTGGGTCATAATTGAGACTGTTTCAGGTGTGTCATAATTGGGACTGTTTCAGGTGGGTCATAATTGAGACTGTTTCAGGTGTGCCATAATTGAGACTGTTTTAGGTGTGTCATAATTGAGACTGTTTCAGGTGTGCCATACTTGAGACTGTTTCAGGTGTGCCATACTTGAGACCGTTTCAGGTGTGTCATAATTGAGACTGTTTCAGGTGTGTCATAATTGAGACTGTTTCAGGTGGTTCATAATTGGGACTGTTTCAGGTGTGCCATAATTGAGACTGTTTCAGGTGTGTCATAATTGAGACTGTTTCAGGTGTGTCATAATTGAGACTGTTTCAGGTGTGTCATAATTGAGACTGTTTCAGGTGTGTTATAATTGAGACTGTTTCAGGTGTGTCATAATTGAGACTGTTTCAGGTGTGTCATAATTGTGCAAGAACTTGGCACTTTTTTAAATTTTGAAAGTGTCAAAGTTTTTTACCTTTTTTTTGTTGATAAACCAAAGCAAATGTTTATTGGTGAAATCAGTCTGGGGAATCTGTGTTTTGTGAACAATATTGGACAACATTCACTAATTTGCTTTTTAACGTGTACTTTAAAAGTCAGACCAAAAAGAAGCACATACCATTCAACGTAATGGATGGATTTGTTACATGACAATAATATGTTGTTATATATCGGATTGTGAGAAGTTAGATGAATTAAGGCTAAAATACAATCTGTTCATTTGAAAGTGAAAACTGGCCCGAGAGAATTTCATGTGAATAAAACTTTATTTACCATCACATTTATAGAAACTCAGATTGAAATAAACAAATTAATATAACTTCTGGATATTTAAAATAAAATAAAAAAGTAAACATTCAAAAAATGAGACAAAGACAAATTTAAAATAATTAAAAAATTAACCCTTTATAATGATGTACATTTACACAGACTTTTTAACCCCTAAACCAAGTATATATAGAAATACCAATACATCATATTAACAAATATTCAACAATAACTTTATACTATATTTCAAAATGAAGGAATGTGAAACAATAGGGCATGACATTAGTGATTTAATTTCCTGAAAATGAAATTGACAATATCTAAGATCAAGCTAAAATCTTCTCTAGCTTGTTGTCTAACTACAATCAGGAACATGTGATTAAACTTATACCTAATCTTGTTTTCTTTTAAAACCACTTTGGCTGTGTATAGTTACATCATATAGGTAGGTGAGGAGGGGTAGGAGGGGGAGGGCTACGTTTTCTGAAAATCCCCATTTTATATCAAATCAAAGATATAAAGCCGCAGATCTTTGGATGTACATTATTACTGATAATATTAGACATATACATCGTATGAGAGATTTGATTTTGCAAAACAACACAAACCCAAAGCATTAGCTTTGTGACGTTCCAAAATCGTCACAGATCCTTATCGAACGTTTTTTCTTGACACGTGGTGCTGACAGAGAGGTCACTAGTTTCCAATGGAATGTTACCCCAACAATTGAGGCACTAAAACAGGTGGTGCTTAAACTATGAAAAACAAATGAACATCAAGTATAAATATATATCTTTAAAACGGACAGTTTTTCTTACTACTAGTGACCATACCACAGGTTAACAAATAGGTTACCTTTAAAAAGACAAATAAGAAATAATTATAAAGCTGAGGTAAGAGACTATGAACCACACACAATGTTGAATGTATCTACTAAATAGTTAACAATTATGTACAGCAAATTTACACAGATTTCAACCACAGTAAATATAGTATAATTGCTAAATCTCACTTGTATATATGTGTCATGTTATATTAATTGGAAGACTTCACGTTTTCTATAACCCTGGTTGTTGGACTGTTACTACAATAACATATATAATTTGACTAAACCAAAAACAAATATTTCTTGTAGCTGAGACATTTGCACAAATATAAAAAAACAATCACAGCTAAGTTAAATTTAAATCTAGTAGACCATAAAATATATACATTTGGACAGTTAAAAAATCTATTTGATTTCTATAAGAACTTGTCACCTTTTTAAAGTGCCAAAGTTTTTTACCTTTATTTTCTTGATAAACGAAAAGTGAACAATTTGTAATAGCATCAAGACGATGTACTTCAGCTGTTAAAAATAAAAGTTAAAGTGGTTGAAATAAATTTGCACCTAAGCCTTAACAAATAACCTTAATATGAATTGAGATTCACTATTTGTCAAAAGAACAAAAAGGTGTAATAAAAATAAGCACCAAACAAATTATCAACAATTTTTCAAGTGAGACGGCCTGCTAAAAAATACACCTTTTTAAAATGGCAGACGCTAGCAAAAGTTTTGAAGCTAAAACCGATATTTTCAAATTAGAAGTCTTTTTAGAGAAATCAGTCTGGAGATTTTGTGTTAAAAGTTTTATGAACAATATTGGACAACATTTACTTATTTGCTTTTACGTGTCTTTTTAAAACAGTCGGACCAAAAGAAACAAATTTTGGGTGCAACACACACGTACGATTCAATGCAATATTTGTTGAGTGTTCTATAACTTCTCTGAAATATATACTGGCTTCTAAATCAATCTTTGGTTTGTGGAGGTTGTTGTAAATATTGCAAATTGGTCAGGAGGCTGATATTGCAGGTTAAAGTCATACAAGATAAGATAAGCTTGTTCCTGCAAATGGTGGGCTACACTGATGATCAAATATCAAAAGTTCATATTTTTTTTATCAAGAACTATATGCTGATACCACTCTCTGGAATATATCTTAAGGTAAGCAACAAAACCCCGAAAATATACTCCTGCATCCCGGTTATTTAAATTTTGAGCGTTATTAGCATAACTCTTTGATTCATACGGGTTACTGGCTTTAACGATATTTTTTTATTAGAACGTCAATCCTTGCGTTATTTGAGGTACTTCTAACGCTATAACGACAATCATAATTTATGAAAAAAGTTGGAATTTTGGCAGCTCAAGCAACGATAAGCCGATTTAAGTTCCAGCCCTAATAAAATAGACTAGTTGTTTATAAATCTATTAAAGCAATGTTTAAAAGTAAATAATGACTGAAATGTATAAACGTTAGGCACGGTTGTTTGATATACTTCTCCCTCTCTCACTTGTTCCATGCCATATATACAGGATCACAAAGGTCAAAGGTTACTGGCAATAGCAACACAGGTAAACTCCATCTTGGTGTGTCTTAGGTCACATATCATTCTTCTTTGAGACTAGATGCCGGGGCCACGAAGATGCAAAAACCATCCAAGTCAAGAACAATTGTTCCATGGAATAAAATATTGGTTGCTATGGTGATATATTCCAGAAAGGCAAATATAGTATAAACTGAAACAAAAAACATACAGTAAGATTACACAATTGACGGAACAGTCTTAGGCAGCCTCCACGGCAGATCATTGGATGTCCAATCACACTAGTGTAACTTCTTTGTTGGGTCAGTCAGAATACTATTCAAAATCAGAAATTAACTTCTCTCTCCAATGAGCATATAAGGAGGAGTGGTTTAGAGGACTACCATAAAGCTGGACGGTCGTTTAAGTTCAATAATTCTGTCATCTGTGTGGCGATTTATGATTTAGACAGATGAATTGATTTATGTTTTCATCATACCAAAAATGATTTAACTTAAACAGCAACTTTGCCATGTTAAGTGGGGGGAGGAAACGTCCAATCCAGTCAAATTTTTTTCTCGATTGATTGATTGATTCAGGACTAAATTCTCAAAACCAAACAACGCAATTGGAAGAGATTTATCTTAGAAAGCATTCCACTATTAATACATTCTATCTTCAACAACAAGTTTAGAATTTCAAAAACTATAGCAATCCCCTGAAATTGAGATTGATGTTAAATATGCTTACCTCCCCCTTCACAATACCAACTGTGACGGAAAAAGAAATACACGGCTAGCAGGAAGCTTATGAGATTTATCACAAATAGAATCTGCTTATATGTTAAAGACTGCGCTGCCTACAAGACAAAGAAATCAAAAATAGATACAAATTATCAATGGAAATAATAAAGCAGATTTGTCTTCAATAGATTATCTGTTCTTCTGGAACATAAGGAAGGTGATTACCATGTACATGTAGTACTGGGTTTTACAATCCCATCAATGATGATCAGCCACCTTACAGTGTAGTTCTTAGATTTCTTCTTCATGAACAGGAGATAAGCTTATTAACTGATCCCAGAGTTTACCGGGCGCATGATAAAAAAACAAGGAGCCAAACAGAGAAAATGTAAAAATTATTTTGAAAATATTGAAATAAATTCACCCCCAAAATTCAACTTTCTATGTTTCTAAACCCCAGAAAATAGTGTTTTCAACACATCTGGTATTCCATTTTGGGTTGAATACTGATGACTGACCTTAGGGGTGTTGTGTGTGCTGATGACTGACCTTGGGGCAGTTGGGGGTGTTGTGTGACTGACCTTGGGGGTGTTGTGTGATTTGTTCCACTGGAACAGGAGACAGGTAATTAACATATAGACCAGAGAGGAGATCATGAAGAATATAAAACATTTCTCATGGACATCTGTAACAGAAAATATAATATCGGTTAATGGTTGTGATTAAATGTTGTCCCCATCCTCATGTTTTTATAATGATGAATAAACTTAAAGAACAGTGTGTGAAAATGATTGAATATTGGCTAGAACCCTGTCTAAACTAACAAGACAATTTCAGTTTCACTGCGTTGAATGACTAAAGATGGAAACCGTCAAGATTTCTTTTTTTGTCAGCTCGGCTTGAATTAAATTATTTTCATTACCTTTTTTAGTGCAACATTATCAACAAAAAGTTGTGTCTTATTGTAAAAACACAGATATCTTTAAATAAGAAATTGTTTGCTACTTTTCTCAGGAAGTCAAATGTTTTTCTGTTGATTTTAATCTGAACAAAAACCCTATATGTCAACATGGGTGAGCTACCAAAATTCATATTTAGTCTTCAGCCGAAAGCTCTTACTTTGTACTTCTTGACAAAAACATGCATTCTGAGAGTATTTCATAGCAATACATATTCCCCTTCAAAAGTTGAATAAATTTTTTTGTAATTTTCTTGAAAAATGTCCATGAGCTGCAGTGATAATTTTGGTTAAAATTAACATTTTCTGTAAAAATGACTTGAGCAGAAGAAAAGGAAAAATGGAAGACTCAAATATAGAATCTAAACACATTTCCTGAAACGGTTTTCACAAAACAGTCAGAAAACTGTCATTTCTATGAAAATTTCAGAAAAAAATCAGAAAAACTGAAAGCTTAAAGCTTTCTATTTCTGTAAGAATAAGTGGAGCAGAAAGAAATGTAAATTTGATCTGTAACTCTGCATGGTTGACTCACATCAACGGAGTATCTGACAGAGTTAAAAAAAAAGTCTGGAAAATGTATTTGCGTGACGGACGTCACAAACAGAGTGTAAAACTATAGTCCCCTTTGCTTTCACCGATAGGGGACTAATAACCAACAACTAGCTAATTCTGTTTCATCATTTTTTTCTCTACATTTGACAGATCGTGTCATTTTCAACTGTAAGAAAATAAATAAACTTTCTAAACATGGCTTACCATAGTTTTCTGATGAGGATATATAAGTCAGTCCAACAAGACAGAAATTTTCCACAACATGGAGAGCCACAGCAAGGCCAGTAACACACTGATATATAACATTGTTTGTGACATTATTACTGGAGTGAAGGTTGTAGTAGATAATAGCGAACATAAATCGTGGAGCACAATGTAAAGCAATACAAATCCTCCAGATATAGATTTCTGGAGTATTGTCTCCAATAGCTGCACTTATGGAAGGCAGGTAGTTTGGGACCTGATGAAGAAAAACACAAAGTCAGGATCAACAATCTAGTCATGTCACTAGTTAATAAAATGGATTTGGTCTGAAAACATTGGAGGGACTGTGTGTGGTCAGTAATATTTCTAATTTCTGAACGCTTCATATTGAAAATCCTCACTTTTTTCTCAACTGTATAAACTGTCCAGTAAGAAAATATTTTGGGTGTGCTTCATACAAGTTAGATATGTATAAAATTGATTGAATTAAAAGGATCTGCACATCAAAGTAGGCCTACCGTTGGAAATAAGAGCCAATGATTACATAGAACATAAGAATGTTTTAAACTCGCTTTAAACAAGGGTTCTACCTCTCCCACCCCCAACTCTCACACTGACATTGATTTCACAAGGTATGGGGCTCTGTCTCTCCCATACTGACATCACACGGTAACGTACGGGGCTCTATCTCTCCCACCCCCACCTCTCACACTGACATTGACTTCACACAGCATGAGGCTCTATATCTCCCACCCCCTCCTCTCACACTGACATTGACTTCACACAGTATAGGGCTCTATCTCTCCCACCCCCTCCTCTCACACTGACATTGACTTCACACAGCATGAGACTCTATATCTCCCACCCCCACCTCTCACATTGACATTGACTTCACACAGTATGGGGCTCTATCTCTCCCACCCCACCTCTCACATTGACATTGACTTCACACAGTATGAGGCTCTATCTCTCCCACCCCCACCTCTCACACTGACTTCACACAGTATGGGGCTCTATCTCTCCCACCCCCTCCTCTCACACTGGTATTGACTTCACACGGTATGAGGCTCTATCTCTCCAACCCTCAACCTCTCACACTGACATTGACTTCACACTGTATGAGGTTCTATCTCTCCCACCTCAACCTCTCACACTGACATTGACTTCACACAGTATGAGATTCTATCTCTCCCACCCCCTCCTCTCACACTGGTATTGACTTCACACAGTATGGGGCTCTATCTCTCCCACCTCCACCTCTCACACTGGTATTGACTTCACACTGTATGAGGTTCTATCTCTCCCACGGTCCCACCCCAACCTCTCACACTGACATTGACTTCACACTGTATGAGGTTCTATCTCTCCCACCTCCACCTCTCACACTGGTATTGACTTCACACTGTATGAGGTTCTATCTCTCCCACCCCAACCTCTCACACTGACATTGACTTCACACAGCATGAGGCTCTATATCTCCCACCCCCTCCTCTCACACTGACATTGACTTCACACAGTATAGGGCTCTATCTCTCCCACCCCCTCCTCTCACACTGACATTGACTTCACACAGCATGAGACTCTATATCTCCCACCCCCACCTCTCACATTGACATTGACTTCACACAGTATGGGGCTCTATCTCTCCCACCCCACCTCTCACATTGACATTGACTTCACACAGTATGAGGCTCTATCTCTCCCATCCCCACCTCTCACACTGACATTGACTTCACACAGCATGAGGCTCTATCTCTCCCACCCCCTCCTCTCACACTGGTATTGACTTCACACGGTATGAGGCTCTATCTCTCCCACCTTCAACCTCTCACACTGACATTAACTTCACACTGTATGAGGTTCTATCTCTCCCACCCCAACCTCTCACACTGACATTGACTTCACACAGTATGAGGTTCTATCTCTCCCACCCCCTACTCTCACACTGGTTTTGACTTCACACAGTATGGGGCTCTATCTCTCCCACCTCCACCTCTCACACTGGTATTGACTTCACACTGTATGAGGTTCTATCTCTCCCACCCCAACCTCTCACACTGACATTAACTTCACACTGTATGAGGTTCTATCTCACCCACCCCCTCCTCACACACTGACATTGACTTCACACAGTATGAGGCTCTATCTCTCCCACCCCCACCTCTCACACTGACATTGACTTCACACAGTATGAGGTTCTATCTCTCCCACCTCCACCTCTCACACTGGTATTGACTTCACACTGTATGAGGTTCTATCTCTCCCACCCCAACCTCTCACACTGACATTGACTTCACACTGTATGAGGCTCTATCTCTCCCACCCCAACCTCTCACACTGACATTGATTTCACACTGTATGGGGCTCTATCTCTCCCACCTCCACCTCTCACACTGGTATTGACTTCACACTGTATGAGGTTCTATCTCTCCCACCCCAACCTTTCACACTGACATTGACTTCACACTGTATGAGGTTCTATCTCTCCCACCCCAACCTCTCACACTGACATTGACTTCACACAGTATGAGGCTCTATCTCTCCCACCCCCTCCTCGCACACTGACATTGACTTCACACAGTATGATGTTCTATCTCTCCCACCCCCTCCTTGCACACTGACATTGCCTTCACACAGTATGAGGTTCTATCTCTCCCACCCTCAACCTCGCACACTGACATTGACTTCACACAGAATAAGGTTCTATCTCTCCCACCCCCTCCTTGCACACTGACATTGCCTTCACACAGTATGAGGTTCTATCTCTCCCACCCCCTCCTCGATCACTGACATTGACTTCACACAGTATGGGGCTCTATCTCTCCCACCCCCAACCTCTCACACTGACATTAACTTCACACAGTATGAGGTTCTATCTCTCCCACACTCAACCTCTCACACTGACATTGCCTTCACACCATATGAGGTTCTATCTCTCCCACCCTCAACCTTGCACACTGACATTGCCTTCACACAGTATGAGGTTCTATCTCTCCCACCCCCTCCTTGCACACTGACATTGCATTCACACAGTATGAGGTTCTATCTCTCCCACCTTCAACCTCTCACACTGACATTAACTTCACACTGTATGAGGTTCTATCTCTCCCACCCCAACCTCTCACACTGACATTGACTTCACACAGTATGAGGTTCTATCTCTCCCACCCCCTCCTCTCACACTGGTTTTGACTTCACACAGTATGGGGCTCTATCTCTCCCACCTCCACCTCTCACACTGGTATTGACTTCACACTGTATGAGGTTCTATCTCTCCCACCCCAACCTCTCACACTGACATTGACTTCACACTGTATGAGGTTCTATCTCTCCCACCCCAACCTCTCACACTGACATTGATTTCACACTGTATGGGGCTCTATCTCTCCCACCTCCACCTCTCACACTGGTATTGACTTCACACTGTATGAGGTTCTATCTCTCCCACCCCAACCTCTCACACTGACATTGACTTCACACAGTATGAGGCTCTATCTCTCCCACCCCCTCCTCGCACACTGACATTGACTTCACACAGTATGATGTTCTATCTCTCCCACCCCCTCCTCGCACACTGACATTGCCTTCACACAGTATGAGGTTCTATCTCTCCCACCCTCAACCTCGCACACTGACATTGACTTCACACAGAATGAGGTTCTATCTCTCCCACCCCCTCCTTGCACACTGACATTGCCTTCACACAGTATGAGGTTCTGTCTCTCCCACCCCCTCCTCGCACACTGACATTGACTTCACACTGTATGAGGTTCTATCTCTCCCACCCCAACCTCTCACACTGACATTGACTTCACACAGTATGAGGTTCTATCTCTCCCACCCCCTACTCTCACACTGGTTTTGACTTCACACAGTATGGGGCTCTATCTCTCCCACCTCCACCTCTCACACTGGTATTGACTTCACACTGTATGAGGTTCTATCTCTCCCACCCCAACCTCTCACACTGACATTAACTTCACACTGTATGAGGTTCTATCTCACCCACCCCCTCCTCACACACTGACATTGACTTCACACAGTATGAGGCTCTATCTCTCCCACCCCCACCTCTCACACTGACATTGACTTCACACAGTATGAGGTTCTATCTCTCCCACCTCCACCTCTCACACTGGTATTGACTTCACACTGTATGAGGTTCTATCTCTCCCACCCCAACCTCTCACACTGACATTGACTTCACACTGTATGAGGCTCTATCTCTCCCACCCCAACCTCTCACACTGACATTGATTTCACACTGTATGGGGCTCTATCTCTCCCACCTCCACCTCTCACACTGGTATTGACTTCACACTGTATGAGGTTCTATCTCTCCCACCCCAACCTTTCACACTGACATTGACTTCACACTGTATGAGGTTCTATCTCTCCCACCCCAACCTCTCACACTGACATTGACTTCACACAGTATGAGGCTCTATCTCTCCCACCCCCTCCTCGCACACTGACATTGACTTCACACAGTATGATGTTCTATCTCTCCCACCCCCTCCTTGCACACTGACATTGCCTTCACACAGTATGAGGTTCTATCTCTCCCACCCTCAACCTCGCACACTGACATTGACTTCACACAGAATAAGGTTCTATCTCTCCCACCCCCTCCTTGCACACTGACATTGCCTTCACACAGTATGAGGTTCTATCTCTCCCACCCCCTCCTCGATCACTGACATTGACTTCACACAGTATGGGGCTCTATCTCTCCCACCCCCAACCTCTCACACTGACATTAACTTCACACAGTATGAGGTTCTATCTCTCCCACACTCAACCTCTCACACTGACATTGCCTTCACACCATATGAGGTTCTATCTCTCCCACCCTCAACCTTGCACACTGACATTGCCTTCACACAGTATGAGGTTCTATCTCTCCCACCCCCTCCTTGCACACTGACATTGCATTCACACAGTATGAGGTTCTATCTCTCCCACCTTCAACCTCTCACACTGACATTAACTTCACACTGTATGAGGTTCTATCTCTCCCACCCCAACCTCTCACACTGACATTGACTTCACACAGTATGAGGTTCTATCTCTCCCACCCCCTCCTCTCACACTGGTTTTGACTTCACACAGTATGGGGCTCTATCTCTCCCACCTCCACCTCTCACACTGGTATTGACTTCACACTGTATGAGGTTCTATCTCTCCCACCCCAACCTCTCACACTGACATTGACTTCACACTGTATGAGGTTCTATCTCTCCCACCCCAACCTCTCACACTGACATTGATTTCACACTGTATGGGGCTCTATCTCTCCCACCTCCACCTCTCACACTGGTATTGACTTCACACTGTATGAGGTTCTATCTCTCCCACCCCAACCTCTCACACTGACATTGACTTCACACAGTATGAGGCTCTATCTCTCCCACCCCCTCCTCGCACACTGACATTGACTTCACACAGTATGATGTTCTATCTCTCCCACCCCCTCCTCGCACACTGACATTGCCTTCACACAGTATGAGGTTCTATCTCTCCCACCCTCAACCTCGCACACTGACATTGACTTCACACAGAATGAGGTTCTATCTCTCCCACCCCCTCCTTGCACACTGACATTGCCTTCACACAGTATGAGGTTCTGTCTCTCCCACCCCCTCCTCGCACACTGACATTGACTTCACACAGTATGAGGTTCTATCTCTCCCACACTCAACCTCTCACACTGACATTGCCTTCACACCATATGAGGTTCTATCTCTCCCACCCCCTCCTCGCACACTGACATTGCCTTCACACAGTATGAGGTTCTATCTCTCCCACCCCCTCCTTGCACACTGACATTGCCTTCACACAGTATGAGGTTCTATCTCTCCCACCCCCTCCTCTCACACTGACATTGACTTCACACAGAATGAGGCTCTAACCTCGTACCTATCCCACTGACGTTGGATTCACACTGTATGAGACTCCACCTCTGAACCCCCCCCCCCCCCCCCCCTCCACCTCTTATCCCACTTGGTCAACGACCAATAAATGTAAAAATTCGAAATTAAAATTACTGCGGGGACCTTCACTACTTGAGTCAGCTGGAGATATCCAAATTCTGTGGCCAAAGTACATTGATGATGTTTGGCCAACACGGCAACAGAGCTGGGGGACTAGTCCGCAATATGTTGAGTGGATTGAAGCTGGGATGAATATGAAAGGGATATGAAACGCCTTTGTTTTGCAGTCAGTCGACTGGCAGTTGTTTGGCTCGCCGTGCGGGCGTATCAGAAATTATCCTTCAATCCACTCAAC
The DNA here is from genome assembly GCA_963971465.1 of Lepidochitona cinerea. Classification (NCBI taxonomy): domain Eukaryota; kingdom Metazoa; phylum Mollusca; class Polyplacophora; order Chitonida; family Tonicellidae; genus Lepidochitona; species Lepidochitona cinerea. Next base: position 14,655,825 of record OZ020552.1, on the reverse strand, counting down.
ATATTGCGGACTAATGTAATATCACCATAAGTTCGGTAAATTGAACTAACAACCGGGTGGACCGGTCCAAATTTACTTCACACACTTCCCATTCGCTCTTACAATTGGACACAGACTTTGGATATTTCCAGCTATAATAATAGTAATGTAGTATAAAACTTTAACACTTGAACTCGAAGATGAGTGAAGCAGCCCGTACTGTACGCCTTAGCCTACCTAACCGTCTCATCCTGATTTTCAATACATTCTTGCCGGTCAGGAAGTATAGCCTACCTTGCAATGGGTGCGGGTTGTGCCCTCAAAGTGAAGAGCCAGGGATAATATTACACATCCGAAAAATCCAAACAAAGGTAGTCCGACCACAATATAAAGTAGAGTTTTCCACGGAAGTATGAAAAAGGTTCTTTTAGGCGTGTTACTGTTAGTATATACATTGAATACCATATTGTCCATGTTGTTTGAAAAAAAATTAAAAACCTCGAATGAATTCTCCACGGACCGGCGATATTGTGAGGCTTAGTCAACAGAAATGTACGAGTGTCCAGCTGCAGTATGGGATTGAACGACTTATTTCTGCTCCTCGATGACAAGAGAAAGTATACAAAGTAATGAAAGGTTGTAATCCAAATGATGCAAAATATCATGGAAGGATGTGCTTTTGTGTCAGATCTTCTCCATGTCAGGGCAGTGCGTTTGAAGACATTTGCTAGTTGAGAGATTTTGTATCCCTTTTCATAAACGCTGACTGTGAGTGCGATATTGACATTTGTAAAAACGTAAACAAATAAAATGGCAGCTGGAAAACTAAGCACTCAGGATAGGAAGGATTTAGATCGTTTCACAAAGTTTTTGATTTATAAAAGTTTACAAATTATTGTTCAATCAAGACTAGGAGAAAAGGTGAAAACGAAGTCTAAATCAGTCTCTTCGGGGTCAGACTGGGTAAGTGTACTACGTAGGCTAATAATGTTTGATTAGGCCTGTCTACAAAATTCTAGTGTTACTATTACTGTATTGCCTATTGGTAGTTATGTTAGTATATTAATAATTTTAATAATTAACTATAATATATCTTGTGAAACTTGCTAACCAATGATAGTATTACAATATCCTTTATCTGATGTTAGCCCCAGGTGACTATTCTCGATTTCGGCATGACGTCACGATCCTGACAACACAGCTCCGAGGTGAAAACAATACCATAACGACGCCATTTTAACTGGCTGAGGGAAGACCACGTGAACCTAAGTACCCTAGCCGGTAGTTCAATTTACAGAACTTATGGTGATATTACATATACCAACGTTCAGTTTACGAATTTTGAAATGCTGGTCGGTAAAGTCCGACGCACTTTTGTCGGAAATTACAAGCCATGAAAATATTATTGTAACTGCTCTGTATGGACAATTTTTACCCCAGACTTGTTTAGGACTCATAAAAGATTATTCTTGTCCTCTTTTATTTATTTTATTTATTTGGCATGCACCGTTTGACCCAGTTCGAACGTCACGCAAAATGGCGGCAAAGCCTCCAAGAAATGACAGTTCGTTGTTGTTTAAGACCAGGTGTACGCCCTTTGGCATAGCTACATGTAATAAAAGCGGACCAGAATAATGTTTCATGGGTTTTAAAAGAGTCTGAAGTAGGAATCGTCCGTACTGAGGAGTTACAATAATATTTTCATGGCTTGTAATTTAAGCATCATTTCCACCTTGTATTTCAAATTCGTATACCGAATGTTGGTATATGTAATATCACCATAAGTTCGGTAAATTGAACTACCTAGCCGGCTGGTCAGGTACCCGGATGTCCGAAACCGAGAATCCTGCCATTCTGTTGGCTGTTGTAACAGAATGGCAGGATAGTCAACTGGGGCTAATCTGATGTACCCCACTACCGGTGTCCAACAGCCAGAGTAAATCTGGCATTATTTTGTACGGCTGTTCGATTAGTTATCATATAGGAATAGAGGAGTTCGAACCAGTTATCGTACACCTATATTCCCCCCCCCCCCCCCCCCCTGGAACCGATCGTTATCGTGATATCACAACAATAGTAATGTATATATCAGATGTCAACTATGACGTCGAAGGATAAATAGTTTGAATCCAAAAACTTTCTCTTTCTAAACATTTGTCGTTGGTAGCTGCAGCAGTGAGAAAAGGGATTTTTTCAATGGGCAGGATTTTGAAATGGTCCTTGACCGAATGAGTTAGTGTTGAAATGCCATGCCACGGGCACATCATATGGCTAAACCTGATTTTTTATCATAAAATATGATCTCTAAGTCCAGTGTGAATGTTGTCAATGACTCTCTGACACACACACACACTAGTCTCTTGATCCTGTTTTTATTCACTGGAATTCTCAAAATTCACAGGACAGTTTTAAAGATACACTGTAGTGATCCCTTGTCTGTTAAAGACGGAACAAATAAACTCCTAAGGCTTAACTCCTTGGGACCACTTTCAGAATATGTTGACTTGACCATCTTGTCTGTGCACTAAACACACCAAACACGGTGGTTAACTACTGCACTCGGTAATTTTGGCAATGTTGTCATTTTAATGGTTAGAATTTCTCGCAGACACCTTGATATTTTCTCTGACTTGAAATTATGGTCCAATTAATTAGCTACATGTATGACGTCAGCTGTTGAAAGAATTGTCAAAATGCCACATGTGGTCATTGTGAGGTTGAACGGAAGTGTCGATATATACATGTAACCTATATCCTGGCAAAAGGATTTTATCCTGAACCCACACAATTTCTACGTAATATCATTATATTATTAATCTGCTACAGTTGTTTTCCTTTTTTCAGTTCAACTTGGCCATCAAGGATATGTCTGAAGTTCATAGTGAAAGCAAGAAAAATGTAATTTGGCAGCAATTGTCAGTGGGTCAGTATGTGTGTGTGGAGACATCGTTGAAGACTGCTGAGGGTGATTCAATGGTCTTAGAGACTTGGTGTATAGAGATCACAGACCAATTGGATCCAGCAGCAAGAGTTTCTTACACTGTCTACAATAGGATGGGTATAGCTCTCAAGTCCTTGTTCAGTGTCACACGAGTCACTCCTGCTTATAAACTGTCCCGCAGACAAGGTGCAGACAACTACATCATTTGTTATCATGTGTACTGTACAGAACCTCAATATTGTCAGCTTGGGGATGGTTATCAAACTGCTAAAGTAGGATGCGTTCCTACACCAATAGGCACAATCAATATTAGCGTGGCTTATCGAGTTAAACTTCTGATCTCTCCACAAAAGACCTGCAAAGAATTACCATTCGAAGCAAAAGATGACCATTTTAAGCCCGACAACAGCCCCAAGAAAGCAAACCTGGCGAAACCATGCAGACTCGGTTACAGAAGGTACCATACATATTTGGAGCATCATAATTCTTGGCCCTACTATTTTACACTTGAAATTTAGGATTTTATTATATATCTAAATTGAATGAGAAAAAGGTTTCTAATTGTTAAAAAATTAAACTTGTTTAATTTTTCTGATGAAAAGATGTCTCTTTTCCCAAAAGTATGAATAAAGTACAGTTTGTATTACTCTCTGTGGAAAATATTGCCTAATGGTCCAATGTCTTAACTTATCTTGCTAAATGCTTAGACAGAATGATAATGGAGGTTTTTATGTATGTACTATTATGTGTGATTTGTTTGCATGTCCCCCCCCCCCCTCCCTCCTCCATGACAACCATTAAAATAGATATCTTGTCATTGTGAGTTGTAATAGTAAAGTATGGCTGGTTGTTTTATTTTAGGGAGAGTGTATGTGAGGATTGTGGTTCAGAAACTCAGGGTGGCTGTTCTACTACCTTCTCTAACAGTCCCTCAGAAGATCCAGTGGACCCCCAGGTTACAGACAACATTCCACAGTCTGAACCCATCCAAATCAAGGCCAGGCAGGACAGTAGACCAGATGAATTCAGACCACACAGGTTGGTCAATTAGGAAGGCAGTACATTTATATATCTCTTAGTAAAATATAGCCTTTTTGCTTTGTGTGATAGTTTCTCACTTGGACATAAACTAGCCGAGAAATCTTGGCTCTGTCGAATTTTTTTTTTTCCGTGTTCGTCATAGCCAAGACCACTTCCATAGTAAAAAAAGGATATAAGTTAAGGAGACCCGCCGAAAAAATTGGCGGCGCAAATTTCACAACAAATAAGCAAAGAATAAAATATTTACCACTGCATTCCGATAGTATAGACCACAAAGAAGAAGTTTGTCAAACTTACGCCGCTGTAAAGTGGTAAACTTTCCCTTATGCAGTAAATATTTGTGTCGAAGTCCACTGGCTTTCAACCTGACGTAACCGCCATAGTAAAACATTTAAACAACCAGTTAAACTGTGCGGGGCGTCGTATAAATACTTCAATCATATATCTTTAGTCACTTTACAGCATAAGTTTGACAAACTCCTTCTTCGTGGTCTATGCTATCGGAATGCAGTGGTAAATATTTTATTCTTTGCTTATTTGTTGTGAAATTTGCGCCGCCGATTTTTTAGGCGGGTCTCCTTAACATATATCCTTTTTTTACTATGGAAGTGATCTTGGCTATGACGAACACGAAAAAAAAAAAAAAAATTCGGCAGAGCCAAGATTTCTCGGCTAGGACATAAACCATACATTGGTGGGTTGTGGGTCCTGGGACAGAGTCAGTCAGTAGAGTGATAGTTTCTCAGTTTGACATTGACCTTCCATCCATGGGTTTCTGACTGGGTTTTCACTCGAATGACCTATGTGGGACGGTTGCCAGTTACCAACGGAAGGTCGTGGGTTTCCTCCGGGCATAGAGCCTGGTTTCCTCCCACAATAAAACTGGCAACGCCGCCAAATAAGTGAAATAATCTTGAGTGTGGCGTAAAACACGGCAGAGAGATAGTTTCTCAGTTTGACATTGACCTTCCATCGATGGGACACGGGTCCTCCAACGGAGTCAGTCGGCAGAGAGATAGTTTCTCAGTTTGACATTGACCTTCCATCGATGGGAAGTGGGTTTCCCGACGAAGGTCCATGTCACTGAGCTTTTTGGTCAAACTCTTTAAGTACATGTTCCAACACATGTGCCACAAGGTTGTTCATAAATCCTTTAAAGGACCAATCCTGGTATATTTTCATTTCCCATACATTATGTTGTTCCAATGTTCTTAGGTGTGGCATTTGGAAACTCATGTAGATCAGAGGTAAAACTGTATTACTGATTGGATTGGGAATCCAGTAACCACGTAAAATCACTCAATCTGTTTTCTTTATTATGTTATTTAGCACCCCTGAAAGGATGGCCCCTTTTCCACCCATGTATAAAGTAGGGGCTTTTGCTCAACCTCGACAACCAGGGGAGTTAAAGACTGACTTTGAAGATGTGCCGTTCTATAACTTACTTCACCAACCCGGCAGGCTGGAGTCTGCAATAAATAGCTCAGGGATGAAGATGCAAACAAGTAAAAAATCCCTGAGTGCTGAAAACATGGAGAATATAGGGACATCATCTGGTAGTGCAAGTGGATCTACTAAAAGTGCTAGTAGTGTTAGTATGGCTTCAGCTCCGGAGGATTTCGTCATGGTCGAATTGGTGAGTCACAGGGAATACCCAATTTAATTGGCTAATCTGCTTTCATTCATAGTCTAATTAGAGAACTGGCCCCACCCACCACTACTGACTTTTTTTCTCCAACAATGTACATGATAATGAGAAATAATTAATGCTTCTCAACATAATTAGTTTTGTGAACAATAGAAGCTTTTGACATCTACCGGTATGTCTTTCATCAAATGCATTTTATATAGGCATTGGCATAGGCGTCGAAAGCTTCTGTTGTTTACAAAATTTATTGTGTGGTGATGCCCTAATTTTTTCTCACTAGAATGGAATTCACGTTTACAGAGAGATTCAACAAGTCTTATAACATACATGATGCAAAGACAAAACAAATTGCAGGCTACTGAAACATTTGCTCTCTTTGTCAGTTCACTGGATTGACAGACTGCACAATCCTTAAACTTCCAAGTTCATTAAAGTAATCTGTATTTTCCTTTTTTGACAACTTAACTACGGAAATAATCTAATTGCTTTCTTGTTTCAGAAAACTCCCTTTGCTGGTACAGATACAAACAGTGATTTAAACAAGTTTTATCGTGAATGTCAGGGAGCGCCTCCATTGATAATGTTCGAGGAGGAATCGGATGTCAATCAAACTCTCAATGAAATAACCGACCAATTAGCTATGTTTGAATCCAGCATGAACGACTTTGATTATTTTGTATCTTCTCTTCACGAGTCGGATGAAAGTCCAGCAGCACTTTAGTGTGGACTCAATGCTGTGGCACAAAACGGCCCTTTCTGAGGTTACTGTTTGAACAGTTTGTAAGTTTTTAACAGTGTTTGTACATAATGTACATACCCCAAGAAACTTTTTAAGATTATTTTGATTGTCATATTGTGATCTGTGACTGTAAAAATGGATGTGCTTTCCTCCTCCCTCTATATCTTTGGATGAGAAGTCTACATAATGTATTTGGGTATCTGAGTACCAGTGACATTTATCACCATGTCGACAGATGGATGTTTCTCACTGTTAGTTTAATAACGTTACATGAAATATGGTGAAGATTTCGTCGCCCATAAATGTTCATGTAGGTTGTCACTTACACTATTCATCCCATGTCTCATTAATATATCCTGGCTATTTTACTATCTGTATGACTATCAGAATAAGAATGGAACCATAACTCTAAAAATGTATGTTGGGTCTTGAACATTTAAGAATTACATTTATAACAGGCACACTTGTCCTTTTCTGTCAAATATTAAGACCAATTTTCTGCCAGTTTGGGGGTAATAATTTACATATTTTCTGAGAGGTAATTGGTAGTTGTTATTCTATTAAAACATCTAGAATTGCTAAAAGAAAATTGGTAGTTGGCATCCTATAAAAAAAATCAGTACTATGAGATCAGCCAGAGTTGTAAGTCCAGATATTTGGGATCTTTGAGGACAATGATGATACTCAGAATCTTATGGAACTCTGGAGATATCTGGTACATCTGTTAACTGGTATATAAAATGAACCATTCGTGGCACCCCAAACAAGAACAGGCAAGTTTCACATTATTGATTAATATTATTTGGAATAGAATACCTGATTTATATATCTAATTTATATCCAACTAGTCTTCCCTGTATAATGTTTGATTCACTCAACCTGTTTGTACATCTTATTTGCTGTGACAAATATATATATATTTATCTTGATAATGTATTATATCTAAAGGCCATACATGTACAAATATATATTTATCATCAATATTTCAAAGAAAGTGCTTTATTTTCTTCATAGGATTTTAGGATTTCAATTTTAAGCATAATTTGTCAAAATTGGAAATTTTTACTCTGCTATGTACAGGAATAGTTTAGATGCACAATTTGACAAATTCCATTAAAGGCAGTTCACATATCCTGAAAGTGTTAAATTAAAAATGTCCATGTCCATGTCCTAAATAAAATAAATAACAAATAACATGAAATGTAGGACTCCATATTTTTACTCTTATTTAGTCATCTTCTTATAAACATGACTAAATAAAGAGTAAAAATATTGAGTCCTGCATTTCACTTTATTTAGAATAAAACAATGGGTATATCATGTGAAACTCATCAGTGGAAATAATGATTTTTATAAATATCATGATATAAATTATATTGTGTGTATGAATGGTGGGGAGTGTCATGTTGATCAGAATGATTTTGCAGACAACTATGCAAGTCTGCAAATGTCTCTACAATAATAAACTTACAATATTCATACCAATTACAATTGCCTCAAGTGGTTTTCTGAAAAAAGTATTATATATTTGTGTTTCAGCCCAATAAGGCCGGCATGTATAGGGCCCAGATTATTAAAGAAAAATACAAACTGTTTCAGAATAAAATGGCTAGATCTCTGAAAGGTCTATTAGTCAGCACTGAACTCCCTTTATATCTGCCCTCTGCCTAGTGGCATACATCATTCCTACAAACGGACGCGCCAATAAGCTAAAACAACCAACCCTCTATAGAAACCAAATTACATATGTTCCTTTTCTTTTCCCATTACCATAGTTTGTTCAATTTCAATTGACCTCTTACCATAGTTGAAGATCCATACAATTTGGTCAATATATAACAGTATTTCAGAAAATTTACTGACCAAAGCCAAACTCCTGTCGGTCTTCAACCTAATGAAATAACATGGATTTCAGTTTATTACAGCAACCTATGGCTGGGTATAACCATCTAAATGACACATGTGTTTAGTGTCTATAAATATATTTTACCCTCAGTGGCCAGAGGTAGGTTTCTTTAATGCTTTACTCCAAATGTGAGACTGGCTGGAGCATTGTGGCTCACCTTTTGCCATGTATGCTGACCCAGCAAAGATTGATTGATTGTTTGGTGTTTTACGCTGCGCTCAAGATTATTTCACTTATATGGCGGCGTTGCCAGTTTTATTGTGGGAGGAAACCGGGCTCTGTGCCCGGAGGAAACCCACGACCTTCCGCTGGTAACTGGCAACCATCCCACATAGGCCGTTCGAGTGAAAACCCAGTCAGAAAATTTTCCAATTTTTTGACTGAGTGGGATTCAAACCCGCGACCCATTGGTGGAAGGCTGTTTGGATTGAGCGTCCAACGCTCTACCTACTGAGCCACGGAGGCCCCTGACCCAGCAAAGAGAAACATTAAGTATACCAAATATATTATCCTTGTTGACGTTCTGTGTAACCTAATGTCCAAATTTAGATGTGGGTGTCCGAGAAGGGTGATCTTTTGGTCAGTTGGTACTTTTGTTGCCATATAACCATAGCTGTTGAGAGTGACGTCAAGCCACAATCAATCAATCAACCAAATGTGAGGATACCACTGAAATGGCAACTTTGATTATTTCACAGTCTTATCCAAACTAAAGTTTAGTTGCCCGTGGATACCAGAGTAAGGAGACATGTCGTCATGGCCACAGAGACTGATCAAAATATTGATATTTTTCTGATACAACAAAATGTTGATATCACTTGGTTTCTAAAGGAATACTTTTTGTAAACGTAGTGCAACTAGTCTCCAGGGCCTAGTTTCACAAAGCGATCTTAGCTACCATGGCAACCAATGCTAAAGGTATACGTTGCCATTGGTAATTAAGATCACCTTAGGCTAAGATCGCTTTGTGAAACTGGGCCCAGGATTTATCTTCTAGTGTTTTGAAAAGAATGAACATCCATCACGGTTATTTAAAACGTTATGTTTACAGACACTATTTCGGTGTTGGACAGAACTAAAACTGTATGGGTTTTCCTCATTTAAACAAAAATGCATTAGTTTTCAACAACTTCCTTAGCCCCTTGTCGTCACGACAATCAGAATTCATGAATTTCAGAATTTGGTAGCTCATGCCACTTAAGGTGCCATTTTGAAGTTTAAGGTCATAAAGGAAGATGTCAATTGTTTATTTATATGCACACATATTTACATAATTATCGATGCCCCAAGATGTACCTAGCCTGCCCATGATGTGATGTAACGATCCTAGTATCTAGATTGAAATGCTGTGTTTAATATACAGTTGGTTAATCCGTAAAATGCATTATCTTTTTGACCTCCGATTTCTCAATTGGACATCTATAAAATAAAACGTTAAAATAGCATAAGCTGCCAAAATTTACACATTTTTCATAGATATTGATCGGCATAAGTGGGATTGAAGATCGTGAAAAAACTAAATGATTGATATTTTAATGTGAAAAATTCAATAAGTCAAACGCACATATGAACCAAAATAGTGTCCAAAATGTAAAGAAAATGTAGATAACTGGGAGGAATGTTTATTCATTCATTCTGAGCCTGCCCTAAGTTAAATCGCTGTACATTTTTGAGACTTGTAGTGCTAAAAAGCTTACAAATTGTACTTTTTGACAAAAATAGTCAATAGAAGAAATTTGTTTTCATTACAAAAATAATCAACATTTTGGCAGCTCATGCCACTTTTAAGTTGTTTTACACCCTACAAATGTTGCTTTTTGGCAGGTCTTTTTTATACTTACCAGTTATATTGTTTAAACAGTTTCTTGGTAAGGTCTTTAAACAACACAACAAAAGGATTTTTCATAGTTAAATATTTATTGTACAGATAAGTACTTTTGATAAATTGACAGGGGAGACCATGGTATATCACATTGACATCGTTCAGTCACATTCATGGAATATATAGACATTATCATTACACAATATTAATTATATCTGAGTATTTAGCCCGATTTGATAGGAAATCAATAATAATAACAATTGGACATTAAATATTTCCATGGTAGAGTAAATATTCATTATGATTGGTTTGGATTACACTTATACAATATATTTAACATTCAGTCAAATCACAGTCTTCTGTTAAATATGGAGAAAAATGTATCCTGCTCCATCTGATTACATACATCAAACCCAGTACTTTGTGGGGTTACCATAAGTTTAATATCAATTAACTGAAACCTTGTGGCACACTAAAACACCCTTACTCATAACATCAGAGACATTTACAAAACAAACACTACGATTGATCAAAGCTGTCTCAATGTTATTTCACTTATGGTATTTTACAAACACAAAAACAAGCACATACATTGCCAGGTTTATTAACAAAGAAAGCACACAGGCACAGGGATTGCCAGGTTTATTAACAAAGAAAGCACACAGGCACAGGGATTGCCAGGTTTATTAACAAAGAAAGCACATCGGCACTGCCAGGTTTATTAACAAAGAAAACACGCCGTCACAGGGATTGCCAGGTTTATCAACAAAGAAAGCACACCGGCACAGGGAGTGCCAGGTTTATTAACAAAGAAATCACACAGGCACAGGGATTGTCAGGTTTATTAACAAAGAAAGCACACATGCACAGGGATTGCCAGGTTTTTTGACAAAGAAAACACATACATGCATTGCCAGGTTTATTGGCAAAGAAAACCAGGCCTCCCTGGGATTCTATTTTTTTATTTTAAAACTTTGATTCAAAACCGTGACCTATCAATGATAGACCTTGGTCTGCATCATCATATATATCGCCACCAACTTGCCATGCGCTGATTGGTCCATTCCAAGTAAACTTTGTTTGATTGTTCAACATGGCTGCATTTTATTATGGACACAACAAACATTATTACACATCATGAATGGCTTCATTGTGTAATTATTAAATGAACATAACAAACATCATTTGATCATAAGACAATAGGATATTCCAAATCATTAAAATTCACACTGGAAATTGTCTCTCTTGATAGTCTCTCTACAGTGTAGACCTCAGTTCAAGTCATGAACTGGGGCATTTTATTTAAAATATTTTGCACTACACTAATCACTTAAAAATTATGGCACACACTTACATATAAGATAAAACATAATACAGTAAATAAAATGTAAAAAAAATCTGTTTAAAACATCTTGAATTGAAATAGTGACTTGTAACTGTAAATTGGCTAAATATGCATTTATTACCGTATTTCTTCTAAAGATTCGACCAATTTTTTCCTCACAAGGATTCGACCATAAGAAGAAAAAGAGACTAAATGTGGCCAGACGAATCCATCCATTAGAGAGGATTCCAGGCAATACGACCCACTGTGCCGTCCTATAGTCCACGGTAATCCAATTCTTTCTTGAAAAGCTGGCGCAGTTGGACGCCTGCACACTTCGGGGGCTTGAGCAATGCCGAGTTCACGTCAGTTATTTGCGTATCGGCTTTTTGTGGGAAATGACCAGATTTAATTGACCTCTTTGGATTATATTTTAGAATTTTACTACTGTAAAGATTATGCAAAGTGTCAAGGCTTCTACGTTGCTCGTTTTCTGCGTTTTTTCCGTAGGAATGTGTTGTTGTTCCCTTTCTTCGCCATGCAGCTAGCCGCACATGTGTGTCTCATCCTGTTTTAAGGACACGAGACAAGATTAAAAATAAACCTCGGAAAGAATAAATAGGAATCGTATGGAACACAATGAGTCTGGAATTGTTTTCTAGAAGATTAATTATTCGAAAAACCGTCCAAAGTCGATGCAGATTATAACCGCTTTAGCCAACGCCCGACTTTCCATAAAGCGGTAGCCTATCGGTAGGCATATCTGAAAGTGAGACGACGTGCCCTTCTACTATTTTTACATCAAGGAGCAATACCTTACTTTTATGATTTATGGGTAATTTAATTGTTCAGGGTTTTACACTGGGTACTGTAATACGATATGTATTTTATTTTATCAGCATATTATACTTTTCAAGATTTTCAAAAATGTCTTATTAGGCCTACTGATGAAAAGGCCGGAACTCAGCGGCCCATCTCGACTCAATGGCAAAGGAAATTTCCGCCATTAGAATAGCCGAATCTTTAGAAGAAATACGGTAAACGTAATGCTTAAACAAAACAAGCTTTATGTAATGGCCTAGATGTCACACAAAAAGCAATTGAAATATGTATTTATTTCGACACAAATACAAAAATATAATGAAGTATTCATCATACTGGACTTTTGAATGCTTTCATACCTTTGCTGCACAAAATGATAATTACATATGCGCTTTATGATAATGAAAAGAAAGCATAATTATATCAAATATATCTTTTACCTGATTACAGGACTAGCAGTAAGACGCATTAAGTCAAATAAGATAACGTGGGACGCCAGTTTATGGGACCATTGGAATGCTGGACTTGCTAAAATCAAATAAGCTGGAGAAAAAAAAAACGGCACCAGGGCTAGAATTTCAAAAACTTTTGTGAGGATCCAAGTGTCAAATTTTGCGAGAATCCAGCAAATCCAAACATACAAAGATCTCTATTTAACATCATGCTAATGTTTTATAAATGCTGTTAAGCAGAATGAATTATAAAAGAATCCTATCAACCTGATGAAGGAAGATGAACTTTGTTTTGAGTGGCTATGCAAAAAGAGTCAGTCCCATTTAACAAAGAAATGAAATTAATTTATCAATGACCACTGATTCTCGCAAACACATACCTGCGAGAGTCCCTATGCGAATAAATTCAGAGATTTGCATGGAAATTTGAGCCCTGGACACAGAGGCCACGGGTGTGGGCAGTGTCGGCCATTGGCTTTCGATGTCCACCATAAAATTGAAGCTTGCAATAAATCTTCCATTATTATCATTGCAGTATTTTTTTAAAAGCCAATTAAAACATTTATAAAGTAATAAAATCAACTGTATAGTAGTGAAAGAAAAACGATAATGAAACACTAAAAATAACCCGTTTAAATTAATGTTTTGTTAAAATTATATTTCTTTAATTTAATTTTTTGTTATTCTCATGAAGAATATTACCATTGGACAAATGTTGCGGCTGTTCAACTCCAGCGATAAAGAAGTAGGAATCAAAGTCAAATAATGCTGTCACATGATACCCCATGTTGGTTATAGCTATCCCATATTCACATAGAGAAAATCCACTGAAAGCTGCAAATAAAAACCATGAGTGAATAAACATAAAAAAGAATAAGAATTTACTACAATGGGGTTGTTTAACAAAGCTATGCATAGAGATTAAGTTTTATGCCATACTCAAGATTATTCCACATATGGCTGAGTTTTAAGGTTTAGCGGAGGATAATTCATTAAGCTACTGTAAAGCCAAACGGTGACTTAGATAACTTAGACAGCATTGTTTCCATTAGAGAGGCAGTGACAGGCTTGTAGGGGAACCAAGGGACAGAATTTCACTTGTCAAAGGGGAGTAATGTTCAAAGTTTAATGGAGTGCATCATGGGAGATTTCTGCAAAGTGGAACGAGTTGCTTGCCGCGAGAGCCTACAAAAAAATTAAAGGACCATAGAGAGCGCATTTCCAAGGTCCAACAATCCTGACTGACTTTAATCCTTGCAGAAGTAACCCTACCTAGTGGAAGACAGAGTATTCTGTGTTGGTAAAAGAAAACAAGAAGACCAGCTGTAGAGGACATGATTAACACAAACAGAAGCTTCTTCCACCAATAAGATCTCTCCTCCTGTTTTCCAGAAAAATAAATATAAAGAATATTGAGAATATTTCAAAAGAATATGAGCAACAAAAATGATCATGTTTAAGGGGCATTTAAAAGTTGAAGGCATTTATTTTATGGGGGATTGCAATTGTAATAATTTAAAGTGATATCCCATTACAAGGACTATTTAAGAAAGAAACGATGGTCTGCAAAACCTACAGAACTGTTACCGTACAAAAGTTGATTTACAGAGTGTCATCAGAATCTGACAACTGTTGGTCATTGACGGAAAGACTAAGGTGATCAAATGTCAAATGGTAACCAGTTTGTACCTTCTCTGTCAATTCTCCTGGCCTGGCCCAGCGAAATAAGATAGTATTGAGCAGCATATAACATAACGAGGTAACCATAAAGACAACAAAAATCTTCTCATGAACAGCTAAAATGGATTAAAAAATAAAACAAAACATAAATACACAAACTTTTCAAGAAGTAGTATTGATTGATTGATTGATTGGGGCTTAACGTCGCACTCCAAGAAGTAGCCAGTAACTTATTGTATTGACCATCAATGAAGATACATTTTGTAACAGAATGCATATGAATAATTCATTTTCCATGTGGACTGTTTTACGGTAACTGCCAAAGTTTTTGCTTCCTCCTCCACTAAACATGGCAAGGCTGCCATATAAAATAATATTGTGCATGACTGAAAATATCAATCAATCAATTTCCTTTGGTGGAACCTTATAATTCTGTAGCTGCTGGTGGCATGACACCTCTGTAATCTATCAGTCTGATGGATGATTATACATATCATCAAGGGCATCATATTTGGATCAGAATTATGAAAACCAATACAGTCAAACCTAGACAAGCACATCCTTTATACCCTTTCAGTAGGCAGTCCAAAATTGAATAAGAGAACACCTGTCTTAAGAGGCCACTTTTCACATTTCCCTTAGTTGGTCGCTTAAACCAGGTTTGACTATTCTATGATATTTCTGTTCTTCCTGTGTGCTGAATAAAATGCACTGTCATTTACATAAATTTGTTTGTGTGACGAGCAATAACTTTTACAGAGAACATACAACATAGTAAGCAGTGATACTGTCTAAAATAGTAACTAATGTACGTGACATTTAAGAGATTTAATAATGTTTTACTCCGTACTCAAGATTATTTCACTTGGGTATCTGGCAACTTTTCCACATACATTAGGAGAACACCTGGCAATTAACATCAGAATTAAATACTTCTTAATAGAGATAATACTCACGATAATTGTCTCTGTTGGATATATATGTAGTTCCAATCAAACAACTGTTTTCAACTATATTCAGCCAAAAGTTTAATCGCACAAGACTAAGATAAAGTTTCTGATATTTCTCATTTATGTTAGGTAATTGTCGTTTGTAATAGTTGTGGTACATAATGGCCACAGCAAACCTTGGGGTAGAATGCAGAGCAATACACACTCGCCATACATAACTCTGTGGTGTGACACCAGTGACGGCACTCACTGAAGGAATGAAATTATCAACCTAAAAAAAATAACATTAATTTTTTTAAAGAATTTAAAACAAGCATTGAAATAAAAAAAGTGTCAAGTAAGTCAAATCTTAAGTAAAATACATAAAGTGAAACACATATAAATGCAGTAAACATTCTATAAAACCCCTAAAACAAATCCATACATGCTTGACTCCCATATCTATCTAAGATGATAAAACATAGCCTACAAGCTAAGTTGGAGTAGCAGGTTAGAATTTATTAGTGAATGAGAGAAGAAAATAAAGCTTCTATTACATTCTCATCTACCAAAGCCACAAAGCCAGCAAATACTAAATAGATGTTAATTTGCGAAGTGACTCCCAAACCTCAGACAGATTAGTTTGATGTATTTGTCTGATGGTTCGATTTCATTTTTTGATTTGGTTGTTGAGTGAGAACACAAACTTAGATCTGTTCAGACTTTCCAATTGTAATCCTTAAAATCATTTTGTATATTTATGATCACTAAAACACACGGGCACAGGGAAAATCTTCTTGTCTAAAATAGCCATGGAGACAAGTTTCTAATTGTGTTAAAAAGAGGTATATCATTTAGACCTTTATACCCCATAAAAATCATTTTGTATACATGTTTATATATAAATATTTTTTGTAAGCCTAAAGGCAGCTGAAGTAAAATTGCTTATTAAATGTATGAATGCAGGCGCAAATGCAATGATGATGGTCTAATACTAAATAGAGACGTCCCAAACCCCCCTGCATCCCTTTCCAAGGTTTATCGATGCTTTACAGCGTGCTCAATGTTATTTCACTTAAATGGCAAGGTTGCCAGGTTTAGAGGGGAAAGAAACCAGGCTCTATGCCCGGAGGAAACCGCAAACCTATGGCGAGTACCTGGCAAGTCTCCACATACGGTGATTGAATGAAAAATCCACTCAGAAATTTTTCAATTTTTATTTGGTCCGAGTTGGATTTGAACCTGTGCCACATCAATGGGACGCCTGTGTCAGACTGAGGGACTATCACTCTAAGCAACTAAGCCACCGAGCCCCCCTCCACCTTCCAAGGAATGTGAAAATTTGTGATTAGGATTCAAAAATGACATCAGATGAATATTCAACTCATTTGGAATTAATGTGCAATTTTCAGGGTTTGGACATCTACCCCAACCCAATGTCATCATCTCATACATATAATATGGTCTTATGGATATGATGTAAACAGATGCAGAGGGCATTTAAACTCGTCAGATGTAGTACCTTATGTTGATGACATGTGGTCTTGAATAAGTCCAGTGGGACATCAGAATAGCTTAAATCCATTCAAGATATTGTGAACGATCATCGCTGAATTAGGATGATGATTGGTATAGTAATAGTAATGACAACAATCAGGAGAGTAAAGAATAGCAGATATCACTTGGGACGCTCAGTGATAGCTTATCTCTTTAGCATTGTGATCCCTGCAAGACTTACGCTTATCTATCTTTATCTAACTGACCAAGTACCTGCTATTCTTTACTCTTCCCCTTACTCAAATCTCAAAGACCCAATAGACAATACTGGCAATAGCTTTAGCCTTTACCAATGTATAAAATAAAAAGGGTGCAGGTCCGATGGCCCGCCAGCCAAATAGCCCGCTACCAAAATGGCCCGTTGTAGGAGTCGGGTGGCCCGATCAATATAATCAGTTACCTATTGTGCCAGAAGCTCGGCCTATGCAGCCAGAGATAACACTTGGCTTGTTGACTGACAAACAAATGTACGCTATAGGTGGCAGTGTGATCTGTTGTCTGTTGAATAATTACTCAAACCCAACAGTGAAAAATAGAATGTTTTCATTTTAATTTATTGAAACTGTAAAGTAAAATACAGAAAATAAAGTTATACTGTATAATACTAAAGTTGTCGTTACAAGACTTTATTTCTTTGTTCAAAATTCTTGCTTCGTCAATTTCCGTGCTTCGCTAATTTCCGTACTTAGTGATTTTGAGTAAAAGATAATAAACGCATGGTGACGTTTTCAATATTTCAACAAACTTTACATAATAAAGTAGTAAGGAAACTCTGTAGATATTTATGGTGTATTCTCAATATTTCGACTTTAATTAAGTCATCGTCAGGAGAATTATGAGTACATCAAAAGACATTTATATAGAAAAACAGAATACAGTACAATGATCGTTGACACTAAGAAGGCATGGGAGATTAAAATTTTGTTACAATAGAGCAGGGTTCTAAAGGGCAGTCATAATACCTAGCCAGGCTAATAAATTAAGTAAACATCTGTCACTGAAATCATTGCTAGGTCATATGCATACATTCACAGTAATAGTTGGTAAATTGGTACTAATACAAAGCGTCAATTAAATGATTTGTTTTCCAATAATCCTTACAGTTAATCTTTAGATTATGGATAAATTCTTAGTCTTTGAACCGAAAAGGGCTTCACCACAGGAATAAGATTATCAGATATAACACGTGTTGCTTGAGTAAAGTTGAGTTAATCTTCCCGTCTATATATTCTGCAACTTTCGCCAAAACCATTATAGTTTATACAATCTGCTAGTTACAATGAACCCGGAATTTCCTTGCGTTGTTTGCACTCAAAATGTTCGGCCAAGACAAGAAGCTATGGAGCGTGGCCGGTTTAAAAGATGGCAACATCGAGTCAAATGCACGCCAGATTTTTTGATTGGTTTTATTAAAATCATGCACTATGTTAATAACTAACTATTCGAATTTCCACTGACTAGCTTGACGAATAAACCGAAATATTGAATACGGCGATTTTGCGTATAAAGCGCAGACTGTCCGGGGCATGTCAAAGCCGAACGAGTGAAGACTGCCGAGGTTTGTTCCGACTGGGCATTGGTAATTAGAATGACATCATACCCCCGCTGACATCATGCAGTCAGCGTGTACAGCCTTACAGTTGAATGCATGTTATAGACTAGACACAGCGGGCCTTATGACTAGACATATCGGGCCTTACGGTAGCGGGCCATTTGGCTGGCGGGCCATCGGACTGTAATTCAATAAAAATATTCACTTACACTACAAACCGTCTCGTTAACAAGGTCAGGTTTGAAGATTATACACGTTATGAAACAATAGACTAGTGAAAACAATGGTAATGACACCGTTACAATAGATATTCGTAGAAAAGGAACACGTAAAACGATTCCGTTAAATTTCTCGGGTGTGGCATAAAGCGTTGTTGTTGTTGTAGATGGAGGGCTCGTTGATGTTGAGTCACTTTTCTCCATGGTTACGCCCGTGTATCGTTGCTCTTGACTTTAAAAATATATTATTACTTCGATAGTTTCACAGCACCGTCACTTTAATGTTAAGAAATGAGAAAAGTTAAAGCATAACATTCCAGACATACAAATTAATTCCCCTTGCTTTAAAACAGTTTCTGTGTTTTTGTTTATACTAAATATTGAACATTAAAATAAGACGGACAAGACCAAAAAAAAAAACTAATATCTTTTTAATAAAAACAGCAATTTTTTAAAGATGAAATATAGTACGCCATAGATCATAAAAACCACGTATTGTTTTTAGTTAAATTTGTTAAATGGCACCTGTCCGCCCCATGTTGATAAAACATTTCTCTATTTGAAAATACCCCAACACCAACATGGCGGCGGTAAGACTTAATTTGTAAACAATAACACGTGGGAAAATGTCCAGACCGGCCCTGTCGAGTTGAATCCGTGTTATTATTTTCTTTATAAGAAACCGGTACTCGAATGAAGAATTGACTACTTTCCTCTTCAAGGAACGGGACTGTTAAAATTTGTTTACTGATTATGAGTAAATGAAATTCGTTTTTGCAAATTATGTACGGGTATCCGATCAGTTATCGTACACTTTTGCCGGTTTTTCAAGGCTACAATTTACATCAGTGTTTGCATTGACAAAAAATTTCACAGAAGTGAAGCTGGGCTCAGCCGACTTTTGTTATAATAGTTTAATTTCTCCCAAGACTCTGAAATAATTTTTTAGAGACCGGACATTCAACCGCTCGTCTGCGTGTTTTTGTTGAGCGACGGGGACCAGTTATCGTACACCCAACGTTAAAGCTGTTGTGACGTCATCTTTCGTGTTCGAAAATTCCCCGACACGGCCAAAGGCGACTATTCTTACATCGCCTGACAAATGTAACTTCATAAAAAGTTCTATTTATATTTGGAGGTTGAAATTTTGCAAGAAGATGCCTCGATGAGTAAGCTGGCTGTCATCGACGGGAAAACCCGATCGCTTGGGTTAAAGACGCATAAGTGTTGGGTGTACGATAATTGGTTCTGTACGATAACTGATCGGATACCCGTACCTAGCCCCATGCATGCAGGTGACTATCCTGCCATTCTGTTGTATACTTTAACAGAATGGCAGGATAGTCACCTGGGGCTAGGCCGTACCGTATCCTTAATCAATGACAATATCAATGAGTCAATATCAGGTTGGGGAAATGCCCGATCTGAAGTCCACTCCTGAACGGGAGTAACACCCCTGAACGAGCCATAGACCACACTCTCGATCGGGAGTTGAGTGGGTGAAAAAGAAAAAAAAAACAAATGTATGCAAATAAAACTTCCCATTCCAAAATTATCTATCAAACTTCTGTCTATTTCACCACAGGCACACGGAGTGCTCTCTGTTATCCACCCTCTGTTATACTATTAATGTGGACAAGGCAGGAAACACTTATTCTGACTGCCTCCAGCAAAACCCGTCAGAATTTCTTAAAAATATCTCCTTTGTACATTACACTTCACACGAGTCTCAGAGAGATCCTTGTCAAGCAATATCGAGGCCTAAGAGCAAACAAAACACCCTTTGCTGAATGATTTATCAAGTTTTCCAGCGAAATTCAAGTTGACAGAAAATTCCAACCGAAGTCTCAGACACTTGCCGCTCTGGGAGCCTCGCGTTCACTTCGGAGCTTTACGGAATCTGTAAAACGGTTTGGAATTGGCGCGCACAACCGTTCGTAAGATCCTGTAAAGCCCAAAGTGAAAGCGAGGCTCCCAGAGCGGCAAGTGTCTGAGACTTCGGTCGGAATTTTCTGTCAACTTGAATTTCGCTGGAAAACTTGTGTTTTTCGTAAACTGAGCGAATGTGTCGGATGACATAATTTATTCATATCCGAGAGGTCAATGGTCAACTGGGACAAAATCTGTGAGGTCAAAGGACATCCCATCAAATTAAGATGGCCGCTCCGAAACAGATGACGGGACAATATGTCCACTTTTCGCCAAAAATATACATATAAAAAGTTATTTAAGGAATTCCATGCTGCTTTGTTTTTCTGTCTGACAGTCAGTTAACAAACAGCCAAAAATGCACCACACCCACACCCACAACGCTCTTGTACTGTGCAGATAAAGGATTACCCAATTAAACTCTGTCAGTGGGACCTAGCTAGGAAAGTTACAAATGGCCATCTGGAAACCAACAGTCGAATGACACACATTTAAAAGATCTGTGTTCCGGGTTTGTCCCTTTATCAGTAGTCCAGTAGCGAGGGACCGATTTTGCTACAGGCATATATTATAATATAGTATCTTTTTTTAGGTTGCATGTTGATTAATTATTGAATAAAAGTGGATAATAAAAAAGTTGATATTTACTAGTTATAATATTATATCTCTGTGAAAATCAGTATTTTGGTTTAAATTATTAAGTTCAAACCACACCTGGTTTGAATTTCAATACATAAACACTACAAACATATTTTATAGTTTGTAATCTGCAAATATATAAAGTTTATAAATTGTTTTGCAAATATGGCTATACATATGAGAAAAGGTTAACTGAATAGACCCTAATTCAGTCTCGGATTCTCCCTTCCTTGTGAGTGTTCGAAAAAAAAAAAAATCTAACCCGTTCTTGACAGAATACAAACGATATTGGTGCAGGTTTATTTTATGGTCTGAGTGGAATGCACTTTTAATAAAAACTATACACGAAGAAAAAAGTTATGCACCCCCCTGGAAAGTCTGCACCGACCGATAAAATCATTGGTGTAGGGAGATTGTTGACAAACTGATGTTGCAGAAACGGTGGTGATCATAAAGGGCAACATTCTGGCGAAAAGAAATCACCATTAATGGCAATAAGCTATACAATTTATTCAGGATATCATTACAGATGTAATGCGGGTTTCAATTCCTGTAGATTTTGTACAAAATAAGTTCAGTATGATGGGAAAGTATACCGATTGTTGAGAAGTTTCCTTGAAGTCTGTAGTTCAAGAAATGGTAAGAACTGTTGAAAATCCGGTCCTATAGGCCTACAGTAATTTTGTTTCCTTAAATCTACTTGTCTTGCTTTATTTCAGTGCTCAAACAGTGGTCAAATGGAGGCACCCAAGGACATCAGTTATGACAGCATGGTTTTAAATGTCTCTTGTCACCCAACTAAAGATGTCCTAGCAGCCGGCAGTATTGATGGGGATGTTTTCATGTATGTTTAAGTCATTTCTATCAATATATTAAGACCAGTCTAATGATCGATATGATTGATTGATTGTTTGGTGTTGTACGCCGCGCTCAAGATTATTTCACTTACATGCCAGCGTTGCCAGTTTTAGTGTGGGGGAAACCGGGCACTATGCCCGGAGGAAACCCACGACCTTCCGCTGGTAACTGGCAACCATCCCGCATAGGTTGTTCGAGTCCAGTCTAATGAAGACTAGGCTGATCGGAGTCTCACAGTGGGTAAACCATACAACATTCCATTTGAAAATCTCTCTTACCATAGGTCAGTTTCATATTCCACTCAGTTCAGTTGATTATTGTTAACCAACCTTTGTGGACGGGAACATTGCCAGTTAGCTAACAATGGAAAGTTTGAGTCCACAGCCTAATGGAATCATATTGAGTGATAACCCACCACATGTCTGTCTATGTATGCTTTAAATATCTAATCAGACCCTTCCACCTTGACATCATTGGTTTGGATTCTACTCAAGACTACCAAACTGTCTGATTTATTTTACCGACATATTTCGGGTTGTCCTGGGTGCAGACGAGTCTTGAACCAAGAGAAGGCACAACTGACAGAATTTTTGTCACCTTGTTCTCCAAAAAATTTGATCAAAGCTCGTCCATCAGAAAGTATTTTAGTGTATGATATGTTTTCATGTGAAATAAATCCAAGATATGTTTTGATTTTCAGCCACTCTTACTCAGTCTCTGAAGAGAACCATTTGTTATTTCAATTACCGCTTCACAAGAAATCCTGTAGATGTGTTGAGTTTTCTCCTGACGGTCAGTTGCTTCACACAGCTTCCAAAGATAAATCGCTTCAAACAGTTGACTTGAACACTGGAAGTGTCATCAGAAAAATCAGTAAAGCCCATGGGTAGGTATAATCATTGTCTTCTGTATACTGGTGGTGTTAATGGTCCCTTATGTAGTGCATTGACATATCACGACTGTGTGAGTCTTATTCCTGATAACTGTCACATGATAATTCCTTCATATATGTCCAGTTTTAGGTGCTCTTGAATACCACATCTCCTAATAAAAGCAATTAATGACCATCAATCTAAAGAATCCTTATATAATGCCAAGCCTCCTACCCAGACATCTGATTGTACAACCCCCTTGATTCCCTTTTCATTTTTCTTGTTGAGCTGACCTGGACAATGTTTTCTCTACAGATCAGCAATATACTGTATGTTAGTAACAGATGAGAATTTCATAGCTACTGGGGATGATGATGGAACTCTCAAGGTAATCTCTACAGATGCCATCTGCTTGACCCTAATTAAAAACTGCTGGACAATTATGACTATGCTTCCACCATAGGATTGTCCCTTCACGCCAACAACACTTCTGTAATATAGATACATTGGCAGCTTTTTGCTTCATATAAAAGCATTTGTCAGGTCACAGAACACCCAACAAGACTTTAAATTCCCATTATGCATTGTAATGTGTGACTGATAGCTTAGTTCCATGGTACAATATTCCAGACAACCAATGCTTAAGAGTGAGGTGTAGAAATCACATTCCAGTGAGACAGTCCCATCTTCTGGAATTGTTCTAATGGTGTAGCCTCTGTTATTGAGGCTTCATCAGTGGGGGGTTTTAATCAGGTTGTCAGTACCCAGTTGAATGTTAGGGGTTTCCTCTTGGCAATAAGGCATGTTTCCTCTCACTGTAAACCTGGAGACTGTACTGATGAAACATGTAACAGTTTGTAATCTGTCTGTCAGCTGCAACTTCAAAATCGTTGTACAAAACAAGTGCAGACAGCCTTATGATATATTTCTTAGTACTTGCTACAATGTACATCACATGCCAGTCTGACCTTTGAAAGGCTGAAAGTGGCTATATTCACCTTACAGTGAGGTCAATTTTGTTTCAAATTGTTGTTTTCTAGTTGTGGGATTTAAGACAGGAGAAATCTGTGATGGAGATGAAGGAAAATGAGGAATTCATCAGTGATATGGTCATTGATAAAGATAGGAAGATCTTAGCTGTTACAAGGTATCCACCACAATAGGTCACTGCTTCACCAAGCACATGCTCTAGATTGATTTATATTTTACAGTTTTACACTGCACTCAATATTATTGTTAACCAACCTTTGTGGACGGGAACATTGCCAGTTAGCTTACAATGGAAAGTTTGAGTCCACAGCATAATGGAATCATATTGAGTGATAACCCACCACATGTCTGTCTATGTATGCTGTCTATGTATCTAATCAGGCCTTCCACCTTGACATCATTGGTTTGGATTCTACTCAAGACTACCAAACTGTCTGCCAAACTGACTACCAAGCATGCTTGAAAACGATGTCCGAATAGACATTGAAACGTTGCGCCTAAATATAACAGAAGTTGTAAATCCAGAAAGAGTTTGTTTAATGTTATACTTCCAACTTCTATATGCCCCTCAAACACCTGATCAAGCTTTTCTACTAGTTTGCAGAAATTCTTGCAATGCTGAAAAATGGGTCAAAATATAATTAAAAAATTCAAAATTAATATATCATTATGGCTAAATGTCTGTTGTCACAAATTCCATCGACATGGTTATAAACACATCTTATAAATAGGCTGTGTTTAAGGACATTTGTCACACTATATTCATTATAAGTTATGTAGCCTGGACTGAAAATCACAAATACAAGTGTCATTCATCTGCCTGTAATTTAATGGTGAGCCATTTTGTTATAGTGGTGATGGAACCCTGACAGCTTTCAATGTTAGAAGACGAAGGATGGAATTACAGTCAGAATTGTTTGATTCAGAACTACTGTCCATTACAAAAATCAAGGTAACATTGGCCGGTTCAGAATACTTTTGATCAACTGATATTGAATGGGTGGGGCTTGTGGGTTCCTGTCATCAACTGATATCGGATGGGTGCCAGCTTGTGGGTTTCTGTCATCAACTGATATTGGATGGATGCCAGCTTGTGGGTTCATTTGATCAACTGATATTAGATGGGTGGGGCTTGTGGGTTCCTTTGATCAACTGATATTAGATGGGTGGGGCTTGTGGGTTCATTTGGTCAACTGATATTGAATGGGTGGGGCTTGTGGGTTCCTGTCATCAACTGATATTGGATGTATGCAAGCTTGTGATTTTCTTTGATGATTTTAGGTATTAACGCCAAGACAAATCTATCTTATTTGTAGGGTGGCTCTAAAGTTGTATGTGGTTCAGGTGATGGTATTTTGAACATCTTTAACTGGGGTGAGTGGGGGAATATTTCTGATCGCTTCCCAGGTCACCCACTGTCTGTGGACTGTCTGGTCACTATCAACAAGGACCTCATATGTACAGGATCAATGGATGGGGTTATCAGGTAAAACAACTTCATTATTACATCCTTACAAGTAGTCTTATAGGTCTAATGGGAGATTTTTAATCCTGCACTGGATTTAAACTTCTCATGGAAAAATTGGCTAAGCCAGGTCTTTTATATGGGAATGAATAATTTAGAGACAAAACGGGGTATTGCTCTCGAATATTTTGTCCATGTTCCTACAGAATCAATTCTGATGTGCATACTCCTGTCATTTATTAGTAACATAATCAGACATATGAATGATATTCTGCATGAGGATCACATTTCAATGAAGCCACATAATTTTATACACTTGAGCTTTATTACAATATATCTGCAATTTTGAGTCCGGACTCGAAAGTGATGTGACCCTGTATTAAAAACCATTACAAATTCCCAGTTTTCACCTCTGTATGTTATACCATAGATTGATGTATATGTGCCTGCCTCAAGAAAGACAGTTTTTGGTTAAAGTTTCTCTTTTCTGTTTCAGAGCAGTTCATATTGTTCCCAACCGTTTTGTCGGCGTGGTGGGCAAACACGAAGAATTCCCAGTGGAAAGTTTGAGTCTTTCTCATGATTCTAAAATCTTAGCTAGTTGCTCACATGATCAAACTGTGAAATTCTGGAATATTGAAAATATTGGAAAAGAAAAAATAGACGCTACCAAAAAAGCTAATAAATCGAACAAACCTAAGCTTTTGGGATCACATGCCAAGAATGATTTTTTTGCAGATTTAGCTGCAGACGAAACAAAAACTGATGTTAACAGTGCGAGGACCGGAGAGGACGACAGTGACAGTTCAGATGAAGAGTCTGAATCAGACGAGGAAACATAATAAACAAATCTTGTAAAAACTTGTTTGATTTATTTTTTTGAGTAAGAGTTAAGAGGCATCAGCTGCCAAAGTTCCCATTTTTTCCCATTTCTGATTGTCAGGACAATCACAGGGTTTGAATTAATTGATTAAATAATTCATTCTCATTGGAATGGGGAAACTTCATACACTGTACAGTCCCAAAAAAACCAAAATATTGATAACCAAAAAAAATATTCATTTATTCTTGGACAATGTTATGCCCTCCACAGATGATAGCCATCAGAAATTCTTCTCGAGGAAATTTCCTCAGCTGTTGGCTCGTTGTGTGCAAGGTGTTTTTACTGAATTTCTCCCTTGGCGAGGCCTTGAAACAAATATCTGTCTGGTTTGATAGTTTCCACCTTGCGAGGTAAAAACCCCATCGTCTACGGGGCAATGATTATCAGCTCGGTGTGAAAAAGATAGGCCAGCCAATCAAAAAGAGAGATTGTGTTACCTGGTACACTATCTGAAGGTATATACACATTTTGGCAGCTTATGCCCCTTTAAATAAGTGAGGTAGTTATAGGAGAAACGAGTGAGCATTAATTATTAACGGCATGAGTTGTTTCTCCGACTTAAACACAATTATGCGGACCAGAGAAGTTGATTATTTTTCAAGAATCAACACTTTTTGTCACAACCAAGGTCCACATACATGTAGGACGAGAAAAACCAAGTGGACCTAAAAAATGTTTGAGTCTTACCTCCTGGAGTGAGCGATTGATAATCCTATCAAAGGATTGCTGCTGTTGTTGTTATAGACCTGACCGAGTGAAGGCCAGGTGCCTGCAGTTGTACGCAAACTGATTCTCAGTGGATCCACTCGAACGACCTATGTGGGATGGTTGCCAGTTACCAACGGAAGGTCGTGGATTTCCTTCGGGCATTGAGCCTGGTTTCCTTCCACAATTAAACTGGCAATGCCGCCATATAATTGAAATAATCTTGAGCGCGGCGTAAAACACTAAACAATCAATCAATCTCAGTGGATCTATAGATTAGAGATGGTGTATTTCTTTCCTTCTGTTTGAACGTAAAATAATTAATTTGAGCGACTTATGACAATCTCATGTACCGTAGGCTACTTGTGTGTGTGATGTTCACGACGGGTGAACCAAACCTGTATGCCTTCAGCCCAAACGTGGCAGAATGCATATTAAAAATTTGTTATTTTCACATAACTCGTCCACGAACTAGCGGAATTCTTACCGTACTATTGGTAGGGTGGAAAAGCATCAAGCTTTCCAGCATGTTTCGAAGATTACCCAAACTCAAGAAAAGATGACGTATTTGTAATAAGATAAACACAGGCAAATACATGTTTGGTCATATATTATTGTTGTACAAAAACATTAGCAGATCATTAATATAAGTTATGTATATTATAAAGAAATATGACAAAATTGCAACATGAAATAATTTGTTGAATATCCACACTCCATATTGCACTAATATCAAGCATTCATGATCTAAAATGGAGTTCAAGAAAATCGTAATTTTGTCCAATACTTCACATTGAATAAATCATTGATATAAAGTATCCAAATTAAGAGAATTTGGATGTTGAGAAGATTTATTTAGTCTTGCGTATAAGAGGTTAAAACCTAGAGTGTGATGACGACAAAAATTACCTACCCTTTGAGCCTGATAAATGTTTTATGTATAAAATTCCTTATAGATTGATTAAATGGTTAGATCTTACAGTTCATTGATTGATATCTGACGAGCAACCTGACCAAATAGTGCCATCAACAGAAAACCCACCTCACTGAAGTTGATATTATTATATGAGAACCATTGGTCCAGGCATTTGTACATCTGATATCTGACAATCAACCTGATCAAATAGTGCCATCAACAGAAAACCCACCCCACTGAAGTTGATATTATTATATGAGAACCATTGGACCAGGCATTTGTACATCTGATATCTGACAATCAACCTGACCAAATAGGCCCATCAACAGAAAACCTACCTCACTGAAGTAGATATTATATGAGAACCACTGGACCAGGCATTTGTACATCTGAAGAAGCTCACTTAATTCTAGTGAATAGATTCCTACGTCACTGACCCGGGCAGGTCATTATACATATTTAAAAGTTAATATAAAAGCTGATACCTCAAAACAAGATCATTTCAATTGTATGGCAGTTATCAATCACGCAGGTAAATTAACATTGATTTATAAAAGTTTGTCAAAGACACATCCCTATCCAGTAGAATGTATGTACATGATGTATAAGTATTAAACAAATTTTCAAGCTCATAGTTTTTAAAAGTAAAAGTATTGGTATGAATATTACTACGGAAAAGAAGCCACAATTATTACTATTTCGGTTAAATAGAAAGTAGTTCATCTTTGAATCAGAGTATCGTATAAAAACAGACTAATTTTTCACAGGAAAAGCATCTCAACTTTCATAAGCAGTAGTCAGTTAATGTATTCTGATCAATGTGGGTGAAACTCAGTATGAATGCGCCACTGGCAGATTCCCCAAATTGCTGTTGTGAGCGTAGTTTATGCTGTAATAGATGTTTTGTAAGCGACCATAGTAACAAATGGGATTATATGGTTGTTGCCAATGATTGGTGAATGGGAGGTTGAAAACAGCGCACATGTTCCACAGGCAGGTTATCCGAGTCACTTGATTTCAAATATTTGTTCAACACAGAAAAGATTTGATTGTTGAGAATCTGGAACTTTCTAACTCGATCAACCATCTTCTTCAATTGCTGAAACAGATCAGAATAACTTATTACAGTCATGCAGATTATTAAAATTGTGACAAGGTAGCTAAATTAATTTGAATTTGAAGGCCGACAAACCTCATCCCGACTCTATTCACTTGATTGTTTGGTGTTTTACGCCGAGCTCAACATTATTTCACTTATATGGCGGCGTTGTCAGATTTTTGTTGGTGGAAACCGGGCTCTATGCCCGGAGGAAACCCACGACCTTCCGGTGGTAACTGGCAACCATCCCACAAAGGTTGTTCGAGTGAAAATTTTCCAATTTTTTTTTGGACTGAGTGGGATTGGAACCTGCGACCCGTTGGTGGAAGGCTGTTCGGATTGAGCGTCCGACACTCTACCTACTCAGCCAATGAGGCCCCCTGTTCACGTGAAAGATATCCCAATAGTTAATAAGATGATACAGAACTATTAGAGAAACAAACTTAATTAACAACTTACAATTCCTTTGACGTTTTCATCCTTCATATCAACCCGGTTGACACGGAGAATGTGGTACGAGAAATCCAAGGTCTCAAACCTTCTCTGTTGACCCAATAACACAATAAGAGCACAGCCTGCCCAATTCAAACCCTCGCCAAACAACTCTCTAAAGGAAAATATTGAAACATCATGAAACCATTGAGTTGAAAGAATATAATGGTGGATATGGAATGCACACAATATTTGATAGCATAAGATGAGATAGGAGTTTAAATGTCCTTTATTTTTGGTAAAAAAAAAAGCGAAGTTAAAATAAAGCTTCTCTATTAAGTGTACTATGTCAGTGTGCAGCCTTCAATTAGGGGAGCTCTTATCGTACATTAAAATCAATTATTGTCGACATGAATTCACTAAAAAAAATATGAACTTACTCGATGGTGAATTCATTTTCTCCAACTGGCATGCAGTAAACAAATTGTATAGCACTCCAGAGCCTGTGAAATTCTGTGCATTCATCAATGTTCATGACCCCGTTTGCTGGGGGTGTTCCCTGCCATATCGCATCCCCAAGGAACTCTTTTATCTTGGTGAGGAGAATTTCAAACATACTGAGTCCACAACACAGCCTCTCTCTGGTTAACAGATCTCCTTCACCAGCTATGTTTGCTTGCTGAAATAAACCCACACCCAGGAGATTTATAAACAACAATTATCTCAGACTCATAATCTGTAAAGATATTTAGCATTTGCAAAATTGAGTACAAAAATTGTTGTGTCTGTGGATTAGTATCCCCCCCCCCCCCCCCCTTCCTCTCCAATCACCACACACACACAAAATGTCTGGTGTAAAATGAGACATCAATGATTTATCTTTATAATGTAAACTCTTCCAAGCCTTTAAAATAAATGTTTTCATTAAGGTAGAACATTAATTTAATGAAACTGACCTTTTGTGTTCCCAGTTTAGTGATGATTGGGACAATTTGAAGAGCAGCATACTTGTTCTCCAATTTCTTCATCATTATTTTTAACTCCTGTTCTTTCTCTTTACGATTATCACCATCTAAAATACAGAAAGCCAATCCAGTTAGAACAACAACAACATGCAATTGTATCCAGTGGAGTTCCCATATAGAGCATCATGTTTATGTGTGGGAATCTTACATGTGGCTTACAGTATGAAAGAGTGAGTGAGTGATTTGGGTTTTAGTTCCTGCTCAACAGTATTTCAGTTATATGAAGACGTCTTCTTGTTGCAGGGCGGATTTCCACCGCTCTTTTAGGTGCTGCCTCACCGAGATGACTTGCCAAAGACAACCAGCAAACCCCCTCACCCAGTCACAGTATACTGACACTGGGCCAACCAGTCGCTGCTCTAACTCCTATTGCTGAGTGCCAAGCGAAGCAGCAACAGCTACCACTGTTAAAGTCTTTGGTCTGACTTGAACCCGGATCTCCCAGGCCTGAAGCGGACCCAGTATGAAAGAAAACTGAAAATGAACGTGCCAGACAATCTCTGGTTCTATTGCCAGTGGAGCCCACCATTTACAAACAGAAAAAGGATTAGTGAATTACTTTATTATTATCTATCATTGTATCATGTATAACTATGACCTGCAGCTGCCAGACTGTGTTGTTTGCAATCTCTGGGTCTAGGAATGAGTGAAATTAACCGTTATTTAAATTGCAGACTTGACCAATTTCTCTGGATTGTGTGCAGTGACTGGTAAGGTAGGAGTCTGCTGATTGGCCGAATGAAATACACCTCAAAGCCTCGTTGTGCAGATGGCTACCGAGTCAGTAAGTCGGTCTCTGTCACACTCAACATCTAAGCTCAGTATGGATTATTTCAGTTATCGTGTCTTCCATTAAGAAAAGCAGCTACTTAAGGCAAAACTGAGGATTGATTGATTGTTTGGTGTTTTACGCCGCGCTCAAGATTACTTCACTTATATGGCGGCGTTGCCAGTTTTATTATGGGAGGAAACCCATGACCTTTCGGTGGTAACTGGCAAGTGGCAACCATCCCACATAGGTCAAAACTGAGGAAGGCTAGCATGTGAAGTAATCTAGAGTGTTATATCAATCGCTTATGGTTTAGTGGGGGCCTGATCTCCGGCCAGTACCTGGTAACTCTTCTACATCAGGCAAATGAGTGACTTTACAATTTGTGTATGGGCTCGGTGGAATCGGATTGATTGTTTGGTGTTTTACGCCGCGCTCAAGATTATTTCACTTATATGGTGGCGTTGCCAGTTTTATTGTGGGAGGAAACCCTTGACTTTCCATTGGTAACTGGCAACCATCCCACATAGGTCGTTCCCCAGTGAAGGACCATGAGAATTTATAATAATGATTGTCTCACCTTTAACACTGATGAATGGTTTAGGGATGTTGTTCTGGAATGGGGCAGCATGTTTTAGATCACATACCTCTTCTTGAGACTAAAAAGGAAACATCACCTGACTATAATAAGGGCTAACATTAACTAATAACAATATGTAAAACCCTGAAATGGGAAGACATGGACAACAACAAGTCAACAAGAAGGGGCAGTTAAAAGTTCTTAATGAAATCTGACCAGGAGCTAATACTACTTGTAACAACTTACCACCCTCAATACCTTTAGTATGAAGGTCTAATACTATATATATATAATATTTCCCCATCTGAAATGGTATCTATTCTCTACTTATGGCTAGACATTTGTTTTCTCTTGCACTTTACAGTAGATACTCTTTTCCCATACTATCCCCATACATGGATTCTATTTAGTATTGAGATATACTTTAGGTGATAGAATGAATGATAAGTCACATTCACAGTAAAATAGTGTGTAACCAAGAGAGATTACAAGCTGACTGAAAGATAAGTTATTGGTTGGTTTATTCAAACTGAGTTACCTTTCCAAAATACATGGGAAAAACGATTGTAGGATTTGCACATTTAACTAAAGATCAAAGTGGGTCTAGTGTGTGAAGAGAACAGTATTTGTAGATTATTTTGATAGAAAGTCTCTTGACATTTGCCAGGTAAAATAAGAAGAGCATTAATAACTCTTGAGAGCTGATATCTGTGTTATCAGGGTGGAGACAAATGTGGCAGTAGAGTACAGTAACCTAGGTGATGGGACCAGTGTGAGGTGTGAAGTGACAGCTAACATTAAACACTCATCAAGCTAATCTTTTACACCTGTACCAGATCTCACCTGACTGTTACAGCAGGGGGAATATAAAAAATACTGGTAATCATTGATAAAAGATAAACACCAAAAGTGCAGGGCGCATTTCAGCAATCTTTTCAGCCATCATCAGCAATGGAGTACACAGTGTCCAGGTGAATTCTTCAGCAAAAGGAGTTTTGTCACTAACTGTCTATTGTTTGGATAAAATAATGCGATCTTCCATATGGATTTGAAAAAGTATAGTATTTAAATTCAGTTGCAGCTGAAGTAAATATACAGTCATAGAACTATTTTTATGATACAGCATAGTACCAGGCTGTAGAACGAACACTTGAAAGGCTGAATGAAAGTTTACTGGCTACAGAAATCTTCACCAGAGATGTCTTGGTGACAGAAGAGAAGATATGGCTGAGTGTAAATTCAACTCCTCTGAGATTGACTATGTGTCCAGTGAGAGAGGATCCGTGGAGTCAGCTATCAAATGGCTTCACTTCTGTAAGGCTGTGTATGTAGAAGGGTGTGAACCAGGGGAGCTAAATCCACCCCTTACAAACCTCTCTCAACTGTACAGTGAAGCTTCATATGAAGATTGTATGTCACCAAAAGAACTAGCCATATACTGTGTATCTATTATATTGAGTATTCTGATAGTACTGGTCAACTTGATAGTGTTAGTGGTGATCAAAGACAATGAGAAGTTACAGACAATCACTAACATTGCTATGGTCAGTTTAGCAATGTCAGACTTTCTGACTGGCCTAACCTTTATGTATTCCTCTATCTGGAACCTGCTCACTATATCAGCAGGCTACCAGTTTGACTTTTACACAATCCAAACCTACATCAGTTTGAGAAGTAACTATTATCTAGTGCTAATTTTTGATGGACCCGGTTTACTCTTCACATGCCTCATGTCATCTGTACTTAGTCTAGTAACCATAGCAACGGAGCGATACGTGGCCATTTTCTACCCCTACAAATACCCTCATTTGATCACTAAGAAACGGATGGTTTTAATGGTGGTGATTTTGTGGATTATCTCAGTAAGTGTGGGAGCTCTACCTCTGTGTGGTTGGAATACATATACAGGGGGTTACAGACTTGTTGATGTTGTCTCCTATAACTATATTCTGCTTTGGAGTACTATTTGTTTTCTCAGCGCTCTTCTCATACTTTACATTTATTGGAGGATATTTCTGGTAGCAAGGAAACACACAAGACAGATAGAAACTAGAATTGGGACAATAAGCACTCCATATAGCACCAGTCAAAGTGAGAACTCCATGACTGACTGCCGCTGGTCAAACCCAACAGGGGCTTGGGGTGACGAAGTACCACGGGCCCGCCCCCGCCACTCCACTATAAAGGCAGTCAAAACTATAGCTATCATTCTGGGAAGTTTCTACATTTGTTGGATTCCATTTCTTGTCTATATATTAGTTGTATATGATCATGAATATAACGTGACATTGTTCTGTCTGGCTGTGATGACAGAATTTAACTCCTTGTTTAACCCTATAGTGTACAGTTGGAGGAATAAAGACATGAGGAAATCTATCATTGGATTGCTAACACAATGTAACCAACCTGCAAGACCTTAACTTTACAATGTCACCAACCTGCAAGACCTTAGCTATAACAATGTCACCAACCTGCAAGACCTTAACTTTACAGTGTCACCAACCTGCAAGACCTTAGCTATAACAATGTCACCAACCTGCAAGACCTTAGCAATAACAATGTCACCAACCTGCGAGACCTTAGCTATAACAATGTCACCAACCTGCAAGACCTTAACTTTACAATGTCACCAACCTGCAAGACCTTAACTTTACAATGTAGCCAACCTGCAAGACCTGAAGAATTGGAAGAATAATTCTCATATTCCTCCAAGATATACCTACCTGTACAAACACTTGCCTTTTGACCCTAGGAGAAAGAACAATCTGCATTTTACACAATAAAATCAAAAAATCTTGCCCTAACATCCTGTATAGTAATCTAGGCTAATGCCCTGTACTGGCTATCCGTTTGTACATACCGCGCATGCGCGAACCTTCCCTTCCGGTCTACCTCTTTCAACGCTTGCAGGCGTAATAGTGAGGGGAGGATGGGCTGGGTTTAACTGTTTGTACAGGTAGGTATATCTTGGAGGAATATGAGAATTATTCTTCCAATTCTTCAGATTCCCATAGATAGTACCTACAAACTGTACAAACACTTGCCTCGCATGCCACAGTCCGGAGGAGGGACTAATACGCCGTACAGAGCATTAACCAAGTTTTTTTGATTCCCGCGTAAAGAATGGTAACCTCGGTATTACTCGCCTCGAACTCTCCTGGATCCGTCCTCAGGTGTCCAGTGGGCCAGGATGAATTAGATCTTTCCCTGAACGCTGTGTGGGCCGCTACCAACGGACCGAGTGAATACAACCCACCGCGTACTAAAGTCATGTCGCGGAGACAATAGTCCGCGAAAGTCCTCGGTGACTTCCAAGACAGATAGATTGATAGGTTGTTTGGTGTTTTACGCTGCGATCAAGATTATTTCACTTATATTGCGGCGTCGCCAGTTTTATTGTGGGAGGAAAACGGGCTGTGTGCCTGGAGGAAAATCACGACCCTCCGCTGGAAACTGGCAACCATCCCACATAGGTCGTTCGAGTGAAAACCCAGTCAAAAAAAAAATTTTTTTTTTTTTTTTTTTTTTTGGGCTGAGTGGGATTCGAACCCGTGACCCATTGGCGGAAGGCTGTTTGGATTGAGCGTCTAACGCTATACATACTGAGTCACGGACCCCAGCCTTCCAAGAAATAAGCCCTCATAATCCGAGGACATCGTGTAGGGACATCATCGTTTATCAAGGGGCTTGGTAAACGAAGATTGCACAGGAAATATATTCTCTATTAGAGAAATGTGTTTTATTTTACTGATTTATTTATTTCTTGGAAATAAACTTCACTCGGAAAGGAATAAGCAACATTCCTGTGTCGGCTACGAAGACCGGTGGTCTTCGAAGACCGACGGAAGACATATGGTCTTCGCAAAGGTCCGCGCTCAAATCTGCAGACTTTCTGCGTCTTGACAAGCAAAGTCAGCACCCAGGCTCAAGTGGCCGTACATACTAGGAATAACGACTGTTCGTGTATTTCTTACTACGGTAATATACACAAGTACTGTCGGCTTGCGTTCACATCCCGTCGACCCGTAATGGCGAAAGGGTGTAACAGTCGACTATCCAACAGGCCTATCAGCGGAGTCGTTGCTGATTAGCCAATCACAGCTCCTTTCTTTCCCCGGCATGGGAAATCATGAAGATGGCGGAAAGAGGACAATTCCAGCAAGGTGGACGATTCTTTCTAACAACCATTTCCATGTTTCATTCTGCGCACGCGTTAAACACGTAAGAAGTAAACAGACAGTGGCGAAGGCACATGGCTATTGTAATTTGTATTACACATATGTTATTTACGGCCTTTCTTTCGGTGCCAATTTATTTCCAATTAGATATAATGATTGTAGGCTATGTTACAATTGTCTGATAGTGAATAAAGGAGGCAATTTTTCTTTTCTTTTTATAAGTTAAATCGGATTACGATTTACATGTACATGTAGCCTTTGTATGCCTACCCGGTATATTAATTATATTACTAAGAAACTTACAAGTCTCCTTGGAAAGATTTTCCCTGTACCCGTGTGTTTTTGTGTTCATAAATATATATAAGATTATAACTGTATACACCATATGGTACCCGGTATACTACATATGGGCCTACTAATTAGCCTATTTAATATGTAGCCAAAACTATTGAGTAGGGCCTACATGGTCAAAGTTTTGGCTATTTAATATGGTACGGTATAACCAGATAACTCTTTTACTTGTTGTCGACGTATTATTTAAATTTTTTAACACTATAACACACGGGCCCAGGGAAAATATTCTTGCCTAAAATAACCTTAAAATAACTATTTAAAATAGTCATTCACTTACTGCAAGTTAATTGGCCAGGTCTTGGTCATAATTAGTGGCATAAGCTTTATGGTGTAGCATAGACCTATCCCCATTGCTGTGCTCCTTAGGACCAGTAGCCTAGGCCTATCTATACCCACTTTTAACACGGTTAGAAACTTGTCTCCATGGTTATTTTGGACAAGAAGATTTCCCTTGTGTTTTAGTGTTCATAAATATATGTTCACCGTAATTAGGTACCGGGGTATATGTATTTGGTGGTTAAGTTGGCAGAGTGATAGTCTCTCGGTGCGACATAAACATCGCCGGTTCGAATCCCACTCAGTTCAAGAAAAAATCGAAAAGTTTCTGAGTGGCCTTTTCATGTGATTGCCCTATGTGGGAGAGTTGCCGGTAGTCGCCGAAGGTGTTCGGGGTTTACCCCAAGCAGAGCCCGGTTTCCTCCCCCACTAAACCTGGCAATGCCACCATATAAGTGAAATTAATTTTACTAGTGGCGATAAACATTAATCAATCAAAACCTAACCTACTTATGTTTCCTGGTACCTAGTCTGTTTCCAGGTATGTCCAGGCAGTTTTGGGACCATTAAAAAAGGGAACCACACGCCCTTATCCAGAGAAGCATATGCGCCAAAAACATAGGTATCGAGAAACATACATGTAGGTACCATGAAATATAGGTATCGAGAAATATAGGTATCAAGAAACATAGGTATCGAGAAACATAAGTACCAGGATACATAGGTACGGGGAAACATAAGTACCGAGAAACATAGACACCAAGATACATAAGTATCGAGTAACCTACATGTAGGTACCTGGACACCTAGGTATAGACAAACATAGGTATCTGGACACATAGGTATAGACAAACATAGGTACCAGGATATATATATTTATGAACACTGAAACACACGGGCACAGGGACAATCTTCAGAGACAAGTTTCTAATATGGTTAAAAAGAGGTATATGATTTAGACCATATAGGTACCAGGACACATAGGTACCGGGACACATGAATATGGAGATGCATGGGTACGACGATATACATAGGTATCGAGATACATGAATATCGAGATACATGGGTACGACGATATACATAGGTAGTGGGATACATGGGCACGGGGATACATGGGCACGGGGATACACAGGTACTGCGATACATAGGTACCGGTATACGTATGTGTGGTCCGGGATACATAGGTAGAGGGATACATGGGCACGGGATACATGGGCACGGGGATACATGGGCACGGGGATACACAGGTACTGCGATACATAGGTAACAGCTGGGAACACATTCCGGGAAACATAAGACATAAGGTGTTGAAAAATTGAAAAAGGCATTTCTGGGGTGAGGCTTACAACTTTATGTTTTCAGGGTCAACAGAATCTAATTAAAAACACCAAAATACACTGGGGGCTTCAAAAATACAAAAAACTTTTATTTAAAAAAAAAATGTGAATGAAATTCAAATAAGCGCTAAATGTACGCTCATTCACTCTAGGTGGGAGTAATATAGATTCTAGGGCTAGTTAGTTACATTTGTACCTCTCAACACTTCAATGCTTCAAGAATAAATATGGTTAATTTACGATTCTGTACTTGAGAAGTAGGCCTACAACTACAAACCGTAGTATTATTACTAGTAGTACTACTGGTACGTAGTAGTAGGCCGTCTACTACTACTAGAACTATTAGTTTTAGGCCTAGATCAAGAGGATAAGGATGATAATTTCCTGGTTTTGCTGAGATGAACTCCTCAGTTTGAGAAGTTGAAATATGTTGAATTGGCCGGTTAGGCTACAAACTTTTTTTTTTTAGAATTAGCACGTTTCCACTGCGGTTAAAACAGTGTAGAATACTGTAAACATTCATTCAGATCGAGTAGCGATGACCTATTAATTTCTATATAGGTCAGCACAACTCCACGCATGCGGAGAACGGGACATGGAAATGGTTGTTAGAAAAAATCGCCCACCTTCCAGCAATTGACGGGAGAAAAACATCTCTAGTATGGTTTATGTTCGAACCTAAGATCTGTAGTCAGAACAGGTACGGTACTTTTTCCTTTTGCTCATTTTGGAAAAAAAGGAATTTACTTGAAAACCAGTTGGCAAGAAGTCCGTCTAAGATTAGAAGATAATGACATTCTAATGAACTAGGAGCTCGGTCTTGTACTTAGATTGATGATTGGTCTTCGCGCCGCACTGAAGTTATTTAACCTATAAGGTGGCGTAGCCAGATTGTGGGGGAAGGACCTGGGCCCGGAGGAAACCCACGACCTTCGGCATGGCAACTCCTCCGCATACGGCAACCGCCATAATGTAAAAGTTGTCATTTTGCAACGGTAACTGCGAGAGGAAACTGTCAGGGTAATAATTTAAAGTGGCCTGTACGAACCGAAAACGTGTTCGAAAGTAAGCAAAATTTAAATAACCGGGACGACCATTCATTCATTCTAAGCCGAAGTTGGTTCAAACAATACTTTATCGTACATTTTCGAGCCCAGAAGCATTAAAAAGATTCTGAATTATACGCCTTAAGAGAAATAGCATAATTTCAACATTCTGTTGTGACGTCAAAATATCAACATTTTGGCAGCTCATACCCCTTTAATAGTAAGCTGTCATGACGCAATGCCACAAGAAAATAACAAACAGCGCACCATTTTAAACTACGAACGGGCTGTTATTAATTTACAACCGCACAGTAGTGATATCATTTATTGGTCAGCCTTGAAATCTGCGAGCAGGCCGGGTGAGCAGTCCAACCTGACGATTGATTGATCGAAGAATTACGCTGCACGCAAAAGCTATTCCGTTTATACGGTGGCGTAGCCAGGTTTAGTGGGGGAGGAAGACCGGGCTTACCGTCCGGAGTAAACCCCGAACTCCGGCAAGTACCTTGGGAGTCTTCCACATACCCATCTTGACGAAGGCTGTGCCAACGCACGTGTGCCCGACGAGTGCAACCTCGCCCTGCACTAGTGTCAAGTCTCATATGTAGTATACTGTGAAGGTCGTAGGGGACCCCCCAAGACCAAACCTCCTAAAGCCTGATCCCATAAATTATGGATGAGGGCTCACAATACTGCCAAGAGCCTGAATCCAAGAAGATTAGTCCTCGCCAAGGTTGCTCGTTGACGAGGGAAAATTTTTGCATGAAAACAGGCTCAGGGGTTCCTAGATATTACCAGTCGTCATGATCGGCTAATAGTCTTCTGTTTACGTACCCCCCCCCCCCCCCCCCCTCATGTCCTATGACACAACTTGCAGGTCGTCCTGCGGGTCCAAGGGGGGGGGGGGAAATCTGATTAATGTATTAATCGCTGATTTTTTGCCGCAATCCATGTTATTTCACTAACCAGGCAACTTGTCAGGTTTAGTGGGGGAGGGAATCCCCGATCCTCAGGGGAAAGGGTTGCATGGTTAATGCTTTACGCTACATTTCGGCTTATTCCACTTATACTGCAGTTTTGCAAGGATAAGTTGGGGAGGAAAACCGGGCTCATCGTCTGGAGGAAGCCCTCAACCTTCAGTGAGAACCTGGTAACCCCTTTCCATACGGCGACTGAGTGACGAGTCCTCTCAGAAATGTATTTGTTCTGAGTAAGATTCGAACCCGCGCCGCATGATTTGTGTAAGTAGGCCCCGGGCTGACATTTAAAAAAAAAAAATCAAAGGCAATCAGGCGGGGTCCAGGGCCTAGCTTATCGGATGGGGAGACTCCCACGCTTGGGCGATTTCCCGCTGTCGACCGGTCACCCCAGTGGCCCGCTCTAAATTGAGCAGCAGCTGGTAGATATAGTCCAGGAGTTCAGAGAACGTCAAATATTGATCGTCCGTCTCCTGTTGGTTTGACAGTTGGGATGACAACCGCCGGCGGTTCGACTCGCACCTGGGCGTACATCCATGGCCGAAACATGGTAGGTTTAGGCCTCTTGGAACACCTCTTGGCGTTTTGACAAACCCAGAACCTGGGTTAGGGCTGTTAGCCTTTCCCCCCACTCTAGTTGTCAGGCCGATCGACTCATGAACCCGTGGGTAGTGTCGTAATCGAAGGCGCCGTAATTTGAGGCTCCCCTGTGGACTGACAAATCCAGAGCTTGGGATGACGCCAGTATTACAATCAGCCCACTTTAGTTGTCAGGTGGCCGACTCGTGTACCTGGACGTACAGTCAGGGTCGAGGCCGCCGTATGCTAAGCCCCCAGGTGGATCGACAATACCAGAGCTGGGGTGACGCCCGTAGGCCCACAAAGCCACTCCGGTTGTCAGGCGGATCGACTCGTGTGCATGGGCGTCCAGTCGTGGTCGAGGTCGTTGTATGTTGAGGCTTCCCGTCGGCTCGACAGATCCAGAGTTGGGGTGAGGCCCGTACGGTAACCAACCCACTCCGGATGTCAGGCGGGTCGAGTCGTGGGCCTGGGCGTACAACCCTAGTCGAGGCTGTCGAATGTTTAAGCATCCTGGTGGCTCAACAGATCCAGACTTGGGGTAACGCCCGCAGGACTCGCCCACTCTAGTTGCTAGGCGGATCGACTTGTGTACATGGGCGTACATTCGTGGTCGAGGCCGCTGTATGTTTAAGCCTCCTGGCGGTTCGACAGATCGAGAAGTTGGGATGACGCCGAAGGCTCAAACCACTTCAGATGTCCGGCAGCTCGACTCGTGTACCTGGGCGTACAGACGTGGTCGAACCGCCTTGTTCAGTAGTTGAGAAACCCTGATCATCCGTATCTTCCGCCGAATCCGTCGGAGACTCCTCTCCAGTGGGCTCCGGTTCGGGATACTGGACGTTCGGCTGGAGGTAGTTCCCTGACCAAGTTTTAGTCTGGTAGTCGCCCTCTAAGAACTGGTCCGCCCATCTCCTGGTCTCAGGGAGCGCCTCCTGGCGGTTCGACTGATCCAGGGACAAGGTTGCCGGTCGTTGCCTGATCAACCCGCCCTGGACGTCAGGCAACTCGACTCGTGTGCTTGGGTGCACAGTCGTGGTCGCAGAAGCCTGTTTAGATCGTGAAGATCTGGGCCCCTCGATTGCCGCGCCTGAGTTGTTTATTTACTCGAGCTTGGCAATTGAGAATTTAACGCCCTCTAACGTTTGTTCCATGGCACACAAACGTTCTGCGTCTGACCTCTGCGTGGGTTCCGGCTGGCGGGTGTTCCGACACGCAGACTTCGTATGGGAAGGTGTAACTGACGTTCGGTCGCTGGCTTGAGACAAACTGTCGAAGATAAGCAAAATGAACAGAACATATGTTGAGAGCTAATCCCAACAAAGCATCAACGACAGCCAAATCAGAAGAGATAATCAACAAGAGAACACAGAAAAAAAAAATTTTTTTTTTTTTTTACTAACTCGTTATTAATTACTCATTCCTGTTATATTATATATCGTTTTTTTCTTTTTATTACAATAAATAATAGTTATTGATTTAGGACTTGCCTGGACCGTTTAACCTCGTCCGCTGAGTCTGGGGAGATCGCGTGATCGCCCCCCCCCCCCCCCCCCCCTCTTCGAGGACCTCCTCGGTTTCGAAGAATTGCCCTCCTTACTGGACCAGGAAGAACTTCGGGACCTGCTACTCTTCCTCTGAGGCTTCGCTGCTGATGATATTCTTGGCAGGTATTCGTGGGGTAAGTGCCTCCACAGGCACTAGACACCATTTTCCATCACAAATTTTTAATCTAAAAATAACAACGAAAAAGATTTAAAATTTAGTAATGGAACGTAATTTATTTAAACAGGGACGCACCCAGCTTTAAAAAATCGCCTATGAAAATATGTAATAGTGTTTGTATGGGAGGGAGGTGAGCCACAACAACCCGACCGCGTGGTGACGAATTTTGGACCCACAACAGCATATATGTGGGTTGAGATGGGTTGAGTCCGAAAACTCTCCAAAAACAAAAAAATACAGGACATTTTTTGGTCAGAAACCCTCTAGTAATCTAGGGGAGGGTATCTAACCGCTAGGGACAGTAAAATTTCCTACCAAAAACGCTTCAGAGAGAAGGATTAGTAAGAAAAGTATACTTAGTATAATTTGCAGTGTTGATCTCTTCTCTGCAGAGTTGAAAGAGGTAGACCGGAAGGGAAGGTTCGCGCATGCGCGGTATGTACAAACGGATAGCCAGTACAGGGCATTAGCCTAGATTACTATA
Organism: Lepidochitona cinerea; assembly: GCA_963971465.1. NCBI lineage: Eukaryota > Metazoa > Mollusca > Polyplacophora > Chitonida > Tonicellidae > Lepidochitona > Lepidochitona cinerea. The sequence continues at coordinate 14,613,097 of OZ020552.1, read as the reverse complement.
CAGGATGTTAGGGCAAGATTTTTTGATTTTATTGTGTAAAATGCAGATTGTTCTTTCTCCTAGGGTCAAAAGGCAAGTGTTTGTACAGTTTGTAGGTACTATCTATGGGAATCTTAATTTTACAATGTCACCACCATGTAAGACCTTAACTTTACAATGTCACCACCCTGTAAGACCTTAACTTTACAATGTCACCAACCTGCAAGACCTTAACTTTACAATGTCGCCAACCTGCAAGACCTTAACTTTAACAATGTCACCCCCCTGTAAGACCTTAACTTTACAATGTCACCACCCTGTAAGACCTTAGCTATAACAATGTCACCACCCTGTAAGACCTTAGCTAAAATAATGTCACCACCCTGTAAGGCCTTAGCTATAACAATGTCACCATCCTGTAAGACCTTAGCTATAACAATGTCACCACCCTGTAAGGCCTTAGCTATAACAATGTCACCACCCTGTTAGACCTTAGCTATAACAATGTCACCACCCTGTAAGACCTTAACTTTACAATGTCACCACCCTGTAAGACCTTAGCTATAACAATGTCACCATCCTGTAAGACCTTAGCTATAACAATGTCACCATCCTGTAAGACCTTAGCTATAGCAATGTCACCACCCTGTAAGGCCTTAGCTATAACAATGTCACCACCCTGTTAGACCTTAGCTATAACAATGTCACCACCCTGTAAGACCTTAGCTATAACAATGTCACCACCCTGTAAGACCTTAGCTATAACAATGTCACCATCCTGTAAGACCTTAGCTATAACAATGTCACCACCCTGTAAGACCTTAGCTATAACAATGTCACCATCCTGTAAGACCTTAGCTATAACAATGTCACCACCCTGTAAGACCTTAGCTATAACAATGTCACCACCCTGCAAGACCTTAGCTATAACAATGTCCCCATCCTTTAAGACCTTAGCTATAACAATGCCACCACCCTGTAAGACCTTAGCTATAGCAATGTCCCCATCCTTTAAGACTTTAGCTATAACAATGCCACCACCATGTAAGACCTTAGCTATAACAATGTCACCACCCTGTAAGACCTTAGCTATAACAATGTCACCACCCTGTAAGGCCTTAGCTATAACAATGTCACCACCCTGTAAGACCTTAGCTATAACAATGTCACCACCCTGTAAGGCCTTAGCTATAACAATGTCACCACCCTGTAAGACCTTAGCTATAACAATGTCACCACCCAGTCAGAACTTAACTTGAGTAATGTTACCACCAACTGCCCTTAGTATAGGATGTTATTAACCAGTAAGACCAGTAAGTTTAAACGTCACCATTCTGGAAGACTTCAACTAAGAGTGACCCAAAGCAGCTACAGCAAAGCATGAACTGAACAACAATATGAGAAATTTTAGACTTTGTATTAGAATTGATTAAGGTATTTAGAGCCCTGTTACAGTATTTAATATATCAGTCTCTTCCTGAATGTTTATAACCTTGGACCAAAACCTCTTTCTATTCATATACCAGTCTGTCAATAAAACTATTTGCATTCTTTATGTCTAAAAATTAGTAAGTTTCAGAAAAAGTCTTTCATAGAAAGTATTTTAGGTCAAAAGGGTAAAGTCTTTTCGTCTACATAACTTAGAGTGTCAGTTTCTGTTGCGTTTTCATCTTACAGTATGGGAATGTTTTCACAGCAAAAACCAATAATGCATTTAGTTGTAGTTCATTGTAATCATAGACACAATTATTTCATTTATATGTATCATGTAGTCACAAATAAGACCAATAAAATACATTTGTGCCAGAGCAATCAATTCAGCATTTTTGTTTTAAAGATTTAAGCAGACAGTATGAAAGGTTTTAGGTTAAATGTTCCGTAGCGTGCCCCCAAATAAACGTGAATAATATCTGACACAGGGGTGTGGATGTTTTAAAAATGGAGTTGTAAACTTGGCCACATAAGAGGTTTATCTCTGTTCCTATCAGGAGACTTAAGTGGCTTTTACAACGGCAGCCAATCAATGATTCTTGTAGCCTGTGTAAACCAATCCGTTTTCATCATGGATATATAATACAGATTGATAATCTCACTGTGCGATTTGTCGTACCAACTTGTAGCATGAGATTCAAATGTATACACTTGATTGGTTGACAAATCATATTGATTAATTAAAAGCATACATTTTAATTGCATCCTACATGTCGGTACGACAAATTGCACAGTGAGAATGGGCCTTGGGACATATCAATCTCTTAATGATAGGCTCAGTGATTAGTCAGTTGACAAGAGATTCAAAAAATTCTATCCAAGACCACCAGATATAAAGGTGAGATGAACTAAGCCAGCAATAAAACCCAAGGAATGTTGTATTTACTGGTTGAAAACTCTATATTTGTCAAATTACTTTTTGATTTAAAAAAAAATGGTTTAATTCTACAGCTGAGACAAAAAAAAAGTCATTCCAGAATATAGTCTTAGTCGCTCCATGAAGTTTTCATGTAAGTATGATATATAAAATAACTAATACAAACAAACTCAGTGATAAGGAATATATAAATGACCTGTGTACATACCAGAGCTTGTTCCATCTGTAAACAGAAGAGAATTGCATTGCCCACCTCCTGGAAACACTGAAACACTTCTGTCCTAAGGTCAGGGTATTGAATCATGTCATTTAGCTGGGCATGATAGTAACCAAGTACACCTGTAAACAGTCAATTATATATACCAAATGTATGGAGAATAAGGTACAGTGAAACCTGAGTAAACCGACAACTCTCAAGGGAAGGAAATAATGTGCATTTACACAGAGGAAGGTTTATCAAGGTTGCTTAATAAGCATTAGATTTTACAGTATTTCAAGAAAGTGTAATCCCAAAATAACTGCTAAAACACACTTTCTAAAGGATACTGACTAATTAACCTGGCAGTGCCGCCATGTAGGTGAATAATCTTGAGTGTGGCATAAAAAAATTAATCAATCCCTACCTACAAAGAGTTACAAGAATGATATATCATGTAATGAGTATTAATGATGTAATGAGTATTAGATTAAAGTTATATAGAAAGGCTTACCTGGAGAACCATAGTCAAATCTCAAAAGTTTACTCTTGGAGGGCATGACCTTCATCAAGGTTTTAACATACTGTAATGTAGTGCCTTGTACCTGTACCAACATACAGTCTTCATATAAGATTTGTTGAGAGGAAATTTTACAGACTTTGGAAAGGTTATGACTACTTATGCGATGAGATATGGGTTTCAACTAATACTATACATATATAAAAAAATCATCAAAGTTTTTTTCTGAATACCTAGCGGTGATTTTTAAGAGTAAATTGACTAAATATGTCTCCAAAAACATAATGTTGAAACAAATCAAGCTTCCGTCAAATTTGACGTCATACTTAACATTTTCTCCGTCATTTCAACCAATCATGAACACATCCTGACTCAACGTTCGCTATGTACGGCATCACAACAATGGTAATGTACATATCAGTTGTCAACTAAGACGTCATAAAACTAAGCTAATTATTTTTCGTATAGAAGCCATATAGAGAAAAAAAAAATACTTTGAATTTTGTAGGTTCATGTGAGAAATGTCATTTCCTTTTTGCCTGAGATCATACAGTATAGGGTTATTCAACCAATTACAAAAAAGTTAAGAAAGTTAAGTTAACACGTTACCAAGTTTTTGACAATCTTGAGAAGCTCCTCAATGACAACTGCTATCCCCTGATATCCGAGGAGACGACAAATTGTTCTGAAGTGAGGCTGACCCAAAAACCCACTGTACAGAGAGTAGATTTTCCCATAGGAGTACATAAGAGCCTGAAAATAACAAAGGATTTTAATACAAGTTCAATAAGTGTAAAAACTGACAAGAACAATAATAAACTGACTCAATTTGATATCTACTCATCAGGCAAACATAGAGTGGCGAGCATTGGACTAAAACCCTTCATATAGAACTGATACCATGATCTACTAAGATTGAAGGAGAATCTGGGATTGGTTAACTGTTTGTTCTTTGATATCTCAGTGATGGTCCCTTATATAATTAACTTGGAAAAATGAACAGAACCGGAAAACCCCTCAACTTTCCACATATTAGATAAAACGGATAGAAATCCTTAAAAGATGTTCCCATAATGTTTTGAGGAAATTTCAATACAAATGGAAAGAGTTCTGAATAGGTTTTCACTCAATCCCACTATGTTGCCAGGTATGGGCAAAAGGTTGAGTGAGGCCAGTTTTCTTCACCTGGCAATGCTGCCATACAGGTGACAGAACTGGGAGTGCCTGCAGCCTGTGTAATGACAAAATTTAGAAAGGGTTTTTGAGAAGTGAGGTTACAGTATAGTTTACCTTGGTACCCCAGACATAATGATGTGAGACACTGGGAATCTTATCTCTCTGTATAGGCTGAGCAAATGACATCCTGGTCTTAACAAACCTGAAATATAACACAGTAACAGATCATGTCATACACAAGACATAATTAAAGACTGGACAGTTTCTGTAAATCCCTTTAACCAACTAATATGGGGCACATGAATTAATGTTGTGGTAATCTACCAGACAAATTATTATCTTCTTGTTCAGTTGCTGAATCAGTTTGTTTGGTAGATGACAAATATAGAAAGTGCAGTTTATTGTAATCAACAGGACACAAGTTTATCAACAAACACCAAGCTAATAGCCTACCAATGTGACATATTAGTTATAGGATCAAATAACGATTTAGTTCAAACCTGTCCAAAGTTTCTGATGCGATGCGGGTTTGATTCCCACTCAGACCAAATAAAAGTTGAAATATTTCTGAGTGGATTTTTCACTCTGTCGCTGTATGTGGAAGATTTGCCGTTTGCTGAAGGTCAGGGGTTTCCTCCGGGCAATGAGTCCGGTTTCCTTCTCCACTTAACCTGGCAAAGCCGCCATATAAGTGAAATAATCTTGAGTTCGGTGTAAAACAACAATCAATCAATCAATCCAGAGTTTGTCCCCATTTTAATGTGTTTTCCGTGAAGTTAAGCATCTGTTGCTTGAATTTCAACAAGGTTCAGAAAATGCAGAACAGCCTTAAAGCTCTCTATGTTAAGTCACTGTTATACTTAGTTGATATCCTCATTGACATACCTATTGGTGGCAGCATTATAACAGTAGTTAGGCAGGAAGTCATAGTTAACCTCCCAGAAGACGTGAAGAGTTATTCTGCCGTATGGAGCGGACACATTGTGGTTAGCTTCCTTAAACATGGCATCAAAGTCATTCAGATTTAGATATTGGCTCAGTAACTTGTGGGTGAGACGACAACACTCTATTAGACCCTCCAACTCCTGTGAAAATATAGAACAACCGTGCTAACAAAACTGCTAGAAGTAGAAGATACCTTAGCTCTCCAAGCTCACCTCTATTGTGACAATTACAAAATAATTTAGTGAGTACATTCTATGGTTTAGGGATGAGTGAGGTAGTCATGCCCGTTATGGTTACAAACACTTTCTTTCATAGAACCAAGAGGACTGTAAAAAAATGTGACAAGAATTTATATAATTATTGTTTTAAGTCTGTTCAGAAGTCTTACCACAATGCCAGTCAGATCTCCACCTTCAAAACGAGCAATAGCCACATCTAGAGATCTTTGTAGAGCCACATTCATCCTCTGACCAACTAAACGATTCAAGTCAATAGATCGACCCAAAATCTGAAAACAAAACAAGGGGTTAAGTCTGTTAAAGAGCTAGAAGCTTTGGTGGCTCGGTCAGTTAGAATCATTGTTCCCATTTCAACCCCTACTAACATGACCATATCAGTGAAATAATCCTGAGTGTGGTGTTAAACATCAGTCAATCAATCTTTGAAGCATACAGGGCCTTTGTGGCTCAGTTGGTTAGAGTGATAGTTTCTCAGTCCAACACAAGGGCATCCACCAATGCGGTGCAAATTGATTCAAACTCAGATCAAATAAAAATTGAAAAATCTGAGTGAATTTTTCCCTCGATCGCTCTATATGGAAGAGTTGCCAGTTACTCGCTGATTGTTTGGTGTTTTACGCCGCGCTCATGATTATTTCACTTATATGGCGGCGTTGCCAGTTTTATTGTGGGAGGAAACTGGGCTCTGTGCCCTGAGGAAACCCACGACCTTCCGCTGGTAGCTGGTAATCATCCCACATAGGTCGTTTGAGTGAAAACCCAGTCAGAAAATTTTCCAATTTTTGGACTGAGTTGGATTCGAACCCGCGACCCATTGGTGGAAGGCTGTTCGGATTGAGCGTTCAACGCTTTACCTCCTGAGCCACGGAGGCCCCGTTACTCGCTGAAGACTGGGTGCTGAGTTTAGTGGTGAGGAAAACAATTCCCATGTAAGGAGGAAAACTCCAGGCTTCGGCCTGAAAGTATCAATCAATTTGTCCTATTACATAGTGCAAAAAACTTAAAAAGCAACCAGAAAGTTAGAATTTGGACAGTTTTTTAGGGACAGGGTATTTCATGGGATTTAAAACCAGATCCAACTGATGGAAACTGAATAATGAGACTATAAGTTAAGTGAACTCACCTGAACGTGTCTCTGTTTAAGAAGAGTCTGATAGCGATTTGTGTTGGGATAATTGATGGTCATACCAAAGTTAGCACACTCAGCACGGAATCTCTTGTCCAACATAATGCTACAGGAATAAAATAGGAAAGGTAATAACTTAGATCAATTGATTGGGGTTTAACACCACGCTCAATAAAAATTCAACACTTAAAAAAAATGTCCACTGGTTAGTGGCTTTGTATGATCAAACTTCCCTCGAAGCTACTGGCCAATTTTTATCTTCCAGAACTAACCAAGAGCATAAATTAGAAGAAAAAAACAAGCAGTCAAATTTAAAACTAGTGTTTAACTAATACAGTTCATATATGTCAGATGGAAAATATTTGAGTTAACTAACCTGCCCGCCAGATGTTTATAGTAAGCAAAGATCTGATCACTGAGTTTATAAACAAACTGATCAAAACAAAGGTTAACTTCCGCTTCAACTTCATCATACAGAAACTGCTTGCGGAACTTTGTGAGGGCATAGTGAGCACTGTCATTGTACAAGTCTAATGGATACAAAATGTACCTGAAAACAGAATCATATCAGTTTTATAGAATCATTACCTGAACCAATACCTTTTAATTGATTGATTGATTGAATGATTTATGTTTTACGATGCACTCAAGATTATTTCACTTATATGGCTGCTTTGCCAAGTTTAGTGGGCACTCATTGCCCAGAGGAAACGCCCGACCTTCAGCGAGTACCTGGCAACCCTTCCACATACGACGACCGAGTTGAGCTTTCCACTTTAACAGAATTCACACATAGCCTGTCAGTGATAGCACAAAAAGTCTGGAACATAACAAAGCAAGTAGAAATTGTCAAATGAATATTTAACTTTAAGAAGGAGGCCAATAAATTAATCACTTTATTTAGAAATTTGATGGTAACTGGTAACCTGACCTTTGTTTCAAATAACCTGCCATCTATTTGGTTGAAATTATAAGGTAATAGAAATAGACAATGGTGGTTGAGATACTTACTCCATCATGGATGGTTCTCTGGTTTCCAGTATATGATCAGTTAAAATCCATGGCATGGACATCTCAATGGGAAACTAGTTAACAAACAACCATAAAATGTAATCAGTACAGAATATCTTAATAAGTTAGGGGTCACATGCTTAAATCCTGTTCAGTCCATTGAAAAAAATGTTTAATCTCTTGGGGGAGGTGTTCACTCGTGGATTGATTGTTTGGTGTTTTACGCAGCGCTCAAGATTATTTCACTTATATGGCAGCGTTGCCAGTTTTATTGTGGGAGGAAACCGGTCTCTATGCCCGGAGGAAACCCACGACCTTCCGCTGGTAACTGCCAACCATCCCACATAGGTCGTTCGAGTGAAAACCCAGTCAGAACATTTTCCAATTTTTTGGACTGAGTGGGATTCGAACCCGCGACCTATTGGTGGAAGGCTGTTCGGATTCAGCGTCCAACGCTCTACATACTGAGCCATGGAGGCCCCTCAGTCCATTGAAAAAAATGATTAATCTCTTGATGTCCCACACACTCGTGGAAGGGATGCCAGGTACCTGGCAAAGTGCAAGGCTTTACTCCAGGACAAAGAGTCTGGTTTATTCCCCCACTAAACCGGGCAAACAATTATTAAGTTGGAAAAAATTTGAATTCAATTAGACTTTAAATAATAAGTCCAATGCATTAAAAGCTGACGAAAGATCCTATTGTCATGGAGAAAGTGTTCAAATGCGGAAGCAGATCTTTGAGCATGAGCTAAAAGAGGAGAAATATTTTGTTGAGTGCTTCAGTTTGGCTAACCTGTATTCGACTTCCCATGCTCATCTCCAGGAAAAATTCCCTGTACCATAACTGAGACAAATCACAACAGCTCTGAAGAGATCCTAAAACAAAACAAACCTCGAATAACAATTGAGAAATCCTTGTATAATACTACAAATCCATAAAAAGGTTGTGGGACTTGATTTCAATTGATGTGGCCAGACACTGCCAGATAACCGGCTATGGCCATGTCCAAAAGGCATATTTCATTAATGGCAGCTAAACTGAATTGACGAATAAAATTGCCATGCTTAAACATTCCATTTTAGTTGGCTATCTGTTATTTTAAATGAGTTTTATGAAATAACCCACTGGAATATAAGAGGAATATACACTGCGCATGTTTATCTGACATACCATTAAGGTTCAGCATATAGCTCCAGAAGAAGGAGTGTTTGTGGAAGTTGTCTATATGAGAGAGATGACTCAATTCCATGTCTTTCCTCCGAGTTCGGTTCCGAGAGCCTCCATCGTGTATCAAAGACTCTAACATTGTTCTCACCATATACAGCTGGAGAATTGAACGATAACAAAATATCATAGAAATATCACAATGCAGAAACAAGCACAAATATTATACAAAAAGTATCTGAGTAAAGATGTTGAACGAAAATAATATAACAGAGTAAAATTAACTCATTCACTCCAGCAAGCGGCTCAGGCTGCTGTCTGTACACTAGGCCCCACCCCCTTCTCGCTCTGTCCCCTGTCTGATTAGGTAATAATAGTAAAAAATTGGGGTCTACCAATGTATTATACAATGAAATTTACTTTAATTGGTGACACAGGCCTTTAATTACAACATGTCATTGGTTAAAACAAATGACGCCAGCAGAAATCTCCAGTCTTCGATACGTTTAAATTGAAAACAGCCCGAAGTTGACAGTCACAAAATGGCACCGATAGTGTGTGTGGAAAACACAGCTTTACCCTCTTGAGATGCAATGGACCATCCAAACTTCTATTATTTCGGGAGATAATCGAGGTCTTTGTCCAATCAACCAATCATCAACAAAGCCATCTAGCCCACTCATAACGGATGAGATAACTGATGCATAAATGTATTCATATGGAAATTATTTTTGAGCGTATTACCTGTGTACTGGATGGTCCAACATTACGCCTTGGGACCTTGATGTTAAACCCATCATCAGGGTCTTTTTTACCCTTAAGGACGGGGTCATCTTGAGGTTCAACACCCCGTACCCAATCAGCACAGGTATCTCGAACAGACATCACAATGCTGAAAACAAAAGATAAGTTTACTGGCTACATTCCATTTATCATGGTTATAATGACATCCTACGATCAGAGATCCAAACATGTCTGATAAGAGACTTTCCTTATTCTAATACACTGATATGATACCCACCTCAGAAATGTATGTTATAGTAGTTTTTATACGCAACAAAACCCTAAAATGTACACACACATCCTGGCTATCAGAATATTGTCGACCTTCAAACGAGCAACGTCTTTCGAAAAACTTAGAATTTTCGCAGCTCATGCCACTTTAATAACATAACCAGACAAATCCCCATTGAAGTGATAATTAAATTATGTTTACTGGTGATTTTAACCATCAACATAATGCCTACAGGATTGATGTTGAAAGAAAAGTTCAGTTCCAAACAAATGACATTCTTTCCAGTTTGTTAAAACTTTCATTTGGGGGTCCTTGGAATAGGTTTAAAGTGTACGACCATTTCCAGTTTCTAACTATGGGAGTTACATATAACACAGATATAACTCAGACTAGAGACTGGTTTGTAAATGTTACGGCACAATCAACATAATTGTTGTGGAGCTGATGCCAACTTATATTACTCATAGATAACTTACACTTTAATGACATCACTCTTTTTCTTGATGGCTTTTCTTAATGGTTCTCGGAGTGACAATTGAACAAAGTCCTGTAACTCTGCATAGATATGGCGGCGAATGGCATCCATGAAGACGGATTCCATGTGTACTATCAGGAGTTGAAGACCTTTCACCATGGCTATCACCTCAATAATAGCAAACTTCTCCTCACTAGTATAGTTGTAACGGGTAGACTGAAATCAACACAGATAATCATATGTTAGGGATCATTTCATAGATGCCAGTTTTGCAAGGTGGGGTGGGGGGAGGCAAATAAAATTTATCAGTTGATACAAAATCTGTGAAAGATTTCCTGCTTGTTGAGCCCTAAGGTGGGAATTATATTTAAAGCAGAATTTACAATTGTTACAAGCCTTTAATTTAACTTTGACACCCTGGCTATTGCCTCGAAAAAGTATGTTTGACAAATGCCATGAATCACCTCGTATTACCGCTAAAAAAGATTATATAACTTACAGTGGCCAAGTAAAAACTCCCCTTACCCGTTCATATTCCTCTGCTTCAGCTGGACAGTTGTGGTTTTGATGTGGGTCAGTAGGGTGAAGTAACTTCCAGGAATACTGAGGAGGGAATAAACACAGTACACATATAGAACATTCATTCAGTCTTTTAATGATAATCAGGTTCCATTTGTGTGCGATGAAATTCAACATTAAGGGAAAAGACCCAGAGGATTAGTTTATGGATTATAATGGCTCAAGTTTGGTTAGTAAGCAGAAAGAAATCCAAATAGAAAAAGAAAAATTATTCAAAATCTTGCAAAAAAAGAGGTCTATTTAGGTTGTCTACAATGAAAAGTCAAATAGTCAGGGAAAGCTAATGACTTACTAGTTCCATGACTTGTTGAGTCCAAGCAGACAGTAGCTGGAGTCCCCTGAGGGCTAAATCATACAGTTCTTTATTCTCAGCATCTGTCGGTATAGTTTCTCTTGTAGTTGTGATTGCCTAAAATTGAGCCATGAAAGAATTAGCCTTGATCAATTGATTTCTAGGGGGCCTATCATGCGTGTGTATCCAGTAAAATTAACTGAGAATATATTGAGGGTACCTTTGTTATGTTGGCAGGTTTAATTATGACTCCCCGCCCCCCAAACACACACACACATGATACCTGCCAATCATCTGGCAGTCAGAAACATCTCCAGCTTTTCTTATTTGACATGGTAGGTCACAAACCATAAATTGAAGGCTTGTGTTGACGTCTATATCTTTAACCAACACAGTATTTTACATAACCACTGAATCATTGTTATTATTGACAGCTGAGTGTATATGATATTACCTGGTTACTATGTCTGGCTAGCTGACTGATATAACGGACATGGTCCTCCCTGATCATTTCCAGGCTTCCCAGTAGATTGGACTGGGGACTTAGTTGAGTTGAGGTACAACACGGCCATTTTGAGGCATCATAGTGAGCTCCATTACGAATGTACTGGAATGGCGCAATCTGCATATCACCATAAAGGGGAACAACCTCCAATTGCTGGGTAAAAACACAAAGCAAATGTAGCCTGAGTACTTATTTCCTAGTAATCACTTGGAGTGCATGTAAAAATGATGACAAATTGAGTTTAAAAGCATCTATACTAATTTATGAGCCTCTTCTAACATTTCTTCCCTTTATGTTAATATAATGATTCTAAAGATGCTGTAATGAACTTTTTTTTCTTACGTTGTTTAACACTGAAATTAGTGTCTTCCAAAAATACACACATAATCTTTGTAACATAAATTTAGATTCCAAGTTCAAAGTAATTCTCCAAGGACTTACTTTGAGGATTTTGTCTATTTTCGAGATAGAGACCTTCTTCTTGGCATCAACTTTGTTATCCATGAGAAACAAACCAAAGGCCATCACCTGAAATATATATATGTACAATGCCAGAAATACTCAGTTTAAACAACAGCTTTTTGTAGGTTGCATATCCCACCAGCCCTGCTGTCAGAAATCAGAACTAGTATTACAGAAAAAAAGTATTTGGTAAAGTCCAACACACTTCTAAAAGACATTCCTATTCTTGCGTAATATAAGTGTAAGCCCAACTTACTATTGGAGCTTCATATGTGAGGTAAATTATCAATGGCCACTTGTATTGCAAATTTTGAAGAAAAGAACAATCCCATCTGCCATTTAATCTACTGATGAAAAAAAAGAGACCTACCTTGACCAACATGTATTTTTCTGTGGGGACCAAATACTGGTTATTTTCATACATGTTGACACAAGTGTTGACGATCTCTGCCAGAAGTTCTTCAAATTGAGGGATCTGCATGAGGTTAGACTTGAGGTCATCTCTAATCTTATTGTGTGTGGCCAGAAACATGGAGAGATTCTGAGACTCCTGGAGAGCCTGAGGGTCAGTCATCACCTTCAGAAACTGAGCAGCTCTACAAAGTAACAAACAGTTTTACACGGATTCTTCCTGCAAGACAGCATTGTGAAGTTTGATTTCTGCTTTAAATAAGATACATTAATATAATGTCCCTGTGCCAGTGTGACTTTGTACTCCTATCATTGTTTGTTGTACATTAAAGATTAGTTGTATTGTTAGGTGACATTATAAGCAGGTTTACAGAGAGAGGATACTAATATCTATACTCAACATTACATTGGATACGGGAAACCAACACAAACAAGTATTCGACAGGTATTTGGATTGATTGTTTGGTGTTTTACGCCACACTCAAGATTATATCACTTATATGGCGGCGTTGCCAGTTTTATTGTGGGAGGAAACCGGGCTCTATACCCGGAGACAACCCACGACCTTCCGTTGGTAACTGGCAACCATCCCACATAGGTCGTTCAAGTGAAAGCCCAGTCAGAAAATTTTCCAATTTTGGGGGACTGAGTGGGATTTGCACCCGCGACCCATTGGTGGAAGACTGTATTTGGAAACATTTTGGATAGCAATTTGGAGAAGAAAAAGATTTTTTTAAATGCTATTAAAAGTTTATGTGAATATTGACTGACCTCCTGTATGCAGCATAATCATTTCTCACACTGGACCTCATGTTCTTCAGTTCATCCAACTCTGCAAACATGTTCAAGAACTTCCCTAGAGTTAGTAGGTAAGCCTCAGAGACAAAATCATTCCTTCGTTCTTTGTGACAAAGACGTCTCACTTCCTCAGAGAATCGAGCTGTGGCATTCACCTGATATTCAAAAATAAACATACATTACACAGACTTTAAGGTTTTTTCTCCTGATCAGAATAGTACATCCAAAAGACATTTACTGTGAGAAATCAATGGTACCCTCTATCTGCCAGGCAGTATGTTAAACCTAGGCTATGTATTTGCAGCATTGGTGCTCGAAACAATTGCTCTGACAAGCTCCAAAACATCATCAGTTTGTAATCACAGAGCTTAATGATAGAAACTCACTTCGCTTATTTCATTTTTGGGTCTAAATTGATGAGAAAGGCTAATGAAATTGCTCCAGCAGTGAGTTCGAATAGTAGGGATAAATAGACTTACATGGAAGTACATAAAACTGGTTAGCTTAGAGACTGAAGGACTTAGCACCTCTACAATCTTCTGGTAAATCTCAGCCCTGTTAGGCTGCTCATTACTTTTCACCTGGATAAAAGCCAAACATATTAATTAATTGGTTTAACAGATTTGGGGGGGGGGGATAGATCAATTATTAATACAGATAAACTGTAAGGAAATGCATAGCAGGTTGTTCAACATTGAAATATCTTTTGGATCTAAAGCAAAAACTATATTGCTAATCATTACTTTTTAAAGAAAGGAGACAAAAAAAAACTCAATTCTAAAACATATTTATATTTTTAGGAATACATACTAGTCTTAAAAAGAGTGATTGCAGTTGAACCCACAGCAAAATTTGAATTCATTTTATAGGAGAGTGTATTTAAAAAAACAAAATAAATGAAAAAAAGAAGAATATTTGTTGTACCTGAGGGAGAGCCCGTGAACAACATCTCCATGTATACAACATTACAGCATACTCATTACCTTCTTCCAGACATTTATTCTAAGGAGAAGATCAAATCATATTACAATAGATAAACAAGTACAAGATGTTACACTGTGTATGGTAAAATAGTTACATGTATTAAAACTATCACACTAATATAGACTAGGATAACAAGCACCATTTATCTGTTTCAAAACGGCTATTAGTGGAGAGTAATAATGTTTCAACAGATAGTAATAGCCAGATAGGTATTTGATCACAATGAGCCTGGGGCTGTTCCCCCAAAACATTGACTTCCACGGTTAAGGCATGACGGTTATGGAATAAAATGTTGTTAAGACATGTTAAGTTACATGGGCTATACACAATGTTTGACAAAGTCTAGAATTTCCAATTGAATGTTTCTCTACAACTATCGACAAGAGTCTTAAGCAACTCTGACATTTGAGTCTTAAGCAACTCTGACATTTGTTACAAATGTGTGCTCAATACAAAATACACATCTTGATTTATCAGAGTCTTACGTTGGAAATACACGGATTTGTAGGAAACCTTTGTTTCTCTTCTACTGTATGAAAGTAATGGCCTGACTAGAAATGAAAGCTTGATTAAAAGATGTGCCTTGATTCAATATAAGCTGTGTTTACATATAAATGAGCTGTAGAACCATACCAATTCTGCATGAGTAGTAGCCTCTTCGTTATATTTGGCAACCCCAGTCACATAGGCTTCCCTGTCTTCAAAGTTTGTGTTAAAATCAGCTTGGTAGTGGATAGAGAGTGAGAGGGCCTCTATACATGGCTGTTGATCAGGAAGACGTAGTTCATCTAAGACATTCACGTTTTCCAGAGCATCGCTCATCGTTATCTTCTCACCAGTTGCCATGTTCTAAAAACCAATACACGGTATACTGTATGAGATGTCTATAGAGTTCTTAAAGGGGTATTTCCAAACCAGATCTGGGGCCTCAGAATGATTATCCCTCAGTCTGACACAGGCCTTCCATCGATGCGGTGCAAGATCAAATCCCACTCAAAGCAAATAAAAATTGAATCATTTCTGAGTGGATTTTTATCGTTATCACCGTATGTGTAAGAGATACAGATAGTATAGGGGTCATTTCATAGATGCCACTTTTGCCATGATGTTGGGGGTTTACTTCAGGCAATGAGCCCAGTTCCCTCCCCAACTAAACCTGGCAACGCAGTCATATAAGTGAAATAATCTTGAGTGTGGCATAAAACATCAATCAATCAACGCAGTCATATAAGTGAAATAATCTTGAGTGTGGCATAAAACATCAATCAATCAACCAACCCAAATCTATAAAAAAGTAAAAATACTCCCAGCCACCAATGCAAACAAATAATTTAGTTAATTTGCCGGTCTCTGCACTTTAAAATGGTAAATTTAGGACTTCAATATTATGCTTAGCGCTATCAGCACATATTGGTCCTAGCTGATTAATGATGTCACAGTGTACATTTGCCTACAGTTTTATGGGTTATGAGTATCAATTTTTTCACCAGTCAATATCTTTGAACATCACACGAGCAAAATATTTTGAAAGAGCCCTAACCAGGGATTCACGATGCATCATTGATAAAAGGCCTAAAACTATTCGAAATTTAATGCATTGGTGATATCTGCTCAACATAGTATTTTCCAGTTGTTTTACGACATATGATAACTTATATGCGTCCGATTTTCTAATGTTTTTTAAGATGTCATTCAGATGGGCACCCTTTTTAGGGGTCTGCACTAAACGACAAATCCTTTTTAAGAGAGTTTAAAGTGGCTTGAAGTTAGACTGCTGAAATTTGCATTTCACAAGAATTTTGATTTTCGCGAGAATGTTAGGGTTTTAACTAGGTTTTAAATAGGTAACTTTCTAAGCTCCCATGTACAGCTGCATATGGACTTGATTTGACTTGAGAAATCCCTAAAAAAAAAAACGGGAAGAGTAAAGAATAGAAGGTAGATCGTGGGTCACCCGTCGATGGCCTATCTCTTTATTACATTACAAATACAACCCCTGTGGTTAGAGCGATTAGCCTATTGCAATAAGCTCCTTTACAGTTTGGCTAAAACCACGCGAAATCCCGCAAGAGAATAGCTTTCACTGACCAGCCGTTCATTTAACATTAGCATTCATGCTGATCGGCGGTTATCATGTGTTTTTTTCTTTCATTCTTTATTTTAAAATCATTTCTTTAATCCAATTTTTTTTGGTGAAACACACCAGAAGCTACATGTATCAGTTGCATTTTTGTCAGTCGACAGTCAATAAAAATATTTATATCGCGTGCATACGCTTCAAATTTGTCAAACACCAACGGTGAAAACACAACTACAACTACTTTTTATGTTAGAAATAATATTATTTTTTTTGGTATATATCTTTATTGTATATGTCTCAGAAAAAGACTTGTAATAGGCCTAAGTATAGATTGTCAGCTGAAAATCAAAATTTTAGGTGAGTATAATGATTACAAATTGCGAGTTATCATTTTTTTTCAATTCAGAGAGCAACTCTTAGATTTTTTAAATGCACCCTATGTTGGGTGCAAATATAGAATACGTCCGTCACCTGCAACTTACAGTAAAACACATAGTTTCCTTTCAAATATTCTGTAAAATACCTTAAGGAACTCCCTAATCGGAAAATCCGTCTTTACTTGCACAAAATTCGCCTACATTTACTAATTCGCCGATTTCACTCTACACACAAGCAATTCCAAACACTCGCCTCGCCATCTTTGCTTCGTTTAATGTATGAGACAGGACAATGTACGAGCTTTCCTGAATACAAGTCTCTCCGCCAGTGTTCAACTTCAACGAAGTTTTAATTTCTTCGTTATTAAAAATTCATAAAAAAAAGAAAAAGAAAAACTTAGGGGGTTCTAGGGGGGCTTGCCCCCCTGGCTATCATAAAATATTTACGATCACCGACCATTTCTTATTGACAGAAGAAGTTTTCAAAGTGACGGACGTATTCTATATCCTGTCCCTATGTTGACGTGGTATTGAAGAAGCCCGTGCGGGCGTATCAGAATTTATCCTTCAATCCACTCAACATATTGCGGACTACTGAAACTCGATTTCAACTTTGTTGTTGTTGTTAATCCTGCAAGTGCGAAGCCAAAAGTGCAAACGTCAAAATGTACATAAGGAAAATTAGCTCCTGTAGTCTGAATAAATACTATTTATGTATCGACATACTTACGGCTTTTTAAACCTTCCCTTTCCCCAGTATCAGATAGTATGGTGAATCATTCAACTGACATAGTCAGGAGAATTTGGTGGGGACGAAAAACATCTATATTTTCTCGCGTTAGCAAGACAGTTTCATTTCCGGTTATACAGGGGAGGACAATCTTGGTGGTTTGATAAAGAACACAAAGAGTTGTGTCCCCTTGAATGAGCTTAAAAGAATAATTAAGCGTGTCAAAATATACTTTTACGATTTTTTAAAATGCCCGTGCAATCAAAACATTTTGGTCAAGTTTAAAAATTTAAGAGGTTTTCACGTTTGGTGGTGATGCTTGTACCGGGAATTGATAAAACAATACCAACATATAGAATTGTGGTCTGAAACAGCACACAGACAACACCCATAAACAAGCAATAATAACGACTGGTATTTTAGCTACATGTCATGTCAAAATGGGGCATCGATATGCATTCAATGTTTCAAGGTTTAAAGATACAGATGTTGACTGTATGGCTTGTACTTAGACCATCGCTTGTCCAGCCCTGGCCTGCTTTGTGAATTGTAATAAATAGCTATCAAAAGGAAAGTTTCTCAAAATGTCCCTTTTTTATGTAGGGTCAGTGAAGCCTATATTATAAAATAAGCTATAGTGACAATATCCCAAACTGACTCGATAGCCAATGTGTTTAACAAAAGAGCTGTACCATTTGCTAGATAATGTTGTGTATCATTATATCAATTAAAATCCATAATAAATACTGTAGATAATGTGAACCTTACCGGAGGGGATTTAACTTCCACGGAAGCCATGGTGTTTTCTTAATGCCAAAACTGAATCGAAAATCCTAAGGTAAGACCTTAACAGTAGCCTACTCAGGAATGTACGTCTATATCTGACATTAAGCAGTTTAAGTCATATAGCTAACTATAATAGGGCGAACCCGGCGAAGCGGAAGAGAGTTGAGTGATACAGGTCCACACAGCCCTCATAATATATATTATAATGCCCTCCAGACATGTAGCAGAAAATAAATAGGTCGATTGTCCCAAATGTTTTCACACTAATAATCACCAAGATTGACAGAACTAGATGAATAGGCCTATAGCGGCTATGGAAAGTCAAACTACAGAGACAATAGCAGATATTTTATCGAGGATATACTAAGTCCAGAGTTAACTGTATACTACGAACAGTAACTTGCCCTTAGCCCCTCTCCAAACTTGGATATAATATCCGAATATTGTGTAAGAGCTTATATATACCCAATAAATCGGTATGTAAAATAGATTATTTTCGGTTTCTTTTCAATAATCACAAATTTGGAGGCTGATTAGAAATGGTTTTTAGGTGAAATATCATTTCTGTAATTCATGCTGCGCATCCGACAAAGTTTGACATGGGGTTCAAATGGATTCCATTTCAACATTCTGGTTTTACGTCAAAACATCAACATTTTGGCAGCTCATGCCACTTTAATTAACATGAAAAATTTGACAGGACCTTCAGTGTTTCCTCGTCTTAAATGCCATCAGCTGGAACTTGGTTTTTTAAATTGGCTTTCTGTATGTTATAGAAACTCATGGTTGAATCATAAAAAAACATACCTTTAGAGGCACACTCGACGCTAAAATTTAGAAAACCGTTTTTATTAAAAAAATTAAGGCCGTTTTCTGTACTTTTCTAAGTTAGAATAAGTTAGGAACTTTCGTTTTTGCCAAATTGCAAAAGTTTGTACATCATTAACTATTTTAAACTTGAAAAAGAAAATTTTAATTGTAAGGTACCCGCAATGTATACAAAGGAAGAGACCGGTAATGCGCATATATACACAAAGAAAAAAGTGATTTCCCATGTAAACTGTTAAATTACAAGGAAAACATTTCCACTGAGGTGAAAAGGCTTCCATCGCCGTAGAAATGTTTCAAGCGCGGTGAAATGGCTTCCATCGCAGTAGAAATGTTTCCAGCGCGGTGAAATGGTTTCCATCGCCGTGGAAATGTTTCCAGCGCAGTGAAAAGGCTTCTATCGCCGTAGAAATGTTTCCAGCGCGGTGAAATGGCTTCCATCGCCGTGGAAATGTTTCCAGCGCGGTGAAATGGCTTCCCTCGCAGTAGAAATGTTTCCAGCGCGGTGAAATGGCTTCCATCGCCGTGGAAATGTTTCCAGCGCGGTGAAATGGCTTCCATCGCAGTAGAAATGTTTCCAGTGCGGTGACAACCTATAGTCTTGATGACATATGGGTGCGTCTTCCGTCTTCCCATAATCGAAAAAGCAATTTGTTCTATATGAACCTCTCGTTTTGTATTTACTATGAACTATGATTTTGACAGTAGGAACGGTACATGATTATCAAAAAGACGGAATCACTGGATATGCAGTGACTGCCAGTAGAATTCCTCCTCATGTCTTTCTCATCCACCAAACACAAAGTCAATGACAAATTATAGAAAGTTTTATTTTTAGCTTTTCTATTAAAAGAAGATCTTTCCATTTAATGTATCTGTGCTCATGGTACTTTATTTAAAAAAAAAAACTGTTTCATTCATTCATTCATTTATAGAAGAAAAAAATGTGTACAATAGCATTTTAAACAGAAAACGTGTCGGGAATAAAGACCAATGAGCTTGTTAAATCACAATAGAGTTCAGAAACTTGTATGATATAAGTTGTACAATTAGATATGTTTTTAAATCGTATCCATGTCTAAGTATTTAATATACTTAAGATATAGTTTTATTTATAGACACTATAAAACACACCGGCACAGGAAAAAATCTTCTACATTAAAATAAACAAGAAAAAAAGCTGTTCGTATAACCAGAAGTCTATGAACAGGGAAGTGTGAAATGTCGCATTACCCCATATTCAGGGCACTGGCGCTTTCAGCCTGCTTATACTACATTATGTGACGTTTATGCGCGGTAGATTTTGAAATTGTCAACGGTTGCGCAATTTCAAATCAGAAAATAAATTCATTCTCCACTTACTGCATCTATCGGCAATTCCAGTAACCGCAGTTCGGAGAATGCATTGGTTTTTATAAAAGCTTTACCGAACATGCGACTCTGATATCTCCATTTGGACTCAAATCGTTCCAAACAAGTCTTCTTGTCTCATTTTCAACTTTATGAAGTTCTTCGGAAACTTTAACTTTTGCTCCATCAAGTACTGTTATCATAAATAAAATGTTCGCCATGTTTTTTCTTATGCATCCCATAATAGTTTATATGAGAAAGTGAAGAAAAGCCACGCTTTCTGACTAACCGAGAGAGGGCTCTGTGTATGGTGACCTCTGGGTCAAACGGCGCCAATGCCCTCAATACTATGTAATGGAACGCTTCACACTTCCACATTCATAGACTTCTGGTATAACACTGTGGAATTTGTTCAAGAAAGTGGCCGTTTATTGTGGATTTGAAATGAGATTTAATATAAGTAGGGAGTTTGTTCAAAGCCCTGAAACCAGTAGATTTAAAGAAGTAATGTGTTATGTGTGTTCGATTGAATGGTATGAATATGTTTAGATGGGTAAATCTGGTTGTATACGGTCGCACTGATATTCACCTAACAAAGCTTGTATTGACTGTTTGTGAAAAAATCACGTGCTAATATTGTGTTGATATTGTAATGAGCAGTTAACGGAGGGATGGATAAACATACACTATGTATGGTCAAGTCTTTGAGATCGATTTGTCTCGCACAAGGATCGCTTTTAAATTAGAAGAAGAGAATTTAAATAATATCTATATATATTTCTCCAGAGTTACGTTAAGTAGGGGGTGATAAGAGAATAAAAGAATTATTAAAGTTTTTGTATTTTAAGAGTTTTTAATATGATTGATAACACCAGTGTTTCTTGTTATGTTATTACACACGTGATTTATATGAGTTTCCAGTTGAACTGTACATTGGAAAATATACCTAAATTAAATTGGTTTAACCTTTCTATGATTCTGTTGTGTGTGATTTACCTATATTGAGGGAAAGTTAATTGTTAGAATTTAGCCAGTTGTGTATTTTCTTTAGTCCAGTTTGCATGGTGTTTATAGCGGCTGCTGGATTGAGGTAAAAGCAGGAATTACCGATGCCATCAACAAATACCGTTAAGTTTAACTGTATAGTTAATTTTGTAATATCATTAATATATATCAGGAATAAGAGCGGTCCTAAAACTTACCCTTGTGGAACACCACAAACAATGTGTTGTTTAAATTAGCACTTTGCATACGTTTAAAAAGATTGAAAAATCTGACCCAGGAATGAGTGGCAAAACTGGTATTGTGATTAGCTCTCAAGCCACATTGATATTCACTGATTACGTTATTTTAATTTAAGTGCTCAATAAACTTTTTATAGCTATTTTTTTTAAAGAATTTTGCCAAACCATGGTTGGTTGATTGAGGAAACAGGGCTCATTGCCCGGAGGAAACCCAATGACCTTCGGCGAGTACCTGGCAACTCTTCCACATACGACTACAGAGTGAAAAATCCACTCAGAATTTTTTTTATTTTTTTTTTGGTCTGAGTTTGATTCGAACCCGCTGCGCATCGATGGAAGGTCTGTGTGACTGAGGGACGATTACGCAAACCCACTGGACCACCGAGGCCCCGCCACACCAGGGGAGGACAGATATAAGGCGATAATACTCTTTTTTGTTTTCTTGACCAGATTTAAATATTGGGGTAATTTTGAATAATTTTAAGCAGGTAGGAAAAGCTCCAGATGAAAATGATAGATTGTATACAAGAGCTAAAGGTATTGAAAATACAAATAACTTCAATCCATTCAACCTATTTCGGACTAAACACTTCTATTGATTTAACTCTGGTAAATTGAAAGTTATCACTCACTGGATCTACCAGAAGATCTGCAAATGAGTCTTCAGTTTCTCGGACTTAAAACTCTAATTTGGATGCAAGAGTTAATTCCTTAAATTTGGTTACGATTGAGAAATCATCGATTATTTCACAGCCACCCTATGCCATCTTGGACACGCCATCTTGAATAACACCTTTCTGACAAATTTCTAGAATGTCCACCCAAGTTTTTTTTCAACATACAAAAACCAATAGAGTAAAGTATGCGGCTTTGATTACATACGTGAAATGCTAGAACTATACAGAACACGTTTCTATCTTCATTTAAATCAATTATAAAGACATCCATGAATAAAAACATAGAAAATTCAAAAGACATATTGTTATACAATTTCTGAATTCACAGAACAACGTTTTTGATTGGAAGACAAAATATAGATATATACAGTGTTACATGTACATGTAGTCCCTGAAACGCCTTGTGTACCTACAGAGAATTGTTCCCTTTACAAAGCTTATAGTCACATCGAGAGACTCAAAAAGCTTCATCATAATATCAATTGTCAAAGCACATGCATGGATTCTACTGTAAGTTCTCATGGTGGATACAATGGAAAATTCATTTTATAATACAAAAATCGGATAATATGCGTGAGCGTGGAATGATTGGAGTCAAGCCGTTGACGAATTCTTGACGTGTATGTGATCATAGCCATCCACTGCATATGGAGGCCGGAATGGGATATGGTCATATGTGGATGTCGGTGATATAGACTCACTGATATTAGCATACTCTGGTGGATTAGAATCGTCCTTGTGGCGGACTGGTACTGGGATAGGAGATGTTTTCTCAGTCAAACAATCGTAAATATTCTCGGTACTGCAGTCCTCGTCTTGTTCTGAAAGACGTTTTTCTCTGATGTAACGTGGAACAGAATATTGTGTATTTCCATCATCTGTTGTTGGCGACGTACAATAACCGTCGTCATCGAAGGCGGAGTCGCCGCTCTCTTGACGCCGCATCAAACTGTACGTCGGAGAGACGGGTACTTGGGGGGACAATCTGTCGCTGTCTCCGAGATAATACTGAGAGTTATCTGCCCCAACCATACTGGAGTTAGGGGAGGGAATATTGGCGTAGGCTAGAGACTGTCGCCCTAATTCAGCCTCTCTCTCCAAAACTTTCCGAGATAGACTGGCCGTAAAACTGGAATTGAGACTTGGCGACGAAGACAGAGGAGATTTTAGAGAGCCGCTACTTGTTGGAAGTTGACATTGACTTCCACTGACGTTACGCATCTCGACGTAATCGTACGTTTTTGGCGTAGTCTCTGCATTTGCCGCCGCTTCATCTCTTTTACGTTTACGCACTTGTTCGGGAGTGACGTAACAATTTGAATCTTCAGACTCTTGAACTATATTATCTTGAGTGGCTTGAACTCGGTCTATGTGGACGTTATTCTGTGTAGGATTTAACGATACGACAAAATCATCTGTAAGAGAAAACACGTACGCTATTAGAAACGAAGATTTTGCCATTAACTGACGAAATTCGACGAACACGAATTTATTAGTTTGAGTTTATAATAACTCCGAAATATTAGTATAGTATAATTAGTCTAAAGTATAGGTTAGTATAGGTCTACATTGCCAAAAAGTGGGATACGTGGAGCTTCTAATTTGCATTGCTTCAAGTGGCATATGAGCTGCGAAAATCAGGACACTTGCATTAATTAGGATTATCAAGGGACACAACTCAGAAAACCGTTCCTACCTGATACAGTCGAGCCACAGGATACCCCCTTTTGACTGCAATCAAAGAAAACATAAAGATAGTAAACATGATACTTGTCAAGCCATGCAAGATAGTTGTCAAGATGTTATATAAATGTTGACCATTTTATATTTCATTTAAAAATATTACCTAACAAAAAGCTTATAAAATAAAATAAAAATAAAATGAAATTCACCTTAGTTTATGCCTCCAGCACAAAAACACTATAAAGGCAATGGTCAGGATCAGGAAAACAACAATTACTGCAATTACAGCTCGAGTGACAATATCTCCTCCACCAGCTATCTCTGCCTCCTCTGTAATGTCCCAGTCAGTTCCGTTGATGAAGGCATCGTAATCATAGTCCACGGTACTGTTTATATCTGTAAAGAAGCATCAAATACGTGTATTATTATTCAGCTTTAAGTTCTGGTTGCATTGATGCTTTACGCAGCATTCAAGATCATTTCTCTGCTGTAGCTATGGAAGTCGATAGCGGCCATCTCGCGATCTCGCCCTCCAAGGCCTTGAGCGAGATTGCGAGGCGAGATATATCATCTCGCGGTCTCGTGATCTCGCCTCTAGGTTTTGACGGGCGAAATCGTGAGATGGCCTCTATTTTCTTCCATATGTAGCGGTGTTGCCAGGTTTGGGGAGGGAACCAAACTCTTTGTCCGGATGAAACCCCCGACCTTCGACGGGTACCTCGCAGCTTTTCCACATAGGGCGACAGGGTAACAACACTCAGAAACTATTACCTTTATTACACCTGGGGCCATCGTATCCCTCTAAACAGTAGCAATAACCGGTCTCTTGGTCACAAATCTCTGGGGAGGTACGTGTCACATTACACTCACATATCTGATCACAATTAGGTCCAAACATCCCTACTTTGTTACACACTGGAGGAGCTGGAATGGGAAGTTTATGTGGCCATGTAATCATAGGCATACAAACCGTTTTTACAAAAGTTCCAGAGGCCTTTATTATATTACAGGAAGTTCGCAGTGGATATCCAGTCTCAAAATACATCTAGCCTATATCTCAGTTCTAAAGATGCTAACAATTCCGACAGCCAAATGTTCAGGAAAAATGAAAGGCGTTTAGATTCGAATATTAACTGTATGCTAGATATAAAATTGCGTTTTTTGTTTTACTTTATTGACGCTTATATTTTCCAAAATACGCCCGTCAGTGTAAAAATAGTCATTTTGGAGTTAGAAACCCGGACTAAGTGTGCTAAAAAATCGGTTGAAACCCATTAGAGTAATGGTAAACTTACGTGTTACACAGCCACCGTTAACGTCAGTACCGTTACAGCAAACTAACTTTGTGTACTCCTTCATAGTGTATCTCATACGGGTTACAGTCCTGATGTCAACGCTAAGAAAAATAAAAACAATCGAAGGTAAAAACAATACCATAAAGGACATGCTGCGGTGGAACATTTCTATCATATGTTAGAAATATCTTAGCCTATAATTCCTTACCTATATTTGGTACACGTTTGTAACCAAAGGAAGCCACATTTTTTGGTACCCTTCACAGTTACACTGATTGTATCACGGTATACTTCTGGCACAGACTCTCTGGAAAAGAGAAATATAAAAAAAGACCCTGATGGTAGTTTAAATTGACCTTGAAATAAATCAGGAATTAGACGTGTTAGATGTATTTGTACAGGACTAACAGTTTAGTTTATTACAGGATAAGCCAAGTGGCTTCTCTCCTAAAACAGTTCAAGTACATAATAGAAGAACAACATATACAGAACGCAGACAAAAAAAAAATAAATAAAAAAAAAAAAAAAACACAAAAAAAAACTAATTTATACAGGACTAACTGTGCTTAGTGGATTGAAATATCACAGGGGGGCAGTTTCTCAACACATTTACGCCCGTCTTAACTTTGCGCCTGGTCGTAACGTAATGTTGAAGGTATATGTTGCCATGACGTTACGACCAGGCGTAAAGTTACGTCGGTGTCTAGAAACGGCCGCCAGGTCTGTATTGCTATCGGCGTGTGATATAAAGAATCCTGTTATTAAGGCCCGAATTAGCATTTTGTGAACATGAAAAATTGGTCACTCCATTTCAAAGCTTACATTTTTAATCTTTTTTCTAAAGCATATAACTATTGGGTTAATTTATAAAGGGATCCATCGAGTTAGATAAAAGTTGCGTACCTGATTATTTTCTCGCACATATGGTCAGTAGAATTCGTGGGCGTTTCTTGAGCCGATATGAGCGAACTCTGACCAATCAACACTAAGAGTGTCACTGCCACCGGAAACACAGTCATTTTAATCCCTGCTGTCAAATAATGAAAAGAAAGGACATTAATCCTTGGTAATCTACATAAGGTACAATATGTAGTTTCTGTGGATCATTCATAGCCTGTAAAATATTTTGTCAACATTGGACTTCAATAAAGCTATAAATATATATATCTATATATTTTTTTCAATTGTGCATATATATAGATTGTACAGATAAACAGTATTTATACACTCAAATCCATCCTCGGATACTCAGGGTTAAATTCTCAACAAAAGTGAGCGTGAGCGTAAGTTTTAATCGTGGGTTCCGACGATGTCTCAAATCATTCGGTAAATTGTGTGGATGATAGAGTACGGCAATGAATCTACTACAGATAAAATTCAAATGGGTTAGACAGATTTTCTTGTGCAAAGGATTTTAGCGAGCTGAAGTTAGTTCCAGATGAACATCCTACTAACATTCAGTGAATCCAAATAGGGGGGTATATTTTTCGTTATTTGTCTCTCGTATGGGCGACCGTTTGGGTCCAAATTATGCTCTATAAGGAAACATATACAACTTATATTAAAACTGTATGTACCGAGTTCATGAAAAGTTTAGAGGCTTGTTGATTGTAAACAGTATTAACTTAATTCCCAAAGCATATTATATACAACATGCAGTTTAATATTAAGAGCGCCGTTGTACTTGAATGGAAAAGTAACCAAAAAAATCATAAAAACTGCTTATCTATTTGTAAGTGTTCTGTCGTTTAGTGGAATCTTAGAGCTTTATCACTGAACAGTTTCTTTGTTCTTCCGTCTGTTGAAATTTTGAAAGCTGAAAAAATGTCCGTTTGCGAGGTTATAACAGTCACATTTAACAAGACATGTCCCAACACATGGAAGAATAAAATAAAATAAAATAATTATTTCCTAGCTTTACCAAAAAGTTTCGCAAACAAAAATGCCAAGCGACCTAAACTCTCTGAAGCAATATATGGCTTGCACTAGTATGTGGCTTTGTAGATATTTGTACGGAAATGTCTGGGTGTGTATTTTCTCCCGGCGACATTTTCCCCCACTAACTTTATGAGTGTACTCGGACAATACGACAGCCTACCTTACTTTTTTCTGCAAAACTTCCCTTAAACAGTGGAGCCTCAATCACTTCCGATTTGCCGTGCAGTTCGGCTTTTATTAAATCAGATTTTAATTGTCCCAGCATATTTCGATTTGAATGTTAGTGAGCGATAACAGAGCAATTCTTTAACGTAGACCTTCCAACATTTTAAAAACCCGTCAACAATCTCTGATAAGTGAAGGGGGTTCCACTGTTTATCGGCCGCGAGGTTTTGCAGAAAAAAACGAAAAAAAAGTAAGGTAGAATGCCGTATTGTTAAAATGGGGGAAAATGTCGCCGGGGGGAAATGTCTCCGGTGGAAAATGTCGTGGGGGAAAATGTCGCGGGGGAAAATGTCGTGGGGGAAAATGTCGCTGGGGGATAATGTCATGGAGTCGTATTTTCGGTGTGCCGACATTAGCCCCCAGCGACATTTTCCCCCACGACATTTTCCACCGCGACATTTTCCCCCACGACATTTTCCCCCGGAGACATTTTCTCCCGGCGACATTTTCCCCCACTAACTTTATGAGTGTACTCGGACAATACGACAGCCTACCTTACTTTTTTCTACAAAACTTCCCTTAAACAGTGGAGCCTCAATCACTTCCGATTTGCCGTGCAGTTCGGCTTTTATTAAATCAGATTTTAATTGTCCCAGCATATTTCGATTTGAATGTTAGTGAGCGATAACAGAGCAATTCTTTAACGTAGACCTTCCAACATTTTAAAAACCCGTCAACAATCTCTGATAAGTGAAGGGGGTTCCACTGTTTATCGGCCGCGAGGTTTTGCAGAAAAAAACGAAAAAAAAGTAAGGTAGAATGCCGTATTGTTAAAATGGGGGAAAATGTCGCCGGGGGGAAATGTCTCCGGTGGAAAATGTCGTGGGGGAAAATGTCGCGGGGGAAAATGTCGTGGGGGAAAATGTCGCTGGGGGATAATGTCATGGAGTCGTATTTTCATAGAAGTATATCAATGTATTATCTATAGATTTCTTCTGTTGGGTTTTCATTATGGAAGTCTGCATGTACAATCATGTGTTCATTACTCATGTCATTTTTATCTGACCCAATTGTATCACGTTTTCTAACTTATCGGGAAGTTATAACCACAAACATTATTCCATCGAATCCAGGGGTCGTATCTACGACCTTTGTTTCGTTGTAATTCCTAAAGCAGTGAATCACAACTCAATTTTAATACAAGACGTCCTGCACAAAGGTCAAATGGTTTATAGATCGACTTTAGGTATCTCTATATAGAGAGGAAGTTTTAGGAGCTGTCATTCATATATGCTGACCTTGTTTCATTAAATGGATTAAATAAATATTTAGCTATCCAACAACAGGAAGCTTACCCTGACCCTGACAAGTAAAGTACCGAGACTCTTGAACATTATTTTAAAAAAAAAATCTATACTGCTTTATAGGATTCGCTTTTGTAATTACATCGAAAAAAGCTTCGCACTCTGGAATCATTGAAATGTAACGCACCAATGTGTCAAGAAACTCTTGGAATCCTGTGTCTTGGGCAGTCAATAAGTACGATAGAAACTAATCTTTAAAGTTTCTTTGCATGGGACAGCTCTTGTTCCATTGCGGTCGGGAGAATAAGCCAAGCTACTGTTATTCTGCGACAGGGGCAGTAAACTAAAGCTATTGTTATTCTGTTATTCTGCGACTGGGGCAGTTAAGTCAAGCTACCGTTCATTCTGCGACTGGGACAGCTAAGTCAAGCTATCGTTATTCTGCGACCGGGACATTCAAGCTATTGTTATTCTGCGATCGGGACACTCAAGCTATTGTTATTCTGCGACCGGGACAGTCAAGCTCTTGTTATTCTGCGACTGGGACAGTTAAGTAAAGCTATCGTTCTTCTGTGACTGGGACAGTTAAGTCAAGCTATCGTTATTCTGCGACTGGGACAGTTAAGTCAAGCTATCGCTATTCTGCGACTGGGACAGTTAAGTCAAGCTATTGTTATTCTGCGACTCGGACAGTCAAGCTATTGTTATTCTGCGACCGGGACATTCAAGCTATTGTTATTCTGCGACCGGGACATTCAAGCTATTGTTATTCTGCGACTGGGACAGTTAAGTAAAGCTATCGTTCTTCTGTGACTGGGACAGTTAAGTCAAGCTATTGTTATTCAGCGACCGGGACATTCAAGCTATTGTTATTCTGCGACCGGGACATTCAAGCTATTGTTATTCTGCGACCGGGACAGTCAAGCTATTGTTATTCTGCCACTGGGACAGTTAAGTCAAGCTATCGCTATTCTGCCACTGGGACAGTGAAGTCAAGCTATTGTTATTCTGCGACTCGGACAGTCAAGCCATTGTTATTCTGCGACCGGGACATTCAAGCTATTGTTATTCTGCGACCGGGACATTCAAGCTATTGTTATTCTGCGACCGGGACAGTCAAGCTATTGTTATTCTGCGACTCGGACAGTCAAGCTATTGTTATTCTGCGACTCGGACAGTCAAGCTATCGTTATTCTGTGACTGGGACAGTTAAGTCAAGCTATCGTTATTCTGTGACTGGGACAGTTAAGTCAAGCTATCGTTATTCTGCCACTGGGACAGTTAAGTCAAGCTATCGTTATTCTGCGATTCGGACAGTTGTCAAGCAGCACTCAAGCTATCGTTATTCTGCGACCGGGACAGTCAAGCTATTGTTATTCTGCGACCGGGACAGTCAAGCTATTGTTATTCTGCGATTGGGACAGTCAAGCTATTGTTATTCTGCGACCGGGACAGTCAAGCTATTGTTATTCTGCGACTGGGACAGTTAAGTCAAGCGATCGTTATTCTGCGGTCGGGAGAATAAAGTAAAGCTATACTGTTGTTCTGAGACAGGGACAGTCAAGCTATCGCTATTCTGTGACTGGGACAGTTGAGTCAAGCTATTGTTATTCGGCGATTGGGACAGTTAAGTCAAGCTATCACTATTCTGCGACTGGGACAGTTAAGTCACGCTATTGTTATTCTGCGATTGGGACAGTTAAGTCAAGCTATCGTTATCCTGCGACTGGGACAGTTAAGTAAAGCTATCGTTATTCTCCGACTGGGACAGTTAAGTCAAGCTATCGTTCTTCTGCGACTGGGACAGTTAAGTAAAGCTATTGTTATTCTGCGACTGGGACAGTTAAGTGAAGCTATTGTTATTCTGCGACCGGAACAGTCAAGCTATTGTTATTCTGCGACCGGGACATTCAAGCTATTGTTATTCTGCGACCGGGACAGACAAGCTATTGTTATTCTGCGACTTGGACAGTCAAGCTATTGTTATTCTGCAACTCGGACAGTCAAGCTATCGTTATTCTGTGACTGGGACAGTTAAGTCAAGCTATCGTTATTCTGCGACTGGGACAGTTAAGTAAAGCTATCGCTATTCTGCGACTGGGACAGTTAAGTCAAGCTATTGTTATTCTGCGACCGGGACAGTCAAGCTATCGTTATTCTGTGACTGGGACAGTTAAGTCAAGCTATCGCTATTCTGCGACTGGGACAGTTAAGTCAAGCTATCGTTATTCTGCGATTCGGACAGTTAAGTCAAGCAGCACTCAAGCTATCGTTATTCTGCGACCGGGACAGTCAAGCTATTGTTATTCTGCGACCGGGACAGTCCAGCTATTGTTATTCTGCGATTGGGACAGTCAAGCTATTGTTATTCTGCGACCGGGACAGTCAATCTATTGTTATTCTGCGACTGGGACAGTTAAGTAAAGCTATCGTTCTTCTGCGACCGGGACAGTTAAGTCAAGCTATCGTTATCCTGCGACTGGGAAAGTTAAGTCAAGCTATCGTTATTCTGCGACTGGGACAGTTAAGTCAAGCTATCGTTATTCTGCGACTGGGACAGTTAAGTCAAGCTATTGTTATTCTGCGACTGGGACAGTTAAGTAAAGCTATCGTTCTTCTGCGACTGGGACAGTTAAGTCAAGCTATTGTTATTCTGCGACTGGGACAGTTAAGTCAAGCTATTGTTATTTTGCGACCGGGACAGTTAATACAAGCTATCGTTCTTCTGCGACTGGGACAGTTAAGTCAAGCTATCGTTATTCTGCGATTGGGGCAGTTAAGTCAAGCTATTGCTATTCTGTGACCGGGACAGTTAAGTAAAGCTATTGTTATTCTGCGACTGGGACAGTTAAGTTACGCTTTTGCTGTTCTGCGACTGAGGCAGTTAAGTAAAGCTATCGTTATTCTGCGACTGGGACAGGTAAGTAAAGCTATCGTTATCCTGCGGCTGGGACAGTTAAGTCAAGCTACCGTTATTCTGCGACTGGGACAGTTAAGTCAAGCTATCGTTATTCTGCGACAGTTCTACTGTGACGAGAGGGTCGAGTCAAAGTCTTGTTACTTTCTGAACGAAGTTCGGGCCGAAGTTCGTCTGCCTACGCTCGCTACCGGTCGGCTTTGACATTTTAAGTACGTAAATCCCCAAAGTCGGACTTCACTGCCACCATGACAGTAAAGCCAGCGCTTGATCTACAGCGAATATGACAGTAAAGTGGCTGTCTGATTAACTGCTGCAATATCCAATGTATACAAGCTATGTACGATATGCAATGACAATTCAATTATCAAGGGGAGTAAATATTCCGTATGGGGCAAAATGTTCAGCGGGTAAATATCCTGTATGGGGCAAAATGTTCAGCGGGTAATTATCCCGTATGGGGCAAAATGTTCAGCCGGTAAATATCCTGTATGGGGCAAAATGTTCAGCGGGTAAATATCCTGGGTTCAGAAAACACCCGTGAAAACTTTAGTATCCCAGAAGTAATCATCCTTTCTTGTAATCTGAACATACCATTTCCAGGTAAACATTGAACCGACATCGATTTGATCAAGGGTCCTGATGAGCTTGAATCCATGCGTCATAGTAAACTTAGGGCCCGGTTTGACATAGTTTTTGAGTTATGACACATATGCTTCATTGGGTCAAATATAGAAGCAATCTGAAGATGTAGTTTGAGGACTAGCTGTTACGATACGGATGACTGCTCGCGGTTCAATGGGGAGAAAAGGTGCAGTTAATAAAGTCATCTTCAAGTTCTCCACATTTAAAAACTACAATGTGGAAGATGGATATAAACAATTTACACACCCTCTGGTGAGTAAACAAACATAACTGCTGAGAATGTTACATTCAACACAGCTAAATCTTATATTCCTGTCGATGTAGCGTGAAGAATAGGTGGATGCAATTTAACTGTATTACAACGGTACAATCAAGTCAAATGTTATTAAATTCTCATAACATGCATAGTGGTCGTGAGAGCGAGAAAATGTACATTTTGACTTGTTATTAAACTGGCAAAACCTGTAGGCTCTACTTATAGATACTGTGTCTCAATCTCAAAAGGACAAAACAAAGATAGGCATCGTAAACAAAGATACATATCTGAAATCTGACATTTGTGACCGAGAAACGACCACTCGGACGAGTGATTTCTACTTATACACATCAAACTTTTTACCCATCAATTCAGAGTGATACAAAAAAGATATCTGAAGTTTCGATCATATTTCCTTAGAAGGTCTAACATATTAGGCATATATAGCCTATACTGTGGCCGTATGACCAAATTCATTAATCTAGACATTATGAATTTAAATTGACAATACTGATATCATAGACACTGAAACCAAAGGTTAAAATAGTCATCTACACCAGTTTATAAAACAATGTCATTACTACAAGAATAAATCATAACTGGAAAACTATAGACATAACTTACTTACTTATGTTCAGAAAACAATAGTCTATAATACCACGTGTATATCCTTAACTTCTTCAAGCCTGATCTGCGGTTAGAAATGTGCTGCTGAGAGACGGGGATTTCTCACTGATATCGCCCACGACTGACTGGACGGGAATGTGAACCAGCTGACTGCATCCTGTTCAACTAACCTAGACCCAAATGTGAGACTCCTATAAAACCTCATATAAAAACAATATAAAAACTTCGTATTAGTCAGCCAGGATCCCATCACATGCTTGGAAAAAAGGTCGAAGGTGTGTTTTCGTTCATTTTTTAAAACTGATATGTTGAATGATGACTGGATTCAAAGTTCATAACATAGTCCTTCTGTAGTGAACGAAATACGTCCTGAACATGTCTATTACATACATGTATATGCTTACCTAAATGAGAGATTGATTGATTGGTGTTTTACGCCGCGCTCAAGATTATTTCACTTATATGGCGGCGTTGCCAGTTTTATTGTGGGAGGAAACCGGGCTCTGTGCCCAGAGGAAACCCACGACCTTCCGCTGGTAACTGGCAACCATCCCACATAGGTCGTTTGAGTGAAAACCCAGTCAGAAAATTTTCCAATTTTTGGACTGAGTGGGATACGAACCCGCGACCCATTGGTGGAAGGCTGTTCGGATTGAGCGTCCAACGCTCTACCTACTGAGCCACGGAGGCCCCCTAAATGAGAGAAAAAAAGAAGTTAATTCAAACAAGTTTAAAATTTCAGCAAGAATAAATGCATTTTTTGGACTTAAATTCCAAACTTTCAAGACAATGCAACGGTTTGAAGTCAATAGAAAACGAAATAACTGTGTTGAGATCTAAAATATCACTTCAGCCCGTTGCCGGTACGAATGACAAGTAAGCATATTTGAAAGAATTGAAATACATGTTAGTTGAAATGAAAAAATGTCCAAGATTTGGTTTAAATATAACTAGACATAACTGAGATACCCCCCGCTCTGCAAGAAAAGTCTGCCTATCTTAGAATTGTAGCATCAAAATAATGGTCAGTGATAAGTGATGAGAAAACTAACAATTTAATTCAAAATGCAAAAACACAGAATGTGATGATAATTCTGCTGGCATGTAAGTAAGGATTGATTGATTGTTTGGTGTTTTACGCCGCGCTCAAGATTATTTCACAAATATGGCTGCGTTGCCAGTTTTATTGAGGAAACCGGGCTCTATGCCTGGAGGAAACCCACGACCTTCCGTTGGTAACTAGCAACCATCCCACAAGGTCGTTCGAGTGAAAACCCAGTCAGAAAATTTTCCTATTTTTTGGACTGAGTGGGATTCATGTAAGTAAGGAGCACAAGCATAGATGCAGATATGACTTCACATGAGCAGATGATGACAACAAACTGTATCAAAATAACAGGAACTTGCACCAACCGGACACCAACGTGTATCAACAACATGCAAAAATTAATAACATTTGGGCAAGTGTAAGGGGGTATTAGTGTTTAGGCGGTGAGTTGGGTGGGTGGATTATATGTTAGTCAAACCGGAATGGTAGAATTACCAAGGTTACATATTTGGCATACCTGTTAGTGAATGAGGTTTGTCCGGGGAATGGCAGCTGCTATTACCGAATGGTCACTATAATGTGTGGGGAGGGTGTCCAAACTCAATTCTTCAACAGGTCTATTAAAGATGGTCCAACAAACCCCCTTTTCTATGTGTTGGGGTATGGACACATTGGCTGAAGTGATAGTGATTCATCAGTTGGCTTATATGACATGCAAGTGGTGTGAATCACACAGCAACTACTGTATAACAGCTGTACAATGGGACAAAATTGTATCTACAAACAAATGTATGAACAGACAAATGGAAGAACAGAGAAACGGATGGATAGAAAACGGAAGGACAGAAAACAGGACAGAAAAACAGATGGATCTTGTATGACATAACTACATTCTCCAACTTTGGTACGGTGACGGGGGTTCTATTACATGATAATGTTGTCTTTATATGGGATTAGACCCTGAAAATGTCAAAAGAAGTAAAAAATGTCATAAATATGTAAAAAAAAAAAAATTATCTCCTTGCAATTAGGTTACCAGATGGTTTAAAGACATTATTATGATTCGTCATTTACAGCGATTACGCGCATATCCCGGGCCCTTCTTTTGTTGACATTGCGTGCACCCAACAAAGTCTTATAGCAAATTTTCATTTTCAAATTAGGAATGCAAAATGATATCAAAACTTTTAAATTTTAGCATAAAAATGGCATTTTTAACATCTTCTGAGATGACATATACTTACAGATTGAAAAAAAAAAGGTTTTCCTTTTTTAAGATAAAGTTTTCTGTATTCTTGCAGAGAGTGTGGCTTGAATATACAATTTATGAACACTAAAACACTCCGGCCACATTAGACAACTTTATAATTGTGTTAAAAAAGGGTATATCATTTAGACCTTTACACCCCATCATAAGTTGTTGTAATAAACTAAACCCATGATATTTCATTAGGTTGACAATAGGCAGGAGGTTGTCTTAGTCAGTAGAATTTTCTGGACCACTTGGAATACATTGACAATGCTTGCGCATCTCCAGCTATATGGCAAGAATATCGGTAGACTGAGATTGAACCCCATAAGATCCACGAAGTAGAAGACAGACAGGGGACTTTACCCCTGGCTAGTGTATCTTTCAAACACTGGTTTTTTTATATAAGAAATGACTGGTGTTTGGGTCAGAGTTCGAGCCATTTTACTTTCAAGTAGTTTGTATTCTTCTACTATAATCATGGCCATAACGATGCTGGCCTTGTTATACCGAAACACAAATGCTATTATCCCAGGTCAAACCTAAAGGATAAATAGTTTGTAATGTTTGAATCCACAAACTTTCCCTTTCCAAACGTTTCTGTTTGGTATCTGCAGCAGAAGTGAGAAAAGGGATTTTTTTTCAATGGGCATGATTTCAAAATGGTCCTTGAACCAATGACCTAAAGTGCTAATACGTGATAAATGGTTGGCTGCTCTTTGAGAATTCTGGGTTTCTCTAACATATTGCTTGAGAAATATATTTACACTGGGCAGTGATTTCATTCTATTATGCCTTCAGAGCTACTGGGGACTAGGGAGCCTATGGACACGCATTTGTTCTTGATATTAAATCTTTCTTGAACTCTGGGCTTCTAAACCATCACAAGACCTTTCAGTTAGCAATGAAAAGTGTCCAGTAAAATGTTCCAGTAAACATCCAGAACATTTATCAAGGGTTTCTGAGCTTCTCAGATATGGTAGTCCACGGAGCAACGACAGAAAAATACATTGAAATGCCTCTCATAAAAGTTACTGAAAGGCCATTGGCACAGAATCAAGTTAATAAAACTTTCTGGCAAAAATTGAATTAATTGATCCTTCCTAAATGCCCTAAGAGTGAATAATATTTAGAAATCCCTGGTTTCAAGTCACCTGCATGAATGGTTCATAGTGAATCCATACCTGTGTTCTCTATCCCACTGCTTTAACTCTGATGTGACAATCAATAGAGGGGTTAGATACCTGTATTCACATACATTTTAGTGGGACTGTGTATGGGCAGAGAGAAAGGAGAGGTGGGGGTTGTCAAGGTAAATAATTGAAATTCGGAATTCAAAAAAGACTAAAGCCACGGTCACACTAAAGCCAATCTAGTTTACTTTAAACATGTTTTGATGAAACCTGATCGCTTCGAACAACTTTGCGGTCACACTGGGCCTGGCGATGTTGATCGGCTTGATAACTTCTGATTGGACAAACAGTTCATGTGACTTATCTAGGTCATACCCATTAGCCAATGAAAACAACGATCAGCTTTCCGCATTCACGCAAACCACTTCACAAACTAGCTTCGATCGATCAAGAATTCGGTATCAATCCAAACTAGTTTCGCTCAGTGTGACCGCTCACATATACCGAACAAGTTTGAAGTAATCACGAACGACTTGTAGTGTGACCGCGCCTTATAATCACGATTGCTTACAATTGACTTGAGAGGGGGAGGTGAAAAACCAGGCAGAAATTTGTCTTATCAAACGATAATATTGAGGCATCAAAATATTTATTAATAATCGTTTACATTCATATTTACACCGTCTGTAGAAGCAACAATTCAGAAATGGAGTTGAATTTAATATATGGCTGCTACCAATTCCAAACTTTGAACATGATAGTGTGATTTGGTAACAAATCAATTGTGTATAGCAAAGCCGTAATTTCATAGATATGAAACAAATAAAACAGTTTGTCCAGCTCATCTGTTAATTTAATTACAGAAATACTTAATAAGTGGAAATAAGTATGTCAGGCTTTCCGTAAGCATGAAAACAGCGTTTCGTTGAAAATATTGATTGCATGAAGTTTCACCAAACCTGCTCTTATACTGACATTCATGTGCATAGTTGTATTTCACCTACAGGCAAACATTTGTCTGAAACTTTGATTGATCGAGTTTAATGTTACCCATATTGGGTAACAGAATTTGTCTTGACCAGCCACATTACACACACTGACCTCCATTACCCTCATACTGATATAAAATGACTGGATAGCATCATTCAGTCAAACATATTAGATATACTCCTAACCTGAAAAACAAAGGTCGTAAAAAACAACCAACGAATAGAATTGAGAGTAATACAGTAGATACAACTTTGGTCATTGAATAAAAATGATGACCACCGGCGTATCATACGGAAGTGAATTAATAGTGTAGATATTCATCGTTCAGTAAAACTACATCTTGTAAGGAGTGGCCACACCTTTGATACCACCAAAATATTCAGGTATACATATATATATCTTGGTTTTCCAGTAATGTATTTGCCAACTATCAGTTCATATTATCACTGAGATTGTCCTCCACTCAGTATTTTGGCCGTTTGCCATCGGTGCCACCGCCTTCACCATATTTTCTTTTCTCGATGATCTTCTGGATTTTTTGCCACTGTCTGTCCAATTCTGCTTTCTCATCTTTAGGTCCTGTTCGGCGAGTTTTTCTACCATCAGCCATCTTCACGCCGTATTGAAAAGCAGCCCTGGAAGAGAGAATCAAAAGATTCACTCACAGACTGGAGACCTTATGTTTATTGCAAGTCAAATTCTGATTGCTGTCAACATTGTTTCACGTTCAGTTATAATGATTTTGACAGGATTGAGAAAGTGAAAAAAATGAAAAGAACCCCCCCCCCCCTCCCCCACTACATGTATTTCTTGGCTCATGATAAATCACCCAACCAACTGTGAACTGCCTCCAGTGGGTGACAAATCATGACAAATGGCTTGGGTTGATTGATGTTTTGTATTTTATGCCACGCTCAAGACTATTTCACTTATTGTGGGAGGAAACCGGGCTCTATGCCATGAGGAAACCCACGACTTTCCGGTGATAACTGGCAATCGTCCCACAAATGACTTGGATGAGAGCTTATATATTGATAAAGGTACACACTTATATATTGATAAAGGTACACATTGATTATTGATTTTATTCATATACCCAATACAAAGTTTATATAATTAAGTAAGCATACTTTGGGAGAGCCTCTTTGTTAGCCATGTAGTCACTGTACTCTTCCTGGGTGTCAAAATCCCAGCGCCCAATTGGCCCTTTCTTATTGCCCTGGTCCATCTTTGTATAATCCACTTCATCATCAGAGTCGTCAATAGCGTCAGCTGATTCCATCATTCTAAACACATGAAATTCATTTATATTTTATTATATTCTATTACATTTTATTCTATGTTTTATTAGATTATTTGAAACCTCATGATTCCTGGCCTTCTTTAACAAAGTTGGTGTATAGTTACTCAGGATTTAAATGTTGGGACCAGATTGGAGTAGGATCCCATCTAGCTATGTTTATTGATGGAGGATTTAACTAGTTGAACAGCAGAAGAAATCAATAAACCATGTAGATGTTTGTGGAA
Source organism: Lepidochitona cinerea (assembly GCA_963971465.1). Taxonomy (NCBI): domain Eukaryota; kingdom Metazoa; phylum Mollusca; class Polyplacophora; order Chitonida; family Tonicellidae; genus Lepidochitona; species Lepidochitona cinerea. Next base: position 14,574,002 of record OZ020552.1, on the reverse strand, counting down.
AAGTTACCATAAGGTTTAGGTTACATTGAAATATAACTTACCCTGGATAACATTCAGCATAACTGTCAATCTCAGTGCGAGCTTTCAATTTTTTAATTCGTTCTTCATTTTTCTTGACTGATTGTCTGAAACATAAAATAAAAGCCATTGCAGAATAAACTGCCCTCATGCTATAACAACAGATACACAACTTCTATTTTCTGTTGATTTATTTGCAGATTATATAGGATTCCAGTACATTCCTCAATTACCAGGAATATGTTTTAGTATTTTAAATAAGGGTAGCTAAAGAATTACATCTGGAGGGGAGGGGGGGGGGGGGGGCAGTTTTTGTCAAAGGACAGCATGTTAATAGTTCACGTAGGGAGACAATTGGCTATAACAAAAAACATATAAAGGTGGAAACATACCTTTCTTTTTCATCTTCAATTTCAGCATAGCCCTGTACAAACAAATCAAAGGCAAATGAAAATATAGTCATGCCAAAACAAAATTAGTACAAAACAATTATCGCAAAAATCAAATTAAATTTATTATGAAATAAAAATTTACTTTAAAAAGGCTCTTGACCTGGATACCAGAAAGGGGTTCATTGGGAAAGAAAACAAAAGGTAATTGAATTGAAAGAGTACATACCCGGAATCTGTCATTGATATTCTTCACAAGATCTTTAGCAGAAGATGGCAGCTTTTCTTTATCTTCATCCTGAAATATAAAATGTGAACATCTTCAACTGGTTGTATGTCTGGGATTGTCATGCTACAGTTATACCAGAATATGAGCCATAAGAAACCATCTTCAACTGGTTGTATGTCTAGGATTGTCAAGCTACAGTTATACCAGAATATGAGCCATAAGAAACCATCTTCAACTGGTTGTATGTCTAGGATTGTCATGCTATGGTTATGCCAGGGTACACACCTTTGTTTATGGAATTTCATAAACCTATCCAAGCCACATTTATCGAATAGGAAGCTACAACAGACTATTTGATCTAGGGAAGATTGATGTATTACGCCGAATATTTCATTTATATGGCTGCGTTGACAGGTTTAGTGGGAAACAAAACCGAGCTTTTTGCCCTGAGGAAACCCCGACCTTCGGCAAGTACCTGGCAACCCTCCCACAAACGGCTAGTCTAGGGAAGACACTTGCTACTGAACTTCAGGGAGCCATGTGTCTTCAGGTGGAATATGACCAGGCATGATCTAAAGGAGATAGCTTAAGTGAAATAGTGATGTTTCATACCTCTTCAGATGGTTTCTCAAAGTAAGATTTACGTTTTTCTTTTCCTGACTCCTTATCGGCTCTCTCAGCACGATCCCTATCTCTTCCTCTATCTCGTCCCTTATCTCGACCTCTGTCTCGATCACGATCATAATCACGATCACGCCTATCCCTTTCCCTATCTCTGTCCCGTCCCCGATCTCGATGGGAATCACGCTCCCTGTCCCGTCCATGCCCACGATCATTTTCTCGGTCCCTTCGATCCTTTCTGTCCCCAGATTTGGATGGCACATAATCCCCAATTTCACCAAATATACTGTGGATAAAATGGTAACACATAGTAGAATATCATCGTAGAATACACATGACAAGTAAATGCAGTTGGCAATTTCAGAAAAAAAAAAATGTTATAGCTAAGGCTGAAAAATTGACAATTGACCGATTGCTTGATGACGTAACTTGGAATTTACACGCAAAATGTGTGGATAGACACAGGTTATGTCATCAATGTTTTCCTAAAAAGTGACATCTACCAATAAACAAAATGGTGAACTGAGGTAAATTTTACCCAGAAAGCTTTGCGTAAATCTATGTGACGTCATCAGGCTCAGCGGTAATTGGAAAAAAAAATGGACAAAAGAAACAAACAAACAGGAGTCATCAGAGGATGACTCTAGCAAAAATTTAAAACAGCGCAGCCAAAATAGGAGGTGCACATCCTAGCATGATAATTAGTATGTCTATTAAGAAAAAATATGATAAAAACAGTGAGAGGAGCTGCGATGACAAGCACTAATTGTATATGTATAATGTCTATCTATACTGTCTGAAAAGGACAATAACTCAGAAAATAATGAAACCAGTGTCACCAAAATAGGAGGTGCACATCCTAGCAGGATATCCAGCATCTACACCAAGTTTTTAAAAAATGCCGAACCCGACCTTGGGCAAGTAACTGGCAACTCTTTCACATACGGCTAGTCTAGGGAGGACACTTGTGGCAACTTCAGTGTGTCTTCAGGTGGAAAATTTTTCTTAATAAACAAAATTTTCACATGACCAGGCATGATCTAAAGTGGTTAGTTTAAGCGGAAAAACACAATAAAAACTGTGGGAGGAGAAGCGATGACAAGCACCCATTGCCTATGTCTTTCGATACTCGCGGAAAAGGACAGTAACTCTGGAAGTAATGAAACCGGTGTAACCAAATAAGGAGGTGCACATCCTCGCATGATACCTAGCATGATAATAAAAAGTTTCCTTGTCCAATGCTGACATTTGATACGTTGTTGTTGTAATGATGTAAAACCATGCTTTACCGATACTAAACAATTGTGTCTGTGTAGGAAGGAAAGTCCATGCCAATACAGACCTGTTTTATTTGAATAAATTCAATGTATCAATGACTGTCTTTCGGCAGTTTTTCCCTAATAAAATCTCCTTGATAGATAGACTTTCAGTTTCAGAGAAAAGTTGAACCGAAGACATTATACTGGGGTTAAAGGGTCAAAGTTGACTGACTCTCATATGCAGAGGTGTTTTTTAGAGTACATGTAATTTACATTATGTTTAAGTAATGTACCACTGCTAGGAGAGCCTGAACGACTGATGCATCATGGTCAATTTCTTTTTTACCCTGTTCTCATAACCCTGGTCTACCGACTGCTCTTACATTGCAGTGGCGGATCCAGAGGGGGGGACGGGGTGTTCCGGACCCCCCCCTGAAATTTTTAGGAGTGCCCTTTTTCGATAATCAGTGCCCTTTTAAAAAAGAAATAGAAGTTTCGCCTGACGTTCTTATTGTATTATTTGAGTAAATTACGTGAAGTCTACTATAGTAAAGCCTCATTTCATACGCTTCATGGTACATAATCCCAGAACCTTGGCTATTGTAATTAAGTATAAGCCCCCAGTCTGATAACTTCGGGGATTTACGTGCGTGAAATACCCTCTGATAGATTACAGGTCATTTTGAATGTGACGACCAAAAAGGTAGCCATGAAACGTACAACTTTCATACCCTATGGAGGGCCCAACAAAAGTGTCCTCGTAAGGGACCGGAATACTCTTAACTTTCACGCTCCATCAGTTTTATAATTGAAGCATTGGAGGATTCCTGATATGTACCAAAATTGCATCTCTTCTTTGCGTTACACAACCGGGGATCAGGACCCCCCATTTTTTCTGAGCAAAAAAAAAGGGAAAGAAAAAGAGAGAAAAAACTAGTTCCATGTCTAATAAACCTATATTCGATTCTAAACACTGAAATGATGGCCTTATCTGACAGGATTCGAGGAATATGGCACTAAAGAAAAGAGAACAAAATTATATACACCGTTCTTTGTTTGGACATATCTTCGGCCATGAAGAGTCTTAGAGCTTCATCAAATATGGCGGATCGTCGATGATTTCTCCGAGAACGTGTCTTCAGTAATGCAACTGTTACTTTCAAGAAATTGTAACTTAAGTCATGGACAGGGTTTTGCTTGATGATTTTAAGAGCCTAGGTGGTACGGGACCCACGCCTGTAGGCCTATATAGGCCTACTGGGTTTCGGTAGTCTGCCACCTTACCACTTTCAATAAAGAAAACTATCCACAGACCCATTTATGTAGTACAAGTATGTAGTTTTCCCATATAGATGCCCAAATTAATATAAAACAAACCGCGGGCGCTTCTCCTGCTTGTCTTATTTTGTTATTTTTAAGAATTAGGGAAAGCAAAATCCAGAAATTATTTACTTGCAGAACAGCCTCAGAACGTTTCTCAGGCAATCTAAAACCCCTGAGTTTCCTGGGCCTAAGCGGTCCCTGGGCCCTCGCCTGATGCGTTGGGATAGTCAGCCCCTCCCCCATGCTTCAAAAACGTTACAAGGCTTCATCTATAACTTTCAAACATAATTATTTTACTGTTGTTTTTTAAGAATAAAGGAGAGCAAAATCCGGAAATTTTTGCATTTTAGTTGCAGAACACCCTCAGAACGCTTCTCATGCAATCTACATTTTCCTGCGCTTCCGGGGCCTAGGCGTCCCCTGGACCCTCGCCTAATGCGTTGGAATTGTCACCCCCTTATCCATGCTTTAAAGCGTCACAATGCTTCACTTAAAACTGGGGAACATAACGACTTAACTGTTATTTTTAAGAATTAAGGAGAGCAAAATCCGGAAATTAGGCCTATTTGCATTTTTAGTTGCACAACACCCTTAGAACGCTTCTCAGGCAATCTAGATTTCCCTGCGCTTCCGTGGCCTGGGCGACCCTGAACCCTCGCCAAATGCTTCTTTTAAAGTTGTTATGTTTCTGTAATCAAAGGGCAGCCTACATGGGACCCCCGCTTTCGTAAAAAGCTGGATCAGTCCCCTGCATAACAGCAATGTCAGACCCCATCCCAAGACAAGTGCAGTTGTTAGCTAGTCGTCTGTCATATTCATATACTTGTATTCAAGATTTTTTGTCTTCCGACAATTACGAAAACGTATCGTCTTTCCCTTGCTGTTTTTTTCTTCAGAAAATTCAGACAAAATATTCGATCGGTCTGTCGCTTGGCATAGTCACGATAACTGCAAAATCCTACCATTTGTAAACAGTATCTTTTAGGTAGCATGGCTGTACGGACACTTTACTGGCTCCCAATTTTAGGAATAAAAAACCTATCACTTAAATGTTGCTTTGTCTGTTACTCGCCCTTTTTACTCACAAGCAGTGCCCTTTTTGGCGCTGACCCCCCCCTGAAAAAATGAGCTGGATCCGCCCCTGCATTGAATAAGATAGGCTCACTTATTGACAAAGTTAAAACTGCTCATTGGAATAGGGTGACAATGTCTGAATAGCAGCAGAAATGTAGACGCATGTTGTGTTGCAAACGAAGTCAAAAGTAACAAATTAAACTTGAAGAAATATTTGTTTCTTGTCAAGAATTTGAGTATTTTCCGTCTAAAATGACTAGAATTGAGTATTTTTAGGTTTGAATCGATTTTTTAAATTTGTTTTGAGGTCGATATTCGACCTCAAAAATCGACGTGCAGGAAACCCTGGTTGAAGCCATATTATGCAATGGACAATGTCCTAAATGGTTCATGACACACCTTCTACCCCTAAAGTATATGTTGTAAAAAAAAATTGTAACGATTAGATCAAAACTCTTCAAGTTATGGAGCGGAAGGGAATCCGGGGCGAACGGCCGCACGGCGCTGGTGATACCATAATACGACCAACTTTGTTTAAGTCGGGCGTATAAAAAGTGGATTATATACCTTTCATCAGCTCCTGGCTGTTTCTCCTTTGGTTTTCCATCTTCTTTTGCTTTTCCTAAATGGCAAATGAAACAGCACAACAAAGTCATATTTAATGGATTATATTTAGCCTTTATACTACAAGTTTGGTTCACTCCACTAAGTACACATGTATGTGTCCTGTATTTAATTGTAGTGGTTTTAGCTGTAGTAAGCTCATATAAATTGGTTTTCTTAACAAATGTCATACAGGCTACGACGGCAAGTGGGCCTTTAATCCTGGCAATGTATCATATAAGTGAAATAATATATTGAGAGCGGTGTGTAAAACATCCCCCAATTAATTGTGTAGGTATTTTCAACTGTAGTAATAAATTCTCAACCTTCCACGTACCTTTTTCTTTCTTTTTGAGTTTTTTGTTTTCCCTTCTCCCTTGTCTAAGATAAGACAGAATCTGTGTGAGTTTGTTGATGACAATATCATTTGTTGTCAGTGTTGTACTGGCCTGTAAAATGGGCAGGTTTAATAAGCTGAGACAAAGAATGGTCATGTAGTAAGACAAGTGAACAGACCGTTTATAGGTTACAACTTCTTGTTAGTTGCACATTACCTAGAAGGGCAAGCACTTTTCAATTTATGCTAACTATTATTACCTCCCCTTAGTATAAAAATGTTAATTGAAAGGAGGTATTAAAACCTTTTTACGCAGAATATTTTGTGATCCCTATAGTTTCTAAAAACATCACACTCATTGGCATTTACTTTCTTCCTGCTATTCCCCTAAACCATTAGAATGAAACAGAAACAGGGTTTACTCGATATTTCCATATTATTAACACCTGTTGTAACTATTTGCCCTGACTTTATTCCCACCTCTAGACTAGGACAATCAGCTTTACTCCTAATGGTTGTTGTAGGCACATCAGAATCAGCAAATTCATCTTCCAGGTCCACAACATATGCCATCCTGCCCGGCAAAAATAACTCATTCCTCTCGGGTTGACGAAGCTTGAATACAGTTCTGTAGATACTTTTACCTAAAATCAGTTTCATAGCATCTACATGTACAGATTTTGCATACAGTTTTCAGTAAAAAATATAGACTTACGTTTTTTTTTTTAAAACTCAGTAGAAACATTCAACTATCTTTAAAAACTAAGCTGTGGTTGAAAATTTTAATAAACAGTAAATTCAATGAAAACTTCAACACAAAGAATGGTAGAGAATGGTTCGTTTGTTTACGATGAGTGCAAAAAGAGAGGCAAGAAAATTGCTCTATAAAATTACTCTGTTCAAAGAGCCTATTCAAACCGATGAGATGTACTGACCAATTTTTGTCTTGAAAAACATTTGAGGCTCAGCTTCTTCTTCTTTTTCCCTAAAGAAAATAAAGCATACAGAAAACTATTTTCAGAAAGACTGATTATTTATGTTTCAACACAAACTTGTTAATTCCAATTTATAACAGGCTTTGTAAAAATATTCAGAGAGAAGAGCTGGCTATCTAGCAAAAGTTCCTGGAAAACATGACATTTACACCGAAAGATCAAGAGATTGATCAGGTGGATTATTCAGGGACTTTTGAGCAAATCATAAAAATGGTGGATTGATTGTTTGAGGTTTTATGCTGCACTTTAAAAATGGTGGAAAGCATACATTTGTTTAAGAACAAAGCTCAAACCAAAGATCAACTCAAAACCTCCTGTGATGGGTCGAGGTTTTGAATCCCACTCGGCCCCAAGAAAATTTTGAGTGGATTTTTCACAAGATCATCCTATGTAGAAGAGACGCCAGGTAATCGTCAAAGGTTACAGCTTTCCTCTACCAATAAACCTTGCAACGCTTCCATAGAAGGGCAATAATCTTGAGTGTGGCGTAAAATATTCATCAATCAATCAAAACTTTCTGTGTAGAACCTTTGAAATTTGAAGAGAAAATAAAGTATCCTACTTTTTATTGGTACTTGAATTCAGAACTTTATCCATTTCTTCCTCATCTTTTTCTTTATTTGTTATTTCCGCTCTTACCTATAACAGAACATAAGTAGAGAAACTGAGAAAAACATGTAAAGATATAACTTTAAAATGCCCTCCTGTTGTTGTTAACTTCCAAAATTAATTGTTATTCTTTGAGGTATTAATGAAATGATTGCACATTTTCCCTTATTAATGTTCTTGAGAATTCGGCCATCCTAAAACATAAACAATTGTCAGAATATTCACGGAAAAATGTTTGCTTTCCAAATCAAGTAATATATCAATTGGTTGTTTTACGTCAGACTTAGCTGTACCTGGCAACTCTTTCATACAGGCCGACCAGATGAAAAACCCATTAGGACATTTTTAAATTTTATTTGCTTGGATTTATACATAGGTAAACCGCTAGCTATATAATTGACACCAAAGCCTTTGTGCTGCAAGTTCTTATGGAATGGCGGGCCAAATGTGTAATTACCTTTTCTAAAAGAGCATAATCCAGGCCTTTGACTAAATGAGTATGTTCCATGTCTCCTCCAAGGTATTTGGATTCCTGAATCAGTTGTTTACGTCTCTCAGCATAGTTCTCTCCCCTGATAAAAAACCCAAAACCAAAGAAGATACATTTTTTTTGACAAATAGTAATACTTTGCCTTCGTTCTCTGTGGAATTACACTTTCTAGAAAAAGAGCATAAAATTCTTCCATGCAATTTGAGCGATGACCAGACTGTTCATTCATTCAGCCAACTAACCGTCCTAAAAACCAGGAGGCAGTACACATTGATAAATTAAAGAGATAAAATATGTGTAGGTCTCGATGAAATAAATGGTCCCAACAAAACTGTCTAACTATTTCTCTACTTCATACAAAGCTTACTGGTTTTGACTGTTAGCACATTCGAGTCTGGTCTATACAGTGTATATTTACCTCATGACATAGACATAGTTCTTGTTGTTAAATAAGAATAAATCTATCTTTATTCTTAGAACTGATGAGCTATTTTAGGTAGATTGTGTGGTATAACTTACGCCTTTGCATCGGGGGCGACAGCTCTATAGTCAGCTGTAGTACTGATGATTTCAGTCTCCTCATAATCTTTATTGTTCCCTTCTCTCCTCTCCCTTGCCTGTTAACATGAGCAAACCAACATATAATCAAAATATCACTAAAATGAGTTCAGCTTTTACATGGTGTTTCTTGTGTATAATCAAATGCGAAAAGCTCTGTATGTAAGTGGCACAGTCCCACCAACCATTACATCATACAATATTTCACAGATTCAGTAGGATTATATATGGCAGCATACAAGTAGAATTGAATTACTGATGTAGTTTGAGAAGAAATCTATTCAAAATGCCTAGAATATATCAATTTGTCAAAGAATGGGTTGATAACCATTCGAATTTACGGTAATGTCTGGAAAAAGTGCTGGAAAAAAATAGAAGGTTGCAAATTCTCATCTTAATTCAAGAGAGAGCTTGTAAAACATTCAAGGGTTAACTGCTGGTCAATCATCTCCCTGGACTGAGATGTGTTGAAAGTTTAAATTTCATTCAGAACCTTTTGTTATTGAGGATTTAGCAGCATGCATAGTCTTCTAATTAACTCAGGTATTACCGTATATACTTAATGGTAACATTTTAATCTCAGAGCCATGGCTCACAAAACAAGAACAATTCAGTCTGACAAAGATCTGGATAAATAATAAAAAAATATAAGAAAATATATATAAAACTTGAAGAATATATAAGGATGGAAGTAGGCGATTTGCTGCAGTACACAGAAAGTCAGTAACTTACACGATCACGGTATCTTTGGGCTAGCTCTTGTGCTTCCTTCTCCTTGATTTTGGACAGTTTGGCATAGTAACTGAAATTGAGAAAATATCAAATATGTTATAAAATCAAAATATGAGACATAATAAAAACAAAACTCGTAGGATGAATGAGATATTTTGAAGAAAAAAATCCTGGACAATGGAAATGTCATTTTTGGTTCGGTAAATGGCATATTTGAACAATTATGAGATTGAAAGTTGAGCTAATACTTAAATCCCTAGACAGATAGATACTCAAATCCATCAAATCTTTCAATGTCATTTAGAAATTGATTAAGTACAAACAAAGGTGAATAATTACTAATGGATAAGAACTTTCAATGTAGTTCTAACATCATTATCAAAGCCATAGGCAATGCAACCAATAAACCAACAAGCTGTTAGCCATAAATTATTTATCTTCTCACCTTTTTTTCTTCCTTCTCCTCATAGCCGGATCATCCTCATCTCCCTCTTCTTCTTCCTCCTCCAGCAATGATGTCTGTCTGAATACAAATATAATAAACATCAGTTTCCATCAATCACAGGCATTTCCAAATCCCAACATTGATGGTTCAGTTGGCAATTTAACTACACAGCATAACATACAATAGTGCATATTATGGTAAGTGTAACCTCTGCGAGGTTATTTTTTGTTGATATGTCAAAATTGTTGTTTTTTGTGTCTACTTGCACCAATTTTTTCAGGTATGATCTTTTTGTCGCTCGACGTGCTACCTGGCGCCTTGTGAGTGGTCAGTTCTGCACGGACCTTTCGGTTGAGGTTCTGCCTGACCTCGCTAGCTCCTAGGCTGCCAGTCACGGTCGATATGCTGTCAGCTTAATGTCACTATACCGTCAAATCTAAAGTCAAATCCAAAGTCAAATCCAACGTCAAATTTATATCTTATGGCATATTTTGTGTGTTTTCTGGGTCTTTGATTTTGCACATTTTCGTGAGTAACATTTTGTACCCTTTATTAAGTTTCTGTTTAAGCTACTGTTAATAAGTTTAAGCTATTTTACCAAATGATATGATTTATACAATCTCAAATATTTTGTCGTTATATCCGAAATGAATATTGCTGTTATTATATTCATCCATTAAAGTACTGTATTTGTTTATTCCGTTCAATAGATTTACTCGTTCAACGAGTCAGATGATTTTGAGTTGATTTATTTTTTCGCCCGGATCCATGCAACAGTAAGAGCTGTCTAAAAGTAATTCACAAGAAAATACAGATTCAGGATATATCAGACACACAGAATTGAAACCTTAAAATATGAATTAATTTATTGGCATTTGCCTCTGATAGCGTTGAACCAGAAGAAAGAATTGATAAGGGTTTGCAGCTATTTTAAGCAGTTTCTACTGGCAGTAGCTTTTTATCTTTGAGGAGGAGCTCTGTGTGTACACAAAACTGGTTTGCCATGTCAAGTATCCAATTCCTCTTCTTCTTTAAATATAACATTTAAAACCCCAAACTGAAATATGGATATCAACATCCCAGTGTGTCGCACTGCCAATTTAGTATACTCGTCTAAGTAGTATTATATTTTAGAGTTCTTATAAACACTAAGAACCCTCCGAATAATACTGAGGTCATACTATTAACATAAACATGTTGTGTATCCCATGTGCGACTTCAAGTTCTTACACACAAAGCGAGGAATGATGATATAAAGAAGAGGAAACCACTATTTTTTGTGTTAGTATCTGCAATTAGCTGTAAGAATTCCAGACATTAACCAAGAAGGAGAAAACATACTTACTTTTGGAGAGGTTTAGTTGGAGTTGGTTTACTATGAGATGAGGGAACTCTGGGAGTCATCAAGAGCTTCCGGAAATCTTCATTTGTAAGATGATGACTGAGGGGAAAAACATACATTGGTGACTATCTGAATGAATGATGATAAAGCTAACCAAAAATCAATGAATTTATGAATTCAAAGTTGATTATTCAAAAAATGTTAGGGGCCTTGGTGACTCAGTTGTTTCTCAGAAGTTTCCTTCTACTTTAAAGCTGCCAATGATGCCATATACGTGAAATAATAATAATAATAATCTTTATCTTAAATCGATTACATATTCATCCAATTAGGCCGATCTTCCACATGGTCGATTAAATAACCTTGAGTGCAGCCTTATGGATAAATCAATTGTAGATGTTTAGAACAAAACAAGACCTACATGACTCTTTATGATGGTTATTTTTGATTTCCAACTTTAGCGTCAGGTAACTTTTCCTTTCTTATGTTTAAACATTGGCAAAATAATTTCTTTAGGGAAATTGATAACATTTGAAGCTTTAGTTAGTATTCTCGATCCCGGCAACAAGGCTCTGAGGTGAAAACAAGGCTCTGAGGTGAAAACAAGTCCATGACGACTTCATTTTGACTGGCTGAGGGAAGACCACGTGACCCTAAGTACCCTAGAAGCACTCGTTTTACTTACTCGGCTGGTCAGGTACCCGGATGTCAGAAACTGAGAATTATTGTCTGTCAGTGAAGATTTGTTAGATCTCATTTATCATATTCTCTTTCACACCTGTCCATTCATTACACTTAGAACTGAGCATTTTTTTTTGGTAAAGAATGAAAGCGTCAATAAACTTACTCTTCATCCTCAAAGCTTTCATCCATTGGAACAGCATGTTCAGGTGGCAGAGGATTGGAGTAGGCCTCCGCTTCTCTTTCCCGCTCCCCTGTGAAGAAAAATAACATTTTGAACAAAACTTTAGACATTAAGCAGCTATTGTATGAAATGTTCTCATTTTAATGCACTTCACATCAGGACTAGTGGGTTTACTTATTTATTTACTACATCTCGTATTTGACTGGACCCACCTTACGCCAAAACTAACATAACAGACAATCTGGATAAAAATGGTTGAATGGGATTGATTAGAAGGGTACACTGTATCTAAAAGAGCAGAAAAACGAATTAAACTATGAAAATGTACAATTGACAACTAATAAGTGGAAATTCTGTGGTATTTCTGTTGTCTGATGGATTTTTACATAATATAACCCAGAAGAAAGCCACACAAAAGAAGACAACGGGGAAAAAAAGCTAGACTGTAACACCCATACGTGTCCCTTGTCTGTAAGTAGTTGGACTTTTACAAGCGGCCTGATAAACCTTGCTGCCCAATTTACCACTGGAGGCAGGCTAGAACACTTTCCACTCAAACATTGGCTGCCAGACTTTCTTAAATAAATTGATATGTGATCACCAAGAATCCATATCGCCCTATCAAAGGGGTATGCATCTCCCCACCATCCCATTAAAAGCAAACATTCATACAGGATCTGAAAAATAGGTGTCCAAAATACCTATTGACCTTTTTTGTATCTTTACCATGTTAGATTACCAGATTATTGAGTGTCAAAATAAAATGAATTTTGACCACAGGGTCTCCAAAGATGTGTGGACATCTTTCTGCATGTACCCTTGACTTGATTTTATTTTTTTGAGTCCATTTTCACTTGATACTGATAGGAATTACTAATGTTTACTATTGGTGCAGCATTCTTCGACTTTTGCATCATACAACAAATTTGAGCACTACATACTGCAGCTACATTAGAATTAATTCATCAATCACTAGGTAAAGTGCAGGCGATAGTTTTGCCTGTAATTTATACTTTATCCTCAGTATCCCCATCCAACAAAGTCGTAGTAGACAACCAAAAAAATGACAGGAAATCGCTAACAGTGGGCCTTAAAGGGAACAGAGAGGCTCGATAAATTTTCCTTTCCAATGGTACCAAAACCCTATCTTTATGATTTTTTTATTTGTGTGTCCTATTTGGCCAATCAGCATAATTCACCAGTTACTGCAAACGTACAAAAGAGGTTGTTTTAGAATTTTCAGAAAAGGTAGTCTTGCTGCTGACATTGCAGGTTATAGCCATACAAGATACGATAAGCTTGCCAGGGAAGTATTTAACTTATAATTCTTCTTGTCAATTTCTACATGAAATGGTGTGCTCCACAGCCTCCACTAACAGTCAAACTCGTTTTCAAACTTATGCTAATTAGGAGAATGGAGAGGATAATACATTTTAGTAACAAACTCAGAAAATCAATAAATTCATGTCACTTCAGTCTTCATAACTGTAATCTGGCTTTAACAAGACATTCCCATACCGTTTCAAGTGTAAAAGATTATATATAATCAAATATGTCGACCTAAGTTCTATAAACAAAGTCGGTGCTTAAATTCTTATTAGTTTTGTCGTCCACAGCTTATAACTACAATCATACCGTATGTGTGCTGGGAATGAATACAAAGTTCAAGCATGTGTCAGAAAAGTTTGGGATTTTAAAGCATTGGATACCGATAAGTTCGAAAGATGTCCATGGCATCATGCTCGACTATATGTGAATAAGCTACTGCTTATTTTTAGCATTATAAAATTAGAACAATTTACCAATCATCTGAAAATCCTATATATCAAGGCCTACAACATCAATAAACACAATATCTAAATAAACTCCTATCTTTCAGTCTTAAGTTTAATTTCTGCCACACAATTACCTAAAAATTGGTTTGGTAACAGTAAAAGTTATTATTTGGTCACCTGTAAGAAAATGTTAACCTTTGTAACTGATTGTGCTTTTTCCGTTTCCTGAAAGATATAACCGCCAGGAGCTTGATGAGCTCAGCTGTGCATAGTATTCTGGGGTTTTCAATACTGATGATGACAGTACACTCAACATCGAAACGGTGATCAAACCTAACCAAAATATAGATGCCGTCTACACTATAGATTGTCAACTCAATGATATTTTTACTTCACACAATCCAAAAATAGAATAAAAAAATAATACCTTTCTGTTGAAATACAGAGTGATCATCCCTGTTTGTATTTCACCAACATTTATCGATACTTCTAAAACTATTTGGAGGAAAATTTCAATCCTACATCTAAGCAAAATATCCCAGAAAGGAGAGTACAAATCTATGGAAAATTCATAGGGAGAGCTGTCTGGTGTTTTCTAGGCCTATGGTATACTTATTTATGAATAGCACGTCAAAAACAGCGAGTTAATTAAATGGCCTTTATGTTCTCATCTTACCCACGGGGCTTTATCAATGCCAATAAAGGGAACTTATTATTTCTGAGAGTTTTTTTTTTATTTACCACGTTTCCAAATAACATGCAAACAGAGACAGGAATTGGTTAAGTGTTTTTTCGTTAAGCTATGCCTTCAACACTTCAGCCATTATGCATATTCATATATAGTCCGAAATATCTGCGCTGATGATGTAAGACATTTTTTGACAGATAGGCCATCATCAGCGTCAGAACGCATTTTATCAATTTTCTGGGAATTTCTTGCCACCCTTCGAGGTGGCAAGACCACCTCTCGTTTCTCATCAAAAATATCAAGATTCTCTTCATAACTTTTAAAAAATAAAATTGCTAACCCGTACTTTAATGATTTCCCTTTCTCCTTGCACCAATCTGAAGTCTGTACGTCGACACCAGCCATAGATCTGCCCGATTAAATTTCAAACTGTACCAAACCTTTAATTTAGAAAAGTCGCCATTTGCATACTACGTCAATATACGCGCGAAAGGTCAACTTGTCACATGATTACCCACTAGCAGGCGATATAGTTCATTGGTCGTGTTGGTTCACGTGACTTCAGCAAAAAAGCAACACGACCAATGAACTATATCGCCTACTAGTGGGGTAGTCATGTGACAGATTGACCTTTCGCGCATACAGTGACGTATCAATGAGATTAAGCAGATGGCGACTTTTGTAAACTAAAGGTTTGGTACAGTTTGAAATTTAACCGGGCAGATTTATGGCTTTTGTCGACGTACAGACTTAAGATTGGTGCGAGGAGAAAGGGAAATCATTAAAGTACGGGTTAGCAATTTTATTTTTTGAAAGTTATGAAGAGAATCTCGATATTTTTGATGAGAAACGAGAGGTGGTCTTGCCACCTCGAAGGGTGGCAAGAAATTCCCAGTAAATTGATCAAATGCGTTCTGACGATGATGATGGCCTGTCTGTCAGAAAATGTCTTACATCATCATCGCAGATATTTCGGACTAATTCATATATAGCCTTCTATGCGTAGCCAAAACATGTTTTAAATTTATGTGTGATATAATTATAAGTATGTATATTTTTTCAGGCCGTTAACCACAACATTACGCTGTGCTTTCATTTTTTTTTGGACGAGGAATCACTGTCAGTGCGAGCAGTTGCAGTTTGATTGGCTCTTCTCATTTTAAACGCTACTTTCTTTGACAGATGGGCCCCCAAAGTCCTGTTCCCAGGGGTTAACACAATAAACATCAAAAATGATTAAAAAAACAGAGCAAGAGCTTTAATTTAGTTAAAAATCATTATAATAAACCTAATGTGATGCCGATTCGTATATTGGGTGTCAAAGTAACGAAATCTGGTCCCACCCTAGTGTGGATAACGCAAGGTGGACAGATTTTTTTTTAACCAATATAAAGAATATTTGAGACAACGACGTCTTCGTGTTTTTTGACATATACTGAATGAAGAATAAATACTCACTTTCCGGCATGGTAGCTGGATATTTCCTTAAAAATAAGCAAATTTAGTGATACGATTCGATAGTCGATTGTCAATATCAAGGAAAGTTCTCTCTCGCAAATTCTCGGAAGTACTCGCTTTAGGCGAGATTTATTTCATTGGTCTGTTTATACTGTTGGCGGGTCGTTTGTTTTTGACTCCACAATTCGTCTTTGAAAGGAAACTTTCTACGGTTCGTTTTCCTCTCTAGAACGTAAAATGTCGTTCTCTAGGGCAGGACTTAAACGCTTTAATGAGGTGAAAGGTTAGTTACAGCTCTAAAAACACGATTGAAGGTTTTTGGTTGAATAATTACCAATTTTAAATTCTAGAAAAATGTTTGCAACATCAACAAAGACATCATAAATGCCAGGCTAAATCAAAACTATGCTGTAACAATAGTCAATAATGCAATGATGAAAATGGTCATTGATTGAAACATCATTAGACATTACGTAGTTGATATTTGAAGAACATTCATTTTCAAGTCATGAGGAAATGGGAAGCTGTAAAACTACTTTTAAATTTAAACTAGTACTAGTAAAAGTAATACAATCACTCGTCTAGTTCGGGTTTCTGACTCCAAAATTACTTTTTTTTCTACTGATGGCTGTATTTTGGATTCTGGATTCATAGCAAACAAAAAGCCGGAGCTTCTGAGCGGGCAGTATGTGGTCCGATTAAGACGATGAAGTAACATTTGATTATCTACTCAAATCGTGTCATAATCACGTTCATGGATAATTTCTGCTACCTACCAGTGTCTGATATGAACAAGCAGCTTTGTATTTGAAAAATTATCTCGAAAATTTTTTGTGAATATTTCCCCTAAAATGGCACAATCCTTCCAAAATCGAGACATAGAATTCCATTCACAAAAGTTAGCCCTCCTAGTATAATCTATTAGTATTAGGACTTAATGAAATTTCTTTTTTGCAACTTCTTATGTGTTGCATATAACCTTAAACATTTCAAATCCATCTGAGAAAGAAATCACTAATAATGTTAAAAAAGTGGTCAGTGTGGTAATTGATAGTGGTTTTGCCGATTACCATGCTGACCATGTAAATACTATGTATGCCCCCTCCACGAACCATGTTATTACTATTATTATTCGGGAAAACATTAATATATCACATTGCTTGAAGGATGCTTTCAGACTTATCTTTTGAATATTGCTCTTTATAGGTTGTGCTCCTCCAGTTGGTGCGTACGACCCCAGACACAATGACGGTCATGCTGCTGCAGTTGGCTTTGACAAAAGTGACCGTTTCAAGGCTCCAAAAGGTAATTTGGTTTTGTATTTATTAAAACCCCTTTCAAATTTTACTATAGTCATTCAAGACCACACATGATATTATTTGTATTTAAAACTTAATTAAAATAAAAAATAATTTGCCTCTTTGCCCACATATAGCTCAACCCCTTTTAAAAGATTGAAATGGAATAAACAGTCAAATTAAAATTTAGATTCAAATTTGAATGAAACGATTTTATTCTTGTAGAGATGGGGCCCCCACAGAATTTTGACCTGAGCAATGTAAGCTCTATCAGCAGTACTTCGTGTTGTGCTCAAATGACACCAAGTAAAAAACTTTTCAGCACAAGTACTCCAAATGTAAGTCACATTAGGCAGTAATATGTATATGTTTATTTTAATGCCCTTCTGGGCCGTCCTTAAATATTCATTTGCTATACGTAACTTGGCCCTCTGTCAAGTTTAGGTAGGTAAGTAGTTTTTGTTTTTTGATGTATGTAACATTGTTTGTATTTTTTTTTTACATCTTTGTTACTGTGTTTAGATGGGATTATCTCAAGGAATTTAAGTCTTATGCATAATAAAAAAGCCACACATACAGGTCTACTGCCTCAAAACAAAATTTTCTTGTTAATCTATCAATTCTATTCATTTTGTATTCATTGTTTGGGAGAAAAAACCGAGTAGAAGGTGAATAAACACTTTTGAGTAGGCAGGTTTTTGCTAGGGGTGGGTGGGTTATGCAAAGCAACATTTTTTTTTTTTCGAGGGCAGCCTTGTTTATTTCCAAGAGACATATTCTCCTGAAATCCTATAGTAAAATTGCTATGAATCCATCATAAGATCTAGACCTGTACAAATTGGCTGTCTGAATCTTCCTGGATTTGTGAAAGACCTATCTTTAACTAGAAGACTGTATCTTTATTCATGTCCTTCACTCATTATAACATCCCTTCTGGATTCCATTTTATAGGAAATACATGTACTACTTCTTTTGTGCCCAAGCCGTAGCCAATTGAAAATTGGTATCGTATAATTACAAATTTGTATCCTGATTAACTATTAGCTAAAAATCATGCCCTGGGAGGTGATATTTTCAGCCATTTTAACATATATGTATACAGATGTACATAATGATTATTGGTCTGTTATCTTTCTCCTTGTCATATATAGCTATCTCTCCAAGAGAAGAAAACAAAGCAATCTGATTCTATTAAGTCACAGGAAAGCACAAAAATAAAAGAACTTGAAAAAGAGGTAAGTGTTACGAGGGTATTATTTTCCCACAATTTGAGAGTAGTGGATCTCTGGGACTGATCACTGATCAGACCATTGAATGCTGGATTCTTCCAGTCTCCCACCTTGGTTTAGAGAGGCTGTCTCCTTCCACCACTAAATTTGGCCACGTATAATCTTGTCTAACATTCAAATCAAGACGAGGATTACTTATGGATAAACAACTTCTTAATTTATTGGGTGACGTTTCGGTGTAGTTCTTGCATCGTTATCAAAGTCAATGTTAGAAATGCCACTGTCTAAATGCCCCGTAAAATCTTGTCTAACCTTGACCAATGATTCACCAATTTTACAATTAGCCTTTCTGTTTGATTATTGGTTGTTTTGGGTACATGTGTTCTATTTGTTAAATTTGTAGATTAAAAAACTTCTCCAAGAGAGGGTTGAACAGGATCGACTTATGTTGAAAAAGGAGGAGGACTTTGTAAAACTTGATGGCAAGCTTCACCACACATTGAGTGAGAAGAGTACTTTGCACGCTAAAGTGGCAAGCTTAGAAAAACAACTGAATGACATTCAAAAGTCTAATGATATTCTCAAAAACAAGGTATGAAGAACTTTGTGCAATGTTTTTAGATTTATCTCTCATGGGAAAGCATAAAGGGCTTATCAATTAATATTCCCGTCCTTTTTCTAACTTGTGTTACTATAATGAAATATATGATAAATTGATATCATCTTGCTGCTTAATTGGTGGGGTTATCATAACCCACCTCTCTCCTGTTTTGTTATAAAGCCCAGATTATGTCATGCTGGCTTTGGTGGCCCTTTTTTGTTTCAATGCTTCCCTCTGGATCCTTCCAACGACTTTCATCGATTGCTTACAAGGGCCTCGGTGGCAGAGTGATATTCCCTCAGTCTGACTCAGGCCTTCCATCAATGCGCTGTGGGTTTAAATCCCACTCAGACCCCAACAAATTATAAGTGAGTTTTTCACAGTTGCCAGATACTCGCCAATTGTTGGGGTTTCTTCCAGGCAAAGAGCCATGTTTCCTCCCCCACTAAACCTGTCAACACCGCCATATAATTGAAATAATCTTGAGTGCGTAGTCAAACATCAGTCAATCCATCAATCAATCTGGGAAGCAAACAGATTGAGTTCTTACCACTTACTCACTCATTTGTTTGTTGATAAAAGAAGACCTCATGTTAACATCGGGTCTTTCTTTACAGATGTCCAGCTCAGATGCAATGTTAAAGAAGCAAGATAACCTTCAAGCTGAAATCAACTCCCTCAAATCTCAAATTGGAGTCAAGGAAACCGAAGCTACAAGGTTAAGACAAGAGCTGGAGAAAGCTGTTAACGAGCTCTTAGATTGTTTGTATCTCTCATTGGAGACTTCTACATCCCTGAAAGAAAAAAAGGCTGATAAAGGTTGGTTGCTTTTATCTGTTCTTTGTGGGCCACCATAAATCATAGGAAGTGCTGTTATTGTGTTTGTGACTGACTACAGTCAAACCTGGTTTAAGCGACCAACTAAGGGAAACGTGAAAAGTGGTCTCTTAAGACAGGTGGTCTCTTAATCCAGGTTTTAGACATCTCGATAACCTGTCATCTTTTCTTATGAAAATTGAGGGCTTTGCCAGTCATAGGCGATTGCATTTTGACTTATTTCACTGATTTTTGTACATCTCAACGATTTGTATAGGATTAAAAAGGAACCCAAACGCGATATATCTATTGATAATTTTATTCGAGATGTTTTTTTGTCAATTCTGTTTAGCATAATGCAATTCACAGCTATAATACAAACGGCTAGTGTCCGGCTTTAATTGTAGTCATTACGACAATTGTGGATTGCCTGCTGCAGCGAGATTAAGCATGCGCCGTAAAGCCGAGGTTTTTTGTTTTTTTAAGACCACGTGGAGCGTTTTAGCGATTATAGAACCAAGTTTTGGTCGTTTAATAGAGGTTTTGTGTATACTTTATCAGCTTCACAGCTGGTCGCGGTCGCGTTAGACAGGTCTATACAGTGTCTTAAGTACGCGATTTCGTTCGGGGGCGTCGTGGGGTGGTCGCTTAAGACAGTTGGTCGCTGTTTACAGGTGGTTGCTTGTCCAGGTTTGACTGTATTTTGGGTTTTAAAATTTTGCTGAGCAGTGAAGAAAATATGTCAATTAAAATTGCTGCATTGAAATGTCCTTAATAGTGTCATCATTGAATGTCTTAAAATCTTAGACGTTAGTGGCAAGCCTTATTGCTGATTATAGCATTTTGGTTGGATCAGAACAGTAAACATAAACCCACAAAAAATCATCCTGTATTATACAAACTGTTATCTAAATATGTTTAGGGGGCCTCTGAGGCTAATTCTGCTGAGCGATAATCTCTCAGTCCAGCATAGGACTTCCACAGAGTAGATTTTTCTGATCATCCTGGGAAAGGGTTGCAAGGTATATGTTAAAGCTTGTGAGTTCCCTCCTGGCAAAGAACTGTTTCCTCCCCCACTGAACCTCACAATTGCATTATGCTGCCATAAAAGTGAAATAATCAAACACTTAATGTAAATAGCCTCAGTAAATTTCTTAGCCGTTTGACACAAATAAGTTTTTTGTTCTATTTATCAGAAGAACTTAAGGAACAGAGAGCAAACAACTTGGGTATTCTAGAGAAACTGAAATTGGCAAATGTTAAAGTAAAGGTATGTAAAGAATTTTTTGGAACCATTTCCTTGTAAAAAATATTGTGATTATTGTCTTGCTACATGTACTACCTTTAGCTAAAGGCATCTTTTTGCATTTTGCATTGATGAACGAAACAAGAACAACAAACAAACAAACAAGTACTTGTCACATTAAATGAAAACAACTTGAATTCCTTTCTCCAATAATTAACCTATGTTTTGTTTCTAATTTGTGTACAGACACTTCGTGATGAAGTGGAAATGTCAGTAGGTGAAGTCAAATTTAGCCTAGTTAAGTCTAATGGGGAATGGGAATGCAAATATAACAGTTTGTGTGAGGAGAAGAAGAATTTATTTACACGAGTGACAGAACTACAGGAAAGTCTGGAAGCTTCAGAGGCATCCGTTAAATCATCTGAGGAAAGCAGGTAAATAAATGACATAAAGCATATCACTGAGTTCCCTCCCCTCCCAATTACCAGGTGCAGAAAATAGAATTTCCTTTGTAAGCAGGTGGCCTCTGTTCCTCCAAGCTAAGAACTGGGTTTCTTCCCTTATCAAACTTGGCAATGCCGTTATATAGCCTAAGTGAATTAATCTTGAGTGCTGCGTAAAACAGCTATCAATCAGTCCTGTCTTTGTAAACCTGTTCACCATGCCAGACCAATCATCTGCAAAATAAACAATCTAACAACCTGCTTAACTTCAAAGTGATATGAAAACAAAAAAAGTATTTTTACTTATTATTTGTTTATGTATGAACTGACTTGTGCAATTCTTTTTTTTTCAATATTCTATTTACTAATTTTTTTCTCCACATCCTAGATGCTCATTGTCCAGTCAAATAGAAGTTCTTCAGACAACAGTTACTAATCTGGAAAATGTGAAGTCTGTTAATGATGATAACATCAGGTATTTACGATATTTGTATTCTTCAAATTCTTGGTATTTATCTATTTGAGCTTGGGATCTGCAGGTTTCATTGATTGGTCTCCTATGCTACCAAACAATGAGGGCAATGAAACAGGTACGTTGTCTAACCATGCCTAATTTCAATTTGTTCAGTGAGAAAATTCTTGTTTTTTATGTGTTTTTATGTGAAGAGAGCTACAAGAGAAGTTGAATGAAGAGAAAGAGTTACGAGAGAGAGATAAACAGACAGTGTTTGAGACGGCTGCTGAGCGGGCTCAGTTACAGGAGAATATTGATCACCTAGAAGAGTAAGTAGATTGCAGCTCATCACAAATTTCCTGGACATTAAGTGCATTATCCTGAGCCTGAATTCGGTCTGATGATCTAAGCATCTCAGTCATATTAAAGGGTCCTCGGTGGCTCAGTCCAAAAGAAAAAATTGTGAGTGTTTTTTTTTCATTCGACCACCTTATGTACAAGAATGGCCAGTTACTCATAGAAGGTCAGGGGTTTTCTTTGGGTAACGAGCCCAGTTTTCTCCCCCACTAAACCTGGCATCGGCTCAAAAAACATGAAGCAAGCAATGAATCAGTCAATATTATTGATCTTGTTTTCTGCAAAGATATCTAATTAGATTGCATAACTAATGGGTAATAGAAACATTAACGGGAAGACAATGTCTTTTGTTTACTGAAATAATGTTTTCTTCTTTGTTCTTGTCTGCAGAAGTAATGAAGAGTTGAACAAAAACATCCGTATTATGACAGAAAAATACCATACCTTGGAGAGTGTTCTTGGTGGGTTACATTAATGTCTTTCTTTGTGCCATTACATATTTTAATTCACTATTAAACCATACACACTGCATTTTGTTACTTTGGTTAACATAATTTCTTCTTCATTTTCTTGCTACTGCACCTTGCCTCTATCACTGCCTTTTCAACAAAGCGTTGTGAGTTTAATTCCAATTACCTACAGAATATTTAATGCGGCTTTAGTTGGAATTTGCAGTACTGTAACTGAGCTTCTCTCTTATATGTCTAGAAACCAAACTATACTTGTATAACATTCCCATGAATCTGTTTTCAGCACAAGAGCATGAGAGGAATGAAAGTGATGTGCAGAAGCTGGAAACTCAGTTGAATTTATTTAAATCTGATACAGAGAAGCTTGGAGGAGAGATCAGTGATCTGCAGATCAAGAACAAGGAACTCTTGGCTACAATCAATGAGGAGAGGGTTAGATATGAAACACTTCTAGTTATCATATAGTCTATGTCATATTATGTCCGACCAATCAAACCACAGCTAACCTGTAACATGCTACGGGAATAAAAACAACCTGCCATTACTAAAGAGTCCAAAAAAGATTATTGAATTTTAAACGAAAGTTTTTTTTTCTGAATTAATCTCAGGGAAATTATAACGAACATAAATTACTTGATCACTTTTATGGCCTCAGGGTAAATGTTTAATTTAACTACTCCTTGGTTTGGGGGGGCCTAGGTGGCTCAGTCTGTTAGAGTGATTGTCCCTCAGTTCCCCACAGGCATTCCATCAATGCATCTCGGATTCGAATCACACTCTTACCAAATACATATTTCTAGTGGATTTTTCACTCGATCGCTATATGTGGAAGAGTTGCCAAGTACTCACCGAAGATTGGAAGTTTCCTCCGGGGAATGACTCTGGTTTCCCCCCACTGAACCTGGCAACGCCACCATGATTTAAGTGAAATGATCTTGAATGTTGCGTAAAACATCAATCAATCAACCTTGGTTTGGGGTTATTTTTTGTGAATATATATATATATATATATAATTTTAGTTTGAAGAAGATTTTCCCTGTGCCCGTGTGTTTTAGTGATCATAAATATAACTATTAGAGATTGATTATTACCCTTTTAATTGTAGAATGAATCCATCCTGAAGATTCACACTCTGGAGGAGAGTCTGACCAACAGCAAAGCTCAAGAATCACAGAGAACTCTTGAGATACAAGAGCTTAATTCTCAAGTAACAGATCTGTCTGGTGAAATTGAGGACTATAAACAACAGTTACAGGACAGGGAAAGGTAAATTTAGCGTAACTAAAGGACTTCCATCAATACATACAGTGTCAGCTAGTGCTCTCAGATTGGTCAAACTGCATCAAAATAATATCAAAAACATCATTGAGATTAAAATGTTGGGGAAACATTGTTAGCCTTTTTGTGAACGATCTATAGTCCTTCAAGTCTTCATAACATTAACTTGTTGAGTCAGTTATTGTTTAATTATGTATCAGTAGATGCAGGGTATTCATCATCCCCACAGTCTTCCATGTTTTATTTGTTTATGATCCGACAAGAGAAATGTAAAAGGGACGGATTACATTACATCAAAGTGTAAACATTTTCACTGAACCCGGGAGTGTATGCAAGAAAATGGGACGTCTAATAAGTTCAAACAAAATCTTAAATATAAGACATTATAGTGATACATTTTTGTAGCTGTCATGTGACCAGCTATTGACCTATGAGACTACAGAGAGCCATTCAGTTGTATATATATCAGTTATATTTTTTAACACTATAACACACGGGCACAGGGAAAATCTTATTGTCTAAAATAACCAAGGAGACAGGTTTCTTATTGTGTTAAAAAGGGGCATATCACTTAGACGTTTATACCCAATCATAAGTTGTTGTATTAAACCACAACCCATGATATTTCATTAGGTTTTTGACAGGCAGGAGTTTTAGAATTTTCTGGAAAAGATAATTTGGCAACAAATCATCAGTATTTTTGGTAAAGCTACGGTAAGAATTCCGCTAATTCAAGTACTCAAAACATTACGAAAAGCACTCTAAAAGTTACCTCCTGCATGGAGCGACCGATAATCCTATCGAGCAATCGCTATTGTTGTTGTTTAAGACCAAACGAGGCAGAAAGCAGTCTAATAATTTGTTATCTTCACATTGCTTGTCCTTGAATTAGCGGAATTCTTACCGTAACATGCCGATTTGATATAGGTTTTATAAAGTAATCAATTAGCTGTGAAATTCTAAAACATTCACTACTGAAATCCGAGATAATAGGACGCCCTGGGGGCATTGGAGGCTTGGGTCATTTTTTCAATGGTTTGTGTATTTTCGAAATAAAGAGTGCCCTGTTTTTAGAATTAAGCTCACATTCCATAGAGCAATACTGCGTTTTATTAATATAGCCTTTTTCTTCAAGGGAACAAAGAAATCTATTGCAATTTCCAACATTTTCAGGCCCTATTTCCTTATCAAGTTTTTGGTAATAAAGGGTTGTTTAAGCCCCAGTCCCATATAGGCCCCGGATAACCCCGGATTAGTCCGTAGCGATCCGGGGTCCGATCCGTTACTTGGCCGGAATGGTCCTTGTATGTCCGGGATGATCCTTGGGCATCCGCCAACGTCCTGGGGGTAGTCCCGGAAGTTTTTGACTGTCAAAAACTTCTGGGATGATCCGTGACGAGCGTTCATCCGTAGTCATCCTGGACAAAACCGGGACACATCCTGGAATCCGCCGGGTAGGTCCGTATCGGTCCTGGAAGGTCCGTGAAGCCGCCTGCATGGTCCTGGACGATCCGAGACAGTCCGGGAAGGAAAAATACATGCCGGATCATCCCATTTGACATACGGACTGTTACGGAATGTTCAGGACCATGCCGGCGGCTTCACCGACCTTCCATCTGGGACTCCACCGGGATGGTCTGGGAAGATCCGGGGCCGTCCGGGACCGTCCGTAACTCTGCCTGGATGGTCCTGGACTCTGCCAGGATGAACCGGGATGATCCGGGCCTGTCAGGGACGGTCCGGGGTCACATCCGGGTTGGTCCTGGACTCTGCCTGGATGATCCTGGACTCTACCTGGATGGTCCGGGATGATCCTGGACTCTGCCTGGAAGGCCCGTTACTCTACCGGGACTATCCGGGCCGGTATGCAACTGAGAGGAAATCTTGCATTTTTTCGTGGTCCGGGACGAAAATCATCCCGGATTAGGTCCCGGCAGTCCGTGATAGATCCGGTGCTTCAGATCCGGGGTGTCCCCATATGGGACTGTAGCTTTAGCTGCCGTTCTACCTCCTCAATCATAATCCTGTCTAGACATAAATGTAATAAGTATTGTCGAGCATTTATCAGCAATCAGTTATATAATATTGATGTTTAATGTTCAGGCTTGTCACTGGTCACAGCGAGACTGTCCAATGTTTGCAAACTTGTGTCTCTCAGTTAGAAACAGAACTGTCTGAACTTCAGGATACATCAGTGTTGAAGAGAGAAGAATTAGAAACCAAATTACAGCAGACTCAGGACCAGTATCAACAGTTAAAAGAACAACATGAGAGGTTGGTCATTGATTTACACCATTAATAAAATGAGGGACATCTATATGTATCGCTTTCAGAAATATTGAACGGTCCATATGTAAATTATATTTTCTTGAGCAATCTTGTATTTATAAGAACTGCATTCACTCTGCTGTTATTGACACTCATGCCAAATTACCTTTTCATCAGATCCACCTACAGTATGTGGGATGGTTGCTGTCATAACAATGTTATCTCTCAATTTGAGACCCCCCAGAACTGTCATTTAAGTGAAATCTTGTGTGCAGCCTTACCCTCAAACAATCAATTCTCTTCATCAATCTAACTATATCGACTCATATATGTCTCTTCACTCTTTCAGTTCTGTATCAAAGAACACCGATACAGTGAGTGAGTTAGAATCTCAGGTCTCTAGAGGTGATAGAGAGAGAGAGAAGTTAATGGCAGAGATAAACAGTCTGAAGGTAGACATTACACAGCTCAGTCTGGATGCAGAGGCTTTCACACAGCTTCAACAGGAGTTTCAAAGGTAGAATAATCAGGTCGTCTTGTGATTTGGGCAGATTATTGATAACCTCAATCTTCCATGTTATTCATTTATTTTATATTTTGGTAACAGTGTTATTTACTAACTAAATTCTGTATCATGTATGATTATTTATCAGATTACACTAGGCTTCTTCTTCTAACTGTATTTCGGGGGCCTCCGTGGCTCAGTAGGTAGAGCGTTGGACGCTCAATCCGAACAGCCTTCCACCAATCGGTCACGGGTTCGAATCCCACTCAGTCCAAAAAAATTGGAAAATTTTCTGACTGGGTTTTCACTCGAACGACCTATGTGGGATGGTTGCCAGTTATGAACGGAAGGTCTTGGGTTTCCTCCGGGCATAGAGCCCGGTTTCCTCCCACAATAAAACTGTCAACGCCGCCATATAAGTGAAATAATCTTGAGCGCGGCGTAAAACACCAAACAATCAATCAATCAATCTAACTGTATTTCTATAAAAAGAATCACAGTGATAGTGAGTGGCGCTAATATTTCAAACTTTCTTCCATGATAATTACCATGTGGGCATTATCATCATGTGACATACTACATGGGACTAGTAGATGGCATGTCATAAATGATTGACAATTTTGTTGACAGGTACAAGACAGAAGTGATAGAGAGGGAGGCAGATCATGAGAGTAAATTGAGTGAGATGAAGGAACAGGAATTTTGCCTGAGTGAAAGTTGTGTAGAGTTAGAAAAGACAATAAAGAAACTGAAAGATGCGAGTGGGTCACTGGCTGAAGAGAGATCAAAATTAGTTATAAAACTGGAAGTAATCCAAACTGAAAGGGATACACTTTGTCAGGCAAACCTAGATCTTCATACTAAACTATCATTAACAGAACAAATTAAAGAGAAGTGGCGTTCGCAAAAAAATGATGCTGAAGAAAAACTCTCAGAACTGCAATGTCAGAAAGAACGCCTGATGGAAGACTACCAGGAGATGTCAGAAAAACTAAATATTATTGAAGAGGAAAATTCAGAATTCAAATCTGAAGTGAATCAGTTATCATTGAGATTGGAAGATTTATCGTTGGAGAAGAGTCACGCTGAGGAGAAATGTGGACAATTAGAGGCTGAGTTAAGTGACAAAGGAAGAGATCATGAGGAGATAAACCAGCTACGAGACCAGCTACAGGATGAACTGGTGAAGAGCATTGAAATACGTCAAGCTATCAGTGATAAGTTTGTCATCACAGAAAATCAGCTTGAAGAATCCAAGAAAAAACTAATTGCTTCAAATGAACTCAATGCCAATCTTCAACATCAAATGACAAAGTTAGGCCAACAGAAAGCAGAACTTGAAAATCAGCTTCAATTAGCTTTAGCAGAGAAAGATAAACTATTCACAAAAGTAGAGGAGTTACAATTGGACGGTGCAGAGGTTGTATCAAAGAAAAATAAATTATCAGCAGAGGTTGAGGAGTTGAACAGAGAAAGAACAGAAATTTTATCTGAAAAAGATAAATTATCAGCAAAACTTGAGGAATTACAGCTGGACAGAGAAGAAGTTTTATCTGAAAAAGATCAATTATCAGCAAAAGTGGAGGAGTTACAGCTGGACAGAGCAGAAGTTTGCTCTGAGAAAGATAAATTATCAGCAAAAGTTGAGGAGTTGAATAGAGAAAGAACAGAAGTTTTATCTGAGAAAGATAAATTATCAGCAAAAGTGGAGGAGTTACAGCTGGACAGAGCAGAAGTTTGCTCTGAGAAAGATAAATTATCAGCAAAAGTGGAGGAGTTACAGCTGGACAGGGCAGACATTATATCTGAGAAAGATAAATTATCAGCAAAAGTTGAGGAGTTGAATAGAGAAAGAACAGAAGTTTTATCTGGGAAAGATAAATTATCAGCAGAGGTTGAGGAGTTACAGCTGGACAGAGCAGAAGTTTTATCTGAAAAAGAGAAGCTATTCACAAAAGTAGAGGAGTTACAAATGGACGGGGCAGATAAAGATACCCAACTTCAAAAAATGTCTTCAGAAATCTCTGATCTCCAATCTGAGGTAAACAGATTAAACAATGACAGACTTTTGGCTGAATGTAATGTTGATCAACTTGAAGCTAATATCAGAGACCTAGAGACTGAAAAAAAGGATGTTGAGCAGGTTAAAGAGAATATGAGTTCCAGTATTGCTGCCCTACAACTAGAACTGGAAACAATGAAAGAGAATGTTTCCAATTTGAACCAGAATGAAAGTTGTTCTGCTGAAGAAAGAGAGAAGCTTGTAGAGGAAAACAATTGTCTTGAGAAGAAACTTGATGATTCCAAATGTGAGATATTGAGGATCCTGGAGAACTGTGATCAAATGGAACAGAGGCTGGTGTACAGTGAGAAGCAGTGTGAAGAATTAACCAATTCACTAGCACAGTAAGTCAATGTTAATATCAGTCATTTAATCAATTCACTAGCACAGTAAGTCAATGCTAATATCAGTCACTAGCACAGTAAGTCAATGTTAATATCAGTCATTTAACCAATTCACTAGCACAGTAAGTCAATGTTAATATCAGTCACTAGCACAGTAAGTCAATGTTAATATCAGTCATTTAACCAATTCACTAGCCCAGTAAGTCAATGTTAATATCAGTCACTAGCACAGTAAGTCAATGTTAATATCAGTCATTTAACCAATTCACTAGCACAGTAAGTCAATGTTAATATCAGTCACTAGCACAGTAAGTCAATGTTAATATCAGTCATTTAATCAATTCATTAATATGGGTGGAGTGACATTTATTTATTTATTCTAAGGATATACCTGGATTATAATAATGTACCATACTCAACTCCATGCTGAACTCTCTGTGAGCATACTCCCAACAGTTCGCTTCTTAGATTATAAAACATTCTGAGAACTTGCTCAACTGAGTAGAAACACAAAGGCAATCTCAGTCTAGTCGAGTACAAATTACTCTTGGAAGGGAGGTAAAAGTGAATGTTCATTTGGTGGTGTTGCAATTGCGTCAAGGCAGGGGCAGTTAAAAATCTGCAACGAGTTATATTAAGGGTTTATAACTTACAAAATTAGCGGAAATAAACTTTGAGACTACTATTTTTCACTAATAAGGTTGCAGGGTTGATAGCTAACTCAGAATTTCGTACTCAGCTTAGCACAGAACCAAACTGAACAAGTTTATAATCTCAACTTTTTGAAGTCTGAGTCTGGAGTTGAGCACAGAGTCATGCTCCTAAGATTTTTATAATCCCTGTCCCTTTTTTTAAAAAACATTATGACCTTTCATCTTTTATTTGAAATCAAGCTTTATGACTTATGTTGCTGTCTCTAGTTCACTTCTAAGGCTTATGTGTTTTGTATAGAATGAAGATAGACTGTGAACATCGGTTAAAGGAGGAAGGGGACAGATTCAGTCAGATAGAGGATCAATATGAAGAACAACTGAATGTACTCAGAGAGCAGTTAGAACTGTCAATTCCTAGGGAGGAGACTGAGACACTTCAACAACAACTTGAACAGTCAGTATTTCATATTTCACCATTCATTAATTTATACCACCAAATAGCCTGAATATGTACCTAGCGTTTCTTCTTCAAGGGGTTCTCCACCAATGGGTCACGGGATCGAATCCCACTCAGTCCCAAAAAATTGGAAAATTTTCTGACTGGATTTTCACTCGAACGACTTATGTGGGATGGTTGTCAGTTACCCGGTTTCCTCCGGGCATAGAGCCCGGTTTCCTCCCACAATAAAACTGGAAACGCATATAAGTGAAATAATCTTAAGTGCGGCGTAAAACACCAAACAATCAATCAAGGGGTTCTCTCTGATCAGTCTTTGGCTCCATGGTTAGAGCCAATCTGCTAGATATGAATCCCTCTCTTTTTAACCATGCTTTCCATAGCATGTAAATAAAATAATAAATCTTAAGCGATAATCAGTCAATCAATCAGTCAATCTTAGTTATCTCTGGGGCTCAATAGGTAAAGCATCCTCTGCAATAAAACAGATTATCGACGATGGACAAATTGAGATTTATGGTTCTTACTGAATTGATGATTTGGAATCAGTGTTGGGTTCCTTGTAATTAGCTAACTCACATTGTTAAATATGATTTTATTTATACTGAAATCTGAATTTCTTGTGGTTTGCTAGCTGGAAGATGATGTATGAAGACTTGAGGAATAAAGTTGAACCCTTCTTGGAACAGATCAATGCTTTTGAGTTGGAGAAACAAGCTCTATTGGGTAAAAACTACTTTCTTTTCTATCTTGTTGCCTGGGCAATTCACTTTAAGTGTAATAATCCTGAATCAGGCCTTATTTCTGTATATTGTGTATTAGGCGATCTTATCACAGATGTTTCAAATTAGCATTGATGAACCTATCAATTCAGCTGGTTGTAAGTTGCTTTGGTTTTTATTTTACATTAAGGTCGAAACAAAGATGTTCAAAACGAGGTGGAGAAATTGAGCCGGGATTATGCAAAACTACTGGGTCATCAAAATCAGAAACAGAAAATTAAACACATCATCAAATTGAAAGATGAAAACACAAGTCTGAAAATGGTAAGTTACTAATAGCTAATTGCCCATAGTGTTGAAACTAACTCGGAAATTCTCATTGTATGGTTGTTAGTTCTGTCCATCCTATTTTCTAGTGAGCACAATATTCAAAATCTGCTTCACTTTTGACACTGAAGTTGTTAATAATATCGGATATGTTCTGTCATTGAATTATAATATAGGATAAGTATTGTCATTGAATTATAATATTGGATAAGTATTGTCATTGAATTATAATATTGGATAAGAATTGTCATTGAATTATTGATTTGATGAGTTTGCGACTCCTTGCGAAGGACAGAAGTAGAACATTGTGGCATATTAAAACTTGAGCATATTTTTTTTTCCACATACAGGATTTAACAAAAGCCCGTGAACAAGTAACAAAATTAAAACGAAATGTTCAAAGACTAGAGGACAGGTTACACCCACATGAAGGCAGAGCAAAGTTTGATCCTAGCAAGGCCTTTCAACATGCTAAAGAAAATCAACAGAGTAAAGAAAACCTACCTCTAACACCTCCACAGAAACATGTCAGTGATCACCATGGCAACAAGACCCGCCCATCGCCGTTAGCCAATAGAAACTCGCGATTTTATTCCCCTCTTCAGAATGCCTTTGGCAAACTTTAGGTGCTATTATGCCAGACCTTTTAGCCATATCTAGATAAGAACTACTTAAACCCTAATATTAAAGGGAGACTAATGTCGTAAAAATGCTTTATGTGAAGATCAGTCTCTCTGTCATCTTGTTTGCAAGAGCACCACGTGCAGTTTCCCCATCAAAGTTGTTTATGCACCTGATATTTAATATTAAAACTAGATTTCTACACGGTTAGTCACTGAGAATGATTAATCTATTTGTTAACACAGCAGTATTACAATACAATTATTATCAACTTATTGTTTGCTCATATATATTAAGTTTTTCATTTCATTTGTGGTTGTGAATTTTGTGCTTAAATTCCTCCCATTTGTGAGCTATTTTCCTTTGGTAATAATTCACATTTGCCCAATATTAACAAAGTATAAATGACCCTCTTCTAGCCAAAAAGTACCATATATTATAATTGTATCATCCTTATTTGGTTATGTGACATGAGATGGTAGGTTTCTATATAATATATGAAATATAGGTGCATAGTATTAACAAGTTTTAGGATTCTACAAAGTCCCATACCAAAGACCGTGGATTAAAAAATATATACCGTCGATGGACCTTAGGTATTTGACTTGGATGGGATTTCGTTTTATATAAGCTACAGTCTATTTCAACAATTTTGATGGATTGTAGCTGCAAATAATTCTTGTCTTCAATAAATTTTATGTGATTTTTAAACCATCATCAGAAAGTACTCAAATGACGTGCTAGTTTTCTTGTTTTATCTTCTCACTGTGTTTAGCTCGTCCATCAAAGAACTGTTTAATTGACTTATCAATGTAAATAATCTCACATGGATTTAAGGAATGACCTATCCCACTGCGTTCGTTTTGATCAGCTTAGCATGAAAATATATGACTTTTTAAATTAGTCTACATTTTGTGAATAAACCTTGTAAACCGATTTTGTTATTTCTTTACATTTCTGAGCCCAGTTGCCATCAAACATCACTGCAGCACATGACGTAGCCCTTGCTGTCTATGGGTAGAATGATAGGCGGTCACGCTTACAAACTGTGTGTACCACCAAATTGACTGGATGTCAAACATTACTGCAGCACTTGACGTAGCCCTTGCTGCTGGTGGGTAGAACGATAGGCAGTCACACTTACAGACTGTGTGTACCACCAAATTGACTGGATGTCAAACATTACTGTAGCACGTGACGTAGCCCTTGCTGCCGGTGGGTAGAACGATAGGCAGTCACACTTACAGACTGTGTGTACCACCAAATTGACTGGATGTCAAACATTACTGCAGCACATGACGTAGCCCTTGCTGCCGATGGGTAGAACGATAGGCAGTCACACTTACAAACTGTGTGTATCACCAAATTGACTGGATGTCAAACATTACTGCAGCACTTGACGTAGCCCTTGCTGCCGATGGGTAGAACGATAGGCAGTCACACTTACAGACTGTGTGTATCACCAAATTGACTGGATGTCAAACATTACTGCAGCACTTGACGTAGCCCTTGCTGCCGATGGGTAGAACGATAGGCAGTCACACTTACAGACTGTGTACCACCAAATTGACTGGATGTCAAGCATTACTGCAGCACATGACGTAGCCCTTGCTGCCGATGGGTAGAACGATAGGTAGTCACACTTACAGACTGTGTGTACCACCAAATTGACTGGATGTCAAACATTACTGCAGCACTTGACGTAGCCCTTGCTGCCGGTGGGTAGAACGATAGGCAGTCACACTTACAGACTGTGTGTACCACCAAATTGACTGGATGTCAAACATTACTGTAGCACGTGACGTAGCCCTTGCTGCCGGTGGGTAGAACGATAGGCAGTCACACTTACAGACTGTGTGTACCACCAAATTGACTGGATGTCAAACATTACTGCAGCACATGACGTAGCCCTTGCTGCCGATGGGTAGAACGATAGGCAGTCACACTTACAAACTGTGTGTATCACCAAATTGACTGGATGTCAAACATTACTGCAGCACTTGACGTAGCCCTTGCTGCCGGTGGGTAGAACGATAGGCAGTCACACTTACAGACTGTGTATCACCAAATTGACTGGATGTCAAACATTACTGCAGCACTTGACGTAGCCCTTGCTGCCGATGGGTAGAACGATAGGCAGTCACACTTACAGACTGTGTACCACCAAATTGACTGGATGTCAAGCATTACTGCAGCACATGACGTAGCCCTTGCTGCCGATGGGTAGAACGATAGGTAGTCACGCTTACAGACTGTGTACCACCAAATTGACTGGATGTCAAGCATTACTGCAGCACATGACGTAGCCCTTGCTGCCGTTGGGTAGAACGATAGTCAGTCACACTTACAAACTGTGTGTACCACCAAATTGACTGGATGTCAAACATTACTGCAGCACTTGACGTAGCCCTTGCTGCCGGTGGGTAGAACGATAGGCAGTCACACTTACAGACTGTGTGTACCACCAAATTGACTGGATGTCAAACATTACTGTAGCACGTGACGTAGCCCTTGCTGCCGGTGGGTAGAACGATAGGCAGTCACACTTACAGACTGTGTGTACCACCAAATTGACTGGATGTCAAACATTACTGCAGCACATGACGTAGCCCTTGCTGCCGATGGGTAGAACGATAGGCAGTCACACTTACAAACTGTGTGTATCACCAAATTGACTGGATGTCAAACATTACTGCAGCACTTGACGTAGCCCTTGCTGCCGATGGGTAGAACGATAGGCAGTCACACTTACAGACTGTGTGTATCACCAAATTGACTGGATGTCAAACATTACTGCAGCACTTGACGTAGCCCTTGCTGCCGATGGGTAGAACGATAGGCAGTCACACTTACAGACTGTGTACCACCAAATTGACTGGATGGCAAGCATTCCTGCAGCACATGACGTAGCCCTTGCTGCCGATGGGTAGAACGATAGGTAGTCACGCTTACAGACTGTGTACCACCAAATTGACTGGATATCAAGCATTACTGCAGCACATGACGTAGCCCTTGCTGCCGATGGGTAGAACGATAGGCAGTCACACTTACAGACTGTGTGTAACACCAAATTGACTGGATGTCAAACATTACTGCAGCACTTGACGTAGCCCTTGCTGCCGATGGGTAGAACGATAGGCAGTCACACTTACAGACTGTGTACCACCAAATTGACTGGATGTCAAACATTACTGCAGCACTTGACGTAGCCCTTGCTGCCGATGGGTAGAACGATAGGCAGTCACACTTACAGACTGTGTACCACCAAATTGACTGGATGTCAAACATTACTGCAGCACATGACGTAGCCCTTGCTGCCGATGGGTAGAACGATAGGCAGTCACACTTACAGACTGTGTACCACCAAATTGACTGGATGTCAAACATTACTGCAGCACTTGACGTAGCCCTTGCTGCCGATGGGTAGAACGATAGGCAGTCACACTTACAGACTGTGTACCACCAAATTGACTGGATGTCAAATATTACTGCAGCACATGACGTAGCCCTTGCTGCTGATGGGTAGAATGATAGGCAGTCACTCTTACAAACTGTGTGTACCACCAAATTGACTGGATGTCAAACATTACTGCAGCACATGACGTAGCCCTTGCTGCCGGTGGGTAGAACGATAGGCAGTCACGTTTACAGACTGTGTGTATCACCAAATTGACTGGATGTCAAACATTACTGCAGCACTTGACGTAGCCCTTGCTGCCGGTGGGTAGAACGATAGGCAGTCACGTTTACAAACTGTGTACCACCAAATTGACTGGATGTCAAACATTACTGCAGCACATGACGTAGCCCTTGCTGCCGATGGGTAGAACGATAGGCAGTCACGTTTACAGACTGTGTGTATCACCAAATTGACTGGATGTCAAACATTACTGCAGCACTTGACGTAGCCCTTGCTGCCGGTGGGTAGAACGATAGGCAGTCACGTTTACAGACTGTGTACCACCAAATTGACTGGATGTCAAACATTACTGCAGCACATGACGTAGCCCTTGCTGCCGATGGGTAGAACGATAGGCAGTCACACTTACAGACTGTGTGTATCACCAAATTGACTGGATGTCAAGCATTACTGCAGCACATGACGTAGCCCTTGCTGCCGATGGGTAGAACGATAGGCAGTCACACTTACAGACTGTGTACCACCAAATTGACTGGATGTCAAGCATTACTGCAGCACATGACGTAGCCCTTGCTGCCGATGGGTAGAACGATAGGCAGTCACGTTTACAGACTGTGTACCACCAAATTGACTGGATGTCAAGCATTACTGCAGCACATGACGTAGCCCTTGCTGCCGATGGGTAGAACGATAGGCAGTCACGTTTACAGACTGTGTACCACCAAATTGACTGGATGTCAAACATTACTGCAGCACTTGACGTAGCCCTTGCTGCCGATGGGTAGAACGATAGGCAGTCACACTTACAGACTGTGTACCACCAAATTGACTGGATGTCAAGCATTACTGCAGCACATGACGTAGCCCTTGCTGTCGATGGGTAGAATGATAGGCAGTCACACTTACAGACTGTGTACCACCAAATTGACTGGATGTCAAGCATTACTGCAGCACATGACGTAGCCCTTGCTGCCGATGGGTAGAACGATAGGCAGTCACACTTACAGACTGTGTACCACCAAATTGACTGGATGTCAAGCATTACTGCAGCACATGACGTAGCCCTTGCTGCCGATGGGTAGAACGATAGGCAGTCACGTTTACAGACTGTGTACCACCAAATTGACTGGATGTCAAACATTACTGCAGCACTTGACGTAGCCCTTGCTGCCGATGGGTAGAACCATAGGCAGTCACACTTACAGACTGTGTACCACCAAATTGACTGGATGTCAAGCATTACTGCAGCACATGACGTAGCCCTTGCTGCCGATGGGTAGAACGATAGGCAGTCACACTTACAGACTGTGTGTATCACCAAATTGACTGGATGTCAAACATTACTGCAGCACATGACGTAGCCCTTGCTGCCGATGGGTAGAACGATAGGCAGTCACACTTACAGACTGTGTACCACCAAATTGACTGGATGTCAAACATTACTGCAGCACATGACGTAGCCCTTGCTGTTGAGTTGTAGAATGATAGGCAGTCACGTTTACAGACTGTGTGTACCAGCAAATTGACTGTATGTCCATTTGATCACTATTCATCATGGTTTCCTCCTTGAGAGGAGACCTTTATGGCTCAGTCAGATAGTGTGATAGTCCATCAGTCTTTGACAGGCCTTCCAAGGAGAAGGCACAGGATTGAATCCCACTCATACCAAAAAAAAATTGAAAAATTTCTGAGTGGATTTTTCATTCGACTGTTTAGTGGAAGAGTTGCCAGGCATTAGCCGAAAATCAGGGTTTTCCTACCCTAGTAAACCTGTCAATGCTGCCATGTGAAATAATCTTGCGGCGTGAAACACAAATCAATAAATCCTCGCGACATAATCTTGCATGCCATAGATTGATTTTTGTTGTATGCAAGATTATTTCATTAAAAAAAGAATGTTTGGTGTTTTACGCTAGGCTCAAGATTATTTCACTTATATTGCGGTGTTGCCAGTTTTATTGAGGGAGGACACCCACATCCTTCCGATGGTAACTGGCCCCACATAGGTTGTTAGAGTGAAAACCCAGTCAGAAAATTTTCTTTTTTGGACTGAGTGTGATTCGAACCCTCGACCTATTGGTGGAAGGACGTTCGGCTTGAGTGTCCAACGGTCTACCTACAGAGGCCCCTTAAAAAAAAAAAGAGACCTTGCCTCTTTAGTGGTAGGGGAAACTTGCAACCATCAATCGTGTGAAAATATATGACAGACATTTTTGGGTGACTGGTAGTTTAACCCACAACACGCCCTGTCAGAGAGAATGC
This sequence comes from Lepidochitona cinerea, assembly GCA_963971465.1. Classification (NCBI taxonomy): domain Eukaryota; kingdom Metazoa; phylum Mollusca; class Polyplacophora; order Chitonida; family Tonicellidae; genus Lepidochitona; species Lepidochitona cinerea. The sequence goes on along the minus strand of OZ020552.1, from coordinate 14,536,138 downwards.
TTATCTATTTAAAGGAGAGCAAATTGGAAATGGAAACACAGAACTACTCTTACCGTAGATGATCAAGAAGTGAGTTAAAATATGATCAGAGACGTTCCAGAGTTTCTATTTGTTTGAAGTGATCTGAGAGACATCATTTTTAGATCAGGTAAATACATTTTAAGCATGTTGACGATTGTGGTAGTTTATAATTGCTTTTACTAGATGTTGCGGACAGCAAACCTTTCAAGACAACTTTCCTCATCATTCATTGTGTAAAACATTTGGAAAAAATGAGTTCCATCTAATAAGGACCCATGTGACTTAAATCTCTAGCATTATTATGGAACTTTCAAATACTGATTTAACAAGAACACAGAAGAAATTATTTGATTGCTAGAAAAGATATAAATTATCATCTAAATAACCACTGCTCTTACCTGGCAGAGCCATGGAGGTCCCCTTTATAAAAAGAATAGATCAATATGATATAAAAACATTCTTTATTTGGCATACTTTGACAGAAAGCAATTTTTGGAAGCGACTTTCTTCAAATAACTGGAGGATAATGAGAAAAAGAATCTCCAGAGGAACTAAATGTATAACAAAATAAATGTTATCCTAAGCAAACTAAAGGGTTCATTGCTGAAAGAAACTAGATAATTGTTTCTTAAACTGCCTGTCTGGACAATGATGATTTATACCTGGCAACCCATCCACATAGGGTGATCAAGTGAAAATCTGAGTAAAGTCGAGAAGTTTACGAAAGGAATACAGACAGGTTGGAAATGGAATGATGAAAAACTATTCAAAAGGACCCTTTGTTTTGGGTAAAGTAAAGATGGCAGACATCTTCGAAAATAACATGCATTGAGATAGGGGTGTGCATAAACTACATCCAAATGATCAATGTCCAGTGGTCAGTTATTGTGCTACCTCCATTCTAGCCCTTATCCTATAGGATTCAGTAAAATTAACATCAACAGCTATTCAATATCAACATAATAAAATAAAACCGATCATTAACCTTAAAACTACAACAAAAACATGCGACTTTATCTCCTCATATCTCTCTTATACTCCTCATGTATAACATTTCAGACAGTAATTCTTTCAACATAAAGCTTAACTTTTGTTTCAAATAATTATTAACAAGAAAATATGACCATTGAGTGGATACCTGGATATTTACATGTAAACAACCAATCGTGTCGACATGCTTACCTCCCTTGTCTAAAGAACTATGCGAAGGTTAACATCTCTGTTTAAATTGCTAATCAAGTAAATCAACATGAACTGTTTTTCACTGTACATCAGGACATAACCCAGTTTATTCAAGGAAAGAAATCATGCTCTATGAAAGATTAAGATGACTTCCTGAAGAGATACGATTGGGCAAACGGCCCCCTGGACTGTATACTGTATGTCAGTGTCTAAACAGAACCCATGTATCCTAATTGTAGTAAACAAATCTCTAATGAGCTGGGAAAAAATATGTTCTAAGTTGAAGTAGGAAAACAAGTAATATGGATAGCAAGTTAAATGTTGCCCCACAATATAGGTGCTATAAGATAAGAAGGTGCTATCCATATTACTTGTTTTCCATCTTCATGTATCTTCAACTTCTAAATGCCGCTAGAGTTGTCAGTAAGCCAAGATGGATTGGTTTGAAAAGCAAAAAACAAAGTACTGTCAATATCCTGAAAAGTGATTGAACTATGGGGTAACCAGCCATAGGAGATTTCTTAAAAATGTCAAATCTAACGTTATTAAAATAATGTACAAGATTTGTATAATACGCAATGGTTAACAAAATATAAGAAATCAATTCTAATTTATATGTTCCTTTACAAAAATACAAAAGCTACAAGATATATCAGTACAAATTTGTGTAAAAATCTTTCCCGTCAGCTTGTTAGGGCCAATGGCTGGATTCTTCAGATCATGCATAGACAAATTTTCATCTTATCTTTCCCTTTCAACTTAACTTGGTATACGACTCTACCATCTAAAAACCATACCCGGTTGTTTCTCACAACATTACAAGCAAAGCTTTTGGTGTCATGGTAACATGCCTTTAATATCAACTTATGTCCACTTGCAAATGTAATGTTTTGACGTAGAAGTTGACATGAGCTGCCAAATAAACATTCATTGGAACTGATTCTTCATTATTTTTTCGTAAATATTAATCACAAGAGTGTACATTAAAGGGGCATGAGCTGCCAAAATTCACAGTTTTTTCATAACTTCTGATCGTCACGACAGTAAGAGGCTTTGAAGGCTATCGAAAAACTAAATGATTGGCGTTGGAATGAGAAAAATCCATACAGTATGTGGCCTATATGAACCGAAAACGTGTTCAAAAGTAAACAAAATTTAAATAACCGGGACGACCATTCATTCATTCTAAGCCAAAGTTAGTTTAAAACAGTACTTTATCGTACATTTTCGAGACTTGAAGCATTAAAAAGCTTCTGAATTCTACCTCTTGAGAAAAATAGCCAATAATTTCAGCATTCTGTTTTAACGTCAAAATATCAACATTTTGGCAGCTCATGCCCCTTTAAGGAGGTTTTTATAAGCAGTAAAAACTCTACAAAGTGGCATAAGCTGCGAAAATGTTGATATTTTTCCGATCAAACACTAAGTTTTTAGTGTTACTTGTCTCGAGAATGAATGTCAAACTATTATTTTGAACTAATTTAAGCTAAAAAGGAATGAAAATTCGTCTCGGTTTTTTAAATTTTATTTACTTTTCGGACAATTTTTCATCCCATACAACACACAGTATGGATTTTCCTCATTCCAATGACTTACTGCCGTGACAATCAGAATTTGATAAAAAAAGAATTTAATCTTGGCAGCTCATGCCACTTTAATATACTGTTATATCCTGGTTACTTCAGTTTCTATCTGTGGAGGTTACTAGCTTTACCAAGGTCCTTCAAATGTTCAGATTCTCTTGAAAATCAGTAGTCATGAAAAAAGTCTGAATTTCAGCTACTCATGCCACTTTATTAAACCAACCTGATCCTAACCTGAGGAAAACAGTGGTGAAAAAGCGCTCTTTAAAGTCAATACAATTCTGAGAGCTGTATCTGAAGTCATGCATGCAGTCATGTGCATTACTTATACACACATCTCAATATTAAAACCACGTAAAAATAAAATTTGAGATTCAAGAAAAACACTAAAAAGTAAACTGACTAAAATCTCTTATGTTAAAATTGGTCAGCTGCTAAAGAGAGATATTTCTTTGTAGTTTCATAGGCAAGGAAGAGAGCTCCTGTAGCAGGAAATGTCCGTAATACTGTGGGTCCTAAACCCCTATATAGAGCACGGATACCTGCAAGAAAACAAAACCAATAATCAATATAGAGTATCCTATATTTAAAGAAGAATGTCCTTAGGTAAAAGTTGCAGGAAGTTCAATAACCAAACCTAAATTCTCATACTTAATGTGTTTTGTTTGAAGGCATGGTCAATGGTTGATCAACTGAACCATTTGAATCCTTCAGTTTTATAACTCAGTCATCATCACATGGCCAGGTCAAACGTTGAAAAAGGTTAGACATTGAGGCGGCTTTGTCACGCTATTAATGTGATGGCATCACAAAGCTGTTTCAGTAAATCGTCTAACCTTTTCAAAAGTTTGGCCTGACGTTCATGTGCTGCTGATGCAGAGGAGTATGTTTATGAAATCATATGACTACAGAAAAGGGCCAGTGTGAGATGACAGTATTCAGGGCTTACCTTCACTTCTGTACACTTGTAATATAGTAGCACTAAACGTCGGTGCCTTTGTGCCAACAACACATTGGACCTGAATTCGAGATTTAATGACATCAGCAGGGAAAATGGCGGTCCATAGACACACTCCGCCTATTCCTCCAGCAATAATAGTTTTTATGGGACCTGCAAGATAATTTCAATGATTATAAAAGTTAAAACCATTTGGCGTGGTGGGGGAAAAAGACCAAGAACCTCCAATTCGGTAAATGATAGAGAGCTAGATAAAACCATGAAATCCATTTCACAGCTGGTAAAAATAACAATGATAGTACTGGTTATCACTTAAGGAAATTTAAGTCAACTCTACGAATGCCTGAAGGGCCATGATTTTTATCACTTTGAATGATTGATTTTAAACACACTCATGATTTTTTCACTCATGTTGCCAGGTTTAGTGGGGGAGGAAACCAGGCTCTTGCAAGGAGGAAACCACCAATCTTCAGCGATTGGGTAAAAAGTTATAATAATTTTAAAAAAGGAGTCTTACAGCCTGGTCATGAATTTTGAGGGAGGAACTTTGTGTCTTATACCTGGAGGAAAGTCAAACCTCCATTTGGTTCCTGGTGAACTATTAAGTCTTAAATTGGGTTTAATGATGGTTTGGTGTTTTATGCCCCTTTCAATATAATATTATCTCACTTCTCAAGTAGCTCTCTGAAAAATAATAAAAAGAATACCTATTTCATCCTTTGTTTTTCCAGTGGGTGTCAAAAGTTGTCTAGTGATCTCATAAGCTCCAAAGAAGAAGAAATATCCTGGCACCTCTCTCAGAAATGTACTAGTCAAGCCTTTAAACAGTCCACGGATTCCTTCAGATCGAAGAATTTCTTTTGTCAGACCAACAGGTCCTCTGGAAAAAAATCTCTCATATTACAACATTTATCAAAACCACAATAAACTTGAAATAATCAACATAAAGCATCAATCAGTCAATTAAATAAATTTCTGTAAATGTTTTTTTTTTATCTAGGCAGATAAACCATGTAGCCAGTTTTAGTGGCTAACAACTTGTAATTTGTCAATTTGTAATTGTTTAACAATAAATGAAATTATCTTGAGTATTGTATTAATGGAGAATCAAGTGTCCCAGTGATAGCCACACCAATGTAGTTAAGTAAATGTGAGAACGACTTACAATTTGAGACGGTCCAGTCCTCCCTCTAACTGTCCCATGGTAGCCATTTCCCTCATGGCCTGTAGACGACATTTCACCAGTTCTGTGGGACATAGTGTGAACGAGGAGAAAAACGCAGCTCCACTTCCAGCAAAAGCATTATGCAGGGGAGACAAATCTTTTATAGCGGATTTACCACTTAAAAAAGCTACAGATTTCTGGCACATGCCGTAAAAACAAAACAAAATGGAATTTTCTGCAACATTGGCAGCAAGTGATGGTAGAGTACCAGCATAAAGTCCTCGCGCAATCCCATCCTGTTTATAAGTTTGAATAAAACAATCAAGTCCATTTCTGTACATATCTGGGAAAGTCTGCATTTTCACTTTCACAGTATCCAGGGGTTGACCCACATAAACTGAGGCTGTTCCTCCTAAAATAACAAATATAACATTTATTTTATCAGCTGCACTGATAATACTAGGTTAAAAATAATATTTACATTTTTTCAATGAAGTAAAGTTTTGGAAATTAATTATCATCGTCTACTTTTCTGCAGAAGTGTTAATAAAAATGAAAGAAACCAGTAGGTTAAAGCAGGGTTTAAGGGTAACATAAGCCAGAAATGACTGAATGTGCACCCTAGAAACATACATTTTCTTTACAGCTACTTTTTAAAAACTTCTCCAATCTGCACAGTGCCACAAGTCCAAAGGCTAAACGGACAGTCTGAATCATATTGTTTTGACAATCAGAATTAAAAAAAAATAAAATATGAATAATGAAATATGAATTTCACTTATATGGCGGCTTTGCCAGTTTTATTGGGGGAAGAAATACCCGGTGCCTTCCGGTGGTAACTGGCAACCGTCCCACATACGTCGTTCGAATGAAAACCTAGTCGGAAAATGTTCCAATTTGTTTGGACTGAGTGGAAGGCTGTTCGGATTGAGCAGGCACGGAGTCCCCTCCCCCTCAGTGATAGATGGCTGGGGCCAATGTAAGAGACCACTCAAACGACTAAGCGACAGAGAAGTAATTTTTTTATATATCTAGAGAAGAAATTACCTGCACATCCTCCAGTAAAATCAATAACAGCGTCAACAATAGTATGTCGTGAGGGAGGGGTGGATACAGGTACCACAGTCTCTCCCACACCCTCAAGTTTGTAAGACAGATCCATGAGAGTTAATTACACTACCAGTTCCACAGACAGTTATTTTGATGAGATGTCTGTGTAGTGGTACTATCTAGAGTCCAGCTAATGGTGTTGATGGATGGATATACAGGTGCTGACCCTCCCACTCTATCACGATGATCAGTTACAGGACACCTAGAACAGAAATAGCACCAGCATCAAGTAATTTGAGACAAGTAGGCTATTATTTTGTAGTAAAACACACTAAATAGAGAAGTTACAAGAGGAATTTTTGTTGCTGTATACTTCACTTCTCAATACTTTAATATTTCACAGGTATAAATGCCTATATTTAAAACATTTATTGGGAGTAAACCTGATACAGGAAATAATAAAATCATAAAAAAATTAGTAAATTGGCCCTGTTTCATTTTGAACTATCATGGCAACTTATATAGTGAAGAGATCAATGCTAGGACAGATCTACGGAAAAAGTATAATGTCTAAGCTCTATTATGAAAAATGGGCTCGTTTTTGTCTGATGGCAGAGGGAAGATGACACAAAATACCATATTGTTAAGCAATACAATGTCATGGTAGGCTATATTATAACCATAAGTTCGGTAAAATTCAACCAGACGGCTAGCAGTCGCCACAGCAACTGAGGAAACGGTACGAGGACTTTGTGAAGCAGGCCAGTAGTGTTAATTCAACAATATTAAATGTCTACAGGTACCCCATTATTTATATTCGGATATTCATTGGCCGGTACCCAATCGACTCTCAATGAATGTCAAAATTATTAAATAATGAAGGATATCAAAGACCTTTACTTTTAGTATACTGCATCTTTACTGTAGTCTGTCAAGTGTGGTCGAGCTAATATTTTCACATTTTTGAATTACCTCTGTGGGACCACTGTGATATTCTGCTATTTCACTGGTAGAAACATATTACTAAGAAAACAAGGTGATGTAATACTAGTAATACATTGGGAATCAATGTGTAAGCCAAGAATTGGAAAGTTATACTGCAGTGGACTGGACTTGGGTGTAACCGTAAATGTCCCAAAATGAAACGTCTTACTCCGTTATTTAATAATTTAAGACATGAATTGGTAGTCCACCTAGCCCACACAGCTTGCGCTGTAAAGAACACTAGCGTAAATAACGAGATTGCTGTAGACATTTAATTTCGTTTTCGTTTTGGTAGTTGACTGGCTTACGACGTTGTAACGTTGCACTTGATGTGAAAACGTTCGATGAAAAGATATTTGTACCAGCTTAAATTATTAACCTTCAAGCCCTTATAGTTTGAGGCACTAAAATAAATGAAATTTGATACAATAAATGCTGTCAAACTCACACGACTAACACGTTAACAATATCAGATGTATTTCATCATGATCACAACACGGCTGCCACTTCGTTGACCCAGATTCTCAAGGCTATGGAAAAATGGCAGCCTTATTCCAAATAGCTTGATTTGATTGGTTGGAAACTGGAGGTGTGTCTCAGAGAGAAATTCCAATAAGCCTCGTTTTAGAATATATGTCAGGTTTGGGATAGCCCTTGAAAAGAAACATCCCGACTTAGTCAGATTGATATTCGTCGACAAAATTAGACCGCTTGTAAATGTCATAGATCATTGGCGTAAATCACATATAATCGTTCCTTCATCAACACATAATAAATTATGTCTTTGCAGTTTGATAGATCTTTAGAAATATCTAAACTCTAACTTCTAAGGCCAAAGTAGGCCTATAGTTATACTATAGTCTAGCCCCAGGTGACTATCCTGCCATTCTGTTGTATAGAATGGCAGGATAGTCACCTGGGGCTAACTATAGTCTATAGAGTACCGGTATTGTACTATTGATGTTGTTCTGGCCAGTAGAGCTGGAAAGTGTAACACCTTAAACAATGGTGTAACTTAAGAGAATTAACCTTGGCTTTGAAAGCAGAATTCTGTATTCCCCGAAGAACAGCAAATTTACTGGCCTTATGTAACCAACAACATTATATATTTTTAAGGTGCGAGTGGCAAACTAAAAGATCGATAGCCGCACTTGTGTGTCTCTATCCTGGTTTACTTACTTTGCTGATCGATTGGGATGCACAGAAAATGTTATCCGCTTCCATTATGAGAAAAACGAGGGGATTCTCTGAAATTACATTTTTCAACCGGTTATATTTTCCAACTCTACTGGCCGGCACATCAAGAAACTTTGGTCATTGAGTTTGGACATTTCCAACTACCTTTTGGGAGATATTAGACAAGTGGGAGGCTAGCCGCACTCGTGTGTCTCTATCCTGGTTTACTTACTTTGCCGGTCAGGTAGAGCCACACATTAAACCGCCATTATAAGGGTGAGATAACTCATGTAACCTCATTAGGCCAATTTTTATGCTATGCTTTACAAAGAGCGATTTAACAGTTTAACAACGGATTTCGAAGAAATCAACTGGTTCAGTGAAAAGAGGAATGTTTCAAAGATATAATAGGCGGTAATAGCTGAAAGGTAGTTGAGATTAAGGATAGTTAAGACTTAGCTTAAATCTGAAATCCGAAGTCCTTCCAAATAATTCATTTAAAAGCCGTAACTAGTGGGAGGCCTATCCAGATAATTCGTAAACTATTCTTCTTATAAATCTCAAGATGTAGACGTAGGTAGTACCGGTATTCAGGTCCCCATCACCAGTCTTATTGTAATATCACAACTATTGTTTTCATTATTTACAGAAATTTTATACTCCTATTATAAGCTTCCTTAGAAAGTCAACGCAAATGTCTAAGTCTTTATAAATCTGTAAAAGTGCAGTTTTGTACTAACTACCATGATAATCAAATGAGCCTGGAGAATATAAGCCACAGGTCTTCGTTCCCTTTAAACCCCCTCCCCAATACATAACATATGAAATAAATAAACCCCTCTTTTTATTCACTCTATCACACGATTTGCAATTAGCTGCCAGGTATGCACATCATTAAGGCTGACTTCAAATCAAAGTATGTGTATTTTACAGGGTTTAATGAAAACCTTCCAAGAATTAATAAAGTACATAGCATGAGTTGCCAAAATTCAGACTTTCTTGATAAATTCCAATTTGTATGGACATGTGAGCTTTTGAAGTATGTTGAAAAAGACGTTGAAATAAGACAAATTGGTTGCGCCAGTAACCAGTACAAAGAAGTTTGCTAATAACAAACATGATTGATTGATTGATTGTTTGGTGTTTTACGCCGCGCTCAAGATTATTTCACTTATATGGCGGCGTTGCCAGTTTAATTGTGGGAGGAAACCGGGCTCTATGCCCGGAGGAAACCCACGACCTTCCGCTGGTAACTGGCAACCATCCCACATAGGTCGTTCGAGTGAAAACCCAGTCAGAAAATTTTCCAATTTTTTTGGACTGAGTGGGATTTGAACCCGCGACCCATTGGTGGAAGGCTGTTCGGATTGAGCGTCCAACGTGCTACCTACTGAGCCACGGAGGCCCCTAACAAACATGAACTTTGATGTATATTTACATTTTTAGGGGTTTACCAATAAAACAATCCGTAATTGTTGATTGATTGATGTTTTACACCACACTCAAGATTATTTCAATTTTATAATATTGTGGCATCTAGATGAGTGACTGTTGCTGAATAAATTGTAAATACAGTGTATATGAATATTGCAATTGACCCAAATGGAGAGAAAAACAAATTACATATGTTGTTACACATGTTTTTTTCTTGCACCTGTATTGTTGCTGATTCTTTCTTACAAGCATTACACCAACAATGACGGAATATTTGGGGCAAAAACAACAAAAAAACAAACCCCCAAAACTGCCAGGTATTATGAGTTTCCGAAATGTTATTTATTTTTTTTATTCAGTCAAGAACCAGCAGGCTTACAGCTGCAGATAACAATATATACAGTGTATTAAATAAACAATATATTACGTGAGCAGTTAAGTGAGCATAATATGTACAACAATTATTTCTCCCACCAACAAAATTCATAAATTAAACAATGGAGAATGAATGCAATTAACTCAAACGACAAAGAATAGTTATCCTTTTCTTTGTGATATATATTTAGTGAAATAATAGGAGCAAGTCATTGCTAGACCTCTATACTCTCCCAAAAATCCTAGAAGTTCTTAAATTTGGAGGCAAATTTGGTGGTAAGCATTGGACAGCCTACAAAATATCATTTACAAACAGGACTGGTTACTCCTTTCAGTAGAGAGCACAACAAGGGGAGTGCAGAGGGGCGGGCTGGTTGGAGAGGGGGCAACTTTTTACTGGACAGAAGTTGGACCTATTGACTGCCCCTTCACATTTAGTTTCTCTAATATACGTGACCTACTCATGCAGCATAAACTGAAAATGAACTCGAAGGACTTGATCACACAGAACAACATCCAAAGACAGAATTCAATTGGCACATGTGAAGGATTGGTAGATTCCCCCAGTAAGGGATAACCACGACTCATAAATGTAAAGCTTACAAAACTTACCAACTGGTGTAAATTAACAACTCTTATGGATCTGCTGATAAAGTTTTTCTCTATATGAAAGCATGGCAATGATATCTTTCCATTTTAGAATATCCGACATGGAAACAAATTTGTACGAGCTAAGGTCTAATGCGTGAGCCTTCTCATTCTGGAAGTGTTGAGCAGTTTTCAGGGCCAAAGTAAAGGACTCAGTCATGGAATCTGACACTGGGAATAGTCGAGAGTTCCATAGATTATACAGAGTTTCTTCTGCTGGTAAAATGCTTGTCATAGGAACACCCAAAATAGCACAAGCTTGTTTTAATGTTTTCTTCATGTAAGGCAGTTCTTCAGCAGCTTCCAGACTTGAAGCCTTTTTCTTTAAATTTTCAAAAATGTCAAAGACAACAGTGGTGAAGCCAGAAAAGTTATCTCCCTTGAGCGCTATGGTATGTAAGAAGAGATGTGAGGGGATGTTAATTAGCGAGACCTGATCACTCTCATCCTTTAGACTTTCACAATTACTGATAATACTGCTCTCTCCAACGTTTAATGACACATCAAAGTTACAAAACTCCACAACAGACCTCCTCCCAATGGTAGAGTTTGAGGGGAGGTTACTGTGCATAACACATCCCTGGATACAAGGTTCTGATTTCTTCAATTTATCCCCTCCTCCCTCGCCACCTGTAGAACGGCAATGAGACCAGAGGTTAAATGTATCACCAACAAGATTGAGCTCCCCTCTGAGCTGGCTATCGTCACAAAAATGGAACTGCATTTCCTTGGTAGTTCCAATGTGAATGAAACGAGACTGGTTCAGACCAATAAGATGGATTGGGGTGTCCTTTAATAAGTGGTAAACTTTCTTCCTCATGTGGATAAGGTCTGGTTGGATTTGACTGACATTAGCTGTATGGTTCACATAATCTATTGAGGCATTTTGACCAAGACATTGAAGGAAATCCCCATAAGCATCAATTTCACATGTTAAAGGCTTATTATCGTTGTAAAACTTGAGCAATTTACGAGCAGTATCAGAATCAAAGTAAAAGATACTGTCTGTGTAGACCAAGGGCGAGGAGACAGTATTTGAAGATCCATTATTGACCAGATTTGGGTCTTGAGAAGAATGTACCACAGTTAGATGAGCACCACGTTCCTTCATCCTTTCATAACATGGTTTTTGCAGGACCTCCAAACACTCAGATATTTGAACCAGTTGATCAGAGTAGAGTTGTGCCCTTTGAGTTACATAGACACCATGACCGGAGCCCATTTGTAGACTGCCTGGGTGTGCTAGAACAGTAAATCCAGGTTGATCAAATCTCACTTTATCTTCTTCTCCGCACACATCGTATACTTCCACATCATCAGCACAGGACAATAACACACCAGCCTTCATCTTATTGACAAACGGGATAAAGTTAGCTAGTTTGATATCAAGGACTTGATACATAGGTTTTCCACATGGCCATGCTGTAAACACCTTGCCCAAGACACTTGCACTAGGCATACGTTGACTTTGTCCACCGGCATGTAGCAGCAGTACCTTCATGTCAAACAGTATATCTCCATACTTATCATATAGACTGGCCAGGGCTGTGAATGTTGAGCCACCATTACCTGACAAATATATAAACAAGTACAATAGGGCAATCATTTTAAAATGAATACAAAATAAACAAATATTTCATGACTTGTTTTTCACCTACTTGAACGGGAACCTGAATGGATTCTTGTATTTTCTCATTACCAGAATCCACATTTCCTTATTGAAATATTCCCTTTATTTTTCTTGTCAGGAATCTGACCATTTAAAATCCCCTGGATATATTAAATCTGAATGGATTTGTTGTTCATAATATCCTATATTGCTTGTAAATTACCAGCATTTTAGATTTCGATTAAGTCGTCGGCACTATTTAAACAAAAAACATGTCATGTAATCTTGTTCTATTATAAGGTGCCTAAAACTAGGTTAAATATTGATGTCACAATATACATTGATGACTTATTGTTATAAGATTGATTGATTGATGTTTTACGCTGCACTCAAGATTATTTCACTAATATGGCTGCTTTGCCAGGTTTAGTGGGGGAGGAAACCGGGCTCATTGCCTGGAGGAAACCCTCAACCTTCGGCGAGTACCCTGCAACTCTTCCATATCCGGTGATTGAAATCATGTCATACTAGTTTAGAGGAACAAATAAATGATTGTCTCATATTTTGGTATATGGGCAGAGTTTCCATATCTGTCTGGGTAAAATGAGCTTCCTGTTCAAAGGAAACCTTTCTGTCTAATGGAGAGTAAGTTAAACTCCAGATTGAAGAACTCACCTAGTTTAGGACCAGGCATGTCAGAAACAATAACATAGTCAACATCCTCAGGTAATTCTTTACGCTCCTTTTTTTTACACAACTGCATCTCATAGGCTTTCTTTTGAGCTTCATCTGCTGTTGTTATGGCAACCACATCCCAGTATGGAAACGGAAACTCTGAACGTCTTTTGCCTGTACAAAATATTTTTTGGATAATTCTTCAAAGGAACACTGGAGCCCCACCACCATTTCCAATATACAGACATATTTTCAAAAGTTTCATTAAATATAATCAAAATTTCCAATTATAACCACGCCTACATGTATTTACCTCTTTTTAACATAATTATAAACTTCTCTCCATGGTTATTATAGTTGAGAAGATTTATTTACTGATATCCAAGTACTAAATACCTTACCCCTAATACTGTCATATAGTCTGAGCCATTTTCTGGTAAACTTAGCCAAGTTTGTGGTTTCTTCCATTTTCTGCAAAAAAGAACAAGACATTACATTAAGTTTCATGTCATATGAAAGATTTAAGCAAACATTGCATAGCAGCTTTACTTTAATCATATTTATTCATACACTTTCCTCATGTGTTTCAAAACAAGCCCAGAATTATATAATTGGAGTAAGGAAAGTACTATTTATTTATCGACGTGACAGCTCATCTGAGTCCGCATATACTTTTTACAAAATTAGCAAGCACTTAGAACGTGAATATGCATGTTTCACTAACTCCTCACATGTTTCACTAACTCCTTTCATGTTTCACTAACTCCTTACATGTTTCAATAACTCCTTACATGTTTCAATAAGTCCTTACATGTTTCACTAACTTCTTACATGTTTCACTAACTCCTTACATGTTTCACTAACTCCTCACATGTTTCACTAACTCCTCACATGTTTCACTAACTCCTTACATGTTTCACTAACTCCTCACATGTTTCACTAACTCCTTACATGTTTCACTAACTCCTCACATGTTTCACTAACTCCACACATGTTTCACTAACTCCTCACATGTTTCACTAACTCCTCACATGTTTCACTAACTCCTTACATGTTTCACTAGCTCCTCACATGTTTCACTAACTCCACACATGTTTCACTAACTCCTCACATGTTTCACTAACTCCTTACATGTTTCAATAACTCCTCACATGTGTTACTAACTCCACACATGTTTCACTAACTCCTCACATGTTTCACTAACTCCTCACATGTTTCACTAACTCCTTACATGTTTCACTAACTCCTCACATGTTTCACTAACTCCTCACATGTTTCACTAACTCCTTACATGTTTCACTAACTCCTCACATGTTTCACTAACTCCTCACATGTTTCACTAACTCCTCACACGTTTCACTAACTTCTCACATGTTTCACTAACTTCTCACATGTTTCACTAACTCCTCTCAATGTGACAGCACTTCAGTGTATGTATTGCTGTAAACTCCTACTAAAGGCTTGTGGTGTGACAGCACCTCAGTGTATTGCTGTAAACTTCTGTTAAAGGCTTGTGGTGTGACAGCACTTCAGTGTGTTGCTGTAAACTCTTGCTAAAGGCGTGTGGTGTGACAGCACTTCAGTGCATTGCTGTAAACTCTTGCTAACGGCTTGTAGTGTGACAACACTTCAGTGTAGTGCTGTAAACTCTTGCTAACGGCGTGTGGTGTGACAGCACTTCAGTGTATTGCTGTAAACTCTTGCTAAATGCTTGTGGTGTGACAGCACTTAGTGCTGTAAACTCTTGCTAAAGGCGTGTGGTGTTGCAGCACTTCAGTGCATGTATTGATGTAAACTCCTGCTGAAGGCTTGTGGTGTGACAGCACTTCAGTGTATTGCTGTTAACTCTTGCTAAATGCTTGTGGTGTGACAGCACTTAGTGCTGTAAACTCTTGCTAAAGGCGTGTGGTGTTGCAGCACTTCAGTGCATGTATTGATGTAAACTCCTGCTGAAGGCTTGTGGTGTGACAGCACTTCAGTGTATTGCTGTTAACTCTTGCTAAATGCTTGTGGTGTGACAGCACTTAGTGCTGTAAACTCTTGCTAAAGGCGTGTGGTGTTGCAGCACTTCAGTGCATGTATTGATGTAAACTCCTGCTAAAGGTTTGTGGTGTGACAGCACTTCAGTGTATTGCTGTAAAGTATTGCTAAAGGCTTGTGATGTTACAGCACTTCAGAGTATTGCTGTAAACTCTTGCTAAAAGTTTGTGGCGTGACAGCACTTCAGTGTATTGCTGTAAACTCTTGCTAAAGGCCTTTGATGTTACAGCACTTCAGTGCATGTTTTGCTGTAAACTCCTGCTAAAGGCGTGTAGTGTGACAGCACTTCAGTGTATTGCTGTAAACTCTTGCTAAAGGCCTTTGATGTTACAGCACTTCAGTGCATGTATTGCTGTAAACTCCTGCTAAAGGCGTGTGGTGTGACAGCACTTCAGTGTATTGCTGTAAAGTATGGCTAAAAGCTTGTGATGTTACAGCACCTCAGTGTACTGCTGTAAACTCCTGCTAAAGGTTTGTGGTTTGACAGCACTTCAGTGTATAGCTGTAAACCCCTGCTAAAGGCTTGTAATGTGACAACATTCCAGTGTATTGCTGTAAAGTCTTGCTAAAGGCTTGTGGTGTGACAACATTCCAGTGTATTGCTGTAAAGTCTTGCTAAAGGCCTTTGATGTTACAGCACTTCAGTGCATGTATTGCTGTAAACTCCTGCTAAAGGTTTGTGGTGTGACAGCACTTCAGTATAGCTGTAAACCCCTGTTAAAGGCTTGTGGTGTGACAGCACTTCAGTGTATTGCTGTAAACTCTTGCTAAAGGCTTGTGATGTGACAGCACTTCAGTGTATTGCTGTAAACCCCTGTTAAAGGCTTGTGGTGTGACAGCACTTCAGTGTATTGCTGTAAAGTCTTGCTAAAGGCGTGCACTGTGACAGCACTTCAGTTTATTGCTGTAAACCCCTGCTAAAGGCTTGTGGTGTGACAGCACTTCAGTGCATTGCTGTAAAGTCTTGCTAAAGGCTTGTGGTGTGACAACACTCCAGTGCATTGCTGTAAAGTCTTGCTAAAGGCGTGCAGTGTGACAGCATACAGTGTATTGCTGTAAACTCTTGCTAAAGGCTTGTGGTGTGACAGCACTTCAGTGCATTGCTGTAAAGTCTTGCTAAAGGCGTGCAGTGTGACAGCACTTCAGTGTATTGCTGTAAGCTCTTGCTAAAGGCGTGCAGTGTGACAGCACTTCAGTGCATTGCTGTAAAGTCTTGCTAAAGGCGTGCAGTGTGACAGCACTTCAGTGTATTGCTGTAAACTCTTGCTAAAGGCTTGTGGTGTGACAACACTTCAGTGCATGTACTGCTGTAAACTCTTGCTAAAGGCGTGCAGTGTGACAGCACTTCAGTGTATTGCTGTAAACTCCTGCTAAAGGCTTGTGGTGTGACAACACTTCAGTGTATTGCTGTAAACTCCTGCTAAAGGCTTGTGGTGTGACAGCACGTTGGTGTATTGCTGTAAACTCCTGCTAAAGGCTTGTGGTGTGACAGCACGTTGGTGTATTGCTGTAAACTCCTGCTAAAGGCTTGTGGAATGACAGCACTTTGGTGTATTGCTGTAAACTCCTGCTAAAGGCTTGTGGTGTGACAGCACTTCAGTGTATTGCTGTTAACTCTTGCTAAATGCTTGTGGTGTGACAGCACTTAGTGCTGTAAACTCTTGCTAAAGGCGTGTGGTGTTGCAGCACTTCAGTGCATGTATTGATGTAAACTCCTGCTAAAGGTTTGTGGTGTGACAGCACTTCAGTGTATTGCTGTAAAGTATTGCTAAAGGCTTGTGATGTTACAGCACTTCAGAGTATTGCTCTAAACTCTTGCTAAAAGTTTGTGGCGTGACAGCACTTCAGTGTATTGCTGTAAACTCTTGCTAAAGGCCTTTGATGTTACAGCACTTCAGTGCATGTTTTGCTGTAAACTCCTGCTAAAGGCGTGTAGTGTGACAGCACTTCAGTGTATTGCTGTAAACTCTTGCTAAAGGCCTTTGATGTTACAGCACTTCAGTGCATGTATTGCTGTAAACTCCTGCTAAAGGCGTGTGGTGTGACAGCACTTCAGTGTATTGCTGTAAAGTATGGCTAAAAGCTTGTGATGTTACAGCACCTCAGTGTACTGCTGTAAACTCCTGCTAAAGGTTTGTGGTTTGACAGCACTTCAGTGTATAGCTGTAAACCCCTGCTAAAGGCTTGTAATGTGACAACATTCCAGTGTATTGCTGTAAAGTCTTGCTAAAGGCTTGTGGTGTGACAACATTCCAGTGTATTGCTGTAAAGTCTTGCTAAAGGCCTTTGATGTTACAGCACTTCAGTGCATGTATTGCTGTAAACTCCTGCTAAAGGTTTGTGGTGTGACAGCACTTCAGTATAGCTGTAAACCCCTGTTAAAGGCTTGTGGTGTGACAGCACTTCAGTGTATTGCTGTAAACTCTTGCTAAAGGCTTGTGATGTGACAGCACTTCAGTGTATTGCTGTAAACCCCTGTTAAAGGCTTGTGGTGTGACAGCACTTCAGTGTATTGCTGTAAAGTCTTGCTAAAGGCGTGCACTGTGACAGCACTTCAGTTTATTGCTGTAAACCCCTGCTAAAGGCTTGTGGTGTGACAGCACTTCAGTGCATTGCTGTAAAGTCTTGCTAAAGGCTTGTGGTGTGACAACACTCCAGTGCATTGCTGTAAAGTCTTGCTAAAGGCGTGCAGTGTGACAGCATACAGTGTATTGCTGTAAACTCTTGCTAAAGGCTTGTGGTGTGACAGCACTTCAGTGCATTGCTGTAAAGTCTTGCTAAAGGCGTGCAGTGTGACAGCACTTCAGTGTATTGCTGTAAGCTCTTGCTAAAGGCGTGCAGTGTGACAGCACTTCAGTGCATTGCTGTAAAGTCTTGCTAAAGGCGTGCAGTGTGACAGCACTTCAGTGTATTGCTGTAAACTCTTGCTAAAGGCTTGTGGTGTGACAACACTTCAGTGCATGTACTGCTGTAAACTCTTGCTAAAGGCGTGCAGTGTGACAGCACTTCAGTGTATTGCTGTAAACTCCTGCTAAAGGCTTGTGGTGTGACAACACTTCAGTGTATTGCTGTAAACTCCTGCTAAAGGCTTGTGGTGTGACAGCACGTTGGTGTATTGCTGTAAACTCCTGCTAAAGGCTTGTGGTGTGACAGCACGTTGGTGTATTGCTGTAAACTCCTGCTAAAGGCTTGTGGAATGACAGCACTTTGGTGTATTGCTGTAAACTCCTGCTAAAGGCTTGTGGTGTGACAGCACGTTGGTGTATTGCTGTAAACTCCTGCTAAAGGCTTGTGGTATGACAGCACTTTGGTGTATTGCTGTAAACTCCTGCTAAAGGCTTGTGGTGTGACAGGACTTTGGTGTATTGCTGTAAACTCCTGCTAAAGGTTTGTGGTGTGACAACACTTCAGTGTATTGCTGTAAACTCCTGCTAAAGGCTTGTGGTGTGACAGCACTTCAGTGCATGTATTGCTGTAAACTCCTGCTAAAGGCTTGTGGTGTGACAGCACTTCAGTGCATGTATTGCTGTAAACTCCTACTAAAGGCTTGTGGTGTGACAGCACTTCAGTGTATTGCTGTAAACTCCTGCTAAAGGCTTGTGGTGTGACAGCACTTCAGTGCATGTATTGCTGTAAACTCCTGCTAAAGGCTTGTAGTGTGACAGCACTTCAGTGCATGTATTGCTGTAAACTCCTGCTAAAGGCTTGTGGTGTGACAACACTTCAGTGTATTGCTGTAAACTCCTGCTAAAGGCTTGTGGTGTGACAACACTTCAGTGTATTGCTGTAAACTCCTGCTAAAGGCTTGTCATGTGACAACACTTCAGTGTATTGCTGTAAAGTCTTGTTAAAGGCTTGTCATGTGACAACACTTCAGTGTATTGCTGTAAAGTCTTGTTAAAGGCTTGTCATGTGACAACACTTCAGTGTATTGCTGTAAAGTCTTGTCATGTGACAACACTTCAGTGCATTGCTGTAAACTCCTGCTAAAGGCTTGTGGTGTGACAGCACTTCAGTGCATGTATTGCTGTAAACTCCTGCTAAAGGCTTGTGGTGTGACAACACTTCAGTGTATTGCTGTAAAGTCTCGCTAAAGGCTTGTCATGTGACAACACTAACTTCAGTGTATTGCTGTAAAGTCTTGTTAAAGGCTTGTCATGTGACAACACTTCAGTGCATTGCTGTAAACTCCTGCTAAAGGCTTGTGGTGTGACAGCACTTCAGTGCATGTATTGCTGTAAACTCCTGCTAAAGGCTTGTAGTGTGACAACACTTCAGTGTATTGCTGTAAAGTCTTGCTAAAGGCTTGTGATGTGACAACACTCCAGTGCATTGCTGTAAAGTCTTGCTAAAGGCGTGCAGTGTGACAGCACTTCGGTGCATTGCTGTAAAGTCTTGCTAAAGTCTTGTGGTGTGACAGCACTTCAGTGCATTGCTGTAAAGTCTTGCTGAAGGCTTGTGGTGTGACAGCACTTCAGTGCATTGCTGTAAAGTCTTGCTAAAGGCGTGCAGTGTGACAGCACTTCGGTGCATTGCTGTAAAGTCTTGCTAAAGGCGTGCAGTGTGACAGCACTTCAGTGCATTGCTGTAAAGTCTTGCTAAAGGATTGTGGTGTTACAGCACTTAAGTGTATTGCTGTAAAGTCTTGCTAAAGGCTTGTGATGTGACAACACTTCAGTGCATTGCTGTAAAGTCTTGCTAAAGGCGTGCAGTGTGACAGCACTTCAGTGCATTGCTGTAAAGTCTTGCTAAAGGCGTGCAGTGTGACAGCTCTTCAGTGTATTGCTGTAAAGTCTTGCTAAAGGCTTGTGGTGTGACAACACTTCAGTATATTGCTGTAAAGTCTTGCTAAAGGCTTGTGGTGTGACAGCACTTCAGTGCATTGCTGTAAAGTCTTGCTTAAGGCTTGTGATGTGACAACACTCCAGTGCATTGCTGTATAGTCTTGCTAAAGGCGTGCAGTGTGACAGCACTTCAGTGCATTGCTGTAAAGTCTTGCTAAAGGCGTGCAGTGTGACAGCTCTTCAGTGCATTGCTGTAAAGTCTTGCTAAAGGCTTGTGGTGTGACAACACTTCAGTATATTGCTGTAAAGTCTTGCTAAAGGCTTGTGGTGTGACAGCACTTCAGTGCATTGCTGTAAAGTCTTGCTAAAGGTGTGCAGTGTGACAGCACTTCAGTGCATTGCTGTAAAGTCTTGCTAAAGGCGTGCAGTGTGACAGCACTTCAGTGCATTGCTGTAAAGTCTTGCTAAAGGCTTGTAGTGTGACAACACTCCAGTGCATTGCTGTAAAGTCTTGCTAAAGGTGTGCAGTGTGACAGCACCTCAGTGCATTGCTGTAAAGTCTTGCTAAAGGCGTGCAGTGTGACAGCACTTCAGTGCATTGCTGTAAAGTCTTGCTAAAGGCGTGCAGTGTGACAGCACTTCAGTATACTGCTGTAAGGTCTTGCTAAAGGCTTGTGGTGTGACAGCACTTCAGTGCATTGCTGTAAAGTCTTGCTAAAGGTGTGCAGTGTGACAGCACTTTAGTGCATTGCTGTAAAGTCTTGCTAAAGGCGTGCAGTGCGACAGCACTTCAGTGCATTGCTGTAAAGTCTTGCTAAAGGCTTGTAGTGTGACAACACTCCAGTGCATTGCTGTAAAGTCTTGCTATTAAAAGGTGTGCAGTGTGACAGCACTTCAGTGCATTGCTGTAAAGTCTTGCTAAAGGCGTGCAGTGTGACAGCACTTCAGTGCATTGCTGTAAAGTCTTGCTAAAGGCGTGCAGTGTGACAGCACTTCCGTGCATGTATTGCTGTAAAGTTTAGCAAAAAGACATGTGGTGTGACAGCATGAGAAGTCGAATACCAATTTCATCTCAGGTAGTTAGTACAACTAGACAACTTGACCTCTTTACTTGGAGGGATAGGAAACGCTATTGTAAAACAACCAGTCAATTGGAGGGATAGGAAACGCTATTGTAAAACAACCAGTCAATTGGAGGGATAGGAAACGCTATTGTAAAACAACCAGTCAATTGGAGGGATAGGAAACGCTATTGTAAAACAACCAGTCTGCTGGTACCAGTTTACCATGTTAATTTAATTGCTTGTCTGAGACACCTGGTGTGGCTAATCCGAGGACCCAAGTGAATAGCTGAGTCCTGTGCTATGTATTCTGATTTACTCCAAAGCTTAAAGGGACAAGCTTGGAACAAAGATCGTTAAAATGTGTGCTATTTGACTGTTGTTTTTTATATAGATGAGGTTTTGAGATAGCTATTGGTTACTTCCCTAGCTCCCACTGACCGTTAAACAGCGAGTTTAAATTGAGGAATCCTTTGTCTTTTTTTTTAACTGAGTTGAGAATGGACCTTAGTTAGGTGCGCAGACGGCAGTACAAGACCGTTGTGGGTGTGAGTGGGGTGTTTGTTTGCTGACTGTAAGGCAGAAAACAAAGCTACAGGTAGTCCGGGTTTCTGACTCCAAAATGTTCATTGCAATAAAAAAGTCGGAGTAGACTGCCAGCTTTTGACCGCGCAGTTTGTGGTCAAATTTAGAGAGTGAGATAACAATATAACTGTTATATTGTTCCAGCGCTGAGGTACATGTAGCAACAGATAACAATTGCATAAGCACATATCCTCAATATCGCCTTATCACTATCAGTAAGGGTCGGAGTGAATCTGAATACATGATGATGATACAATTACAAGCCTGGGCTATTCACAGGGGTAATCAAATTAGCCCCAACAGGGGCCTGTCTTACAAAGCTGGCGTAAAGTTACGCCAGTTTAATAGTAGGACAGGTTCCTGGTGTCTTAAGCCAGCGGCAGACGAGAACTATTGCCTTTGCTAAATTTCATTCGTGCCCCTTGGCGTAAGCAAATAGCTCCCGTCTGCTGGCAATTTTGCAAGAGTTTTTGGTCATTCGTAACCACGAATGACCAAAAACTCTTGCACCAGTTCGAACAATAGTGAGGTACATGGCTGTCAGTAGACTGTCTGTAATACAAACGTGTTTCCTATACCTTCAATCTTAATCTGAGTCTGTCGCGTGTGACTGTGATTGGGTCTAGTCCGGGTTTCTGACTCCAAACTGACTATTTTTTTAATACTGACGACCATCAGTAGACAGTACAAAAAAAAAAGTAATTTTGGAGTCAGAAACCCGGACTAGATTGTGTCTAGCCAAAACTTTGACCATACTCAATAGCTCTCGTTTTATAAAACGAGAGCTATTGAGTATGGTCAAAGTTTTGGCTAATTGTAGAAAACAATGGTCTAACCAGCCCTTCGGGTGTCACAATACTCAATAGTCAATAACGCTACATACTACAACCCGATGAAACTAAAGTATTTCTTTACTGCCAGTGCCAAACTAGTTTTATGCAAAGGTCAACAGAATGTTGAGGCTTTAGAGTCTTCAGGATATATTTTCATACGAATTATTTACCTTTCCTGACAGCGCTGACTGTTAGATCATAGACGGTCCGGAGTGAAAAGGAAAGTACCTGACTGTCAGCGATCCTGGTGGCACAAAAAAACAACACTGCGTGGAGTTTGATGTTCGAAACGAAAATCGAAATGTCGATCATAAAAAGCCTGCCTTTTCATTGTTTTGTTTTATCAACAACTGTTTTGTGTTGCATTTTATACAACTGGCATGATAAAGACGATCTGGGGTTTGTCGAAGGCGTATGTTACGGTAATTACTAGATGAAAGCCGAAAATTTTACTTTGTTTACAATTTACAACAACAACACAACTTTAATTCTTGTAGCCTAATATAAAAATCTTATTACGCCGTAGGCTACTGTTACCGTTAGTAACAGGGCAGGAAATTTTAAAGGCATTGATAGGAAGGCAAAATTGTCATAGCTTTCATTTGTTTTTTTTTCACAAGATTTACACCAATATGAACCTGGTTGCAAATATTTTTGGAAAAAAAAAAGAAAGATGTTAATTAAACTTTAAAGGCAACATTTTTAGTGTATCCCGCACTATTTCCATTCCAAAGAGTATTCAGCTCTTCGCCATAGGCGTAGACAAGGGGGGGGGGGACTTGGGGGGCTTCAGCTCCCCCCCCCCCACGCATAATATTGGCACAAAAAAACAACAAGGAAAAGGCAGAAAAAAAGGCAACACCAGGAGTACAAAGTTATGACACAACAGTATTTGCAATAGTCACAATGATAGTGAAAATGTTGATTGCCTGGGTATATTTTTTTTTAATAAACATATTTGCTCAGCTGTAGTCACATTGTGAGGACACGTCTTCTGATCCATCATTCATGTAGGCAGCCGCTATCCAGGGAGAGTTTCCTTAGATACATAATCCAAAGAAGTAAGGAATGTGTCGTGGTATATATATATCACTAAAACACACGGGCACAGGGAAAATCTTCTTATCTAAAATAACCATGGAGACAAGTTTCTAATTGTGTTAAAAAGAGGTATATCATTTAGACCTTTATACCCCATAAATTGTTGTGACAAACCAAACCTATGATATTTCATTAGGTTGACGAGTGACAGGAGCTTGTCGTGGTATATACATAGCTTTCGACATCATAGGCCAACAGAATCAGAAAAATGACCGAATAACCCTGGAAAATGGCAAAAACACCAGGAAAATCCTTCCGTTTTATGCTCATATTTATGCCCTGCTGTTGTTAGCCCAGAACGCCCCTCTGGCGATCTCGGACAGCGGAGCTTCCGGGGCCTTGGCGGCCCCTGGACCCTCGTCTATTGAGCTGGGATAGTATTTCAGCCCCCCCAAATTCCGAAACGTGTCTACACCCTTGTTCGTTAATTAGTATTACTTTCCGAAGTTTTTAAAAGCAGAGGAAAAGGAAAGAAATCAGTAAATGCCATACAGACATAGTAAATTTTCCTTTCCAACGGTACCAAAACCATATACAAATTATATACATATACAAATTAGTCGCCAAACTGGGTTAATAAAACAAATTTGCAAAGCGTTATCTGAGAACGACTTACTGAGTTGGCAGCCATCTTCTCAGCAAAGTCAAGGCTCAGTAGGTAGAGCGTTGGACGCTCAATCCGAACAGTCCTCCAACAATGGGTCACAGGTCCGAATCCCACTCAGTTAAAAAATAAAAATAATTGGAAAATTTTCTGACTGGGTTTTCACTCGAACGACCTATGTGGGATGGCTGCCAGTTACCACCGAAAAATCGTGGGTTTCCTCCAGGCATAGAGCCCGGTTTCCTCTCACAATAAAACTGGCAACGCCGCCATGTAAGTGAAATAATCTTGAGCGCGGCGTAAAACAACAAACAATCAATCACAGCACAGCTTAGCGGTGTGTCCTGTCAGGCCAATGTTCAGACGCATAGCTCACCAGTCACAACACACGCACTAGAAAAAAATTTCAACTCTGAAAGCCAGCCAGTTAAACCTAGGTTAATTTGAATCATAACTAGAGGACAAGCATTCTACTTCTCTGAAATATCTCCTGGCTTGTAAGGCAACCTTGGGAAAATGTGACAGGCTGCATTGGTCATTGGGTGTCTTCAAGACTTATTAAGTAGGTTGCTGCAGACATTGCAAAAAAAGGCTGATATTACAGGGTAGTCACACAAGATATGACAAGCTCGGAAGGGAAGTAATTCACTTGTACTTCATCTTGTCAATTTCTACTTGTAAATGGTGCGCTCAACTGACAATTGACCAAGAATTTGTCTGACACTCAGATTCAAGTTCAGTTTTCTTTCACATTGCTATAAACCACACATAAGATTCACACATGTTTGGTGCCAGGTTGATGCCTATTACATTAATGCATTCCTAAAATTTCAGTTTATCCGACGCCTGAATTTTTTTAGATTTTCTTATAATAATAGCATCTCCTCTAACCAAGAATCTTTTCATGACAAAGTTTGTGTTTGTGAAATCTCAGCTTATATGCCCTCTTCAGGCATTTTTTTTACAAGCGTTTTTAAACCAAAGCAAGACCTAGATCTGAATGATACCTGAATTCAATAAACCTTAAATCCTCAAAGTAAATATGTGTCTGTTTATTTTATGTAGACTTATTAGTCTTATTGTTATTATCTAATGGTTACTGTATGTGCTGAATACAGGGGTACATGTTTACTAAAAATCTGGCAGGACTACTGACGAGAGGTGGAAAACTGCGTTAATCTCTTTGACAAAATCAGTCACAGCCACCAATGGGGAGTGGTGTTATGTTAGGGATCAACCATTACTGAGTGTCCAAGAGCTACTTGTCTTGATAATTTCCTAATCATATGAATTATAAGATTACATTATTATCATATCAAGAACATTTATGTTTGGCACTATATTATTTATTTATGAACACTGAAACACCTAGGCACAGGTAAAATTTTCTTGACTAAAATAACCGTGATTTATTAATGTGCTTATACTCTAATAATGAAATCCTCTTATCATTTCAGGATTTTTGGCTGTTGTCTTGTGTGGCCTGAGCCTTGTATCTTTAGATGTTTGCAGGAAACGATGCTCAAAATTTCACACCAATTCAACTCTATTGAATCACTATATCATATACAAAGCTTTAGCATGGGTTGGTTGGTTCATGATGCGGAAACTAAACTCTGAAACTAAAGATGTGAGAAAAACACAGGAAATAGTCTTATTGGATAGGATTCAATCCAATCTTAACACAGCTTATGGTAAAGATTTTCACTTTGCTGAAGTTAAAAGTAGAGAGGATTATGTAAGAGTTCATCCACTGACTCGTTACAGTCATTATGAACAGTATGTACAACGGCAGATGCAAGGGGAGACAAGCGTGTTAACAAAAGATAGTCCTGTTTTATTTGGAGTTACATCTGGGACATCAGGTAAAAGTAGTATTCTTCCAATGACTCAGAGACAACAAGGTCTCTTCTTCTTGAAGGGTATTAGTGTTGTATGTAGTGCAATGTTATCTGCCTTCCCTGAAACATATCAACTTCTTAAAGTTCTCAAGTTTTTCTACACTCCAAAATGGCGGAAATCTTCTTGTGGTACCCTGATAGGACCTGGGTCTTCTTCCCCGTCCAACTCCGGGCGTTTAATGACAATATACTCAACTCCTCTAGTAGCTTTCCAAGAACTTGAAGAAGAGAAAACTCTTTATTTGCACTTACTATTTGCTTTACGTGATCCAAACATTGGCATGTTAGAATCCAATTTCATATCATCTATATACTCAGGTTTTAAAGCATTAGAAATTCACTGGCAGCAATTAATCTCAGATATTGAAAGAGGACAAGTTAATCCTAATCTGGGTATCAGTGAACAGTTGAGAAAGGAACTTAACCTGCTCCTAACACCTGACCCAAAGAGAGCAGCCGAGTTACATGAAGCGTTACAAGATGGTAATGTAGGTTTAGCCAAGAGGATTTGGCCCCATTGTAATGTGATATTATCCTGTGATACGGGAACATTTTCTCTCTATGGAAGGCTTCTGCAGGACAGTTATTGTAAAGGTATTCCAGTCTTCTCCTGTCTTTATGCTGCCACCGAAGGCTTACTGGGCATCAACATTTGGCCCAAGGTACGCCCTGCCCAATACCTGCTTCATCCGGCTATGATGTTCTTTGAGTTTATTCCAGTTGAAAACAGTAGTGAAGCCCAACCTTCTACTTTGTTTATGGAGCAGGTATGTAGGACTATTGACTAGAATTGTGATCCAACTGTATTTTACTTTCTTGACATATTTCCAAAGATAATACCTACTACTGTACAAACAAATGTCTTATCAACGTAAGGAGATAGAACAGTATGTATTTTACACACAAAAAACTACAAGAATCTTGTCTCTAATGTCCTGCTTGATACCCAGTATTGAGTCCCTGTGTATGTGTCACGCGCATGGTTTAATCTTCCTCTCGTTTCAACAACTGCTAAACACACTGAGTATAAAATTATTATTAAATTTCCTTATAGTAATTATTTTAATCTGTGCATGACTCTAGATATATCCTTTTATTAGCTTGTATCACACTACAAACCTGATGTCTCTTCATCCCCCACAAGACGGTTTCTGACGACCTCCACCTCTTGAACCCTTGAATTAGTTAAGCTGGCTCTCAGACAAACCTCCCCAGTCTCAACTGATATGTTTACTGGCACCTCAGAAAGAATAATTCAACCAATGCTTAAAGATAAGCTTTTTCAACTGTGTCAGGCCCCATGTCTGCGCTGCATCAATGGAAGGTCTGTTTGGGACTGGGGGGACGATCACTTTAACCCACTGGACCACCGAGGCTCCCCACACTCTTAGGTTCCTGGTGATGGCACAACATTCATCAAGGTGGAGTGGTCATGTCTTTAGCGTTAACCCGGGTTCACAAAGGGCTTTTTTAACTGTGTCAGGCCCCATGTCTGCGTAGTCTGGGTTGTCCTAAACCCAGACTCGTGCTCAATCAACCACAAGGAAGGTGCCACGGGTAAGCGGTTATTTTGCCCTAGTGCGCAGTGGTTCCCACTCTTGGTTGATTAATTGATTGATTGTTTTACGCCACGCTCAAGGTTAGTTCACTTATATAGCGGCTTTGCCAGGTTTAGTTGGGGGAGGAAACCCTCAAGCTTTGGCGAGTAACTGGCAACTCTTTCACATACAGCGACCGAGTGAAAAATTTACTCAGAAATTTGTAAAATTTTATTTGGTCTGTATGTGATTCAAACTTGCGCTGCATCAATAGAAGGTCTGGGACTGAGGGACAAACACTGTAACCCACTGGACCACCGAGGCTCCCCACACTGTTAGGTTCCCTGGTGATGGCACAACATTCACCAAGGTGGACTGGTCATGTCTTTAGCGTTAACCCGGGTTCACAAAAGCTGACCCTGAATGATTTCTGAGGCAAGCTTTGTTATACGTTTCTCATTAAGGTCTGTATCTCTATGTACAGAAGTAGGTATTATCGCTGGGAATCTGAAGAATTGGAAAGATAATTCTCATATTCATATATATTATATTCACATATAATAGCTACCCGTAATACCTACCTGTACAAACAGTTAATCCGGACCCTTCTTCCCCACAATACCACGCTCACAAGTGAATGTATAAATCATACATGCACACCATGTATAAAGGGACTACCGGCAAAGGGTAGTTTGTTTATTTTTTTGTTTATTTTGTTTGTGTTAAATGCATCTTGTTCTGTCTCCTCGCAATGAATAAGGCATATGTTTGTACTGGTAGGTTTTATTTCTAAGGGGAATATGAGAATTATCTTTCCAATTACCACCAAGCCTGATGACGTCACATAGATTTACGCTAAGCTTTCTGGGTAAAATATACCTCAGTTCGCCATTTTGTTTATTGGTACTTATAGTTCATTGCTTATAGCAAGCGGTCACTTTTTTGGAAAACATTCATGACGTAACCTGTTTTTATCCACACATTTTTCGGATTACTTAACGCCTTTTACGTCTTTTTCTCGATAGAGTATTATTCCAACCGCCATATTTAAAAATTATTTTAAGATCCCTCAATATCCCGAAATGCTTTGCGCGTATATTCCAAGTGACGTCATCAAACAATTGGTCAATTCTTCAGGTTTAAATAATTGTCTAACGTTACACTATCCAATTTGAGATCTAACTAAATTAACATTTGAAATTATTGTAAAAAAAAAATGTTCTCACCAGTTTTGATCAAATGAAAAAGTTATTTCAGCTGAATCTAGATCAGTGTGACAACTTATCTACAGATGAAAGCAACCACAGACATGTAACCATGCACGGACCATGGCAGCCTTTACTCTCCGTCTTCTCTTTAACTTGTGTTTCTAAAAATCTTGTTGCTTGAAGTTGTACCAACAAATCCTTGTGAATCTTGTTAAATAGACCTGTTTCTTAGGTCTTGGCTACACTGGGAGACTGTAAAAAATTGTTGGGCATTTTCTTTGTCTTTGTCCCCCAAAAAATATTCTGACTTTGATCTCATAGATCTGTGTTATGGTTGGCAGGTATCAACAGAGGGATTTAACTTTAACATTATCAAATTACTTCATTTTAAAAAGCTACTTCAATATGTGCTAAATTCTTTGTTAAATTTGTTTTGTAGGTAAAGTGTGGCAGTGTATATGAGCTAGTGATTACAACATTAAGTGGTCTGTATAGATATAGATTTGGAGATGTAGTCAAGGTTGTGGATTTCTATAACACCTGTCCTGTTATTGAATTTATGTACAGGTAGGGTTTAATGCTATTTTGAAATAAAATTAATACCCTCATTTTTTTATTTTGATAATCTCAAAGTAAAATTAATTATTCCTTCATCATTTGTCTTTTACTCTGATATTTGTCATATTTACTATCAGAATCTGCAAGAATAGATTACATATATTGAAAGTCCATAAAAATAAAAGTAAATCATTCAGATTTACCTGTCTGGAGTGTGCATCTGTTCTGGGGTGTGCATCTGTTCTGGGGCGTGCATATGTTTTGGGGCGTGCATCTGTTCTGGGACGTTCAGTTGTTCTTGGACGTGCATCTGTGCTGGGGCGTGCATCTTTTCTGGGGCGTACATCTGTTCTTGGGCGTACATCTGTTCTGGGGCGTGCATCTGTTCTGGGGCATGCATCTGTTCTGGGGCGCGCATCTGTTCTGGGGCGTTGATGTGTTCTGGGGTGTTCATCTGTTCTGGGGTGTTCATCTGTTCTGGGGGTGTTCATCTGTGCTGGGGCGTGCATCTGTTCTGGGGCGTGCATCTGTTCTGGGGCATGCATCTGTTCTGGGGCATGCATCTGTTTTGGGGCATGCATCTGTTCTGGGACGTGCATCTGTTCTGGGATGGTTCATCTGTTCTTGGACGTGCATCTGTTCTGGGGCGTGCATCTGTTCTGGGACGTACATCTGTTCTGGGGCGCGCATCTGTTCTTGGGCGTACATCTGTTCTGGGGCGTGCATCTGTTCTGGGGCATGCATCTGTTCTGGGGCGCGCATCTGTTCTGGGGCGTTGATGTGTTCTGGGGTGTTCATCTGTTCTGGGGTGTTCATCTGTTCTGGAGCGTTCATCTGTTCTGGGGCGTTCATCTGTTCTGGGGCGTTCATCTGTTCTGGGGCGTACATCTGTTCTGGGGCGTGCATCTGTTCTGGGGCATGCATCTGTTCTGGGGCATGCATCTGTTTTGGGGCATGCATCTGTTCTGGGGCGTGCATCTGTTCTGGGATGGTTCATCTGTTCTTGGACGTGCATCTGTTCTGGGGCGCGCATCTGTTCTTGGGCGTACATCTGTTCTGGGGCGTGCATCTGTTCTGGGGCATGCATCTGTTCTGGGGCGCGCATCTGTTCTGGGGCGTTGATGTGTTCTGGGGTGTTCATCTGTTCTGGGGTGTTCATCTGTTCTGGAGCGTTCATCTGTTCTGGGGCGTTCATCTGTTCTGGGGCGTTCATCTGTTCTGGGGCGTACATCTGTTCTGGGGCGTGCATCTGTTCTGGGGCATGCATCTGTTCTGGGGCATGCATCTGTTTTGGGGCATGCATCTGTTCTGGGGCGTGCATCTGTTCTGGGATGGTTCATCTGTTCTTGGACGTGCATCTGTTCTGGGGCGTGCATCTGTTCTGGGACGTACATCTGTTCTGGGGCGCGCATCTGTTCTTGGGCGTACATCTGTTCTTGGGCGTGCATCTGTTCTGGGGCATGCATCTGTTCTGGGGTGTTCATTTGTTCTGGGGATTTCATCTGTGCTGGGGCGTGCATCTGTTCTGGGGCGTGCATCTGTTCTGGGGCGTTCATCTGTTCTGGGGCGTTCATCTGTTCTGGGGCGTACATCTGTTCTGGGGCGTGCATCTGTTCTGGGGCATGCATCTGTTTTGGGGCATGCATCTGTTCTGGGGGGTGCATCTGTTCTGGGATGTCCATCTGTTCTGGGGTGTTCTGGGCTGTTCATCTGTTCTGGGGCGTGCATCTGTTC
This sequence comes from Lepidochitona cinerea, assembly GCA_963971465.1. Taxonomy (NCBI): domain Eukaryota; kingdom Metazoa; phylum Mollusca; class Polyplacophora; order Chitonida; family Tonicellidae; genus Lepidochitona; species Lepidochitona cinerea. The sequence continues at coordinate 14,505,331 of OZ020552.1, read as the reverse complement.
TGGGACGTACATCTGTTCTGGGGCGTTAATATGTTATGGGGCGTTCATCTGTTCTGGGGTGTTTATCTGTTCTGGGGCGTTCTTCTGTTCTGGGGCGCTCTTCTGTTCTTTGGGTTCATCTGTTCGTGGATGTGCATCTGTTCTGGGGTGTTCATCTGTTCTGGGGCGTTCATCTGTTCTGAGACGTTCATCTGTTCTGGGGTGTTCATCTGTTCTGGGCCGTTCGTCTGTGCTGGGGCGTTCATCTGTTCTGGGGCGTTCATCTGTTCTGGGGCGTTCATCTGTTCTGGGGCGTACATCTGTTCTGGGGCGTACATCTGTTCTGGGGCGTTCATCTGTTCTGGGGCGTTAATCTGTTCTGGGGCGTGCATATGTTCTGGGGCGTGCATCTGTTCTGGGACGTTCAGCTGTTCTTGGACGTGCATCTGTTCTGGGCGTACATCTGTTCTGGGGCGTGCATCTGTTCTGGGGCATGCATCTGTTCTGGGGCGCGCATCTGTTCTGGGGCGTTGATGTGTTCTGGGGTGTTCATCTGTTCTGGGGTGTTCATCTGTTCTGGGGCGTTCATCTGTGCTGGGGCGTGCATCTGTTCTGGGGCGTTCATCTGTTCTGGGGCGTTCATCTGTTCTGGGGCGTACATCTGTTCTGGGGCGTGCATCTGTTCTGGGGCATGCATCTGTTTTGGGGCATCTGTTCTTGGACGTGCATCTGTTCTGGGGCGTGCATCTGTTCTGGGACGTACATCTGTTCTGAGGTGCGCATCTGTTCTTGGGCGTACATCTGTTCTGGGGTGTGCATCTGTTCTGGGGCATGCATCTGTTCTGGGGCGCGCATTTGTTCTGGGGCGTTCATGTGTTCTGGGGTGTTCATCTGTTCTGGGGTGTTCATTTGTTCTGGGGCGTTCATCTGTGCTGGGGCGTGCATCTGTTCTGGGGCGTTCATCTGTTCTGGGGCGTTCATCTGTTCTGGGGCGTACATCTGTTCTGGGGCGTGCATCTGTTCTGGGGCATGCATCTGTTCTGGGGCGTCCATCTGTTCTGGGGCGTTCATGTGTTCTGGGGTGTTCATCTGTTCTGGGGCGTGCATCTGTTCTGGGACGTACATCTGTTCTGGGGCGCGCATCTGTTCTGGGGCGTTAATCTGTTATGGGGCGTTCATCTGTTCTGGGGTGTTTATCTGTTCTGGGGTGTTTATCTGTTCTGGGGTGTTTATCTGTTCTGGGGCGTTCTTCTGTTCTGGGGCGTTCTTCTGTTCTTTGGGTTCATCTGTTCTTGGATGTGCATCTGTTCTGGGGTGTTCATCTGTTCTGGGGCGTTCATCTGTTCTGAGACGTTCATCTGTTCTGGGGCGTTCGTCTGTGCTGGGGCGTTCATCTGTTCTGGGGCGTTCATCTGTTCTGGGGTGTTCGTCTGTTCTGGGGCGTACATCTGTTCTGGGGCGTGCATCTGTTCTGGGGCATGCATCTGTTTTGGGGCATTGCATATGTTCTGGGATGGTTCATCTGTTCTGGGGCGTACATCTGTTCTGGGGCGTTCATCTGTTCTGGGGCGTACATCTGTTCTGGGACGTACATCTGTTCTGGGGCATTCATGTGTTCTGGGGCATTTATCTGTTCTGGGGCGTACATCTGTTCTGGGGCGTGCATCTGTTCTGGGGCATGCATCTGTTTTGGGGCATGTATCTGTTCTGGGGCCTGGAAAGTCTGCACCGACCGATAAAATCATTGGTGTAGGGAGATTGTTGGCAAACTGATGTTGAGGAAAGGATTGTGATCATAAAGGGCAACATTCTGGCGATAAGAAATCACCATTAATGGCAATAAGCTTTGCAATTTATTCAGGATATCGTTAGCCAAATCAAAAGTGTATTTTAAAATGAGGCTTGTAAGTATGAAACTTCAGAGTCCATCGGCTTCACAGGGCGAACATATATAAGTAAAAATGTCACTTTGAGTGTGTAGAACATCCCTAGAGCAGAAGATCAAGATATGCTGATTGTTTCAGAACATCCTCACATTTTCACAAGTTGCCTATAATCACATTGTCAAGTGTATAAAGAATGCTTTCTGTTTCAGACAAGGTCAGTTACTGAATGTGCATGCTGAAAAGACTTCGGAGGCAACATTTTACCAAGCCTTGACAACTGTTGTGAGGGAGTGGCCTAACATCACTCTACTTGACTACTGCTGTGCTGAGAGTGTTCTTATACCTTCTGGTAAACAAACTTTTTTGTATTATTATTTAAGTCCTCTGATCGTTTACAAATAAAGCCCCGCAAAAGTTTTTACATGCCAGGCTGAGGGGGCTGGCTGGGGGCCGCCCAATTGAGATTCAAATTTCCATTTCTTAAAAACTGGCTATATTACAAACACTGATCCAGAGTTTTCATGCAATTGATATTGTCCCAATGTCAGGGAAATTCTCTGTCTGTCAAACCATGGTTTATCAAAATGTTACGTCTGAATTTTACTTTCCTACTTTGGTGTACTATTTTTGTATTTTATTGTCTTTATGTGTTTTGCCAATGGAAACGTTTTGTAACTGTTTGTTTTGTAGAGTCGCACTGTGGTTCCAGTCCATATTATGTGGTATTCCTGGAATTGGAGGGAACAGAGCAGGAGGTTCATGCCTGTAAACCACTATTCTCACAGGTACACATGTACAAGCTTCCACCTCAATATTGTATGCCTTCTATCAGTGTTAATGACATTGAGTGTTAATAAGGGGGTTGTTCTTTGAATTGACCGCCTTATTACAAGACCTTGTATTTACTTGCATGACAAAAATGGCTATACTCTTTTGTGGAGTATACTTTCTGTCTGCCTCCTAAATGTCTGATTGCATGCTGACGGCATTCAGTAATAGGCCTGTAGCCTGAGACGTGAGATAATAATGGGGGCCTCAATGGCTATACTCTGCTTTAAACACTGGATTCTCTTTGAAAGTGAAAAAGAGTCTGCTATTTCCTGTGGTGTTGCAAATTTATAATGATGAAAACGCTTGCTATTCATAATTACTCAGTCCCAAAAAAAATTTGAAAATTTTCTGACTGGGTTTTCACTTGAACGACCGGTTACCACCAGAAGGTCATGGCTTTCCTTATGGCATATAGCCCGGTTTCCTCCCACAATAAAACTGGCAACGCCGCCATATAAGTGAAATAATCTTGAGCGAGGCAATCTATCAATCAACAGGCCTTATTTTTTTCAAAAGTTGACGTGAACGATCCACCATTCTTGTGAAATTTAACCAGCTTAACCGACCGGCGACCGTTCGGGTACGTCAGCAAAACGCTATCAACTTCATTGCCATTAAATAATGCTATTTTTATTCAACATTTAGTCAACACACAGTGACAATTTCAAAAACTGACCTTTGTAAAGAATGAGACCCGTAAATATTAAACATCGAAACATCAGTTGACGTTGAAGACAGCCTTCGCGTGAAAACGGGTCACGTGCTACGGAGCACTAAACAGAGTTAGCCTGTAGACATAGTTTCGTAAACTGTTTTGTTTAAATTTTTGGAAGTTCTCGGCTTGTTTTAATATAGTATTAATCCATTTATTAGTAGATTTTGATTGCTTTTCTCACAAAAAGATTTAATTATTTCCAAGGTATCGCATGTTATTGAAACAACTTACCACAGGCCCTTTGAGAAATATTCAGCATTTATTATATATCTGGCAATGAAATATAGAGAACTATCGTCATGATATAAATCATATCAGAGGGAAAATAGCAACTGATATCGTCACTGTGACGATAACAATTTTTGTGATATCGTCACAGTGATGATATCACTTTTGATAGCCGGGACTATTTTGACCACTGCAAGCCAGGCATACCAAGTCGTCCTTCCCGTTGATGTCTCTGCCGCACTGGACGCTCCACTGCCCCAGGCAGCGCAATCTTCCTCGGCCGTGCTCCAATATTAAGCCTTTTCTTCTTACACTTTCTTTTTGCACTCAAGCACTTTCAGTTATCTAATACTCTTTATAAATTCGAAAGTCTGATGCGAACTATTTCAGTCGAACTGTAATTGTATTTTTTGTAATTCTTAAAATTGGTTTTGCATTTTCATATTTTTCCTCGCTTCGATCAAATTTGATATTACCACTGCACGCGATTGGCTATGTGTAAATGCGCGCGTCTTGAATTATGACTTTGCGAAAAAATGACGAAAAAGCAGCGAAAGGGTGCATATCTTTTTTCTTGTTGATCTTAATAAACAGTATAGGTAATATGATTCGGGTGTTAAGAATAGTTTTCTTTCATAAGTTAACTGAATGAATTTCTTTGTCAATCTATTTTATCATACGCATCGTGGTAGTTTGGACAATTGACCTATATAGCTCGATATATAGGTCAGTGGCTGAGACATAATGATAAACCCTTGGCAAAGTTTTGTTTTCGTTACGTAGTTGTTTTCAAACCAAAATTTAAAAGATGAACCTTGTTAGATATATAATAAAAAGAAAATTAACTGGTCTCGATATGTATACCATAAATATTTCATCTCGTGTGATGCGAAAATGTACATTTTCACTTGTGGCTTTGCCACTCGTGAAAATATCACTTGTCGCATCCCGATGAAATATTTATACTCGATGAAATATTTATGGTATACACATCGAGACCAGTTAATATCCTCTATATATTATGTTTTTTTTTCAGATTCATATTAAGTCTTGTTATTGAAACAACTTATCACATGCCCTTCGAGAAGTATTCAGCATATATTATGGTTTGTTTCAGATTGATATGAAACTGTGTGAGCTATCCTATGTGTATAATTCATTCCGTGTCAAGGGAAGTATAGGAGATATGGTGATTCACGCTGTTTCTCCGGGAACCTTCGCCAGCTTTAGACAGATCTCTATCGTCTCCAATAGTGGCACTTCCAACCAATATAAAATACCGCGGGTTTTAAAAAGAGCTCAAGCTGTACAGTTTTTTATGTCCAAGATTCTCTTTTAATTGGCAGTTTCTTCTGTAATCACATCCAATAAATTACAACTTTTTTTTCATTTTGTAAGATACTTTTTTTCAAGAAATTTAGTTTTTCTTGTACAGTGATTTTACTGATTAATTTAATCACACACTTAGTATTATATCATTTTATTGCAAGTGGTATTGTAGTATGAATTTTCCCTCTGTCTGAAGAAGCCCAGTCTTTTGTGTGTACCATGCAACCATACCAAGTAACCCAGAAACATGACTCTTGACCGGACTGAGATTTAACCAGTAATACAGTAGTGAAAGTTTTTGTTAGATCTAACCTTGTTCTCATATTGACACAGGGGTACATATAGTGTTAGGATAATATATATTGTATCATTCATTTTAACTCCAATAATATAATGTTAAACCCTGTTTGTCCATGTAATATTTATTTACTAATCAACTAACTGACCTGTCTTTAATCTTTATTGTCACTGTCCTGAAATAGAAATGCAAGTCTTAACATTATTTTGATTTTGACTAAGTTTTAAGATATAATAACTTTTATATGGAAAAAAATAAATTAAAACAGGACATTCTTATGGATCCATAAAATTGTCTTCAACAATGGATCCAACGTTTTTTCGGTTTATTGCAACAAGTAAAGGAATACAGGGGAGGTAATAGTTTCCCCTCTCAATTGCATTTTAGAGTGATCTCCCTTACATTAGCTGAAAGATTTTCCAGGACGTCAGTTCACTGAACCAAGTGACCGAGTTTACATGAAGCATAAAGTGACATGAGCTGCCAAAATTCACACTTTTTTCATAATTTCTGATCGTCACGACAGTAAGAGGCTTTGAAGACCATTGACAAACTAAATGATTGGCCTTGGAATGAGGAAATCCTTGCAGTATGTGGCCTGTACGAACCGAAAACGTGTTCGAAAAGTAAACAAATTTTAAATAACCGGGACGACCATTCATTCATTCTAAGCCAAAGTTAGTTCAAAACAATACTTTATCGGACATGTTCGAGACTAAAAGCACTAAAAAGCTTCTGAATTATACGTCTTGATAAAAATAGCCAATAATTTCAATATTCTGTTTTAACGTCAAAATATCAACATTTTGGCAGCTCATGCCACTTTAACAATACAATGTCCATTGACCTGTTAAAAGAAAATCAACAGCTACTGATGAAAATATTGAATATAGATCTAGGATATGTTACATAATACATATCTTACTTACTCGATGAGTATATCCTCTCAATAGTGTTTTCTATTTATTGTCTTTTAATGACGCTATATGAACTTTGATGTATATTATATTGCTTTATTGTAATAGAAACCAAACTGATGCTAAAATAATCACTGAATAAAATAACATTTATGATAAAAGTTCATATTGTATATTATCCATTCCGAGATCAATCTTCATGCAAATTCCCCTCGTTTGGAGCTCACTCACACTTACAGTTTTTTCTGACTGGACTTGTAGGCCTACATGTACTTTAAAACGAAAGTTAATGATGTCATGAAATGAACGAGACGTTTGGCCAGGAAAAGATTAAAATATTGTCTCTCTTTTAATAACCTGGATAAGCCGCCATATAACATATAACAATGTCATTTTAGTAAGACGGATGAGGAGATATGACAGTTTTATCTCTTTCCCGAACATCAAAAACAGTAATGTCAGATCTGTCCGCTACATACAGTTTAAAATCATGGCCTGGGGACTCCACAAATATAACAGATTAGTTCCTGACTTGTAAGCTGACGAGAGAAAAAAGGATATAAACAACAAAGGCAGATCAGATAAGGTCTTCATTGTAAATATCATCAGGCCTAATAGCTCTTCTTCAAAACGACATTAGCGTAGGAAGTCTAAAACGAGGATTAATAAATTAAATAGGACTACTACAGGCGCATTGCTTAAAGCCGTTCTATCGACCTGACAGTGCAGAACATTGCGTGATGGGAAGGTGGATACACAGCTGTAAATGGGCGGAGCTCTGCAGCGGAAACACCCGCAGTAAAATGTATTAGAGGAGTATTCAGTAAAGATTAATTAAAGCCTGTTTTGGGACCAGATGAATACATAACACCTGCCTATGGACAACTAAGTAATAAACTACTTTATTCTATTATTAGGGGATTTTTTTTGCTGTAACTAAAAGTAATGTATGTTATAGTATATTTCATATTTTCCTACAAATAAGGCGAAAACACGAGGGTATTCTTTGAATCATTCCTGTGCTATTTGGCTACATCTGTGATGATAAATTTGGATTATGATGTGGATTTCTTCCACAAGTAACCGCAGTATTCAACATTTGTTTGCGTATTATGGAAAGAAGGGTGTTTATTTTTTGCCCTTTATTACCACTCGTTTGTCTCTTGTTACTTTCCTTATATGTTACCATTCCTCTCCTGTTGACTGTTAGATTTTTTTATGGTTTCTGACGATTAAAGTAAGCTTATAATCTGTAAGGAGTATGGGATGACCGACTGACCGTGGAATGGCCAGCGGAAATGTCCGCGTGATTGACGACCTAACCCTGGTTGTCCACGCTGATAACAATCGTTGACGGTCATCCTTGTAACCTGATACACACGTGTAACGTCGTCCCGCAATCGACATTCATGAAGATGTACAAATTAAGTTTCTAATATCGCTTTTATAATCTGACTGTTTATAAAAACAATAAAAGACTTTATAACTCAGATTATTACATCAACGTTGATCATGCCTTCTGCTTAATTAGGTCATCCAACACCTCTAGTGTCTTCATTCATCTAGATTCATCGAAATTCGGGAAAACTTAAAATAAACAACTTATTTATATTTATATGAGGTTTCAAGTAATTTCAGTAAACGTAAACTTTCAAATTATTAAAGTGGCATAAGCTACCAAATTCGCACTTTTTTTTCATAATTTCTGATCGGCACGACAGTGAGAGGCTTTGAAGGTCATCGAAAAACTAAAAGATTGGCGTTGGAATGAGGAAAATCTATACAGTATGTGGCCTAAACGAAGCGAAAAAGTGTACGAAAAGTAAACGAAATTTAAATAACCGGGACGACCATTCATTCATTCTAAGCCACGGTTAGTTCAAAACAATAATTTATCGCACATTTTCGAGCACTAAAGCCCGGTATACACTGGGAGTTTTGCTGCGACCCGACCCGACTGGAAAATCGCGTCGCGTCGCAGAGAAAAAATGTAGTGTATACCAGTCCACGACGCAAATCGGTGTCAGTCGGCTTCAGTTGCGTCGGGTCGGAAGTGATCTGGACGTGCCAGATATTTTGTTAAGAATCGGGTTGAGTCGGGTCTGGCCAGACAGTGTATCCACTCTTGCGACGATCGTCGTAGAGAGTCTGAATCCGTAGGCCAATCAGAAACTTTACTACAGTCACGTGACGTCAAACAAGCGTCTTTTTTCTACCTTTTCTGCTAGAGAGTTCCGGATGTCATGTTTCCCAATGACTTCATTTGTGTGCAGTGTATACCGGTCTACGTTGTACAGACTTTGGTTAACGACACACCGTTTTGTCATTGGGGTACTTATACATAAAATCTACTTATCGCATAAAATTTACTAATAACTTTAATATTTGCATAATAATAACAAGAAAAAGTAGACGCCTTGCCCTGATTCATGTAATTCAATGATGTGGGATATTGGCATTCTTGACAATGGTATATCGAGGTCATTATACCTAGTTATTCACGTCATTTATATTTAAGAACACTAAAACACAGGGGCACAGGGGAAATCTTCTTGTCTAAAATAACCATAGAGACAAGTTTCTAATTGTGTTAAAAAGATATGGTTTCCAGCTGTGAATGTTTAGATTTGTGATAAAACCAAAATAGTATAGTAAGTATTTTGACGATAAGAAATATGCTTAGAGAGAGATGTATATAACTGAGATTTAACTGTTGAATGAATAGCTCTTGAAATTTAAATAAGTTTTTGGAGAAAGCAAATTCCAATTAATCACTGCGGTATAATTGTATTCATAGAGCCCAAGGCATGAATTGATTTCCCTATCAACATATTCCACTGATCATATCGCCTGTGTACAGATTATACTTGAAGTCTTTCAGAGAAATCTTTTATTTAGCCAAAGAGCAGATTTGATAATAATAAAAAAAGAGAAACGTTTTGATTATCATGCCCCTGGCTATATTTCCATTATAACATGCTGTTTGATTTGATCATCCCAGCAGCTGTCTGATAAGCGCTCTTTAAACTTTTCAATTCTCTGCATCTAAAAGCGAATTGTGTATTTGAATGTCAACTACGATATTGTGAGCTAGATTTAATGGCCGTCTGCCAAACCAAACGGCCTTTTCTAACCAACCCAGTTTTGTCGGTTGGAGCAGCTGTAAGTCAGGCCACCATTCAATGCAGATAATCAACAGCAAGGAAACCAGGACGACTGGAGAGCCAGCCAATCAAATCAACCCATTTTATTTTCCCTGCCCATGATAGGTCAGTTTATCTCTACGTCGAAGCTTCCCGCTCATGCAATATCTCCCTTTCAACAACCAGAGCACAATCAAGAAAATATCTGACAATGGAGATGAAAAAATATAAGGTGTAATATAGTTTGAGAATTAACGATTTAGGTCCTCTGATAAATACAATGCGCATAAGAATGAAATAAACAACACAGATACGTAATTAAGACTATTTTATTTGTATATTGTTATTTTGTTTTTCAACGCCAAGAGACAAATCAAAATTTACCTGAGGATATTTTTATGAACTCACTACTGTTAACAGAAGAAAAACGTCATTTTGTTCACTTAAAAAAAATCCAATCAGACACGTCAAAATAAAAATAAAATTAAAACTTTTTGAATCTGAATAGTCCAAAATGTAATTATGAAAAGCTTATAAACACCGAATCACGTAGCGAATGTCTATTCGATCTCTTTCTGTTTAAGAGAGAGAGAGAGAGAGAGAGAGGGTGGGGGGAGGATATTTTGCAGCTAATTATGTCACTCCACACTCCCCGGCTCTTGCGTGAAATTCTAATATTAAAATTAATTCTAATTTGAGATAACTATCATGGGACCTGAAATTAGCAATGGGACTTAAAATACAGCGTAAATGAGTTTCATTCCAGAAACTAACTATTTAGATTTGTGGTATTGTTAACATGGGTTATCTTTTAGCCCATCTCTGACTCATTGGCTGGAGGGCTTATCAGTTAGTGTGGGACACAGAGCTGGATATGCATGACCAGGGACTGAGGACCGACAGAACAGGCGCCCAGAGCAGGTTAACTCTCACACTCAAACAACGCCTGTATTAAACTAACATTAAGGTCTCGACGAGTTCAATAGCGCTGTAAAGAGAAGACCAGATGTTTTCAGGGGCCCTTTCAGGGGTTTCATTTTGAATAAAACTACCACATAAACGGTTTGATCGTATATTAGCGGATGTCGCAAATGATAGACTGGATTGATTTGTGACAACCCTTCCACATAGGGCGTACCGACTCCGGCTGTTTTCTTAGGTCTGAGTGGATTGGGGGGGGGGCTTTTGGACCCACTCCTCCTACAAAACCCCCAATATACGCTATAGAGTGCATGTGAAACATTTAAACTCCGAGACACAATATACAATATACAACATACATAGCGAGGCACATCTAGAACAGCGCTATCATATGATATGTATAGCGAGGCACACCCAGCAGAGCGTTATCGTACAATATCGTACAGATTTTTACAAAAGTTACTATACGTTATATAGAGTTAACCACCGTGAAAGAAAGGGCTAACTCCATATACCCGAGTAGGTTACTCCTACCCAGGTCCGTTAGCTGGTATACAAAACTGACTGTATAATCTCATTGGGTCTGGAAAATCACTTAAAATTTACACGAAAACTTTATCTGTGTTCCCATTTGGTCAAAATTGAAATAAAAGTGGTATCTGTCAGTTAGTCAGATACAGACCGAGAAACGTTTTGTGGACAATGATCGATATTCCTATGTACAAGGCTGATCTCAAACGTTAACTACATAAACATAACCAGATGTTTACATTAAATTACTCTGTCTGCTCCCCATAACCATGTTTCCTATTTATCCTGCAGTTTGAACACGTATATGATTTTGTATCTGTTCATTATACAAAAGAAAGAGGAAAAAATACACTTATATTGAAGAGAAGTTCTATTATCATGTCATCGAAATTTGTGGGATTTGTTTACGTATATGTTAGTGGAGTTTAGATAATATCTGACAAAACGTTTTGGTTAACTATTTATTGACGTCTCATATTTCAAACCTGGCTTAGTTTCACATATTTAGTATTCCCCTTTAAAACGTAAGATGATACTGAATGCGAGAAAAACACCAACATATGTGCAAATACACGCCCTTGAAATTTATTTTAAAAATCCCAAGGAAAATGAATAATGTATTTTTAAATTTAATACATATCAGTTAAAATTGCTCGAGGATTCTTAGAAAATGTCTAATGAGTAAGACCTACATTATTGAAGTGTGTCATTGCGGCCACACACATTTGTGTTAGAACTAAAAGCACTAGATCGTTTATTACAAAATAAAACTACATGTTGTGCTTAGTATCCTAGTAATAAAAACGGATATAATGCCAAGGAAGTTTCCTCCATGTCTAAGAGCCATTGAACAATAAAATCCACTCTTGAATCCCTAGATAGCCAGGGCGAAAACACTCGCCTTGCTCTTAATCGATAATAATCCTGTTTAGCTGTCAATCAACTGACTGTCAAACAAATAGGCCGCGCCCAATCTCACAGCCTGCTCAGCAACTCTTTTGTAACCAATAAAAACGCCAGGATTCAGATTTCTGTAACTTGATTGGCTACCTTGATGACCTGAAGATCAACATCCCCTGCAGCTGTTGAGATCCGGAATGGCTGTTCCGAGGAACGAGGGTCTTCCCTCCGATCAATAACCTAGGCTGCTGCCAAGACACTGACTTTGTGTAGGGCACAAGAAGAGTTGGATAAATATATCTTTAGGATGTCGATGTCTACAGGTGCAGGCATTACAATAAGAACATTATTTAAAAGTTTAAATTCCCCTCTTAAAAGCAGGTTAGAAATAGACAACTTGTCATAACTACCCCTCTGGCCATGTAGCCATGTGGGGCTCCAATGGGAGAGATTTAAATAAATCTTCCGATTAAATGTATTTAAGAATTGATAGCATTATAAATTCGTTTATTTAAAAAAATTACCCCCCCCCCCCCCCCCATTTCCATTAACAATCGATTCATTTGTGTGAATTCCTATTCAACAACCGTTTACATGACAACACTCCCATCCACTCTTAGATATGTATTTAGTATATGTAGAAACAATATGACACTTTTTAAATCGCTCATATCCCGATCTAATACATTATGGCACTTTTGTTCATTCAGATTAGGTCGTATTCTATATGACAACTGATACAGTGGCTTAAATATCGACAAAATGTTAGCGGTTGGTGATACGGACTGCCTTTGAAAAGCGAGATCGGTGGCCATTTGGCGCTAGAGGCGAGTTGTACGAAAGTCCATCGATCGAGAAAACCATAATTAAGGAGAACTCATGTAGTTCTAGAAATGCCATGAATAATTGAAGATAGCTACGGTAAAAATCGTTTGAAATGGATCGAAATGGACATAGTACACGCGAGCGATGATCACATCTTATATTAAACATTTATCGACCGTTTGAGGGAGATATGCTAGCGTTTTAGCGTGTCATGTTAAGAAAACAGCATAGCCTGTGCTGCATTCTGAATATCAAAACAACATTATATGCTCATGATGATAATTGAAAAACAGCATAACTTGTGCTGCATTCTGAATATCAAAACAACATTATATGCTCATGGTGATAATAGAAAAACAGCATAGCTTGTGCTGCATTCTGAATATCAAAACAACATTATATGTTCATGCTGATTATTGAAAAACAGCATAACTTCTGCTGAATTCTGAATATCAAAACAACATTCTATGCTCATGATGATAATTGAAAAACAGCATAACTTGTGCTGCATTCTGAATATCAAAACAACATTATATGCTCATGATGATAATTGAAAAACAGCATAACTTGTGCTGCATTCTGAATATCAAAACAACATTATATGCTCATGATGATTATTGAAAAACAGCATAACTTGTGCTGCATTCTGAATATCAAAACAACATTATATGTTCATGATGATTATTGAAAAAAAGCATAGCTTGTGCGGCATTCTGAATATCAAAACAACATTATATGTTCATGATGATTATTGAAAAACAGTATAGCTTGTGCTGCATTATGAATATTAAAACAACATTATATGCTCATGGTGATTATTGAAAAACAGCATAGCTTGTGCTGCATTCTGAATATCAAAACAACATTACATGCTCATGATGATAATTGAAAAACAGCATATTGATGATCAATCTGTATCCGAATACGTTTGAACAATAAACAGTAATTTGTGACCAACAAAGTATATATCTAAGCCTCATTCATGCTACAAAGGTGGCTTTGTTTTTATTCAAGTAACGTGAAAGACAGAAAGACGGCCTGGGAAAGCAGCTAGATGAATTCTGGCCTCCTGATAACCTGATAGGACGGAGTTATTGAGAATTAGAGAGTGTCTTTGCACGATCAGGGTATCCAGTCAATCTCCACTGCCTCTAAAGACATGGCGGCTGATAACGGATAATGGTCACGTCTTCAACGTTCACAAAATGTTTGCGGAAAGAGAGAACCGACTGAATAGCAGAGGCAAGTCAAAGGCAAGTCAACATATCCCTGTGGTATGTGGAAGCCGTGATTGTCTATCCCAGAGGTTCGCGGTTTTCTCTGTGCGTCACGACCAGACCAAACACGCTTAAAACGAGCTATTCCACCTTCTGGACGGCTCCCCTCCGGGGTTTACCAATGTAAAAATACATACTATTGTATCTAGGCACCTACATAACACATTTACAGCAGCGTGAAAATAAGGACCGACATGTAAGCATGTCGCTGGAGGAGTCCGGTTTTAAATACAAAGGATCTGTTGAAATTAAAGAGAGAGCAAGATTGTTCAAATGCTGTATATCTCAGAGTAATTAATTCAAAGATGTTAATAACCTTTATTCACTTTGTCTGACGTATATGCAGAAAGTACAACAAACCACCGTCTCACATTCCATCGTCTTATCAAAGTATTTATGTAGGTGTTTCTATTATTCAGCACGTTTTATCAAGGTTTCACAACCTAGCTATTAATATTTATAATCCCACCGTTACTTTTACTCAGCTTCCTATAGCTCAACTTGATAAAGGAAATCATTGGCCAACACCATTCTCTCTAAATCTCGGCTAATTGTATTAGATGGTAGGGAAGCTGTAGACGAGATAAAACAAACGATTGATGTTTATAAAAGTTCACTCAGTGTAAATGTATAATGTGTAATAAAAAGCCGGCATGTTCTCCACGCTATTCATGATAGCCTTTATTTGGGGTTTGTCTATATATATTTAACAAAAACATGACGGCGTATTCTCTGGACCAAACCTGCTAGTCTATACATTGCAGGTCTGCTATCTTTTATATTTTATAAATACATGTATATACATTATTTATATCAGTAAGACTGATTGTTCAAATCTTCACACACTGTTACACCGTCAGTGTTATAACAATGGAAAACGTTATCAATATCTGTTACATTAAATAGCATATGGCGCTGTTGTAGTATTGCAACACGAAAATACTTAACGGTCTTTGCTGTAGTATTGCAACACAAAAATACTTAACGGTCATTGTTATAATATTGCAACAAAAAAATACTTAACGGTCATACTTTCATAATATTCATGCATTTTGATTGGTTATCGCTTTTTCTAGAAATAGAACCGTCTAGTTTAACAAGAGGGATCAAGATGACAATTTGTATTGGCCTTTGTCATCGATCTAACACCACTATCATGTCAGATGGAGAAATTATACAGCTGTTTCAAACGAGATGTAATTGTATAATTTATAGTTTCAATAAACCAAATCCTCTGTGGATAAACCGAAATGAAGCTTGATACAAAACTAAACTAGGGCCTATATTTTCTGTTTTTCTGTTGTAGACTTGCACTGAGGTTGCTTATTACCACCGAGAACTCACCAGTTTTACTAAAATGTAAAATCACAAATATAACACTTTTGATTCTTTTGGAAGAGGGTGGAATGCATATTGGAGAGCAAATCCATTTCCTCAATTATATATTTATGATCACTAAAAGACACGGGCACATGGAAAATCTTCTTGTGTAAAATAATATATGGGTTTTTCAGTATTTGTGAATTACATGGGCCTTGGTTCTAAAAGGTGTCGTTGTCTCAGTCAGTTAGCAAGGTGTTCTTTGTTGTACACGCAATAGGCATTGTTCAAATTAACAAAGACTTATAATGCGTATAGAGAGAGCTCCAGCTGAAGAGTTAGACAATAGACCTCTCTTTCAGAGAAATGGAAGTCCCCGTACAGCTTCCGTCCCTGGATAGGACAAAGCTTAAAGGTGTCCGAAGAGCTTGGTTTATTTCCAACAAGTTACCCGTGAACAAGGATGATTTTTAAATTTTGTTTCCTAACAGCATAAACATAGGGAAAAGAGAATATTTTCAACCTATATGCGTTGTTAAAATTGAAGTTTTTCAAAAAATAATGTAAAAAACTTCACTGGATTTTTTTTCTTTCTGTTAACATGATAATTAGTTTTCCTCCACTAAAGCTGGTCATATTACAATTGATAAAGACACTGGCTTAGATGTTGAAAGCTCGTGTTGATCACAAAAACCTGCTTCGTTGTGATGCCTTAATTATTTCGTATTAAAACATGTCTTTCACCTTCATCTGTAGTCAATATTTAACATTGACTTATTTGTGTTTTAAAAGGTGCCTTGTATTTGTCGTGGCAAACTTTCTAAATTAGGGATTACCTTGGCACATGTTTGTAGTGTTGACAATCTGCCCTGTTCTATTTTCTTTACCTGGTTGGGTGTTGAGAGAGTGTGTGTATTTTACTCTAATCGTGGCCCACGTATGTTCTCTTATCACTGCCACACAGCGCCGACCTCAACCTAAACACATACTCTACAGATAGCACACAAAAGACAATACAATCGTCGCTTATGACATCAACAAATCAATAAAGGTCACATGATGTGAATTTATATCAATCGTCCGATAAACATTTCCTTGAGAGCGAAAAGCATTTCCAAGCCGCATCACTTACTCTATCGATTTTAACCCGGCTAATTATATTACAAGAAAATCTGATAGCGCCAAGTCCCTAATTACTGCTCCCAGCGCTCAGACAATCTGGGATCTAGAGAGGTGTCGCTAAAAGCCTCGTCATACATAAACAGGTGACAGAAACACAATGTAGTTATTTATTTGACGACAAATAACAAAGATATGAAGCAAGTAGTTGAGCTATGTCTGTTATCCAAAAAGATATGGCTAAACATCTACAGTTAACAATAAGATATATGTCTACTTTACATTAAATTAGATTGAAAGCGCCTTGTGAACCTCTATAACATAGAAATATACCTAATAAATCTGCAGTCTGTTTCCAAAATGTGAATTTTGTCACGAATTCAGATTGTTCATACATGCGTGACATATACAGTTCAGAGTGAAACTATGCCACTCTCGTTAAAATGAGAAACAAAAAACAAAACAAAAAACCCCACAGGCATATTGAGTGCTCATATTTGTCAATAACCAGGCGTGTGCTCCAATAACATACAATATTCGAATATCTCAAACAATCATTCCACTTTGTATTGTTTGTATTTTCTTCCTAAACTCCCTTGGTCCTGATTGACAGGTTATCTAGTAAATAAATACAAGATGCTGTAATCCATATAAAGTCTATTAGCCTATATGAGTTACACATAAGCCGAGTCGATCCAATTCTATTGTCGAAGTATACCGGAGATTTTTATGTTAGACAAACCCCCGATCCAATAAATCCTTTGTACAGAACAAATGTCTTATTTAGCACCTTTGTCAACCACCCCTGACATGTTGTCATTGGAAACATGATTATCAGAATTTGGTTTTATGTTCAGGAACAGCTAACTTATATGTCCATTTGGTGTATTGTGATTTCACATGTTTCTTTTAATTTCCAGTTCCAAATTGTTTATGCAAGACAGGATCTCGGTGGACAATCTGTGGCTGAGGGCATTCTGACAGACGTGTGCAATGATAGACTTACTCCAAGGACAAACGTCTATAGCACATTAAGTAAAGAGGTGTGAATCATTGCCCACGGGAATTGCAGTCTTCAAACAAGAGAATCTAAGTGAAACCACGACGCTTACTATATAGGTCTATATATATTCATTAGCGATCTTCAGGTGGAAGTTTTCCCCAATAATTCTCAACAGCCATACATATTCAACATAACAAGTCAATGTGTATTTTTTTATTTCAAGATTTAGAAACTGGATCGACTAATCAAACAATTCTCCGAATCAATCAATTCGCCCATCAACCGGACTGTAACTAGATCCATTAATATCAGATCATTGATTGACAACTGTCACAATATTACAAATCATCACGACTACAAAAATATCGCGAGAACATAAAATAATTTTACTGCTTTTCCGATTGCGCAATATGTTTATTAAGAATGACACATTCAACTACTGTTGCCGAATCTATGATGCAAATTAACAATTACCTAAAACAACATTCAAATGTATAGAAACCAAAATAACTTGAAATGTATTTAAGCCTCATTGTCTCTAATATCAGATATTAACTTAAAAGTTAAACATCTTCTCTCAAATTTATCGAGTGGATTTTAATGCATTTATATAAATGGTATGTTTAAATGAGAGTTTGTGCAAATAAAACTGTGATATGGAAAGAAAGTGTTATGGCGGCAGCTGTAACGACTTGTTATAATGCGAGCCGGTTGTTATTAGATTGCCGGGAGGGTTGAATTGAAGCTGTTGATGAGACTCGGTCATATAATACCGCAGCGATTACACACACATTCATCGACCAACAGAGAAAACTTGGCTCAAAGCCAGAGGCCTGCTTGGCTACAGGGAGACGCTTATTCTACAAGCCCCCGTGTCAATAATAGAGAGTAAAGTGTCAAATGAAGCCAGGCGTTTCATGATTAATTAGTAGCGAGTAGCAAGTCAATTACACCCAAGATTTCACCGACCTCTTGAATTCTTTACAATCCATCTATGTAATAGACATGGTTTCCACCTGGTACCGACACATCTCTTTGATGGTTTAATCGAATTACTTTTGTATCTACCTGGCATATGATGATAATGTGTTAATATCGTGTACCTTTGTAGTAGATAAGTAGATAGGTTTAAAACTAGTTTCAAATTGAATCTTTATACATCTAAAATGAGGACGGATACACATACGAGCTCGGTCATTAAACGTTATACTAGTATTCCTTTCCCTAAATCCTCCTGAACATTAAATCAATCAATTTTATAATACACGGTCAGATCCTGTCTGTCAAAGGGAACGGATCATTAGATGTGAATCCTTGTCAAAAGCCCTATCAGAAAAACAAAGGGCATCCACTATACCCTCTTAACTTCCAGTAAAAAGGCCCTTCCTTAGAGATGAATGGCCATTTACCAAATCAAGACAATTATAAAAACTTGTCTATATAGTTTTTTTAGTAAAAAAAAACATTCACTGTCCCTGTGTCTGTGGGCCTTTGTTTTAAAAAATAAAGCTTTATATCGTCTGTGTTCCAATCACCACTACAAAACCCTTGGTCGTTTGTGTTCTGAAAACCATAACAAGACGGGCCTGGATAAATTTTACATCGTCTGTGGTCTGAAAACCATAACAAGACGGACCAGGCTAAATTTTATATCGTTTGTGATCTGAACACAATAACATGACGGACCAGGATAAATTTTACATCGTCTGTGGTCTGAACACAATAACAAGACGGGCCTGGATAAATTTTACATCGTCTGTGGTCTGAACACAATAACAAGACGGGCCTGGATAAATTTTACATCGTCTGTGGTCTGAACACAATAACAAGACGGGCCTGGATAAATTTTACATCGTCTGTGGTCTGATAACCATAACAAGACGGACCAGGCTAAATTTTATATCGTTTGTGGTCTGAACACAATAACAAGACGGACCAGGATAAATTTTACATCGTTTGTGGTCTGAACACAATAACAAGACGGACCAGGCTAAATTTTATATCGTTTGTGGTCTGAACACAATAACAAGACGGACCAGGATAAATTTTACATCGTTTGTGGTCTGAACACAATAACAAGACGGACCAGGCTAAATTTTATATCGTTTGTGGTCTGAACACAATAACAAGACGGACCAGGATAAATTTTATATCGTCTGTGGTCTGAACACAATAACAAGATGGACCAGGATAAATTTTACATCGTCTGTGGTCTGAACACAATAACAAGACGGGCCTGGATAAATTTTACATCGTCTGTGGTCTGAAAACGATAACAAGACGGACACTGGTAAACTTCACATCGTCCCTGTCAAGAAAATCCCAGCAAATCGCGAACAGGCATAAACATTAGGCGTTATCAGTTAGCCTTCTTAATTTTGGTCCATTGCTTTTGGTTACTTCCGGTAGCCAAGGTAAACAGAGAGTCTAAGAGTTTTATATCAGTTAGATTTTCGCGGACAAAAATATAAGAAAAATAGTCTTAACCTTCCAATTAAAGTGGCATGAGCTGCCAAAATCTTGATATTTTGACGTTAAAACAGGATGTTGAAATAATTGGCTATTTTTCTCAAGACGTATAATTCAGAAGGTTTCCAATGCTTCTAGTCTCGAAAATACACGATAAAGTATTGTTTTGAACTAACTTTGGCTTAGAATGAATGAATGGTCGTCCCGGTTATTTAAATTTTGTTTACTTTTCCAACATACTGTATGAATTTTCCAACGTCAATCATTTCGTTTTTCGATGGCCTTCAAAGCTTCTTACTGTCGTGATTATGAAAAAAGATTTAATTTTGGCAGCTCATGCCACTTTAAATTTATAGTCTTGGCTTAATTTTGACTCTATATTTTTAACAAAGCCAAACATGGTTTGCACACAGGTAATAATTGACATATCATGCTTTGAACACAAAGTGTAAATTATTTGGAATTGTTCCAGAGTTTATATTATCACCCCTGTATGACTGACAATTAATTGATAAGTTTAACCAATAATCAACTTCATACTTAAACGCAAAGTACTAAAATGGTTTAATCCTGTTAAGGAGAAAAGTGCGTCTTAGGTTGGACGTTTTCAACTGAACAATATGCACCGAAATGAATACTGTATCAATTCACAACACATCCCAACTCAAACCCCTTTCTGAGCCTCATAAAATATGGGAATTTTTTCTGCGGGTTAACTGGTGGAGGGCACATGGAAGTCGGTCTGTAATGTTTACTGTCAGGTCTGTATGGCAAATACAGGACCGGCTCGGAGATAAGTGTTATTTCTACAGCCTATCCGCTAACTAAATGACTCAGAACACAGGATGTCGTTTCTTCACTAAAGGCACTTCCAAAACAGCACATTCTTAGATATGACTATTGAGTGGGAAGATGTATGTTTTAGGTATCTGTAAAATCACCCATCAGCTGTTTCATAAACACATCCTTTATACTCTAGTATTCACGTTTTCTGACAAACATGTGCGTAATAAAGAATCATGAAAAAATACCAAAGAAAAAAACATGGTTTATGTATATCCCCTCTTCAACATTTAATCCCCCCCCCCCCCCCCCCCCCCATCTTCCACACTCAATTAATGTTGCTCTTCGCTATTCATCCATTTCCTGTAGGTAGCAAACATAATTAAACATGTCCAGCTTTTGTTTCCCTTTATTGACATGTATGGTGTATATTTAATATCCGACGACCTACCGCTTGGATTCTTTGGCGAGGGAATGCTCGTTTAAAATGGCCATAAAAATGTAGCTGCTATACAGTCATGTGTTAACCTTCAGAAGACTGTGTGGGAAAGCTCTGATTAGACTTCACTGATATAAACGACCAGTATTGAATTTCCCAATGCCCTACAGGGGAGACACAAGGCTGCTAGTTAATGGCGGTATCCAGTCAGACCAGCACTCGATCCAATTTCCAATAAAGAAATCTAGTTGCCTGTCATCGACTGACAGAGATCATAAGTTCCCGTAAATAAAAAAGATCGACAAAAGATATATAGCTATGGTTACATATATAATCACATTAAGTTCTTTCTTTATACGTACTAGATAATTTACTGGTTAAAGGGCGAGGTTGTAGAATACTGTAAACTGATATAAGAATTTCAGGCTGATGTTTATCTTTGTGAAAGACCTCACTCGGTTAGCTGGTCGTCTTATCTGCAGACATGATTTAGTTCTAGCTTTAACAGCTTGATTTACAC
Source organism: Lepidochitona cinerea (assembly GCA_963971465.1). Taxonomy (NCBI): domain Eukaryota; kingdom Metazoa; phylum Mollusca; class Polyplacophora; order Chitonida; family Tonicellidae; genus Lepidochitona; species Lepidochitona cinerea. The sequence goes on along the minus strand of OZ020552.1, from coordinate 14,483,898 downwards.
TGGCTCTTCTCTCAGTCTGAATTATCTCCAGCTTGCCACGGAATCATTGTATGGAATACGTTAACATTTGGCTAGTCTATCAGAAAATAACACATTCCAGCTATCAGCCTTTCTCATCGAATGCAGGTGCTGTTCTGTCTAAATAAAGTTAATATTGATAATAGCTAATGGAAACACAAAGGCCCGATCCAAGGAATACTGGAGGCAAATTGAATGGATTACCATCACATATAGCTGCACAATGGGAATAGTATACTATCTGATTGTATTAAAGGCATCATTTAAACTGGATTTGGGGTCTATTTGTTTTCATGGACGACAGAAAGTTACTGCATGAATTGCTTAAAGTGGCATGAGCTGCCAAAATTCACATTTTTTTCATAATTTTTTCATACAGCAAGTGGCCTGTACGAACCGAAAACGTGTTCGAAAAGTAAACAAAATTTAAATAACTGGGACGACCCTTAATTCATTCTAAGCCAAAGTTAGTTCAAAACAATACTTTATCGTACATTTTCGAGACTAGAAGCACTAAAAAGCCTCTGAATTATACGTCTTGAGAAAAATAGCCAATAATTTCAACATTCTGTTTTAACGTCAAAATATCAACATTTTGGCAGCTCATGCCACTTTAACTCGGTAAATGCTTTGCACAAAATTTGAGTGATATTTAAATGATCAAAGTGTTTTCCTGTTCTGCTGGGTCAGTTCAAGATAGACCTTTAGATGAGGAGATCACATTTCAATAGTTTGTATAATTAGGAAGGCATTGTGGCACCGAAATGTATCAGGTTAACCCGCTTGAATGCAGTTCTGCCCAACGTTGGCATTTAGCCTCCAAATTGTGCATGCCGAAGGGAAACACATAGGGTTGGTGTAAAAAAGGAGTTGGTGAGCACGTTTAACTGACAGACCTGCTGCTGATAACACCCATATCCTCTCCGTCCTATAATCTGACAGCTTACTTTCACCAAACTCTAGCAGGTGACAGGAACTACATGATAAACAACTGTCAAAGTGGCTGCAAAAATAAGACTCGTTTATAAATTACTATGTTCGCCATTTTTATATGACATTTGCTTCTGTTTTGTTCTGCATAGATACAGATATATATATACAGTCAGTGAAATGAACTGTAAAACACACAAACTATACAGTACATGAATCAGTATATAAGTGATAGGTGTATTCCTGTACCAGGCTGTTCTAAATAAGAAAATATAAATGATGAAAAAAGGCGCCAGTGTTATTTATATTTGCAGGTTGAGGTCTGCTGGTGTGAGGAGATGTCACTGTGGTGTGGTTTGTTCAGGAGATACATAGCACGGATCATCGACCATGCCTTCTATGATGTATCAGAGTCAAGACCTAAATACATCTTGTCTGATCACATGTTATGCTTACTGACCACTTATTTCCGGTATTAGGCCGTATTAATGCTGACAGCATTCTGCTTTTATTCCATCTGGTGTATAGCGGAAACAATTCATATGCGATTGGTACAACCTTCCAATGCAACAGCGCACTATCCTTGTTTATAGTTTATGTGGCATGCGCTGACAAAATGGTTTTCCCGTTATAACAAAATTCTGAAAATATTGGTCATTTTTTTCAAGAAGTACAATTTGAAAGCTTTTTAGTGCTATACTAGACTGGAGAATGTAGTATTTGACTTGGTTCTAAAATACTTCATATCATGAAATCATTTGGACGATATCGAGAACAGTTGTTTCTGATGTCAAGAATTCCTAAGGCTCTTTATATAACCGTATTTATTGAAAAGCCGTAACAAAGCATGGGGTTGAGCTCTGGCGTTGTGAGATATAGGGTTTCTAAAGACCAAAACGTTCCGAGGAACTCTTATGTTTCCCTCCGGTTGTTGTCTACAATCTCTACATTGACCGATTATATTACAATACTGTCTGCGTGTAATAGGTCCTAACTGTACACAAGTAAATACCAATTATGTTAAGTGAAAGATTATGCTTATAATAGACTTAAACATGATGTGCCCGTGGCACAACATTTCAACTCTATAGGTCATTCGGTCAAGGACCACTTTGAAATCATTCTCATTGAAAAAAATCCTTTTTCTCACTTCCGATACCAAACAGAAACGTTTGGAAAGGGAAAGTTTGTGGATTCAAATGTTACAAACTATTTATCCTGTGGGTTTGAACTTGGACCCTGGAAGATGTCGTGAAAAAACTATAATGCTATTTGTATTTCAGTATAACAAGGCTAGCATCGGCATAGCCAAGAATATAGTAGCAGAATACAAATTACTTCAAAGTAAAATGGCTCGACCTCTGACCCAAAGGCCAGTCATTGCTTATATAAACAGAACAAGAGTTTGAAAGATATACTGGTCAGGGCTAACGTCCACTGTCTGTCTTCTACCAAGGATTTTCTGGGGGGAACCAAAATTTTCCCCTTTTTCCCCCATGATCCTACGGGGTTCAGTCTCAGTCTACCTATATTCTTGTCATATAGCTGAAGATGCATAAGCATTGTCAGTGTATTACAAAGTGTTCCAGAAAATCCTACTGACAAAGGCCAAGCTCCTGTCAGTCGTCAACCTCATGAAATATTATGAGTTTAGTTTATTGCAACAACTTATGATGGGGTATAAAGGTCTAAATGATAAACCTCTTTTAAACACAATTAGAAACTTGTCTGCATGGTTATTTTAGACAAAAAGATTTCCCCTGTGCCCGTGTGTTCATAAATATAATATATTCATAGAGTAGACAAAGGATTTATGCTAAATTCATAGTCCTAAAAAGCCATTCAACTGGTAAAATTCGGCCCCTATATTTAAAAATGTCAGAAATTGAATTCATAATATAAAAATAGCATTCATGATATCATAAAACCAATTTAAGATATCTTTATACACAAAGAAAAAAGTTGAGCACCCCCCTGGATAGTCTGCACCGACCGATAAAATCATTGGTGTAGGGAGATTGTGGCAAACTGATGTTGCAGAAACGATTGTGATCATACAGAGCAACATTCTGCCGATAAGAAATCCTCATTAATGGCAATAAGCTATACAATTTATTCGAGTTATAGAGCAGAAGGTGCGTATAGCCTTCATTAGCTTCCAACCTCCGTCTCATCCCTCCAGTGAGACGTCGGATCTATTGAAGGGGTAACTGCCGCCAATACCGATGTAATGCGGCTTCCTAGTCCTGCAGATTTTGTACGGGAGGCTCCAGAGCTTGAATGTTTCTGCCCATCCTATCCCAAATGTGCTCTAAAGGGTCCAAATCCGCGCAGCTACCCCTTCAATAGATCCGATGTCTCATTGGAGGGATAAGATGCAGGTTGGGAACTAATGAAGGCTTTAAGCGCTATTGACCTTCTACTCTAGGATGTGTTCTACACACTCAAAGTGGCATTTTTACTTCAATATGTTCGCCCTGTGAAGCCAGATGGACTCTGAAGTTTCATACTTACAAGCATCTTTTTATTTTGTTAAAATACACTTTTAATTTGGTTAACGACACCCTGAATAAATTGTATAGCTTATTGTCATTAATGGTGATTTTTTATCGCCAGAATGTTCTCCTTTATGATTACAATTGTTTCCGCAACATCAGTTTGCTAACAACCTCCCTACACCAATGATTTTATCGGTCAGTGCAGACTTTTCAGGGGGGGGGGGGGTGCTTAACTTTTTCTTTGTGTATATTTGCAGACATAAATTGGTTTGCAGATATCAAGAATTGCAGTTATGATACCATTAAAACATTTTTACATATCATAAATTTCGGTGAACATAACCAAAAATCTTGATACCACAATTTTTTTATATCATAAAATCCATTTCTGACATCTGTAAATCCACCTTTTGAAGATATCCCGAATTCTTGAAATAAAAGTGAATGGCTTACCATACATTCAAATTAGGTTATCTTTACTTTTCGAACCCTTTTTCTGTTTTAATCAACTTCCCATATTACTGTTTGGATTTTCTTATGGCCCTGACAGTCAGACCTTATAAAAACGTGGAAATTTTGGTGGCTAATACTACTTAAATGATTGGTTGATGATTTGCGCCACATTCAAGATTATTTGATTTATATGGCGGCGAAACCTGGCAAACCTTCAACATACAACATGCACGGAAAAATCCACATGCAATTTTTTCAATTTTGATTTGGTTTGATTGTGATACGAACTCGTTCCGCCTCGATGGAAGGCCTGTGACGGACTGATGGACTATCACTCTTACACACTGAGCCACCGAGGCTCTATCACTTTTATGAAATGAAATACATCCACTGCGTATTTTTCAACCTTTTCATTTTCTCCTGAAACGAAATATTTTGAAGAACATCAATCACGTAGCCGAGGACCAAAAAAAAAAAAGATTTATACCGTAGTCTTCTAAAAAAAGGTATATTATAGATTGAGTTAAAATGACAATTATGCAATTATGATGATCTGATCAAATACATGTCTAATGTGTATCTTTTATCTCCAACTTATTTAAACGTATTAATGGATAAGACAGAATGTAAATCTTGTAAAAGTTTCCAAATAAAATTAGCGGCGTTCTAATGAGATTTGTTCAAACCATTAGTTAGTCTGAGGTAATCAAGAGAACTGATCATAATGTAAAGCCACTTTCCTATTTGTTATGTTAAACTAACTATCGAGTGACATGCCGAGGCCTTTGTTGATCGTATCCTTCTGATTTAATGCAATTTTTCTTTTCTTAGTGTCCGATTGCCCGTGGCTCAAGCGAGAATGAGGGAACGTCAATACAGTCGTATCGACCAGCCCCTCAGAGAAGATATATGGCTCAGTTTGCAGATCCCAGGCACATTGGAGATGGCTAAGGCAAATAATCGAATTGAGCATGCCGGAGAGACAAAAACCTCTAAGCAATGACAGAACAGAGAACTGCTTGATATCGAGCGAATTGATTCAGTCTCAGTTTAAAATTATACTGTCTCATATTAAACGGCTTCGTAGTCAGATTATGAAATATTTACTTCATAAAAACATACTATATCAGAATGGTTTTATGTAAAAAGAAACAAATGTATGGAATGAATTAGCAAATGGCTGATGAAGCGTCAATTGATGTGATGTAGTTGACAGGTAATTTAACAAACTGACAGTTCAACCATTTCTTCTCAAGGCGTGGATTTCCCGATCGGATTGTTTTTATGATCTATACCAGTGTCATTTTGAGCAGAATAGAAAAACCAGTATTAACGAAGATTTGTTTCACCAACGTCCGGTATACAAAAAAGATGAACACAATTAACGCTTTTGTTACACTGTACATGAGTTCAGAATGAACATCTGAGCGGAGTAAACATATTATGTGGACACGTTTTTATCTGAAATATATTAACTTAACCCTTAATGTAAAATCCTAGTTTTTTCTAGACTATAGATAAGTAAGATACAAAGGCACGTTGAGAGGCTGGTCAAACTAGGATAATGTTGGAAGGCTGACAAGGTATACTCCCCGAAGTTTGAAGAGAGAGAGAGCTTACCCTCCCTCTCGCCTCTAAACCTGCAATGTAAAGTCGCCATATAAGTGTATTAATCTTGAGTGGGGCATAAAAATCACCCAATCAAAAAATTAATGAACATAGCGCCTTTCCAGTTGGCTTAAGTATTGTTCCTCTGCCTTAACCTCACCGTCCACGTTTGGCTTGTGGTGATACGATTGTAGTTATTTGACGGAAAATAACGTCATCTAAAATAAATAGTTGAATAAAGACGCTGTTTATCAGTGTCTATGGGCATTTTTTCCACCTATGCTTAACTCAAATCAGAACTTGAAGTCAAAAAGATAACAGCTTAAAATACCCCAAAAGTTCCTCCGGCAGATGTTGTACACTGATGTATGTATACTATAGAATATACTGATACAATTTTATTGTTGAATCGAAATATAGTTAAAACTAATGCCGTTTGTCTGTATCTTCTATTTTTAGAAATCAAAGCCGATATTTGTGTCGTTTTCCACTTCACTGCTCACGTCTAAATGATATAAATGTGGTATGTAGCTGCCAGGGGTGATTGAAAGGCCGTAAAGGTTAGCAAACAGTCATTGCTGTGTCGGGCTGTTGTTAGCTCTCAGCGTGCCAAGATCGCCAAGGGCAATAAGTCCCTTCAATTAGATTAGCTGTGTAGAACAGTCTCCTCCCAATCCCCCTTTCATATGCACACGATCTTTATTAATAACAGATCCACAATTAACTCTCTAATAAGCCACCATGGGTGTATTTAGCACAGTAATTAGTTGAGAATAATCAGAGTCGTTCTGTCGTCAACGTTATAAAGCTAGTGTTCATTCCCAAACGATGACACTACCCAGATGAGATGATTAAATGCTTTTCGATGAACAGTTAATTTGTGTATAAGGTTCGATCATATGGTATCTACTCAATAAATGACAAAGAGTTTTTTTTATATGAATGCATTTTGTACATAAGATCTCCCCTTCCTACATTAGATTCTCACTAGCTATGATAATTGGCCGACCAGCTCTTCCCTGTTACTCTATGAGTAAAGCAATAAATACGTGTCCATCATCAAAACATTGATTTAAAAAACTGCCAGAGGAAATGACATTTGCTAATAGGTCGATAACAAATCGATTCTAGTGATGTATCGAAAAAAGTAAATCTGTCACTAATTGAATATTATTTTCAGCTTCTGTTTATTGCATACACTGTATATTGGGTCTAACATCTGTTTATAATGGACACGTGTTACAACAGTTTTCACTTGATTGTCTCCATAGTGACGTATCATCTAGCCACGTAGCATGTACCCGCATCTCAGCTTGTCGACTCACTGCGTGAAATAAAACAGAGAGGACACATCGCCTGGGTGATAACCACACAGATTACAGTACGTGACTGGATAAAGACAGATGTGTTGAATTTATATAAATATATCTGTGTGTCCATTTGTCCATCTTGAATGTAAATATGGAGAGAGAAATTTTAACAGATGACGTCAAATAACGCTAATTAAAAACCAATTGGACAAAGGTTTCTAAAGACAACAGAACGCTCTTCCTGATTTCAAAAATTTATTAAACAGATCATTGTTCTATATTCCGAGTAAGTTATTGGTATGTAAATTTGTACATGTATATACATACGGATCTCAAGATATTCACTGAAATCAAATAAATCTCTGCCGCCGTTTACAATTTCTGATACAAGTTTTTAAGGACCAAGAATTTATTTTAAGATTAATGCATAGAACAGATTTCTCACGAGAAAGAAAAAATTAAAACCTTTATTGTAAGGTTCATGCCTTTGTAAGAGGTTTCGCCTGAGTGGTGACGGTAGCGTTTAGATTGTGTGTTTGAAGTTGACTGTTTGAATTAATTTAGTGTCTATCCCAATAACCATCTGTCGTTCAATCAGATGGGATTTTCTTCAAAACTCATAGGTCCCTCATTAAATCTATTCCAAATAAACGTTCAAAATCTGTGCTTTCTTCAAACCTTGAGGTATGATCGATCGACGTCTAAACGTTTTACCAATACGGTATGCTTTCTGGGGTTGTTACCGAACAACCCTGTCTAACACAGACCTTGTGTGGAATAAACTGAAACATAAGAACTTTTCCAGATATATATTTTTGGAGAAAAAAGTCACATTGGTACAAAAATTATTTCCTCCCTAGAAAATTAAAGTTCAGATATACATGGAATTTTCAAAGATAATAAGGGACTTTTTCCTTTAGGAGATTCGATTACTTTGTTTCCATGTTTTGGGAGACTATATATAGGGAATGATCTCGTGCCATCGCTTATCATTTCCAGTTTTATCAGAAACGTTTTCAAAATTCAAAATGTTTCAAAATGTACCAATTAATAAGGACTTCTAGACCGTGAAAGTTGTTGATGACTAAACCAATGAGTTTATAGATAATTTGTCAAATTGGAACTGTTGAAATGTTTGTCATATGCATGTAGATCAATCATATCGTAATCTGTGGTATCAGGTATGGCGTCTGTTCATACCGTGGCTATTTGAACTGGTCGTGTCTCCATCATTTACTTAGCAGGGCTGAAGATAAAACATACAGCCAATACCACATCAGGCCACAGCCGTCTTATGTCTTGGGTAATTTTTTGTGGCGGTTAAGATTTGAACACATTCCTTGTTTGAAAGCTTTAGGCTATGACCGGTATTTTATATGGTTGTAAGTGGAAGTTAGTCAGTAATGTCGACATGTCTTATTAAGCAGACTGACCAGATCGGTTGAGGAAGAGGCAGTAAATGAAATAGCTCTCCAGTGGGGCTCAAGTCCAATTACACTCCCTCTCTCTGCCTCAAAACTCTTTCATTTCATTTCTCTTTCCTGTCCAGGATTCTCAGTGGACGATAAGTTGACTATGAGTAATGCCTCGTGGAGAGCTGTAAATTGCTTCAAGATGAAGAGCGATCACACGGTTGATGTGCTGGCCTACTCCAGCCAAACCCTCCAATCTAATTACTATACAACCAGATATTCAATAAATTATCAACAACCTACACTTTTTTTACTCTAAAGCCTAAAAACTCTAGTTTTGATACAACGGATTTTTTTTTATAACATCTACAATAATAAACAAATATGGGTTGACTGATCTATTTCTGTTCTTCAAAACTGTGAGCCAGCCTAAACGCACATCCAACATATGGTACAGTACAATCTGACTTGCAGTACAAGTCAAGATCATTTTTTATACCCTCCACTGCATATGCCACTCAGAGGAAACGCATGCTCAATAGTATTAAGTTATTACTATGTCTTGGTGTATCCATGATCATATTTTTACCAACTTATTCAATATCTTTTTCTCACCTAATGAAATTTGGCTCCAAAGAATTAAGAGATCAAACACATTTTGAATTATTAAATGCCGTGCACCTTCTTATTAAAGAGACCAAAAGATTTGAAACTACATTACTTAATCCTGTACAAGGAAATTAAGTTACTGGCTATGACCTGGGGTTAAAATATTACGTACTGTTATACTGTGTGTACCTTTACCTTGTACCATTTTAATTTCATTTTGTATTCCTTATAGTTTCTGTATAGTTTATATTTCGAGGAGATCCACTCGTGGTCCTAGGGCTGTTGGTAATCCTCGTAAAATAAAGAAAGCATTAAATTAAATTAAATAGTTATGGAGATTCAACCGCTATGGTAAGAGAGTACCTTTTCAAAGACATCTTGACTTCAGTCAGATTGGACAGTAGAGGTGTTACATTTACAATCATATAACAAATCTGATATAATGAGGTTTCCCAAATCATTTAAATATGTAGTCTATAGCGTATCTTATCACAGTGATAGATTTGATCTAGCGACAAAACGTCACGAACTGACAGAAAAAAAAGAAGATTACCGGTTAGTGATAACTTTGCCTAAAAGCTATTTGACCTAAACAGTATTTAATAATAGACCTCCATGGAATTAAAAAGAACATTCCATTTGGAGTTCGTCTTTTTTTTTCAAATGTCTTCATGAAGCGATGCTAAACAAGAAGTAGAACACAGTGGAGAAAACAATGTGCACTGTATAATAACGGGCGTTAGTCAGGAAATAGACAGTTTGTGTTCACGTTCTTCCGCCGCCAAGCACAAATGCCTTGTTAACTTAATGAATAGCAATAACAGATAAAGCTACAAGCCTAATGTTTATTCAACCATAGGCTGTGCTGAAAGAAGAAAAAATCCCCGGAGTTAATATATCTATCGCCTAGGGAGATAGAATCATCTGGTTGTATGTATTCACTTGGAGAGTAGGTCTATCTCAACTCGGTTTTTTAAAGTCTGTACATCTATCAAGAGCGCTGTGTAAAAAAGAGGAAATCTGATCAGATAACAGGTCATTGCTGTATCGCCTGAACACAGAAATATGCAGTCCTTTCAAAGATCATTTTATATCGTTTACTATCGTCTCCTGTCATAGCTGCTGGTGTTTGTACGAGGCTTTGAATTACCGCGCACTCTGTTGAAATGTCAAGGGGCTATCTCATAAGATATTGCTCTGCTGAGGCCAAAAGAACATCAAGCTATCAATCTTTTCTTTCACAGTTAATACAAGTAATTTACAATTCAGTAAACATTCAGCACAGCAAGTGGAGGATGCAAACATAAGATGAAATTGGGGATAAAAAAACTGCCGGAAATTTCCTGTCCACCAAGGCAATACACCTTATACGAGAAAAGAAGAGATGATACACTTACAAAGCATGGAAAACGGAAAGATGTGTATGCTCGAAACCGCCAGTTTAACACTATAAATAAAAAAATAAACCCATCGACTATTACAATTTTTTTTTTGACTTCATGCTTGTTTCTCTATGGAAAGGCAAAGATATTGTGTTTCAAGTTGTGTGGTTCGGGATCAAAGAGTGGTCAGGATGGAATATGCCAGGAATGCTCCATTAAAGCTGGTAACACGATACCGAGGTGGAAAGTTATTCTTCGGTTCTCAGACATTTTCGCACACATTCTTACATCTTCGACAATTTAAAAGTTAGGAATTTTTCAAAGTGACATTAGCTCTCGAAATTGGGATATTTTTTTTTTGTCCTATAAGCAAATAAGCAGTTTGAGTTTATGCTAATCACAATTTCCCCTTGAACGATTTAATCTTTCATTGATGTACAAACGATCGTCTGCTCATTACAGAAAAACAGCTCATATGCAACTTGGGACACTGGGGCCTGTTTGACAAAGCGGGGTAGCGTAATTTTTCACGTAAATGCTGTATCAACCCATATTGTTGATGGCTATGGCACTTACATGAAAACTTACGCTAAGTCGCTTAGTGAAACGGACTTGAATGAGTGTCGCCAGCCGTAAAACATTACCCAAGTTGTTGAATGTCCTGTTAAATATTTTTCAACTTCACAATCTGTTTTAGTGACTTGGAGTGTATCTATTAAAATAACATTTCAGCTAATTGCGTTGTAAAAAAAAAGAGAAAATGTTGTGGTGGGAAAGTTCAACAGCTGTTTGGTCAGGCCTCTAGCCTTTGCTTCTGTCATATTCATTAGTTTCGAATATCAGCCGGGAGGAAATATTTCTTGGGGCAAAAATACTCCTTGAATGTCATTGCCATGTTAAACTTGAGGCAACATAAACCATATCTTCTGCACACTGGTTTTAATTGAACTAATAAGTGTTAAGATTCAGACTGAAATGTCACCATTCTAGCGACAAGACATTATGAGGTTTAAGTTATGAAATTATCGCCAGTCACTGAACCAAAATATCATGTGTAAGATGTCAGATTTTCGTTTTCAGAAATACCAGCTCCTTTTTCCACATAAACTGCTTTTGTTTGTATCTTCTAATGAACTTGTTTTCATAAAGACCGTGGCCATAAACTTTGGAAGTGTACCGAATCAAACAGCGGCTGATTGAAGAGAATAAAGAAGACAGGTGTTTAAACTAGACTGGGGTTATTTATTATCATGTAGAAAGGACCAGTCGTCCTACAAACACACCTTGTGTACAAACCTTCTTTTCGTTTTGTGCAATCTAGTAATCCACATGTGCATAAAACATAGAGAAATTAAACAGGCGATAAAACATTCATGCTATATACATTTATATAAATCATCTAGAATAAATCTTGTGGATTATAATCAACTTAGAATAAAATATGTTTAAAACGTTTTAAAGATTTGCGTGTACAACACGTCGGCTTTAGCAACAAACAATCCGTTGATACGGTCAATGGAAAAAAGAGGGAGTGTTTTGGGGTCGCCTTGAAGCTGAGGGCAATCTTCACTGGGCTATACACAATGTCTTCAAATAGCGCCCTCAGCTACAGGCTTTATTTACAAGGGAGATCAAGTTTGAATGACTCAAATAGCAGTGTATTAAAGACGGGCTGTAAATCTGGTTTTCCAACAGCCTGACAGACTTGAATGCAGTAACCCTGGGTGGTCCCAGCAAAAACATTAACCATGACATTCTGCCAAGCAACAAATTCACTCACTCACAATGACTATATAATTTAACCAGCTTTTAATCGCTGATGTTTATGCTTAAATATCATTAACAAAACGTTAGAACTTGAATAAAATACATTTCTCCAACTATTATCTAATGTCAATAATACAGTAGAGATAATATTATGTAGATAATTATGAGTGTATGTAGAAAAGGTAGCACTGCAAGTGTTTTGCCCGAGGCTGGCTTCTACAGACTAAATAGTTCACTGTTCACAGCACTCACTTCCCCTCAATCAATATCCAGCGAGCAGCCTTTGAAGCACAAAAGCAAACAGAAACGATTAGTGGTAGGGAGGCCTGACAAATACTCCCCTAACAGCAGCTGTACTCGTCTCTATCCACTCAACTTACACATTACAGTCAACCATACACCGCTTCGCTTTTTCGCAGTGGGCTTTGTTCAGTACAAAGGAAGAAAGATCTCCAATACTAACTTCTGCTGATTTCAGACTAATTAATGGCACACTAGTTCAATGTTATCACTTAACATCATCACAATTAAGGGATTTACCAACACACATTATCAAGTGTAAATTATCAACAAGTCACTTTGTTGGTCCACTTAGAGTGTTAATGGAGAAACAGTTGTCAAATTTTGGAAGTCCAATTTTCTTCCATCTAACAAACTTTACAGGCGGCCCAAAGACCTTTCATCACAGCACATGGGTAACAAAGAAAAAACAGCAAGGGAAGGGAATAAGCACAATGTCAGGTTACATCTGGCAAACATATGTCCAGTCCGTGTATATACAGATAGCTTCTACAATATCAAACTTCACTCTTGAAAGTTCCTTCAGTAAAAGGGTTCCCAAAGTGTGTATTACTTGGATGGAAATGGGCGTTGGATTGGAGTTGTTGGGGTAGGTAATGATGGCGGTGAAGCTGCTGCAGGTGAAGTAGGAGTCGAAGATTGTTGACCAAGTATTGGAGCTGAAACATAGAAATATACAACATATATAAGCTTTAAAGTCACTATTACAAATATATATATAATTCCATAACACTTACATTTTAGAGAAACAGTTGGTGATAAAAAAAAAATAAAAAATAAAAAAAATTCCTAAAATAAAAAGTATTTCATTTTTTTATAACCTGAACTTATGTAGATCTTTATTCAAAACGAAAATTAAAATGACGAGAAATTGTGTAAAGGTGAAAACCAATCCAAAACAACAACAAAAATATTTCAGGAAGGCCAGTTAGTGTTTTAAAACCGCACAATGATTTGGATTTAAAGAAGACTTGGCATGGTTGCTAGAGCCTAAAACCTTGCCATGTGCTATCTAAAGAAATAGATTTTCCTCTTGGATCTTTGTTAATGGATTATTCTCTCCAGATTTCCCCAGGAAACAATTTTCTTGAAGATCGATTTTATGGGAATCCAGCATCTGCCTCCACCAGCTCTCAAGGGAGCCAGATAGCAGCCAACTGTCCTTCATTTGTGTGCAAGTCTAATATGGCCAGCATCACTGTCAGAATACATTAGAGCTACTCTCAATCAGTGGAGTGAAGACAAGCAAGCCTCTTCACTGATTGTCAATGAGAGCAATCAAGCTGTTACCCCCTTTAACTAAACCATGCCTATTTCAAATAGGAAACAAGGCACAAAGTGCAAAAGAAATTAATTTTAAAGCTGACATAAATGTCACACTAACCAAGCGTTTTTTCATATATAAAGAAAAGATTGGTTCTTTCTTTTTTGATAAATTGAGGTGATAATATTGCTCAGAAAATATGTTGTTGGAAAACTGAAGACGACAAACTAGAGGAAACAGATCCAATGTAATAGATAGATTATCCCAATATAAAGGAAAAGTAACAATACTGCTTTCCATAGATGATCTCCTAAGGGACTAGTCTCACCAACAGCCATCAAGTAATTAATGAACCGCAGGACAAACCAACTTATCAAATCTCACATCTAATTGAGTCAACCTCACAGAGCTATACACCAAAAGCTTTTCTCTTTTAACAGAAATAGAATGTCTGTGGCAAACTCAAATACTCTACTTGAACAAACTGTCCTTGTCTAAGACATGTACACTTTTTTCTGGAATACAACTCATGTATTTATTAAATATATAGCCTGATGAAGCTGGAGGTATATCCAGCAAAACGTCGTGTTTAATAAATACAGGAGTTGTCATCCAGAAAAATTGTACTTGTCTTATCCTTGCCCTACTTCTAAATGTCATTCAAAAGTCCCTGTCTAGTTGCAATGATACTACACAAAGAATTATTTCATATCCGTATGGCAAAATAGTATGCTTATAATAGAAATAAAGACTAAAACAAAGACAAAATTAACCAAAAGAGGACACAAAAGGCTATATTCCATACGAGATGTTTGTTAAACTAAAATCAATAACAATGCACAAAAATGATAATAATTTACCAACAGTTCAATGGTAAATTAAAATCAATATCATTGATCTGTGTTTAAAAGCTTCACTTGATCTATAGTTCCCACAAAGATCGACTTGACAACTATTAACCCTTGAAGACACACTTGTCACATCTCTACTCAACAATCCATAAAATCTAGACTTCGCAATATTGATCTGATGTTGTAAAGGTGAGACTTTATTCTGGATTTCAGTTAAAGAGATCATTACTTAAAATAAGTCTACATTTACTGGCCTTCTCATATGTAATGATTCCACCAATGGGTCGCGGGTTCGAATCCCAATCAGTCCAAAAAATTGGAAAATTTTCTGACTGGGTTTTCACTGGAACGACCTATGTGGGATGGTTGCCAGTTACCAGCGGAAGGTCGTGGGTTTCCTCCGGGCAACGCCGCCATATAAGTGAAATAATCTTGAGCGCGGCGTAAAACACCAATCAATCAATCATATGTAATGACATTTCTGAAGGAAATTAAAGAAGAATGTGACACTTACCACCATAAGGTCCATACATTGGGAAGCCTCCTACCACATGTGTGTGATGATGTGTATGAACATGACGTTGGGTTGGTGGTGATTTAGTGCTGGCATCTCTGTGCTTGTCTAAGTTGGCAACAGGGCCGGCTGTTGCTACTTCAGTCCCCTTTGGCATGGGTGAACTCCGTGAGCTAGAGCGCCCTTTTTCCTGCAATTCATGAATTTTGTGTCCTTGGTAATACTGAGAAGCATGTTGCTGCAACAAATCTACTGCTTTTGTTTCTGGCTCTTGTGGCACATTGGGAACAACTTTAGGGCTTGGAGATCCTGATGCAACTAAATTCACTTTGGCCTTTTCATCTTCACCCTGACCCCCTCGATATCCTAACTGAGAGGGATGAAGATACGAATGGTTAGCATAACCGATGACAGGGTTAATACCTCGATACATGGGGTGATTGGGGTCAAATGGAATTTGATATGGAGATTGCATGTAAGGATATGATATATAAGATGCATAAGGTGCTTGTGAAGGGTTATTTGATGTGGTCGTATTAACAGATGAAGGACTACTTCGAGTAGATCCTGGAAACCCGGGTCTCCTGGGGTCCTCATTACGACTCTTATCCCCTCTTTTATCCTCTGATTTGGAATCACCAGTATGTATACCAGCACTGCTCTCTCTATTTTTCAGTTCTGTAATATCTTTCTTATGTAAGTCTTTAAGATCTAGCCCACTGGAGTGAGGTTTATGGTCAAGTGACAGTTTTTCACTAGAGTTTGATTTAGCAGGGGAGGGCTCACACTGTTTTAGCGAGGAATCAGATTTTCTATCACCAACCCTCTGTTGAAGAGCCATTTGTTGCTGATACTTGTGATATTTTTTCAAGTCATCTTCATTTCTGTCCTGCATCCTAATAGCAGCTTCATATTCTTGTTTAGATTTTTCTCTATCCATTTGAGGTTTCAACTCAATGTTTTCTTTGATAATCTGATGGTTTTCCATCCTTTTGTCTCTCAATGTCTGTTCTCTCGCTGCACTTTCATTCGAATGAAGAGCAAAAGGTCTCCTTAAGTCTGTAGGTCTGTCTGCACTCTTGGAGTTTGGTGTTGATAGCTGTCCATACTTAGGTGTACTTAAATCCCTAGCATCTTCCCTTTTAGACATTTCTTTACCATGTTCCCGCTCCTCAGCTTTGTACCTTTCCTCTTGTGCACGTTTTTGTTCCTCCATCATTTTTTCTGCATGCTGCCTGTAATGAGGGTCGGATGCCATGTGATGCATGTGGAAAGGTTGATCAACACCATAACCATAAGCTGCTAAATACTGATATTGAGGTGGGAGACTTTGCAGGGCATACATCTGCTGCATCCACTTCTGTTGGTGGACTTGATATTCTTGCATTTGTTGTGGGGTCATTTGTTGCTGCCTTCCAGGGGGCCCAATTTCTGGCACATGGGGTTTGGGTTTATTGTCTTCATTTGCACCTGTTGGTGACAAATCTCTTTCCTTTTTTATTCCGTCAGAATCCCTGATTGCTTTCACTTCTGTCTCTTCTCTTGAGGCTGGTGTGGATTTTTGGTTGTTCTGGGACAAATTGTGTGGTTGAGGTACATTGGGTACCATGTGAGGGTATTGATGCTGCCCATAATAAGAGTACATGCCATATTGAGACATAGGTGGGTTTTCAGTTGTCCCTTGAGATCTTGGTTGCTGTTGAACCTTTTCTTCCTTTTTTGACTCATTTTCCTCATGTTTGCTTTTGTCAACTATTTCTTCATTGCTGACAGGTGAACCACTATCATTTGCATCAGATATATCTGAATAAGCAGGACTCTGTACATCTTCATTTACTGGACTACCCTTTCCATCTGGGGTATTTACTTGTAAGGGTGAGCCAGTTTTAGACAAGTCTCTGGTACCTGATTGTCTAACACTCTGGGGTGTCTCTATCAGGTTTGGCGACAACTGAGATACCATGCTGTTTGAAGTAACAGACCTCTGTGCTTCAGCAATCAGTTTAGATGTTTCTGCTAAAGAAGCATCTTTCTTGGTTGATTCTGCAGACTTTGGAGATGTTGCTGCAGATTTAATTACACCAGATCTTTCACTCTTAACAGAATCATCTTTCAAATTAACATTGTCTTTGGGGTTTGATTTTCCCGCCTCCTTTTCTTTGCTGCTTTTCTTCTTACTTTTAGCTTTTTTGTCTTTGAGGCCCATTAGGGAAGGGTTCACATTAGAAGGTTCTCCCATAATAGTTGGTTTTGGTTGAATGGGCTTCAGTGAAGGAGACATCTGAGCATGAGTAGATACAGGACTGGAATGACTGACTGGTACATTAGAGGATAAAGCTATCATTTGTGGCGAAGGAGCTGGCATTATGGGGCGAGTAGATGATTTGGATTTAGACTTGTCTCCTTTTTCTGTTTTAATATTTTTGTCTGCATCCTTCAAAGTCTCTGATTTGGGTGAATCTGATGTAGAAGTTAACAAAGATGTACTATTGGATGGAGCTGGAACTGAGGAAGCTGAGCAGGTTGAAGTAACTGTAGATACTGTAGCACTAGATGAAGAGGAGGCACCCCCTAGACAACCAATAGGCCCAGCTGCCAGCTGGAAAATTTGAGGCGACACACTAGATTTGGAAACGGTACTGGTAGTTGTTGTCACAGATTGAGATATGGAATTGTCTTTCTTTTTAGAACTAGATTCACTTTTTTGAGAGTCCATTGACCTAGATTGTCTTGTTGTTACAGTACTTTGTTCATCAAGTTCATTATTTACATCACTTTTGGAGCACTTTTCTAACTTTTCTAATTTCTTAGACCCAGAATCACCATTCCCCTTTACACTGTTTTTATTGTCCTTAGAAGCATTGTCTGAGTTTTCAACTGTTTTGTCTGTCTCAGCATCCTCCATTTTCTCATCCTTGCTGCAGGTTTGTTCAGCCACAGGACTGATATTTTGATGAGCATGAGTTTGGTGATATCTCAGTCCATTAATGTGTTTATATTTTTTGTTACAGTTTGGTTCAGGGCATTCGATAAGAATAGATGAGGGACTTTCCACATTTGGGGTACCTCTTGAACTGGAGCGGCTGCGTTTTGGTGGCTTGGCTCCTTCTGTAATACTGGCCAGATCAAGCTCTGGAGGACGACCTTTACGTTTCCCACTAGTGCTAATATCAGATTTAGCTGGGCTCGGTGGTGCCTGGAAACCATTGGCATTACTTGTCCTTCTACCTTTCCTTAATTTGCGAGTATCATTTGCTCCAACCGTTCTGTCTACAACCGGTGTGCTAACACCCCGGCCTCGTTTTCCACGTCCTTTGGGAGTTCGCACTTCAAGGTCACTCACCGGTGATTCTGAAGTAAGCCTGAAAATATATGGAAAAAAGAAATAAGCATCAATTCCCAATTGGAGACAGCTGCTGTAAAACCAACAATAGTATTTAATTTCCCTGAATACACAAATTGGTTCTTTCATCCATTCAGTCAGTAATCCAGATTCTCTTCAAAATTGACAGCGATAGATATTGGATAATGGCATTATTACTATTGTGAAGTTCACATGCAGATAAATGCTAGAAGACTAAGATCAATATAACAGACTATAATGTCTATGTTTTATTGAGGATAAACAGTGTAGATAGATTTTTTAAGTTGATAGGGATGTAAGGGAACTGGGTTATTCTATCACCACTCTGTTCAGATAATCAGTGTCAATGCCAGCCACACCAGATGGTAATTAGAGCTAGGTAGTACAGTCCAAAGTGTGTTTGCATATTAGGTTACCAGCTAATTAACCAAAGATCAGTCTAGCAACATTATATATGTCAAACATACTGCTTTAACCAGCTCTATTTACACCACCTCTACAAGGCCTTATATTTCACACATGTACTTAGTTTTCCAAAGGTGTCAACACAAATTTTCACGCAATAAATACAAATAAACAAAATATACATATATATTCTCTGAGCTTTTTCACCAAAAAGAAGTGTGACATGATGCTAACAACTGTCAATGCAAGTTCAGTCAAACGAGATAGAATAGACTTTATTTATTAAAACAAAATTAGCACATTTTAAAAAAATATCCATTTGCACACTACACCGCTACATAAAAAGTTAAAAACCAAAGAGAAGAAATCTGGTTCCACAAGAAAATGTATCTTCTAAGAGCTTTTCGCCCTAAGGATATTTGGGCAGAGTTTTATTAAGACCAATTGGCATAGTATTTTGTTACACTGAGTAAACTGGATGGGGTGTATACTGAATGAGAAGCAGTATTCTTCCTATGGTAAACCCAACACCTCCCAGATGAAACCCAATACATGTGTGGGGGTAAGACACACTGACAGTCAGGGAAGCTTTCTAACTAAAGATTATAAATCCTATAACCTGGAGTAAAGGCCAGTGTTCGCACATACCAGAGGCAAAGCCAAATTTCACAGGCTCTAACTCCCCAGAGGAAACCTATCCAAGCAGATATTTGTGAAGGGAGAGAGAGCTTGAGGGTTTGCTTGATAACAGCACTGCTTCTTGTTCTAAGGATCTGTGTCAGAAAACCTGTTATTTATGAGGCACAAGCCATAGAGCTAATGAGGGCTACATGGTTTATTCATCACCCATAAGCAAGAAACTGGGAGTAAAACAAGAGGCAATACCCTACAGCCAACCAACATTCCAACAGCAATGGCTACTTCATTATCTTTGTTACTGACTGTTCAGTCTTATGGGATATCAAAAAGATTTTTTAGTCTTACAATTAAACAAAAGTACATGTGATTAAGACAAAATAAACAAAGTTTCTGTTTGGTGAGTTGATATATTGTCTGTTACTGTACAAGATTAGGGATGCCAGGAGTAGTTTAGGAAAACTAGCTTCCCTTGTTAATTGGCAATAAAGGTGCAGAGGCCAGTCTGATCAATACCAGATATTAGAATGATGAATGCCACAGAGCTGAAGTGGAAGTTCATCTCTAGAGAAATCAGACCTCTCGCCTAACAAAGAGAGTCAACCGCTGCCTGGTGAACACTCAGCCAAACTGGCAAGTCTTAATGCAGGCTTTCATTTCAGACTTCTATTTGAATTATTGACAAGGTTTGGCCACTTTATAATAGACCCTGTCAGAAAATTGCAGCCTGTCTGTTTTGGATGTGATCAGAGATAATGTAGAAGGAAGACCCCTCCTTCATCTATCCACAGTTCCCTCCAATGTAATGTTATAACAACACACAATGTTTAACCTATTACACAGCTTTCACTCAACCCCTTAATAATCAAACAATTGACACCAGTATAACCTGCCAGTTCAAACAAATAGACAAATACACTGGTCCAATGCCTAATCTCACACAAAGGTCATTACATATTGATTCAAATCACAGGTGTTAGCACTTTTGGTACGGAAAAAACTGGGATAAAATATGTCCGGAACACTTTTTCTAAAACAATGTCATTAGCACCCTTTCTGGTGATATTCTATGTTTAACAATAAAAAAGGCTGTATTCTGACACCTTGCTTAAGTATTGTTAAGTAAAACCTAAAAAAGTGAAGTTGAGGTGAAGTTGCTGAATAGAGTACACTCTAAATAAAATTCATATTTCTTTTACATAGATTGATTCTAGTGTGTTACAAGAAGTACATGTATATGCATGTTAATCATCTATATGTTATTTGTATATGTAAATTGTACAAACCTTGGAGGTGCCCAGTCATGTCTGGTGGCATCTAACAGAGTGCCCACATATGTCTTCCCACGCCACGTCACATTAATCACTAACACACCTGTGTGACAGAACAAAATTTTTTTTAAAGGCCAAAATAATTATATCGACAAATTTCAGTTAAGGATAAATTAATTTTGAGGACAAAAATGTAAAGCATTGATAAATTTTAAAGACAGATCAATTTAAAGGACAGAATAATTTGAAGGACAGATTAATTAGAAGGACAGATTAATTTGAAGGACAGATTTAAAGGTGAGACTAATTTAAAGGAGACTTAAATATGACAGACAAATTAGTCACTTATAAGGATAAATCAATTTATATTGAAGACGTACATACAAGTAGAGAACACATCAGTGAAATGATTATGAAGACAAAATAGGACTCAGCTGTTAAATGTGTATTAACTTGGAGCATTAGGCTGTTGAAGTAAATGATCACCCTAGACAGTTGCTAATTATCTTCACCATGAGTATGTATAATCATTAGACAGAGTGAACAAAGTTATCACTTTGAGGTTGGGGAACAGTTTGGTGTGATGAGAAATGATAGTGTTAAGAGATAGGAGACTTACAAATCAATAAAGTAGAGTAAACTCTCTTACAATAGAGTATATTCAGTGTCTACATCATAGTTTAATGACCTGTCAAATTGATTGTTCACCGGACTTACTCTGCCCAGCTTCCCAAACAATCACCTTACTGGCCATAAAGAATTCTCCAGATCTTGGCTGGTAAGAGGTTTTGTCAACTGACAAGGATCATTTACTTTTTACCACCCCTTCCCTGTCTCAGTTTGTAATCCCCACATAGAGATCAATTGACAGCTTAAGACACTCTCGACTTGAAAGCTCTCTTACAATACATTGTCTCTGCCGATATGGCCTACTCAACAGGATGTATTTCACACATGTAACCCAGAACTACATGTACCTCCCCCCCCCCCCCCCCCCTCCATAAATACCTTAAACAGGAAAGTAGTTTTGCAAGTCAAAAACTCATCCAATAAAACATAATCCCAGGAAATGGTTTTGATTTCATTTCTTTTTGGTTTCATGCAAAATATATTTATATGTAATGAAGGACCTCTTACAATTTCCCAAAATGTCCAAAAAAATATATAGATCCAATGATACAAACACATTTGATCCAATCCGAGCACAAAAATAAATTAAAACCAAAACTATAGATACAAGCTATAAGAACACAAAGACAGACAACCACAGATCAAATCTTTTGGAAAATTCATTTTGGTTGCCCTCTTTGACAATTGCAAAAGAGAATAACAGCTCAAACCATTCTTCATTTCAATGTATTTGTTGGTCTTACCATTTTCTGTCTCGTGCCAAACAATGCCTTCTAAGGTGACACTGGTCCCTGGTTCACAGGGACCTAGACACTCAGGTTCAGTACTGACACCCACACTGCACATCTCAGTACTCGCATCCTGACAAGATGAAGGATGCACGGGTGATGAAGCCGTCTCAACCTTAAAAAGAAACAAAATCAAATATTGTATTAGGCAATTAAAGCAAAACGTACCAAATAAACTAGAAGCTTACATGTATGTTGGGATCAGAAATACATTTAATCAATGGTGGCAAACACTGCCTTTAAGGACTTACTAAACACTGTTTATAAATAGTATCATTAATCACCATGTACCTTAAGCAACCAAATTATCTAATATTCCAACTAAGCTTTCTAATCACTTTTTATTTATGTCACTGAAAGGTTTAACCAATTTGAATAAATTATTCATGACTGTTCATTCTTCTGTAATACAGGTTCTTAAAAGAGAGAACAAAATCATACATTTCTTTTGGATTTTAGCAAAAGTTTATTTTTAACTTAGTTTTTCCATTTGGGAGAGGGCTGTGTGTTAGAGTATTTACCTACTCCATAAAGAGTTGTACATGTATGCATTGTTAAAATATTGTATCTGTATTAATACTTGTATTGGTTCTTTATATAAATTCATAATGTGTGAGTTGTGTGATATAAATGTTGACACAATAGCTCACTATGTGACCCTATTCCTCAGTGATCACAACCACGAGGTGACTGGGGCTCAGCATTAATTCTAGTTATTTATTTGCAATGAGATTGTTTTCGGTTGTTTTTTTTTCAGATGAGAAACGACATTGGTGCAAATCTTGGGAAAATAATAAGGAAAAAAACTGTAGATCACTCACGTATTTGGACAGATGATGAAAACAGGACATACCCTTAACATAATTTTATATTGATTTTTATCTTGTCTGTCGCCCAAAGATACATTTCATACTTAATCTTAATTAGATAAAAATAATCATTTTATCATCATCAAAGTATCACAAATTGTTAATATTTTCAAAGATTAATGAAGCCACAAGCTGTTGAGTGAAAGAATAAAGTGCTTTGAAGATAAACATATCCTGTAAAACAGATCACCATCAGATCAACTTTTTTCTCTCTCTTATCACTTAGGGTAAAAAAAATGATATCTTGGCTAAAATTTCATGAATATAAATGGGAAAGGTGAAGGCTGTGAGAAATCTGTAGACAAATTTTAACACTGTTTCATTGTGCTTTAATGGAGGTGATTTATGTATGCATGAACGCTTTCTTTTCCTGCCTGCTGCTACAGATTAATGTATTCACTCCAATGTATGTATTAGACCCAGCTATAGACCATATCAGTCATCTCACATGTGATAACCTGGAAGGGGCCACAAGGGGGTAAAAACTGCTTTTAAAGGTGGGGAAGAGAAGGGGAGGGGGTATTATACAGGAATGAAAGGGGCTCTGACAGGGGGTACAAATTCCTTACTCTAACAACACCTGCTGAATTTCCATGTTAAGGGCTTTCAGGAGATCAATGAACCAGAAAGACAACTGAAATTGACAACTTTTTATCTTGAAATATAGTAGTTTCTGTGTAGAAAAGTTTGACAAAAAGACATCTATTCAAATCCCTTTATAATTTAAGGCCATCCAAAATTGTGTGCTTCCCTTGATCGAACCAGTTAGCAAAAACATGCCTACTCAAAAGTTTTTATTCACCTACTGCTGAATGTTTTTTTTTCTCTCCAGCAATAAGAATAGAATTCATAGGTGAACATTTTGTTCTGAAGGTAGTAGGCATATATATGTGTGGCCTTTTATATAATGATATACTTCCTTGGGAATAACAAAGATGTATAAAATAATTTGAAAATATATTTCCAAAAGAAGAAAGCTTTACTTAATCCAACCAACACTTTACAGAGAGGATCGGGTTACACAAAGCTAGCATATTTTAAAGACGGCCTTAAAACAAAAAAAAATATAATTTGTATTTTTTAGAAGCCTGCAGAACATTTTAATATTTAGTTTATTTGTTTTTCTTCGGCTAAAGCATTCTGGCTCAAATCAACATTATTTCTCCCAGGTTGATGACATGCACTTTTATTGATTATCAGAAACAGTGGAGAATTTATTTACAGCTATAGGATTTATTTAAAATAAAACCGCACTATTAACTAGTTGTTTAAACTGGCTTCTGTGACTGAGAGAAAAGAGATAATACTAGTGAATGTGATCAGATGGGAAACCCCAAAGTGTATCTATAGTTTTCTAAAAGATTTTGACAGATAAGCTCCATCTGCCGATTGTCCGCGCCCCCTTCAGAGCCCCTTACAGTGTTACTCTGCTGGGAGAGAAAGCCATCAAGCGAGGGCCCTTGTTGGATGACACGACCTTAATGTAAATCTACATATCAAACAACCTGCTCGTTTTTATATCTATCAAATAATCTTCAACTTATCGAAGAAACGTTGAACGTTGAAATAGTACACTCAATATGAAATCAATGTAATAGAATCCCATTTACTGTGTCAGGGGAAACAGAATAAAACATTGCAGTCATCTTTCAGTGAAGCTAAAAAATCGATCTTCCGCTTCAAACGTTTACAAGAGCCAATTTGAGTGCGTAAAAATCACAGAAAAAGAGTCGTTCACAAATCATGTGCATTAAAGCCTACCTTTTCAACTTTGATTTTCTTCATGGGAACGCCTATTCCGTCTTCAACTTTGGCATTAAATTCATAGGGATCCAAACTGGGTTTAGACGAACAAGGTACCTCACCGGCCTTAGGCTCCGGGCTGGTTGGTAATGAAACATTCCCACTATTAACGTCTAATCCATTAGGGGGGTACATATTTCCACTAACACACGAATTTAAAACACCATTCATTGCAACTTGAGTTTGTCCAGTTGCTTGTATATCACTAGGTTTCACTTTGTCTTTAGCTTTCTCTTTCTTGTGCGTGTTTTTTAATTTGGGTGATTTCTCCTTTTCTACTTGCACGCCATGTTTAGCAGCTTTGTCTGTGGCAGCTAAGCCAGTAGCAGCTGGTGTTGAACTTGGGCCAGCACTCGGAAGTCCACTACCTGGCTTTGTATCCGTATTTCCACTATTACACTTTGAAACCTCACCTTTCACAATTTCATGTTTAGATTCGGCAGATTTAGCTCCAACACTTTTCCTTTTAATTTTCATTTTGAGTCCTTTGTCTACTGTTGCTTGATGTTCGACAGTACTCATTTTCCCACTCTGGGCCGCCTTCAAACACACAGTCTCAGTGCCTACTTCACACCAGTTACTAGCTCGAGAAAGATAACCGCTGGTCGAGCTGCCAGTACTTCCCTTCACTACACTCTTAACGTATCCATTGTAAAGTCGATCATTTCGTTCACTTTCCTCTTCGCTAAGGTCGTTTGGAAAAGTATAAATATCTACACATCCAGCCCGTGTTCTAGACAAATCACTTTCATCGTTGTGGGTAAATCCTAACTGCGAACAGTGAACACGGTTAGTCAGTAATAGTAAGCCATTGTCCACGGTCTTTACTTGCTGGTCGCTTCCCCGAGCAGCTTGGGCACATTGACGAGGGCCGTCTCTCATGAGGCCGCCGCCGACTCAGTCAAGTCAAGCGCCCCAGGGAATTAACTGAAAGAGACAAAAGGGTCGACCATTTTAGGCAAGTCAATCTACAAATTAAAACATTTTTTATATGAACAGTTTGGTCTTGTTCATCAAACCAAAAAAAAAGCAAAACAAAGTTAATAATACCTGCAAAATGTACCCAATAGTTAACAATTGCTGTCAGCCCCCTTAAAAAGCCCCAGTGAAGGGACCAGCTATTACGCCTGTATATACAGTAGATAAATACAACCCATATTATCCACCACACGATCACAACACAAAGGCACTTTCTTGGGCCAGTATAAATCGTTATAGAGAGACGGTAAACTAGTGAAGCAGAACTGAGGAGTGGTATGTAATAAAACCGACTCACTCACAGCTAACTTCAACAAGCCGCCTGAGAACATGTGCTAAGAAAATTTACACTCAAGCAAAAGGTTAAATACGTACTAGTTCATTGGTAAAACTTCCCGATCCAAAACAAAGCACTTGTGGCTAAAACTCGATACATAAGACTTATGCAATCGAGTTGGCTAGATGGAAATACGTCAGCATCTTTGCTGACCAGAATTTCTAGCCTTGTGACGAATACTTGCATGAAGCAGAAAAACACACAAACTGACTGAGATGTCTCAACCAATGAGTGTTCAGGAAACAGGAGAAAAGCCAGTGTTGGGCGAACAGTTGGACATCGAACAAGCTGTTATAGATTTAGCACTGGCTGGCTGGCCCTTCACATGATAGAAAGCGGGTTGATAACGCGATTAGAGGTAGTATCTGTCAGCTTTGACCCCCTCTCTCAGCGGTGTCAGATCACAGCGTGCCACCCGAGCCTGTTCACCCATCAACCACCAGCCGAGCACAGACAAAAGCACTTGGCGGGGTGTCAGATTTAGATAACAACAAATGCGAGTGTTTATCGGTCTGCTGTAATAAGAGGTTCTCCCGATACTTTTTTTTATTCAATAGCAGAATTAATCTTGCCTTTGCAATTAAGCCGGGTAGCAGTAAGGAGAACAAAGCCGCTCGACGTGTACATACAGCGTGTACACTAAATCATCGGCTTTTCCACACAATATCCTATTTGTACATTGGCAGAGACTGCTAATAAGCTACATAAACAAGGTTAATTTGATTAATTACACCACTTTCCTTCAAACACAAACACACATTCATAAACCATATATATTTATATATATATATTTATAAACACTAAAACACACGGGCACAGGGAAAATCTTCTTGTCTAAAATATATATTATTACACATGTACACAGAAGAATAAAAGGGCTGACAGATAACACATATACACCCCCCCCCCCCAATCGACCACTCAATACAAAATAAAATGATTATCAAGGAAAAATGTCCCCAGGTCTAGGGGTATCCTTCAAAAAGGCCAAATCAAAAACAGGATTGTCTTCACTTAGATAATATTGTATGTAGGTTGAAAGAATAACCAGATATTCTGCTGCAGCCATGCAATTGCTTCACATTTTACTAATTAGCAGTAAATAGAACATTTATCATATATGCTCAAATCCTATGCAAAAAAATAAGATATAAACTCACGTTGATAATATCTTTTAGAATTACCTTAAACTCGGCGGATGTTGGCAGGAAAAAAACATCCACAGTAAGTTTCAGTTGATGACAGGGTAGTTTGTGCTGGTGATCTTTATTACAGCTAAAGTTGGCACGACCGGACTTGGTCACAGAGGGAGGGGAGTTTTGAACGAGCAATGGGGTGTCCCTCGTGAACTTCATACCACACGATAGACAATCTAAATCCCATGAATAGCCGAGGGGCCCCGCAGGGGATTTCAGTCATCATCTGCAAAGACAAGGTCAAACTGAAATGTCAAACATCCTTCATATTTCTGTTATCCATACATCTAATATAGCATATGCAAGTTCTCTGCTATCCGAGTCTGGAATATGATATCAAACGATTCTTTGGCGAAAATAACGACGATGGAAATGTTAAAGTGGCATGAGCTGCCAAAATTCACACTTTTTCCATAATTTCTGAGCGTCACAATCGTAAGAGGCTTTCAAGGCCATCGAAAAACTAAATGATTGGCGTTCGAATGAGGAAAATCGATACAGTATGTGGCCTGTACGAACCGAAAACGTGTTCGAAAAGTAGACAAAATTTAAATAACCGGGACGACCATTCATTTATTCTAAGCGAAAGTTAGTTCAACACAATACTTTATCGTACATTTTCGAGACTAGAAGCACTAAAAAGCTTCTGAAGTATACGTCTTCAGAAAAATAGCCAATAATTTCAACATTCTGTTTTAACGTCAAAATATCAACATTTTGGCAGCTCATGCCACTTTTTAGAGGATAAAAAACGTTTAGTTTTCAGACTAGATTAGGCTACGACAGGTCCAAAACTTGACTTCTTCAATCCCACACTGTCTTGTAATTAGGCATACTAAAGCATTCGTGGACTTCAGATTGTATTCCCTTTTTATGGAAGAAAATCATTCATGTTATTTTGTGGTTTGGATACGGAAGCGAGATAAACGAAATCGGCAGCACGATGATTATCAAAGGGATTACCATTTTGTGTTTAATACTACATATTTGTTTGTTACATTTCTGTAATGACAAGAGCTATATACAGCCCGTTCCTTTATAAAATATCGAATAAATAGTATGAGAAATATGAGGCAACAATATCCATTTGGAGAGTACTTGGGCAGCGCATGGGGTCGATAAGTTGAGGCAGAAATGACACACATTAACATGTTCATTTTGTCGGAAATGCCAGTTGTCTGATAAATCAAATCATTCCCAATCACAAGTGTCAACACAAAATATGCATGACTCAAGTTTTGCAAATGTCCTTCTTGATTCCCAAAACACAACACGGCCGTATCGACTTCGTTACACAATTACGCGTAATTTCAACCTAGCATCACGATTGATTATTTGGTGTTTACGGCGGGCTCTACATTATTTCACTTACAACGTAGCATCAAAACTTCTATAAGGTTTCTTTCAAGAAATGTAAGCCTGCCTGGTATATATGATTGATTGATTTATTAATTGATGTTACGCGCCTTGCTCAAGACTGTTCCTTTACATGTTCGTCGACTTTCTGGTGATACCTATATGTATATGACAATCCAGATAAAAGCCCGGAAATGTTGTTGTTGCAGGCTATTGATGTTACACCCCAGAAGTAAGATTTCCCCAAATTAATTTGGTGGATCCGTAGCCGATGGATGTATAAGAGGACAATAAATATTGACTTAATAGTGAGTTCATCTTCACTTTTCAAACTTTGCAAGTTGTTTTAATTTCATATGACATACACAATACGTTTTAGTAGCATATATATTTCCAACCTTATTATCTTCACCTATGAATTCATAGGTTTACTTTATTACACCAATTTATGATGGGGTATAAAGGTCTAAATGATATATCTCTTTTTAACACAATTAGAAACTTGTCTCCGTGGTTATTTTAGACAAGAAGATTTTCCCTGTGCCCGTGTGTTTTAGTGTTCATAAATATATATGGTTGGACATTTTCTCATAGATATAAGTATATTAAAAAGATCTGTAGCTATTTTAGGACGCAGATATACTCTTCTCGAGCTGCCATTATACTTCAAAGAAGGCTAAAATACATTTCAGTCCTAAACCGCACGTGCACAGCTCTACAGACATACGGAATAAATTGGATTTCATTTTTACAGCTCATGTCACTTAAAAGTAAGAGTAAGTAATGTCATATAGTAAACATATATGCCTAAATTTATAGTTGTTCAGTTCGTAAATCTTTTGTCGCTTTAGTCAGTTGTTTCAATGTTATGTAAAGCGGACCTGCCGATAAGGCCTCCATGTCATCTTTAATAAAAAAAATCTCGTTTATTTCTAACTCGCCGCAATCATGCTGACAATAAATAATTCTGACAACGTGTAAGTTAAACCACAACACGATTAAATAGTGGAAAGTCGCGCAGTCCACGGGGAGTTTGTGTTAATTCCGGCCTCCAGCTGCCACACTCTACTTTACAAGCGGTTATTGAACAATAGTTACGTCATAAAACCAGAGCGTGTTAAATGTACCCATTACAGGCTTTTCTACACTATATAAGATTTAAAGGCAATCTTTTCAACTAATTTTTTCATAGATTTCTCTGTCTTTGTTTTGTCCCGTTCCTGTTTTTTTTATTTCAGGTCAAACCATACACATGAATAGCAAGTGAAAATGACACAAATATTCACTTTGAAAAGTGACATGAGCTACCAGCATACACATTTTTTCGACAAAGCAAAATTAAGAAATTATCAGTTATTTATTGAACAAGTGTCAATAAGAAGCTTTTTATGGCGACATCACATTCCATCTTAACGGCAGCCGAACAAAGACAATGTAACTCCTATAGCCCGAATTAAGAGCTGACTGTTAATTAAGCTAAATTGTCCGCAACAATAAACAAGAAGTTCATATCACCGAAGAGCCTTTATGATCTGTTAATTCTCAACCTGTTTTTAGATAAGCTGGGTCCATGCAGGCAGATGTTTCTCTCTGTTGTATCAGTGAAGACTGGTTGGTTTTAAAGAGATCAACACTGGGCTCTACGTTTACTATCGATCCATCAGAAACCTTACCAATTCTGAAGCAAGCCAATAACATCCTATATCCAAGTCACATTAATCATTTACACCAACCAGACCATATTGAGCAATTATTGCACGGCCATTTTATTCAGGTCAGCAACTGCTATCATATACCAACAGTCCTTCTGTTATAATTAAACTTTTCACTGCCAACTCTTCTTCACATAGACCTATATAAATTTACTTGAACAGGTGTTTTAAAGCTAACTGGAAAGACAATTTAGAAGTCAATTTAAATTATTGTAAGATAATGTTTTGGTTTAATTATTGTTATAGTGTTCCATAAGCATACTAAAACCAATAAATTTGAGGTTTTTCAATGTTATGCAAAACGTACGAAATGAGACAAGGAGTGTTTAGAAAAACGAAACTAAGGTTATCCCTTATCTATGGACATGGTAAATGTCTTGGGTATAAAACCTAGAAGATGGCACCAGGAACCAAGCGTATTCAAATGCTCACTACAATTTCCCTATAGTCAGAGAGACGTCAATATATCTCCGACTTGAAACTCAAAGGCTATAAAAGACCACTTAAATACAGGAAGGACTTTTTCTGTAAACAGGCATACTGGTATGACAGTTTTTTTGTGTTACACTGACACTTCTGCTTCGGAAAAAGTTAGTTGAAACAAAATTAGCTAAAGTTTCGATATTTTTACCAAGAAGAACAAAATAAGGGCTTTCTGCTGATACCCAGTTTAGGGGTGTACGCTACAGGGCCATTTTGTATAAGCGTTAAACATGCTTCACTGCTTTCTGAATTTTGTCACATACCAGTATTCTTTTTTAGCACACATCTTCTTTTGATAATAGGAATTCATAAAAAAAAGTTCGAATTTTGTCTGCTCATGCCCCTTTAAACACAAGTGAATGATTTTTAGTAAGATTCTTTATCACTAGTAAATTGCCTTTCTGTTAAAACATCAGTTCTAAAGGTCACGGCGGCAAAGGTGTCTTAAAGACGAATATACAGTGCCGATCAACGCTGAGCCAGATCAAACTCATTAATTACTTGATTATTTATGAAATAAGCATGTGATCAGGCCGATTGAATACATCCCTTATATGGAAGTTCCGTATTGGGAAAAGAGTGTAGTAGACAGGTTATATCTCCTAACAGCAAGAGATTCCACTAACACTCTCCCCCTAAAGCTTTAATGATATTGATCACGAATTTCCCGGCAAATGAACCGTCATTGCGGGTAATGCGATTCCACACGTACGTTGAGACATCAATAAATTAGAGAAACTCTATCCACATGATACTGCCGATATCCAAGAAAACAGCATAATTCTCCGAGAGCCATTGTCCCAGTGGAGACAACCGCCTTCTTAAATCTAGCCCTTGGTTGGGTTAGTTTGTACCGCTTCTTAATAAGACGGTCTGTTTGTAGAACCAAACATAATGAAAAGCGACTCACAAAGGCTTGTCTCCGTATGGAGCGATGACTACGAAGACTTATAAATGAGAGACGCCGGGCGATATTTATTCCCCATCCCACCATATAGGCTTTTAGATTAAAAAAACTCCAGTCTTTATTCCTTTAAAGAGCAAGGTAGAATATTTTGACGCAATATCAAAGCCACTTTTCTAAAAGGAATTTAACGAGTGATATCAGAAGTCCATTGATAGACTTCTGCTGATATATGTTCTAAACGCTTTTAAATCGGGAAACATTTAACCTGCATGGTTAACCGTCATATAAATAGATAAGAAATGGCTTAAGCTTTTTTTCTCTCTAAACAAATAAGTTTCCTTCCCGAAACTCAGACTTATTTAGTGGATTTATTAAATTATAATCTAAATGTTGTTTCTGTGGTCACATTGATACAGCTGACGAATGAGAACTGTTTATACCTGATAATTAGACATACTTAAATACTGCAAGAGAATTAAAAAAACACTTATCAAAACCAGGATACATTGATATAACACACATCTGCAAGAGGATTTTCGTTTTTTTTGGGAGGAAGTAAAAACCACCGGCGGAATGCCTATGGAAAAAGTGAATTTAGACAGTTTTATAATGATTTTTTTCGTCCGTTTTGTCTTAGACAAAATTAAGAAAGAGAGATAAATAAAAAAACAAGAACAGCGAACAGACTTGGTGACCACTTGTGTTTGAAGAGGAATCGCCCATGGAAAGCTCTATGCAATTATCTGTGGCGACTTTTCGCGTGATATTGAAAGCTCTTGTTTCGCTGGAGGCCTGTGGCTTGGATTGGGTATTACATGTTTAAGTCTGCTGGCCGTTCTGTGTACTTGGTAATGGATGATCAGAGCCTGGGGAACATGTCAGATGAGACCACCTCCTGTTCCACGGCTGTACAATCAATATTAGTCTTAACTCCTCTAATGTACGGCCCAGCACACAGAGACTGGACAAAAATGAGAAAAACAGCAGGTACAATAAACTTCTTCCAACAGACAGTTAGCAAAGAAGAAATACCTCAGAACATAACTCGTGGGGACACTTGCACTCAAGACTATAAAAAAACATACACACAAACAACCAATATACCCCCCCCCCCCCCCCCCTTCCTGAATAAAACGGAAAATTTTAAATCAGGCTTTCAATTCACAATATATGGCAACAAACTGAAAGTTTGACAGATATTTACTAAATGTATTTGGTCCATACAGACGCCCCTAAATGATATCAAGACACGCGATCGTGAGTAAAAATGAATTAAGGATAAGATAGATTAATATTAGATGAGGTTATTAAAAACAAGAGGCCTTCAATACATTAGCCAGGTCTATTATAGAGATAGCCTGAATAAATTATGAGAAATAACATATATTGACATTATAAACAATACATCATCCAATGACACTTAACATTATACAGAAAGTTATGTAGGAAAAAGCTTTGTTCTTCTTGTCCTAAAAAAAATGCATTATAAATTGGCCCTTGAAGAATGCAAAGCTCTCTATGAAATTTGGCTGGGTTGAAGAGAAAGGAAATGAAGAAGTGAATTGGGTAGAGGGAGCCTTGTCAGAGGTAACCAAATAGGGCTGTATGACCAGCTTGACAGCTCACAAATTAATTCGCTTATTGTACAAGGCAGGAAAGAGGTTAACAGTGAACTAAGGTAGAAATCAATTGAGAGAAGCTTGCTTGTAGATCATAGGGGGAAGTGTATAGTCAGAGAAAGCCTGGCAATAGTGCTTCTGGTTGGACGGGTAATCAATAAACCGTCCGTTTACTCAGGCTATGACACACAGGGTAAAAACACCATTGTCTAACCAGTACGCCAATAAGACAATGGAGTACTACAGAAGGAGAGTGTCAAACAATGCTATTTGTGCGAACATGTCTTTTTGTAAGATTGTCACTTATTAAATTGTTGTAAACTGTCTCACTGGTCTACAGTTCCTGTTGGGTTGAAATATGTGGACATTAAAACAGCCACCAGAAATCCCAATGACGCCTGGCTGTGCAGACAATCCTATGGGATTTAAACATTCACTCTATAATTCAGCCGACGAACACATGCTACATGTAGTTCAAATAACCATGAAGAACAAACCAATAAAGATTAACTTTGAACATGGCATTGTATGTCAGTGAGGTTCCATACATTGTGCTTTAATGCCTTAGCCTATATCATGTATTAAAAGGCAGATTGGTAGAGGTATCAGTATAAACCTAAACAGCTTTGTCTCCAAGACATAATCATATAGAGGTTCCAATGCAGTAAATAATGAATGATCTTCTACTAATAGTCTTTCAATTATCCCATTTAATACTGGGGTGGGTAAAAATGGATGAAAAACATAAATGTGAAAGTCCCTGGTATCATATTGTAAATATTTGGAAAATGTCCAATATAAAAACCCCTGCTGTAATTATTAGTTCATAATTAAACTAGGTTAACATATGACTGCCCTGGTTATGTTGTGTTACTGATTTATAAATTATCCCTCTGGTACCACCCAGTGTGGGTTTGCTGTAATAAAGAATTGAATTGGTTATTTGGATTTTGTTACATTTCTAAAAGCATTTTTTTTCAGTCTTTTTCATTTCACTGCCAATCATATAGTTTGTCAAGGCTCAAACCATGGCTTTTATTCTTTTGACAATAAGAATTTATGGAAAAAGTGGGAATATTGGTAGCTGAAACCCCTTAAAACAAATCAATTTATGTATTTAAACTATACAGCTGTATTTCTAAAAGCAAACAAGTGGGTATACTACAACAGTTATGAGAGAAGCCCCTCTAGGTTAAGTCCTGTCACTTTGTTAACACACTAGCTTAGCAGGGAGCAACACTAGATGTGCCATATATATTGATGTAAGCTTTCATGACCCTCGGTGAAATATAAAGCTATAGTATATACATGTGTGAGCATGTGTTTTGGGGGCGGTGACAAATTTTAAGATTTGAGTTGTGAAGAAAGCTGTTAGCATTTAACCTCGACAGTTGTTTAGGGCAGTTGTGGAGTGCCAATATATCCAGTTCACAGTTGGTACAATTGGACACAGTTTTATCATGGCAGTTTTCGATGAATATTGCTAATCATCTCATTTCAATTAGATTTTTCATAAAAGCCACAACACAGGCTTTGATTGCATGTGCTAATTTAAAAAAAAGAAGATAGGCCGACATTAATATATAAAAAATGACTGAAGACTGATTCAGTATTGAGTGATTTGTTTGTTAACTTTCACTCACACTGTAGATACCATAGGTTTAGTTTATTACAACAATCTATGGGCTATAAAGGCCTAAATGATATACCTCTTTTTAACACAATTAGAAACTTGTCTCCATGGTTATTTTAGACAAGAAGATTTTCCCTGTGCGCGTGTGTGTTAGTGTTCATAAATATATATATCTGTTAGATGGCAGACTGCAGTATGAACATTTTTCTACTTTTGGGATCCACCAAGCAAATAAATTAAAACATGGATTCCATATGAGGTATTGTACACAGGAAATGAAACATCCTATAAAAGTATGAAATACATTAAATGAAATGTAAAATAAAATATTACACATGCTACATTCAGTCACCAAACTGTTCTTACCATTTTAAATACTTAAATAAACCAAATACGAACACAGATAAGTGTTAACAAATTATAATTTATAAAGATTAAAATTATTTAATTTAACATTGTCTAGTTTCCTTTAGGTTTGAAGAACTGTTTAAGCTTAAAAATATTACGCAGAATTTCTCCAAAGTATTTTCTAAAATAAAACTATTTCATTCTTAGGAGGGGATTTATAAACCAACATGATAGAGCTATTGATAAAGCCTGTAAGCATGTATGACTAGATATATTAGTTAATAATGAGGATATGAAATGTAGATACATGTTATTAATTCAGTGTATATGATAAACAATCCATCAAGGTGGTGGTTTATTTAGAACTCTGAACCTGTTCACCTGCCATTGGAAAGCCTGTTTAAACAGGTCATATTTACAATTACAGCTTAGGCTAATTATAATCACTCAGCTTGAATGACATTCATCCATCTCTTAGTATACACTACTACTACATTACATAGAACTTTATGTTTGCACTAATTTCGTACGCCAGTTTTCTGTATTTTCTTTATCTTTTTTTTAGCAAAATGTTAGAAAAATGAGAAAAATATTTTCCTTCTTATGGGTTTAAGAAAATTGAAAATGGTTATGTTTTATGCTAAATTACAGCTTGCAGTGCATAATGATTACTGAAAGCAAATTATTTGAAGGAATTAAATTTTGTTCTGATTTAATGATGTTATTAGACTTGAATATATGTTGAGGAGACCTAGATGTTTAGAGTATATATGTCTGTGACAAGGGCTAATTTCCCTTCTAAAAGCATGAGACTGAATCCAGCATACTATCAGATAGAGACTGGGTTAGACCAGGCATGTAATCCACTATGTGAAGGAAGAGAGTTAGTCAGACATGGAATTCCTATTACTGGAGATGTAATAAATCAGACCAAGGCTTGACATGGAGGCTGTGTAATTATTTCTCATCAGGAGATAATTATCAAATATCAATGTGTCAGTGTCTCAACTACAACTTACTACATATCCATGGTAATAAACTCTACTTAACATGCATCACAATAAGTCTAGCCATTCACACATCTTTCTGAGTGATTAATAAACAGATGAGTGAAAGCAATACTTACTGTTATAGAAATACTCAAAGAAATCTCATGTTTAAAATGAATTGTTTGGCTCTGTGTTTTTGTAGTTGGGAAAACCCAGTTTTACTGGTTAATACTATGTGTATTAGTTTATGGAGTTTTCTAGAAATTTTCTGATTCTATTGTTTTTGTAACTCTTCTGTTTCCTATCTTCCTGGAGACCTATTATTAGCCATGATGTATTTTCCTCACTTCACCAGCTGACCCACAGCTGTTTACAATTTAGCTATGTTAATCAGGATATGAGCCTGTCTTGTTTTTCATTGTAGCCATGGTTTCTTCTAGAAGATTAAATTTTATTATTTGTTTATAGTTATCAAAATTCACGTTAATATGTTATAATAATCTTGTTCTTGAATTTGTAAAGGTCTATTTATTGGACGCTATACATGTATTTGTATTTCAGTATGCTATGGCAAATGACTTTCAGCTTATTCTTATTTGGAGTGTTATATTATATTTGGCCTGCGAACTTTTAGCAGTATTGCAGCCATAGTCGTGATCTGTGAAATCTTTTATTTGGGCATACTATTTTACTACTATTCCTACAAGTGAAGTTCTCAGACTACAGTTTTCTATTTTGGAACTGTTAGTACTTAATTTTTAAACTAAGTCATTTTGATAATTTGTATAATATTTGTTTGTAAATAGTTCTTCAAACATAAATAACATTTTTTACATAAAATCTGCTGGTCTTCTGTTACTTGTTCGTAAAATGTTTTGTCTTGTAATAAACAGTCAATAAATTTATTTATCATGCAATAAATCAGGTACATCAAGATGAAAATAATCAAGTCTAACATGTAAAATGGAAATCCCATGCCCACCAATCAAATTGGCCTTTAAAAAGATTATTTTTATTTGCTTCTGTTTAAAATGCTTGGCTGAATTGGCTTTCTAAAAAAAAGATTTGGTTTAAGCAGACACCATTCAGAATTTAACTGGAATTTTGAAAAAAGTTTAAAAGTTTTATTTTAACTTCTCCCCTATGGACACCCCCTCTTCTCCCTGTTATCAGTTCACTGAGCCCCCTTTGTCAACAGCTGCCTAAAGAATGGCCTTATCTTAACACCAACCACTTGTCATGAATACTGCCCATTATGCCAACCAGAGCTGTATGAAGTCAAATAGCTATCATTATCAACATGCAACATACCATGAAGAGCATAAACAAAACCAAAAATGAACAATTATGAAGAGTTCCATTTCTAAAAATCATTTTATTTCCAAATAAATTCTTATCAAAAACCCACTTTTCACCATAAAATGTTCTATGTTGTTCTCAAGATTATTTTATTTGTATACTTGTATTCATATTATGAAAATGGGGGGGGGGGGGGGGGGGGGTGATGAAATATTTCAACTATTAAAGTGTGTTGTATTAAGGCCATATGAAGATTTTATAACATTGCCAACTCATTTTGTGCAATCCTTTCAGAGTCAAAATCTGAAGAATGATGTTACATGTACATGTATATTACAATTTTTGTAGAGTATTCATTTCAAAAAAATAAGAAAAACTATATATTTATGAACACAAAAACACACAGGCACAGGGAAAATTTTGATCAAAATAACCATAGAGACAAATTTCTAATTGTGTTAAAACAGGGGTTATGTCATTTGGACCTTCATGTCCCATCATAAGACATTGCTGTAATAAACCAATGATATTTCATTAGGTTGACGACAGGCAGGAGAGCTTTCAAAAACATTTTGTTATATATTGACAAGGTCGTACAGATCTTTATTAATGGCAAGAATAATGGTAAACTGAGATTAAACAAACATGATCAACAGAAAATAAAACGAAAATTTAAATTCCATCAAAAATGTCTAGGTAGATGACAAAGAAGTTAAAGCCCTGGCCAGTGGATCTTTCAAACTGTAGTTGAAGATATATTTATGCTGTGGGCTGGCCAATTCATGTTTAGACCCCACTATAAATATGAAATGTATTTCTACATTTTACTTTGATAATTGTCCTGGCTTTTCAAGTTTGAATCTACATGACCATTTATTAATCCTCTGAATTATCTAATTCTAAACAAACATTGGATGTTAAGAGATGGCAGGTGTAGTGTGTTGTGGTGAATAGAGATAAAGGAAGCTTTTAAGTGAGCTAGTCCAAGGAGGGAGTGTGAAAACACACACCTGTCAGTAATCAGGGACCCAGTTTGACACCTACACACAGTACTATAGACATTCTTAACATTATACTTACCACATATACATGTTATGTATTATTTAGGTATATTCATTATAATTATGAATACTAAAACACACAGACACAGGACTAATCTTCCTGACTAAAGTAACCAAGTTTCCCAAGGGACAGCATGTCCAAGTCTAATGCCAGATAAATGGTTGGCGGCTCTGTCAGAAAAATACTTTAGACATGCTTTTATTGAACTGCATCTTCATTTGTGGTTGTTACATATAAGTCAGTAACAAATTTGAATAATTTAATTATCATCCACGTTTTCTTTATATATTTCAGAACACTAAAACACACGAGCACAGGGTAATCTACTTGTCTAAAATAACCATGGAGACTGGATATTTAAGAAGCACATATTATTGGCCATTCATACAAATGAACACGCCTATAAGCTAAAACAACCAACCATATTATTTTTTAACACTATTACACACGGGCACAGGGAAAATCTTCTTGTCTGAAAATATACATATATATTATTGGCAGACCAGAATAACCATTGATCCCCTCAACATAGACTTCTATGTATATAAATATTACATTTTTACAGCAGAAATAGATTAGCCAATAGAAAACTAACAATTGAACAACGTCTCATATATAATGGAGCCGAAATCACTATTACAGTGTCATATTGGAATTCTATCCAGGCAACAACGAGGTATTAGGCCGTTTCAATGACACATAGCGTTTGAAACTGATTTCATCAAGTCCTCATAAAATGTTCCATACGGCTTCATCCCAGCATACAAACAATGAGATAGAAAACATCTCAACTGCAGAATCATTTAATTTAGGTTAATTGCTCATGTATAATAATACCAATTCACATCCAATATTAATATTAGTTGTACTCGTCAATGTTGACTTGTACAATACATATCCATATTGTATGTGTTCATTGAACAATCTCATAATAATATGACAATGAGTTCACAGATGGTCTTAACATTACATGAACCTATCAAATTGAAACAATTGTAGCAAATGATAAATTGGTTTTGGTTTTTAAAACTTCAAAATCTGTGCCTAGATATTCAAGATTGTGGAAAAAAAAACATGAATATGAAGCAATGAATGTCTAAAACAAAAACACTGAAGCCAAAAACCATACACACTAAAGTAATCTGTTTTATTTAGCCCAAAGATACTAATCCAGGGTTGTGCTATGCTATATAATACTGTATTAAGTTTACTCTGAGTCTAATTTAGTCGGGTCATGTGACCATGTCATACCTAAATTCCTTTGTTACGCTACACATTTAACCCTAAGCTTAAAACACCTTAGTGAAACCATGCTCAGAAAATTAGCTCTAAAATGTTCAAGATTTATTCATGGTGTATAGAGTTACTTTCAGAAATGAGATTCAAACAGTATACAGATACACTATTAGAACACACATGCAAATTTGAACAAAACATTTTTCAATGTTTCATTTAAGTGATCACTTACAAGCACTTCAATCGGATTAATAAATAAAAAAGTTAATTACTTTTTCATGATAAGAAAAGGCTTTAGTCAAATCCTCCTAACGTATATGAATGCTAATGTGGGTATTGAGAGGACACAAAGTAAATGAGGCATTAAACAAACTTATAAAGCAGGAAATCTAGACAAAGGTTTTAACATTTAATAGGATAGAAGTTAGTTTTAAGTTAGGTTGACCGGCTTTGGACCAGCATGATCACAACCAGTTGAGTTAAAGTCTACATTTGTCAGTTATGTATTTTCCCAGGGTGCTTGGTGGTATATAAAGAGAGTGAACTAACTAACTAAGGGCTGAGGCAGAAAGGCCAAAGGGGATTTAAATCAGCTTGTAAAGGCACTATTAGTTGTTATAGAGAGGAGTAAGTGAAGCATATAGAAACCCAATCTGTCAGTGAGAGAGAACAGGGATCATCTGGTACTCCCAGAGTAACACACAGAGTTAATAAGCCATGTCTGTAGGAAGAGCACAAATTACAGATCTCAATAGAAATATATGTTTATGAACACTAAAACACAAATCTTCTTGTCTAAAATAACCATGGAGACAAGTTTGTAATTGTGTTAAAAAGGGGTATATCATTTAGTCCAATAGAATTATTTATATATATGATTGTCCTTAAGTCAAAGACAACATATTTATTTCTGAAATGTCTCCATGAAAATACAAAAAGGAAAACTTTATCTTGATTTCGAAGTATGTTGATAATAATGCCAAACTTTAACCTGTGTCTTGGGTTAAAAAGATGGTAATATCTTATGTTAGGCTATGTTATTGAGGACAAATTTTTTTCAGGCTAAAATACATATTTTCCAATTCTAAAAATGCACTATATATCCTAAAAAAAAATGCCACGCATTTATGTAAAGTGGCATCAGCTGCCAAAATCCAGACCATATCATAAGTTTTGATTATTAAGGGAAGTTCAGCATTTAAAATACATTGAAAAACTAAAATACTGATACTGAAATGAAAAAAAAGTAACCAGCCAGTAACTCTACAGTCTATAAATATATATATGTATTTTTGTATGATAGTTTTGAACACATCTGTAGTCAAGCTGATTATGGCTCTGTAAATATGTAATCTTGGTATCTTACACCCTGTTGATTAGACCTGTACAAACATAGTTTTGGTCAGTGACAGGGGTCAAAGGTATGTTTAATGTCCTCCCCCACCTGCCTTTAATACCCTCAGATAACTCATACCTCCATGTCTTGTTCAGTTACTTCTGGGGGAGTGCATAGAGAGTCAGGTTGTTACATGTAAAATACAGTCATTCAGAGTTATAGATTTGTTTATAGTATATCATTGATCAGTTATTAGAAAATAAAGAAGACTGTGTGTGGTGTTTCATTTGTTGGCTTCCCAACCCTCGCTTTTCCACATTGATCAAGATAGAATGAATACTGGTGTATGTAGATCCACTGGTATAAAGGAAAATTGGATGATATGTCTGGGAGGATACTGTAGACCTTTGGAGGCCAATCAGTGTATTGATTACCCGTCTCTGTGATCAATGCTTCAATTCCACAATAGACATTTTAAGGTCTGAATCATGTAGCAGATCAAGTTTACTGTAGTCGACAGATTTGTTTGACATGCCATGAAAAATCTATTGCTCTGCACATTTCCCCCATTATTAACCAGTATATAGTTCAATCAGTACAAGAAAAAAACAATTTGTTTCTTTTTATGTCAGAAAGTCACATTTATAGCACCTTTCTGTATAATATTATGGTTTAAAATTCAATTTATATTTCTATACAAAAA
Organism: Lepidochitona cinerea; assembly: GCA_963971465.1. Classification (NCBI taxonomy): domain Eukaryota; kingdom Metazoa; phylum Mollusca; class Polyplacophora; order Chitonida; family Tonicellidae; genus Lepidochitona; species Lepidochitona cinerea. Next base: position 14,442,022 of record OZ020552.1, on the reverse strand, counting down.
TACCACATATATCAGTGGTCAAATTGGATTTGGATCAAGTGTCAAAACAATATCATGTATGAGCGAACAAACTCTGAATAAATCTATGTAATAAAAAGAGGAATACCACAGGGAGCATAGATGTATATAGATTAATCCAGCAGATTTATATGATCCCATAAGCTGGGTATCTATGTTACCAATGTAGGTAAGGAGATTGTTAGAGCACTCACACACATTCTCCACATACTTCATGAATACATCATAACAACAGCCTCTATTCCCAGCATGTTAATTAACTGCCAGGCAAAACAATGACAACTGAAACCTACAATCTGTTTTGGCAAGACAAACAAAATACAGCATCTTTCTCGAGAAACATCATTATTTTCATTAGTTAAGTACTAGACTACTAGTATACATTTTTGGTGTCAATTACAGATATTTTTTTTTTTCGACAGTCGATTCCCTTTGCCCGTATGTTTTAGTGTTCATAATATAAATGTATGCATACAGTACTGTATGTACATGTACATCCGAGTTATTTCTTCGTAGGTTTTTTAAAAAAAATAAGATCCACTAAACAATTCTATCATTATATTTCATAAAAAAAAATCCTCACATTTTGGACCAGATATGCCAATTTCTGAGCCCAGGTTACGTGTATTTGACATCTCTTTCTCCTGTAGTCAACATCTCATTCTGCTGTAGTCAACATCCCATTCCCAGTAAAGTGACAATTGCTTCTTCTGCCCTTGAAAAGGACAAAATTTTATTAGAAATACATGATTTCAAACCAAACGGTCCACCAAATTTGAGGTAATATAAACAATAATTATGAAAATATCACAAACAAATGTTCTGATATCTGCTCTGATAACTTGTAGCATGTTAGTAAAAACCCTACTCCCTTGAAAAGCCTCACTATGATATTTTTGTTGAAACCTAATAGCTTTCCACATTATAAACATTGACTGACACACTACAAAGATATTCCATTTAACTGTAGGTTTACATCAACCCAGTTCAAAATTAATTTGATACATTTACTTTAATCTTTATACATATACTAACTTATATTTGTAAAGGGTCAAATATTACATTGGGCTGGTTGACAGCCCATGGCAGGTTAATTAAAAAGCTGGGTATAGTTGTAAATGTTTAATCTTACAATGAGAGTGACATTCTGGTGAACTTAATTTGAGCATTTTGAATATAAAATTCTACTAATGATAAAAAATTAAAGACAACACCACGTCCTCAGTTGTTTTTAACACGTTTAAAGAGAGTTTCAAACATTTCTTATAAAATTCTAATCGCAATAATGATAACATAGTATTGTTAATTTGTCAGTATTACTAACAAGTTATTATGAAATATAGCCATCTCTGATGTACAGAAATAATAACATTACTAGACCTCAGGTCTCTATATGAGGTAATCATTTACAATGTAAAGTTTTCTTGGTCAAGTCTTGGTATGTTCATAGTTGAACTTTTAAGGTAGATTCAATCCCTCTGTCAATACACATTTAAAAAAGGTAGATTCAATCCCTGATGTTGGCAAAACATTTAAAAAAGCGTCTCATGTTCATTATGACAAAACCTTGTTGTGGAAGATTTGGGCGGTCCTTTAAAATACGACAGGGATATAACCCAAATGTGAGTTTTTTAAAACTATTTTGGGGGGATCAAATGCGATGCATAAAAAGTTTTGGTCGATTGTGTTGCTTACATTAGGAGAACATCTGAGAAAAATGGTGTGATTCTAATGATTTTCATCATGACACATCCTCCAACTCTGTTGACCACTAGTCTAAAATATGTTGAGTGAATTGAAGTCCAGGTATTCTTACAAAATGGCTATTGTTTTACTTTGGAGTCAGAAACCCTGACTTAGTGGATTGAAGTTATTCTGACATGCCCACACAGGTTTCTTCAATATGACATGTTGTGGGCGGATCCAAATAACTTCAATCCACTCAACATATTGTTGGCCACACATCATCAATATATTTTGGCCATATCTCCAACTGGATACAGGGTTTCGTACCCACCCTACCGTAAGGTTAGCATCAGTGGACAGTCGTGAGACACGGACAGTAGTGAGACACAATATCCATTTTCATATTCAAAATAACCATCTGCCTTTCAATAGCTTATTCTAGAAAAAGAATATAAGAAATACGTCTAGCGGTTGGTTTATTTTTCATACCAACCGTGTAGTCAAGTCCATAGACTGCACATGAGCGTCCCTAAAAGTGTCACTATTTGCAATAACATTTCATTTTCCAATCGGTCCTTCACTGGTTATTTCACAGCTGCATGTTGATACCTTGTTAAATAACAAAACAATAGCAGATGTTTGTCACTAATTCAAAACTGTGAACATTTTCTGCTTACATGCCTTCAGTTTGGCGAAAAACAAAAGCTTGGTGATGTTGGCAAAACATTTATAGTTCAGAAGAGCAACCATTGTTGCATTTCAGGGGAAGAGTATGGCCAATTCTCACGTAAAGTGAACAAGTTATTGGCAGCAGCTGAGCTCCCTTTCCCCTGCAGCCAACACAGCCTAGCTGGAGATATCCAAACTCTGTGGCCAAAGTATAACTATAGGCCTACATTTGATGATGTGGTCAGTGTTGGCCACTAAGTGGACATTTCGAGCTGACAGTGTAACACAACCTTACATGAAACGCTTAGGTAAATAAACCAAAAAGTATATCTTCACTTTATTTAGGCAATGTTTATTTGAATTCTACCTGTAACAGCTATTTTGACATTTTGCTTTTACTTTCTTTAGGCCTTAGGGCATAGTTTTGACAGTGCAACAACAACAACTCAAAACGTCAAGGACTTAGAGGGGGTAGCAATATGTAGGCCTATTTTAGAACGAAGAACACAATTTAACATGTAATTGGTGAGATGAAAATTTCCTAGAGCATAATTGTGAAATAAAATAATTCATTTTACCCGTGAATCAGGTCGATGAGTTGACAAACGGACTGAAACTGTCAACACGGCAAACTTTTCTTTTGCAACTGTGGTATGAAGGGGGGCGGGGGAAGTGTTAGGGATAGAAACAAATTTCAATGAACCAAAACTGTAGCATGCTAAAAACCACTTACGCATATACTTTTAAATGAACTAAAGTAAAATTGTAATATTACAGTGATTCGGGTTAAAGGAAAAGTTCAAATAGTTTATTATTAACTGCGCACCCCTCCTCTTGAATATACAGTGGGCTAGGCATATTTACGTTTATATGACGTCATGTTTCGAAGGCGAAAAGAACGGGATCGTTTTCGATTCTCGTACATTTGTGGATAGGCAAAATGTACGTGTTATTGGACTAGTGCAACTGAACATTTCGTGTACAAAAATGCTGGTTGTAACGAATAAAAATTGCAGTCCGACGAAAGAAGTTAAGTATTTTCTAACCATATGCTTGTTGGAACCTTTGCTTTGAGGAGTCAGATTTTGCCATCCTTGAAAAGTCTAGGGGAGACCGGGGCTAGTTCGACTCTTTTTGCTTAAAATCGCTATTTGTCAAAAAGTATTCGAGCCTTTTAAAACGCAACTAATTCTTGTGATTTAAAGCTATCTTTTGATACCTATTCAGAATGACTCCTCTTGATGATATTACTGAAATATGCACTTTTAATAAAATAAAATTATGGGTTGAACTTGCCCCGCTATGGGGCAAGTTCAACCTCCCCCCCTGGGGTAACTTCGAGCAGCAACTCAAAATAAATCAACAGGTTCAATTAAAGTGTTTTATTTGACCAACAATAAAACTGAACGAATAAACTTCGGTTTAAACGAGTGACTGTCGGTTTAAGCAATAAGAAACCACGAAAAATGACCTAAACAGAAATTTGTAGGTCAAAACTCTAAGCACATATTCGTAAGCAAGTATTCGAATCTCTCGGGGCGTTATGAGTCCAAAGTACATTCAAGATGCTTTTCTCAAATAGGTTACTAAAATTGATTCCTGATAATCCCAGATAATTTTCGTGGTTTTTGTTTTCCTAACGAGAGCTGTATAGGCCTACTTATCTCTGACGGGGTAGGCGTTTGTAGTTATTGATGTAAACGTAAAAGGTAGACATGCTACTATTTCGAACAAATTCGCCGTTTTCTTTTATCCATCTGAACTATTAATAAATTAATCCAAGGCTAGTCATATTTGTTCTGGATAAGTTGTTTGAGAGAGGCTCCTCTTGCGTATCACCATTAATTAAATCACGCAGAGCTCTATTCGATTCATGTGATTTTTACCAGTGCTGTAAAATGAAGTAATATAGCTGTAGGCCTAAAGACTGTCATGAACAGTGTTAACATGGAAAAAACTGCACTTTGATTGAATGATTTACTAGTCTGATTCCATGACCTACTCGATTCGGGGCATATTCGACCGAAGACGGGGCAAGTCTGACCTAGGATCGCACATGCCCCAACCAAACAGGTCGAACTTGCCCCATGCGCACCACATTTAAAATAACATTATTTCACTTGACCTATTTGATGCAGTCTAAAGATGCACTATGATTAGTAAAGCTAATTGTCCACGCTTTCTTCCTACAAACAGTCGTTAGTTTATACAAGGTACTTTTAACATAAATAGTACTATAAATAGACGGCCAAAAATTTACTAACGACTACGAAAAAGGCGTTTTACCCCCTAAGTCGAGGATTTCTGCTACAGGTCCACCATTTACAACGTAGAACAGCTCTTGTCGATCAAGTGATCACCTAAAAGTTGAAGAGCGCGCGAAATATTCACTCAACAGCCGGACATCGACAATGGTTGTACTTGCCCCAGGGTCGAACTAGCCCCGGTCTCCCCTACTGTCATTTATTTAGTATTGTCAAGAGAGGGTATAGGCTACATGAGGTTGAATTCCAAACTTGTATCGTCCGAAGGTTTCTCTTGTTCGTTTGGAAGCCCAGAGACTAATAGTATAGACTCTCGATGACTGATAGTGGCAATGCAATCCGAGCGTTTCCCTGGAAAGAAAACGGTTATTTATTTTTGGTCATTCGGTTTTGGGGTTCATACCGAACTTTGTTTTTATTGGGTATAATAAGACGGCCAACCGTTAACATCAGAGACGGTGCCTTTAATTGACCGATTGCTCGATGACGTCACTTGGAATTTACGCGCAAAGCATTTAATAATAATACTGTATCGAGAAGAAGACGTAGCCTAAAAGGTGCTAAGTCACCAAAAAAACGCCTGTATAAAAACACGTGATGTCACCAATGTTTTCCAAAAATACTGACGTCTTGCCAGATAGGTACTTGTAGGCCTACCGGTAAACAAAATGGCGAACTGAGGTACACAGTTTATCCAGAAAACTTAAATCTATCTGACGTCATTAGGCTCGGCGGTAATTACTCGTGCACGTGCTCGGAAACGGCGAGGAGGCGGGAAATTCGAGTAAAACGGTATTCAAAGTACCAGAACATTTGGCATTGCTAACATTTTGCTGATCGATCTAAAATATTCACAAATATTTTTACCGCTGCATAAATTTTGTTTACATCCACCATTGCAATTATTACATGTAGTAAGCTTTCGCTCGTATTGTTTTCTTATTTGATTGTTGACCTACCTACTTATCTTTCTCAAACGTTGGCGCTTTTGTTCGCATATTGTTTGTTCGCCGGTTCAACCCAACAGCTGCTTACAACTGCTCTGTTTTGCAGAAGTCGAGGAACTTTCTCGAACCTTGAATATATTTAGTCTCCATAGATATGGACATAATTTATGCCTAAGTAGGCCTACGTTAGTCGGAGTATTCTGGAATTTCTGAGAATCTATCTAAAGTCTCTTTTTTTGTATTTTCGCCAGTCAGTTTTCAAGTGAGTATTCTGTGAAAAGTTATTTGGATGCTGTTTGTGCTATATGGTATGATATTCGGCCTCCTAACTTTTATGATATAATAATTTTGATATGTGAGTTCTACCTGGACAAAGAGTTTACCAGGGTGTTTACAATATTTTATTCTGTGGAAATACCAGTGTGATCCCAAGATTTCAATCTGTGGATATTTATATTTTGTGATCATCGGATCTATACTGATATACCAGTGAACTTTGGGTTCCCGGATTGCAGATTGCGGATTTCTATATCGAAACTGTCAGTTCTTATTGTAAAAGTAAGTCATTTTGATATATGTTTTCTTTTCAATGTTTTTATAATATTTGCTTGTAAACATTTTACTCTGTTTTGTTAATATAAATTAAAATATAAATTAAACATCATAAGTTTAAATTTGTACATAAAATCTGCTGGTTTGTGGTTACTTCTTTTATTATTATTTTGTCTCGTAACACAATAAACATGTAGGAAATGTGAGAAGGGAAAACGTTCAGAATTCCATACTGCATTAATATATATGCATTTTTGTACGAAAATCCTAATGGAGTTTTTATACGATCAAACCTCAAACTATTTGAACTGGTTAAACCCCAGATCAACAGAATTCGAATATTGCAAATTGAACTAACCAAAACACCAAAACTCCGTCTCATTTAATGAGTCCTGCAATAAATACATTCCTGCATTTGATCAAACTAACAGCCCAATATTCAATTTGTCACTTACAATGCAAATTATTTGGCAAAGCTTTTTCATATTTCCCCCAGTAAATTCCCAGATGGATTAACTGATTTCCTGCAACATTAGCAAAGTATCTAATGACGTCAACATTTATTTCAATCTGAGAGGTCCAGGGTGTTTGGACGGAAGAATTCAATCATCGAGATTATCGCAGCTGAAAGTACAAGTAAAATATGTCTCAGGTTTATACGCCATCAAATAGATCGGGTTTTCACCTGGGTTGAAATTTAAACAAAATTTAAAACAATCATAACATTAAAAACATGGTGAATTCCATACACAGAACACACACAATGTGCCTATTTAGTTTCAAAATAAGCATATGTTATTAAGTTAATTGACATTTTATTGACGTTTATGATGTAGGCTAAATCTTGGTGAGGGGGGGGGGGGGGTGGGGGGGGGGGTGCGTAACAAACAAAACATATATAACAAAATGAAACCGGGGGGTGGGGGGCTAATATTTAAGTGCCCCCCCCCCCCCCCCCCCCCCCCCCCCCCATCTCCGGTTTCATTTTGTTTTGTATGTTTTGTTTGTTTTGTATGTCAGCTCTGGCCATATCCAGAACATACCTGGGCACCTGTCGGTTACCTACGGTTAGGACAGAGCACTGCTCACCCGACGTGTTTTCTGGAAAAGGAAAACGACACGCAGGCTTGTACTCATTAGACCTGAAATAAAACAGTTCTTCGATCAATGTCAGTAGTAGTCTACATACCATCGTTCTGATGTAAGTTTGTACTTAACAACAGGGAAAGTTTATATTTTTCATCGCTTGACTTGAATTTATCATATTCAAAACCTTGACCTGATTTAATTCGATAGGTTAATCTAAAGTTTATGTAAATTGACTTGGTGCATCTGCGACTAACGGAGTAAAGCATATGCAAAGGTTATATATACCTCATGCCCGACGCATGTATTGCATTTGTCATGTCTTTGTTACAAACTCTAGCCTGGAGTATCAAAGATTCTAAGCACATCGTCCCGCCGTGCTGGCAATCTAAATATAAACCTGTTTGAACTCACTGCATACCAGGCGTGTTAGGGGGAACATTAGCGGCGAAGATCGCCTGCTTTTTTTTCTCCTCAGGCAAGACAAAACTTCGCCAAGCTCGCTGTGGTCTGGGTCACCCAATGAAAGCTCAAGAATCTCAAATTACGACAGCTCATTGGCCAGCTGTCACAGTATTATTGTTCGCGTTATTCCAGCGCCTTTATTCAATTCTAAACGAAGCGTTTCCAATCGAGCCCAAGGTTATGGTTGACTTGGGCCTAGATAACTCTTTCTATACTAATAACACCCATAAAGGTCTGCATTTACTACAAAGATGAAGCAGTTAATGGCTTAAAGGGGTCAGGAGGATCGTTAAACTATATGCTATTTGACCATGAAGAGGGTGTTTCCAGATTCCCATTAGTAACTTTCTTGGCTTTCGTGGACACCTATCTGCATTTTGAGTTTTATTCGGGCATTTCTTTTTCAAAAAGCTTCTTTATTACACTTATTGAGATAATTAGTTAACAATTACCCATTTACCAAATGATAAAATATAAACAATTCCGATTTTTCAATAATGATTTACATGGTTACTAAAAACTATCAGTAACAGACAGCATACCGACAAATTGAAATTCGGGGTTCCGTATTTAACTTTGTACAAATAGATTTTGTTTACACATTTTGTGTAACAAATGTTAGCTATCCAAATTCAATTAAAAACGGCCTTTTCAGATGCCTATAGGCTTTATTAGCTGTTAGAGAGTTTTCGTATTGGCAATAGGGTCAATACAGCAACCCGAAGACCAATGTCACTGCAATGCGAAAACTCTCTGTTCACGATAGTTTAATTAGTTCACTGAGCAAATTATTTCCGGAAAGTAAACCACACGACGTGTTATCGACATCCCATGTTTGCTTCAATGCAAGTTTTTCAGGACTGCAGCTGGGTTGTGTAAAAGTATATCAAACTGAATCAAGGTATAGACAAAATAGCGCATGGAAATTAATATTCACAGTCTTTCATCGTATACTTTTTTCGATGGACGTCATTGGGCTTTCGGCTTACGTGCACTAGCTAATAGAGTTCGGGAATTCTTTGTTTTATTTTGTTTTGTTTGATTTTTTGGCAAGTCTGTGTTTCATGTACAGGCCTTTCCGGGGTCGTGTCTGCAGTAAGTTACATCCGGAACGTAAATCAGCGTTAAAACTATAGTAATTTGCTTCCTAGACGCAACTAGTCCATGTTGTAGGCCTATGCGCAAATTTAAACCAGCTTTGCAAGACAGGCCCCAGAAGCTTATTATTAGCTGTCATATTTCCCATACTTGTAATGTTTACGTCACCGACTAGTGGCGTCGGACAGTCGACCTAGTTTTAAGCTAGTTAGATTTATGCCATTGCGCCTATAGGATACTGGTTTGTACAAGATTGTTCTGGAATTTCTAGAGGTCTATCACAAGGGCGTTGTTTACAATATTATGTCCGTTAACAACTGTCCAGTCAGCCTTAGAATGCCGTCACATAGATTTACGCAAAGCTTTCTGGGTAAAATATACCTCAGTTCGCCATTTTGTTTATTGGTACTTAGCAAGATGTCACTTTTTTTTAAAAACATTGATGACATAAGCTGTTTTTATCCACACATTTTTCTGGTAACTTTACACCTTTAACGTCTTCTTCTCGATGCAGTATTATTTCTTCCGCCATATTTACAAATTATGTTCAGATCCCTCAATCCCCCGAAATGCTTTGCGCGTTAAATTTTTAAAGTGACGTCATCAAGCAATGGGTCAATTGTAAGCGATTTCGGCTTGTTGAACTTTTACCAGTACTACAGCCATTTGTGTGACCAGCACATTTTTCAAAGAGTAAGAGTTTTCCTACCAGTGAACTTTGTGAATTCTCGATCTACAGTTTTCTAGTTCGGAACTGTTAGAACTTTTTGTAAGTAATTCTTGATTGTTTTCTTTCCACTGTTAGTATACTAGTATAATATTTACCTGTACACACGTTTTTCTGTTTTTATTATAAATCAAAATTTGTACATAAAATCTGCTGATCTTTGGTTACTTCTTCGTTATTTTGTCCCGTAACAAAGATCTAACTTGCGCATTGCAGGGTCACATTTTGTGATCGATGTCTATTAACCCGGCTAAGAGTTATCGTGACGCCATCGTCGACAAGCGCCATGCAGCTAGAGCTGGGCCAATACATATACAGCTTGGACTCGGCCTATACATTGTGTTGGGCCAATACGAACTTGATCCTTCTGATGATATTGCCAGGAGGGAAGGTAGTACTCTAGTAATAACTTACACAGTAAATATACATTTACAAATAAAGCTTCAAGTACCTCTGTGAGATCTGTGTTGTTTAAAATGAGAGTTTTGAACATCGGTATGAGTTTGGAAAAAATCATTAGGCGAATAAGACTTCAATTAATTGTGTTAACAGACATCTCCCCTTGCTTGTCATGTAGTCAAGCAAAGCACGTAATGGCCTGGTGATTTTTTGTCAACACAAGCCGGCCTCGAACACTCCCGGTTTTTGTTTCTACTTTGGCAGGCTGCCAACTCTCGATGACAGATCTATCGTTATGTGCCAAATGATGTACCAAAAAGCTAACAGCATTTTTCGCTCAAGACACCTGTGCAAGTTGACATAGCGAAACAAATATAAGGAAGAAAAAAATAATTCAAGAAAAAGCTAAATAAATCTTACAGTATCCAAGGAGAAAATGTTAGCTACAAGATTCTGTATGTTATGAGGGTGACGGAATCAGTTCAAGATAGAACACTGACTCGGTAAATACAAGTGGTAACAAATGGAAAAAGAAATACGAAATATAAAATAGTAACATAAAATAGAGCGAGGGATTCATAACAATATTGATTTATATGAAAGAATGATTTAGGTGCATCACTACTGTTCTACCAAAGCCCCCGCTTATAATCGTACATATACATCAGGAAATTCATCGTTCCTAGTTAATCTTTATGGAAATCGATCGAAGTAGGCCTATTTAAAATGCTAAAGAGATGTGATAATCAGTTTCTAAGCTGTGGTGTTTATCGTTGTATACAGAGGACTGGGGAAGACGGTTACAATCATTAATACATAGCTTATATTATTGAGCTCCCTTACTTTGATACTGTACAAAAAACATAGAGAAATGTGCAAGTGTTGACAGAGGGCCAGTTATAGAAGAGGGCAAACCTCACACGGCTCCGAGCCAGAATAACAGCTGATTTACATTATTGAACAAAGAGTCTCTGGAAGGCCATCGTGAATGGCCTAAGGGTGCCAAGTCGATTAGATTGGCTTCAGGCTGAGAGCATTCTACAACCCTGCTATTTCAGCTTGCTTTCTTTGTCGCGCATGTGCTTCAAAGCGGGAAACAGAGAAAGGGGATTCGAGGCGACGTGATGTTTGCCGTTTCGACGTAAACTTCTTATCAATGATCTAATTAAAACAAATCAAACGCAATCTAGCATGTCCTCTATTTGACGGGACAGGTGGGAAAACATTTAGTCACTGGTGACACCAGAACCAAATGTCTATTGGTTTGAATTAGTTTGGTGCTTTTTGTATTTTACACCTCAGCCATGCTGATCAAACTCACCCTTGTAGAGATTTTAACCCTGGGCGTCTGAGGGTGGATCTAACTATTATAACATATATAGAATAACGTATAGATGTAACATATAGGGCAATCTTAGGGGTTTAATTAGTTATTTAATTTGAAAACCGCAATAAAGGTTACCGGGTGCTTCACATTAAAAATAATCTGGCAGTACAATGATACAATCAGTACAAGATCAGGTAACTATTGCATATATCAATAACAGGGTTTGAGATTCATCAAAAAACTAAATGATTGACGTTGACAGTAAATTCCATACATAGCCAGGACTAGCCGAGCCAGGACGAACATTTATTCATTTCTAGTTACACTTCTAAACACTACTTAAATGCATGTTCTCAAGACTAGTAAGACTTCTAATTTGCATCTATGAGCAAAATAACTTCAATACTATATGTTCTAACGGAAAGAAATATCTAAATGTTGACAGCCCTTTCCTCTTAAAGATATCCTGCTGTCATGCTAGTGACTCCTGAAGACGGTTTGTCAATTAACCCAAAATTAGTCAAAATGTCTTTCGTCGGATTGCTCGCCGTATTATATTACGTTGTAATGCAAAACTCTTAAAAAAACATAGACCGGATAGCTCCTGCTGTTTTCTTAACCTATTTTTTTGTCTCTTTTTTTTGTTTGTATTTATTCATATTTAGGAATGTATATTCCCTAAAACACACGGTAACAGGGACAATTTTCTAGACTAAAATATAACCATGGAGACAAAATTTTAATTGTCTTAAAAGGGGCTATACCATTTAGGCCTTTATATCCAATCATAGGTTGACTGATGACTGATTAAAAGTCGAAATATTTTCGGAATAACACTACCTGTGTGGAACTACTGGATTTAGGTTGTTATATTAGACTAAAATCCATGATGTTTCGTTGGGTTGAAGAACCACTGGATTTAAAGAGAGATTAAATAGAACCTTTAAAAATTCTAGTTTTTATATTCTTTCTGTTTTGTGCACGCATGCCCTCTGTTAATAGGAACACATGGCTCGTTCATTGTACAGAATATGTCACTTTTAGTAAAACACGTGCCCTTTAATTGTAGGTGATTTTACAGCATGTATATTGAAACCAGCAGGAACTTTCTGTGGTGATATGATAGAGCACTTGTTCCAAGGCTGTATCTCCGTGGAGACTATGGCGGATCCCGAGACTGGAGTGTTTGTAATTACAAGTCAACGCTCCACTAGCCTCCTCCTTACTTCCGTTATTCTTCCGGAGTCGTTTTACTTGTAAGTGCTGGGGAGCAATGGCTAGAGTTGAACGATCAATCATAGTTGGTCCGGCTAACCAGTAATTCCATTCGACTACATGAGCACTTCTCAATAGCATACATATCTCACGCAAATATGATCAAATATGGGGTATTCTGTTGGATCGATGGTCAGCCTTGATTTGCTCAAATGACTAATTGGACGAACAGCTATAAAAGCCTACAAGGACAAACTGGCTTTCTATCTGCCAAGTATGAAACCGGAGACGCAAATAAAAAGCGACAAGTTTTAGGTTGGCATTTCGCTGTCTTATTTGATTTCAACCTACTCAGACCGTCTGTCTCCGCTCTATCCATTGAATAGATTCTTCAGATTGATCTCATGTGACCAATGTTATCAAGCCGATTGCTGTATACAGTAAACTGAATCATATTGATAAATAATGGAGTCCAGAGCCAATCACTATACAAGTGCTTTATTCTATTCTTCTAGCATGTTTTCCCAAGAAAAAAACATGGTAGTATTTAATATAAATCAATATATTTATCCATTAAACATAAGTTTGCAAAACTGGATGCGGCTCATTCTAACACAACAAATGTCACTGATAGTGTCTTTGACAGTTTTATTTACTTTCATTTCTCTCAAACGAGATTCGTATTTATTTATGTAACTTTAGTCAAGATTTCCCCTGAACCCTGGTGTTTTAGTGTCTATAAATATTTATGTAGCTTTGTGCAGAAATCGCAACATTTGTGTTTTATAATACCAGTGTGGTTTTCATAAAATGTATAATGTTAAGTGTTATTTGTGTTTTTCGTTGGAATTTCTTGCTCTTATTTTCAACTTGATGCCTTATTTACAGCTGATTTGGAGTGACATTAGCTGCCAAGTATTTCGTTGAAGCGGAATTAGCTACTTATTTGTCAGTTTTATCAAGATGTACAATTTATAGCTTTCCGCTGATATCGGAGACGTACGTTAAAGTGGCATGAGCTGCCAACATTTAGAATTCCGATTGACAAGAAACGTTGAGTATCTGAAAAACTTGAAAAACTAAAGGATTGACGTTATAATAATAAAAAAAAAACATTGGTAAAGCCAGTAACCCGAACGAACAGAAAATGTATGCAAATAACGGACTAAGTTCAAGTAGTTCATTTTAGGGGTTTTGTTGCTTACAAAAACTACCTTAACGTATACTGTTTTGGACTAGTTGATAAAAATGGCGACCATTGTTTTAATATCGTTTTCCTTGAACTTCGCAATTCGTGTCACATTAAAGTAGTTTTTACAAGCAAAAAACCCCCATAAAATGTAATCAAAGATTTCTGTCTTTTTAATTTTGTTTATTATGAGCACATATCTTCAACGATATTTTTTTTATTTCAACATTAATCCTTAATTTACAGGTACTGTATACGCTCAAACACACGAATTTTGGCAGCTCGTGTCATTTGGCACAATAAGTAGCTTCTTTGAAATAATGCTTTCTGAATACTGGACCATTTCCCTGGTATTTCTGACCGACCATAAAGCGTTGTTTTTGTCGAATGACTGGATTTGATTTGCTTGAGGCGACGTTGTTGCTGAACTTCCATCACCCTACGATTTAGCAGTGAGCTGTATTTGTCACGCCCCCTAGATTTTGAATGTCTAAGTCAGCCGGGATACATGAGTTTATTTTATAGCGTTTTATATACCCAAACAATTACTTAAATAGCCATTTTTTTTGCAATTTCTGTTTTAACGGAAAAAATATCAAAATTTTGGCACCTCATGCCACTTTAACTAGCTTGTTTCTTAAGCAGCATCATAGCCTAGTCGGAACCCACGATTAATACTTACGCTCACACTTGAGCTTGTTAAGGATTTACCCTTGGGCATCCGAGGAAGTAGCATGAGCTGTTTGAATGTCAAGGGAAGTTCAGCGTTTGAATAATCTTGAAAACTAAAGGGTTTACATTGAAATAAACAATAAAGGTAAAGTTAGCTACCTGTGCGAACCGAAATTATTTGGTAATAATGGACAAAATTGAGATAGTGGAGATATATGAGTTCTATTAAAGTGGCATGAGCTACCATAGGTACGTTAAACGCCACTCGCCAATCGGAATTTCATGATGAAGAAAAGTGTGAATTTTTGACAGCTCTTGCCCTTTTAACTGATGTTTCAAATGGATCGATCGATATAAGTTGCAATATCTATAGAAGTCATCAGGACGCTTGGCTTTTCTATCGACGGAAATTGATAGCCTATACATTTTACTATATTGTCATTTCATTGCTTTCGACAAAAAACTAAAATCGTTTGAAATAATTGTTTCTTTGTTTCCTTACACGATATTGAGGAGGATTTGAAAAATAAGTAAAAGACGACAGGACAGCAAATGGTGGTGGTCAGCTCTGTAAATATATCCCATATATATATTTACAGGTAAAGATAGAATAAGGATAATTGGAATTGACAACGCTTGAAGACAAACTAGCCGACACAACCTGGACCGGGTGTCTTTACTGAATACACAATGCTTAATTATGTTTATAGTAACTAATTCACACTTTAGCCATTTTTGATTTTCACAAACTAAATGTGTTTCTCTATTAATTTACACCATACCTTGAATCCTTGAATAGGTATATATGTTAAGACAATGTGGGTTGGTTGGTTGGTTGTTTTAGCTTATTGGCGCGTCCATTCGTATGAATGATGTACGCTATAGGCTACTAGTGAGTAATTATATTACCTTGAGCGATTAAGAAAACTGTGATGTTTGAACACAATATATTGAATGTCTCTGTACAGTAGTATATGTTAGTACGATTGAGAACTACTTAACATCTTAAGATGTTAAAACATGGAATACAATTGAGCTTACACTCGTATACCATTTACAGATAAAGACAATGTGGGTATATATATATGTTTACGGTGTTACACAACACGACAAAAAGACAACCCATTTCACTTGGACCGCGGGCTACTCCAATCAATTTTCTGTAACAATGAAAGGAAATTTGATATTAGGCTTTTTGTAATTCAATGAAAAGACATTCGAACAATTTGACAGCTGAACCGAGCCATGAACTGAAAGGGTTTTCTGGTCAAATAAACACCGCAGACAATGTGTGAATTCTTCTCGCTTTGACAGTCCGTTAAGGGGCAATTTGAAGAAGCAGTGTTCTACTATGATACGCCAAATACTTGTCTATGTCAAATCTCCCCAGCATAACACACCACGATGAGTCAACAGACAGACCTCCCGACTAAATACTTTAAACGAGTGTGAAAAGATCAGAGAGGCTCCGCTGCTGGGAACGCCCCCTGTCAGGAGATGGACTTAACGGCTGTATGATCTACTCCACAGCTTCAACCTAATATTGATGTGTTCAAAAAGCTGTGTTCCCATCGGCTGTCAGACGAATCCGGGGTAATTAGTGAGACAAAGTGCTAGACATCACACACCGTCTTATCTCATCTATCCTATCTGAATTATACAAAATCACAAACGTTTGTTTACCATTTATATAAGGTAAATAAAATAACGAAACTTAGACAAAGGGGAATTTCATTGAATAACTCGTTCATTGTCAATGGAAGATTTGATTTATACACGAGAAAACGATATATATATATTATATATTGGAAGACTTTAACCGTATCTGAAATATATAATTAATAGCTTTGGCTACGTGACACCATCTTTTAATTTTTGACAGGGAAACAATTTGAGTGAAATGACGTTTGGAGCGTTTATACTAACAACTGCTCTAATCACTGGCGTCGACTTATCTATAAAGAATCTCTAGCTATACGAAGAAACTCTCCCTCACTCAACACAGATGTTAAAGCATCTCAATAATTAACTTTGTTTAGATAATAATTTGTATATTTGTTTATTATCATAACTTTACACCATTGTACCTTAAACCACCATCCAGCTGTTGTTTAGTATTTTATACACGTCTATATTGATCCTCTCTCTTTTGTCTTTGTATACAAACCCATTAGAAATCCCAACTTATGGGTGTTTAAATATCTGTATCTTTTTCTATACTGTTACATTTTCCTGAAGATGACAAATATACCTTTGTCGAAATATTGAGATTGTCAATACGTGTTTGTTGTATTTATTCGGAGTTACTTTGCCAGTGCACTATCAACAACGAGTTTGTTGTAATGTATTTTATTTGGTGTGCATGGGTTTCAGTGGAACAAATACGATTTTCTTTGAAACTTCAAATTGTACGAGACTTGGTATAGGTCTTTTGCTTTCAAATCGTGCTTTCAATTTTGTTAAAAGCAATTTGATATCGTTCATTACTTATGCTTAATTAACCACGCTTGGCGGTATTTATAGTGTGTGTAGTAACACAGACTGTTGTATAACCAAACTGAGATAGGAAGGCATGATAAAGTAAGGCATTGAGGTAAAATTCAACATGCTCAGGTGGTTGAGGAATGAACGAAATTCGTAAACTGTATCAAACACACTGGTATAATTGATAATTCTCTTGATGATGACTTAAGTTGTTCCATGGATCAATTGATTGAGACTAAGAATGGTTACGCTCTAACTCTCCTTTCTTTTCCCTATAGCACAGCTTTATAAACGTGATGAATTTATTTATTGATTTCCCCAGCCATTGTCTGATTAATATCTGTCAACCTCTGTTCATATGCTATTAAATCTCTCCAGAACACAAGGCTGATACAGACGTAGAAACAGAGTGGCCACAAGCTGTGTC
Source organism: Lepidochitona cinerea (assembly GCA_963971465.1). Classification (NCBI taxonomy): domain Eukaryota; kingdom Metazoa; phylum Mollusca; class Polyplacophora; order Chitonida; family Tonicellidae; genus Lepidochitona; species Lepidochitona cinerea. The sequence goes on along the minus strand of OZ020552.1, from coordinate 14,424,797 downwards.
TTAATACCGGTTAGATAGCAGTGGGTCCCGGGGTAGGAGGACCTTTTCTATCTCATGTGGTGGTTATATCAAAGCGCCTCAACAAAGACCGGACAAAGAATGAAGCGAACCAAATTACCCTATAGCCCAGTGAATCGTTTGGAACAGCTCACATATATATACCGGGTGAAAGGTTAGCCCAGCCAGGTCATGCCTGTGCAACCCAATCCACTTGAGAGCATTAACAAGTGACGAGTCCTGCACCAATCTGTCTCGCCTCAAACACGAGATTCATAAATAAGTCTAAAGCGGGTTAGACAACTCTAGGTATATAACCTAACCTTTATACCCATGCTAAACATCCACTATATCACATAGTGTTCAGTTGACCGTCGCATAATAACCGCCCCAATTTGCTCTGTTAGATTAGATAACAGAAAGACAGTAATTATCCAACCGTTTCAATGATTGCTTTATTAATCTTCCCAGATGATCGCACAAGTCTCTAAATGTCAATTTTAGATGATGTCTATAATCACTATTCATACAGGCATATGGTTGAGACTTGGTAGCTTGTGTCTTACACTTTATACCGACAGCCATTTGCCTTAGTATCTCTCCATTTATCCTCAACGTGCACTCGTTTACAGTGTGTAGCCTAGCGAGAGAGGTTTTAAGGTAGGGTTACATCTCTGTTAATTATATTCTCCTCAAAAGTAAACATATCGCGAACATCTGCCTTTGACCTGGTTCAGGGCTGGATTCCTGTGTTTGTGAGGGCTCACGTCACATATTTGGTGGGAATTGGGAATGTTGAGAGTTAAGGTGGGGAGTCACAAATGTAAAGTGGAAAGGGACCAGTATATAGAGCTTAAATAAGAGCGATTTAATGGACTGTGTTTGTAAGCTGTTTGTTTGGCAGAAATAGCGAGGAAATTTAACCCATCTGATCGCTATAATTCCTTCAACCTATGATACAGCATACATACATTCACTTCGAACACAGACAGACAGGTGTCTCTTACCTTATTAAGATAAATGTAATATTAACGGGATGTCGGTATCGATCGCCCCAGGCTGCATCACTATCACACAAAACGAAGTCTTATCAATGTTAACATTTAACTATGTTTATCCTAAAAAAGGAATACAGCCGGATTGCTGTAGCTTCATTTAATCGTTGTTTTATAATGGCGCTGATTATCAGTAGATGAAACAAATCAATTGAGGCTTTTTTCTTTCCAAATTGGGTTTAATGCGTGCGGTATGTCTTGTTTGTTGCATTCTACATAAAAACACAATGTATTATCCCATGCTAAACGATTAACACATTCGTTTATAATGTAAATTTTCCAAGAAAAACTTGTTTTCTTTCTATAGCATTTCATCTTTAAATAATACAAACGATAATTGCATGATATAATACAATTGGCAGCATTTACATGCTTATAACCAGCCAAGCATGAATAACTGAAAGATGTATCTTTACAAACGATACTTAATTACTCTCAGCAAAAATCCAAAATACTGTTTACATTAAAAACAGCAGACGGGTTTCTGTATTTTCCTCCTGACAAAATAAGTTAGGAACTATGTATTTTTGCCTAAATTGAAAAGTTTTGGTATTATTTTGCTTTTTTAATATGAAAATGAAATTTTGATTGCTTTTGTACCTGAGTCTGGACATGAACTAAACACCCTAATGATTTGAATCGTGTGTACAATATAACTGTACATTATTGTTTTATGTATACCGACTTTATCGGGACACAAAAGGCCTGCCAATCAATTTGAGACTGTAAACTACACACGAAAGGACCAGAAATGAATAAAATCCACTGAAGTTAGCCAGATACTGATCTTTGATGTTGTATTCGGGCTTCAACGTTTGGTGAAACAGTCACATCGTCCCATCAATCATCTTAAATGATCTAATCACAGTGAAGAAAGTAAGTGCCATGGTGATTTCTATAGATATTGTCAATGTCGATCGATCCAGTTTAAACATCAGTTTTAAAAAACAAATCAAACTCTGGCTTCTCAAGGAAAAATCAAGATTTTATTGAAACTCAAGATATTATTGTAGCTCCAGACATATTTTTTATCCATAAGTACAAAGTGAATAAGCCACTCCACCGGATCCTGGTGGCCTTTATGAGAGGTTCTATTAGAGGGAGAAGTGGACTGATAATTGCTTCGATAAACGTGAAGGGTTCTTAAATGACAAAGGACCAGATGGCAAATAGTCTCCAGGAAGGCAACTGTTAATCTTACAACCATCTGCCGGCAAAGATTATTTGTATTATTTCATTTATCCATTAATTATTTATTATCTTTATTATATATTTTATTTATTCATCTATTGTAAAGTTATACACATTTTCTTTCCATTAGAAATAATTAAATGGAATCTTTATTTACGAGGGAGGAGCATATTGAGAGAAGTGTGTTTTTTTCTGTCAGACGAATCCGGGGTAATTAGTGAGACAAAGTGCTAGACATCACACACCGTCTTATCTCCTCTATCCTATCTGAATTATACAAAATCACGAACGTTTGTTTACCATTTATATAAGGTAAATAAAATAACGAAACTTAGACAAAGGGGAATTTCATTGAATAACTCGTTCATTGTCAATGGAAGATTTGATTTATACACGAGAAAACAATATATATATATTATATATTGGAAGACTTTAACCGTATCTGAAATATATAATTAATAGCTTTGGCTACGTGACACCATCTTTTAATTTTTGACAGGGAAACAATTTGAGTGAAATGACGTTTGGAGCGGTTCTACTAACAACTGCTCTAATCACTGGTGTGGACTTATCTATAAAGAATCTCTAGCTATACGAAGAAATTCTCCCTCACTCAACACAGATGTTAAAGCATCTCAATAATTAACTTTGTTTAGATAATAATTTGTATATTTGTTTATTATCATAACTTTACACCATCGTACCTTAAACCACCATCCAGCTGTTGTTTAGTATTTTATACACGTCTATATTGATCCTCTCTCTTTTGTCTTTGTATACAAACCCATTAGAAATCCCAACTTATGGGTGTTTAAATATCTGTATCTTTTTCTATACTGTTACATTTTCCTGAAGATGACAAATATACCTTTGTCGAAATATTGAGATTGTCAATACGTGTTTGTTGTATTTATTCGGAGTTACTTTGCCAGTGCACTATCAACTATCAACAAGTTTGTTGTAATGTATTTTATTTGGTGTGGATTTCAGTGGAACAAATACGATTTTCTTTGAAACTCCAAATTGTACGAGACTTGGTATAGGTCTTTTGCTTTCAAATCGTGCTTTCAATTTTGTTAAAAGTAATTTGATAGCGTTCATTACTTATGCTTAATTAACCGCGCTTGGCGGTATTTATAGTGTGTGTGGTAACACAGACTGTTATATAACCAAACTGAGATAGGAAGGCATGATAAAATAATGCATTGAGGTAAAATTCAACCCGCTCAGGTGGTTGAGGAATGAACACAATTCTTAAACTGTATCAAACACACTGGTATAATTGATAATTCTCTTGATGATGACTTAAGTTGTTCCATGGATCAATTGAGTGAGACTAAGAATGGTTACGCTCTAACTCTCATCTCTTTTCCCTATAGCACAGCTTTATAAACGTGATGAATTTATTTATTGATTTCCCCAGCCATTGTCTGATTAATATCTGTCAACCTCTGTTCATATGCTATTAAATCTCTCCACAACACAAGGCCGATACAGACGTAGAAACAGAGTGGCCACAAGCTGTGTCTTAATACCGGTTAGATAGCAGTGGGTCCCGGGGTAGGAAGACCTTTTCTATCTCATGTGGTGGTTATATCAAAGCGCCTCTACAGAGACTGGACAAAGAACGAAACGAACCAAATTACCCTATAACCCAGTGAATCGTTTGGAACAGCTCACATATATATACCGGGTGAAAGGTTAGCCCAGCCAGGTCATGCCTGTGCAACCCAATCCACTTGAGAGCATTAACAAGTGACGAGTCCTGCACCAATCTGTCTCGCCTCACACACAAGATTCATAAATAAGTCTATAGCGGGTTAGACAACTATAGGTATATAACCTAACCTTTGTACCCATGCGAATTATCCACTATATCACATAGTGTTCAGTTGACCGTCGCATAATAACTGCCCCAATTTGCTCTGTTAGATTAGATAACAGAAAGACAGTAATTATCCAACCGTTTCAATGATTGCTTTATTAATCTTCCCAGATGATCACACAAGTCTGTAAATGTCAATTTTAGATGATGTCTATAATCACTATTCATACAGGCATATGGTTGAGACTCGGTAGCTTGTGTCTTACACTTTATACCGACAGCCATTTGCCTTAGTATCTCTCCATTTATCCTCAACGTGCACTCGTTTACAGTGTGTAGCCCAGCGAGAGAGGTTTTAAGCTAAGGTTACATCTCTGTTAATTATATTCTCCTCAAAAGTAAACATATCGCGAACATCTGCCTTTGACCTGGTTCAGGGCTGGATTCCTGTGTTTGTGAGGGCTCACGTCACATATTTGGTGGGAATTGGGAATGTTGAGAGTTAAGGTGGGGAGTCACAAATGTAAAGTGGAAAGGGACCAGTATATAGAGCTTAAATAAGAGCGATTTAATGGACTGTGTTTGTAAGCTGTTTGTTTGGCAGAAATAGCGAGGAAATTTAACCCATCTGATCGCTATAATTCCTTCAACCTATGATACAGCATACATACATTCACTTCGAACACAGACAGACAGGTGTCTCTTACCTTATTAAGATAAATGTAATATTAACGGGATGTCGGTATCGATCGCCCCCGGCTGTATCACTATCACACAAAAAGAAGTCTTATCAATGTTAACATTTAACTATGTTTATCCTAAAAAAGGAATACAGCCGGATTGCTGTAGCTTCATTTAATCGTTGTTTTATAATGGCGCTGATTATCAGTAGATGAAACAAATCAATTGAGGCTTTTTTCTTTCCAAATTGGGTTTAATGCGTGCGGTATGTCTTGTTTGTTGCATTCTACATAAAAACACAATGTATTATCCCATGCTAAACGATTAACACATTCGTTTATAGTGTAAATTTTCCAAGAAAAACTGGTTTTCGTTCTATAGCATTTCATTTTTAAATAATACAAACGATAATTGCATGATATAATACAATTGGCAGCATTTACATGCTTATAGCCAGCCAAGCATGAATAACTGAAAGATGTATCTTTACAAACGATATTTAATTACTCTCAGCAAAAATCCAAAATACTGTTTACATTAAAAATAGCAGACGGGTTTCTGTATTTTTTCCCCTGACAAAATAAGTTAGGAACTATCTATTTTTGTCCAAATTTAAAAGTTTTGGTATTATTTTGTTTTTTTAATATGAAAATGAAATTTTGATTGCTTTTGTACCTGAGTCTGGACATGAACTAAACACCCTAATGATTTGAATCGTGTGTACAATATAACTGTACATTATTGTTCTATGTATACCGACTTTATCGGGACACAAAATGCCTGCCAATCAATTTGAGACTGTAAACTACAGACGAAAGGATCAGAAATGAATGAAATCCACTGAAGTAAGCCGTTTACTGAGGTTGTATTCGGACTTCAACGTTTCACACACCCCACTTGGACATTTTAAACATTACTGGACAAACATATTGTTCCAGTGCAATGTATAATTTAATGAAAAAAGTCCCACCGTCCCATCAATCATCTTAAATTAACTAATCACAGTGAAGAAAGTAGGTGTCATGGAGATTTCTATAGATATTGTCAAACGGAAGTTATATCCATCGATCCATTTTAAACATCGGTTTAAAAAAACAATCAAACTCTGGCTTCTCACGGAAAAATCTAGATTTTATTGAAACTCAAGATATTATTGTAGCTCCAGACATATTTTTTATCCATAAGTACAAAGTGAATAAGCCACTCAACCGGATCCTGGTGGCCTTTATGAGAGGTTCTATTAGAGGGAGAAGTGGGCTGATAATTGCTTCGATAAACCTGAAGGGTTCTTAAATGACAAAGGACCAGATGGCAAATAGTCTCCAGGAAGGCAACTGTTAATCTTACAACCATCTGCCGGCAAAGATTATTTGTATTATTTCATTTATCCATTAATTATTTATTATCTTTATTATATATTTTATTTATTCATCTATTGCAATGTTATACACATTTTCTTTCCATTAGAAATAATTAAGAGAATCTTTATTTACGAGGGAGGAGCATATTGAGAGAAGTGTGTTTTTTTCTGTGTAAAGATACATTGACATTGATATTTTCTCTTTCAATTATGCGAGTGACGATTCTAAAACTAGTTCTAATCGATATCCAAGCATCAAAAGAAAACTAATTACTGTATTCGTACCTAGGAATCGCTTGGGCGAATGAATGGCAGCTGAAGCAACATGGCGGCTGCAGTGTACATCAGAGATATAGTTCATAGCATCAGACTGGAGATGCGGATACTTGTCAGTGATATAAGATATGAACGATTTACCGGGGGCTATCAGACTATGAATTGACTGTCTGTACACGATCTCTCAATGCAGTTCTGCCATCAATCAATACCCAATGAGACAAGCTCAGCATACTGACTGACTGGACTACCAAATCTCACCATCTAAAGCTAAGAATCGATCGGACGAGAATAATCCCAGCGAACCCCTCTGGCTAGAATACTAACGGACACAGTTTTATTTCGGTAGAGAAACCTGGCATATAGAAGTGCTTAATACATGTTTCCACAAGATAAATGAAATTCATGTAGAATGTCAAGACGTGCTTTTTGCTCTGAATTGACAGAGATCGACTGCGTCAGAGCTTGCCAATCCACGTCCTTTCCTTTATCTCTGAGGCGTTGGGAGATAACAGCCATGACCAATCCTATTACAGCAGTGTTAACTTTATGGCAATCCACTTGATCTCATTGAAATCGCCTTCATTATAATTCTGCCTGCTAAAATTGATCGTTCCATTAACAAATACGATCAGATTTATATAAGGGCTAAATAGAATAGGTCACTCAGTTAAAACCATCGAATTGTAAAAATACCACTAAAATCGCACCTTGCAAGTATCAATTTCTTCTAACTGAAAATCGCTTAAATAATTTTTTTAAACAAGAACTCTGGGGCTCTGAAAAAAGACAAACTTTGCGATAATCGGCCTCCATTTATATAAAAGCCTGTTTTGATCTAACAGTGCCATAACCCGTAAACACATTTGGCTGGTTTCAGCTGTGGTGTCAAGCCGCACTCTTGAATTAACTACATGCGTTTTAAGAAAATTATCCAGCTCTATCAGAGGGTTCATTCCTTTCAGTACTTAACATGCTGGCTATTGTCAAATCAGTCCACTTAAAATGTTTGTTGATATTCCACTATTAATTTTGGGCTTGTACCTGTCAATATTTTTGTCGATTAAGCAAATAATTATTCTTGACACTTGACCAAAGAAAAACCCAGGGATTTGTCATTTTTATTTCCAGGAGTGACATTTTGGCAGCGAGATCAACTTTGACAGGGTGTTGGCGGTACATTTGTCAAATTGGCTATTAAGGTATAATACTTTATATTTTACTACGTCACTGATATGGTAAATGGTATTTCATAAGTAAATATAAAGGAACCTGGACAATGAAAACATTACGAACAGTTCATAAAGGGTCAGAAAAAGATTTTCTGTAATTTGGCATTTACACGACAGCTTTACATGTATAACAGTGGCGTTTTTGTTACACCAAGAAAATCTCAGTGATAAACTGCATGTTGATTCAATGAAATTGCTATGTATTACCAGAAGTCTGGTATTACATATGTGTCACCGAAACAGGAGGATATGAGCGGTCATAATTCCGATTTTCATTAACTGTCAAAAATAACATCAAGGTAATAATAGTTAACCTTGTGTTAATTTTGCTTTGGTTGGGTATAAAGGTCTAATTGGTATACCTCTTTTTAACACAATTAGAAACTTGTCTCCGTGGTTATTTTAAACAAGAAGATTTCCCCTGGGCCCGTGTGTTTTAGTGTTCATATTTATATCTGTTTCGGCATGCTTGGGTGTGTTTATGTTGACGAACCTTTGAAGTGACAGAGAAGAACAGTTTGTCACAAACAATAGATTGTCTCTTGAACACTTCACAATGCTTCCTTATGTTATCGACTTGGATCGATCCATAAAGCTTGGGGTAGATTACTCAGTGGGAATTCAAGGCTGGGTTAATGGTTATATCCGCGGATAGCTCGATTACCACCAATCCACTCTATTTATCACATTGTAGATAGACCAAAACACTATAGTATTAAATAGACACTTAGAGTCAACATCATTCATATCGATCTGTTATCAGAACTGCTTTATCTTGGGCCAGCGATCGCATTTCAGAGGTTTTTTTTTTTACTGCATTTCTACATCCTCGGTAATCAGTCAGCAAAACACAAAAACGAAAAAAATCAAGAATAGAGATTGCATTGTGAAACTATTCACAGGGTATATGTTTTTGTATCGATTTTCTTCTCTCTATAGTGTCCCATGTGAACCCTATTTGATATCAAATAATTAGAATACGCCACTTTCCAAATAAAACATTCTGGGATGGGTTCTTGTCAAGGATGGCAAGTGTCTGAACGCTTTACACCGGGATATATATTTATGAACACTATAATACACAGGCACGCGGGAAATCTTCTTGTCTAAAATAACCATTAAGACAAGTTTCTTGTTTATTGCTATTTACACAGGGCCGAGTTTCTAATTGTGTTAAAAATGTTTGATCAACGTACTACAACATATTCCCTCGCTTTTCTTGGTTTGTTGACACTCGTGAATTGACCGATTGCTTGATGACGTCACTTGGAAATTACGGGCAAAGCATTTCGGGGGATTGAGGGATGTTAAAATAATTTTAAAATATGGCGGAAGAAATAATACTGTATCGAACAGAAGACGTAAAAGGCGTAAAGTTACCAGAGAAAATGTGTGGATAAAAACAGGTTATGTCATCAATGTTTTCCAAAAAAGTAACACCTTGCTAAGTACAAATAAACAAAATGGCGAATTGAGGTACATTTTACCCAGAAAGCTTTGCGTAATTTTATGTGACGTCATCAGGCTCGGCGGTAATTAACGAAGGTGCTTATAACTACCGCGTAATAAACACGATTAATAATGAATAACCGTGAGTACTAACGTGGTAGATAATACATGACCCTATGACTTATAGGCTCCATAGGTCTGATACATTTAATTGCTTATTTAGTATTGCTACTCGATTCATTGATTGACATGTGTTTCCCCATGTAAAATCAAACGGACATACCAAATGGACCTATTTTTTTATATCTCGACATTTTTAAATAGAAATTTCCTTTATATTTTAGCGATAAAGTCACCTTGACAGACTAAAAATAACCTTATTATGACAACACTATACATGTATATGTAGATACAATGCGTATTTTATTCAGCACTCATCTGAGCCTACATTCTAGCCTAAAGATATACAAGGAGCGATAAACCGGATTCGTGTAAAACACATTTCACACAGACGATTGTCAAAATCAGTTTCTTCATTTCCACTTGTTTTTACACATTTTATTCGATAATAACTTAATGAGATCTGTTTGTGATACGGGGTGTTAGTATTTATTAACCACTCTGATAATTACACAATACCCAGGCAACAATGGTTTTCTTATAAAACCCTCTTTATAAATTAGACAGTCGTCCATGTAATCTGCTTGAAGCGAGATTTCAGCGCTAATAATCACGTATTTCGCCAATTTAATCTTGTGTTTGGACTGACTTTGATGTCTTTGAATTGCTGGCTGGTTTCGATAGAGACTCATCGATCCAGTCTATTAGGCCTCCACAGCCACTCTCTAGATATTGAGGTTATCTGCACGATTCCTCGCTCTATAACCAGGGAGAGAGTGGAGCGGGTAAAATGGCCACGTTAATCAATACAGAAGCGATCGCAGAGAAGGGGATGTATGGAGAGGAAGTTAAAAATCTGTCAATAGTCCATCGACAATCCCACTTTGTCTCTAAGACACCCGGTTAGATTAAAGGCCTTAAACGACAGTCTGCCAGTCTCATTTGTTAGCTTCAATAGAGATTCTCTGGCCGTGTTGAATACAGTCGTATTTAATTCTTGCCTCATGCATGTTTCATGAAGACCCTTCAACAATGTTGTCACCAGAGAGCGCGACCTTAGATTTGCTAGTGGTGAGAAAATGGCGGTGTAGTCGACTGACAAAACCCATACACCAATCTGCCAGAAAGTAAAACGGCACATTCCTGAAAAGCAAACAGTCAGCCAGCTACTTGTTTCAACCTATATAAACCGGTAAAAGTCAAGAACTGTATAAAGATCCGATTAAAGTTTATCGATTTGTATATCAAGAAGGCTGTTATAGCCAAAATTTGCGACGACATTGTACTTATTAATGGCCTACAAACTATCCATGTAGGCTACTTTGATATTAACTGGTTAGTCTTGGTTTAGGAACAACAAGAGCTTTTGTGGCACAGATGGAAGAAATTTCTTTTTTCATTTTGTTATCTGCGGGTATCTGAAGATTCTTTGATACTAGCAGACAAAGCACAATTCGGATATAAAGAAACACACACTCTCTATATTCTTCATAATATAATACGAAAATGAATAAGATTCGTTTTTAATTCTGTTTTCTTGTAACGGAGAGCTGTCGGAGATGTTTATTGGGAAGTTCTTTGTTACTCAACATCCATCTAAAGATGAGCAAGATTTGTAGCTGGCTGACATTAAGTGGATGCCTGGCGGCTATCAGCCTCTGGGAATAGTGACATATTCGGAATCCAGCCTAAAGACTCATCAGATACGAGGTAATATCCCATCCGTTACACTTTATATAGAGATGGCAGCTAATTCTGTCAGATCACGATAAATTACCGACTCATAATACAATCGGAAGATAATGTTCAGAAAGCTTGGGCAATTGATTAGATTGATGACAGGAGCAGAGAAATCGAACACCTATACTTGAAAATCCCTTGAAAGCTTTATCGATTAAACCTTAGTAGTTTTTATTTTCAAAGATATGATGAATAAGAAAATTAAACAAATTTCATATTAAAGTAACAAAAAACTAGCAGATGCTATTTTAAAATGTTATAATGAATGTAAATAATGGAAGGTCAGATTCCAAAGAGCAATAGTGCTTTTTATTAATATAACCTTTTTCTTCAAGGGAACGAAGAATTCTATTGCAATTTCCAACATTTTCAGGCTTATTTTCCTTATCAAGCTTTGGTTAAAAAAGTGGTTGTTTAGCTGCCGTTCCACCTCCTCGATCATAATTCTGTCTAAACATACATGTAATAACTATTTCCGAGCATTTAATAGCCGGTTTTATAAGGATATATGGTTTATATTATATATGTAGTTACTAGAAGTACTAGATGTAGCCTAAAGAACAGGCAAATAGCGCGTAAGATGCAAAAACTTATACAAACCAACTGTGTAATAGTGTTTTAGAATGAGGTAATAATGACCTGAGGTAAGCAATATGTGCTTACAGAACCTTCCAGATATTTCATGTTTATTTTAAAACTTGATTTTGGAAGTAGTTCTTAATCTATTTTTTTTAAATATATTATTTGCCTGTGGATACTTTATTGTTTTAAATTTATATAAGAATTGGAAAATAAAGATGAGCTGACGGATTGTTACTGGTATGTCTGATATTTTATCTCGTATTTTATCTCACTGCGTATATTCGACAGTTAGTGGAGCGTTATTCTTAAAAGAGAATGTGAACATTAGTTTGCATGTGGACTATGTGGTTATGATCAATCCCCTCGGTATCGTGGAAAATCGATTGTAAATTATAATTTCCAATTTCAAGAAACACTATACGTAGTACATTTATTGAATTTTTTGCAACTCTCTTCAACTAGGACCCAGACACCATTATTTGTTTACGGATAATTTTGTCAGGCTTAATATCTGAATGCTTTATTTTGAGTCCATCAATGATCTCTGGGAAGGACTGTTTATGAAATCATGGCCAGCTCAGACAATTCATAACTTTCACAATTACAAACGGACATCGGTGATGTTTTTTCTATTAGAAATCAGTGGTCAGTTGGGAAATCAATGCACTCCTAATTCTACTATCAACACAAAGTGTAAACATTATATAGTCATTATGTTTCTGCCATTGCTTTATGGTCTACGCCGGTTATTTTGTAGTCCAGTGATTTGTTTTAAAACTATTCCTTTGTTCTATACTCAATATTTCAACGCTATTTTTGTATTTACCTAGCCAAATGTATGGTTACTAATTTCCTCCGGGTTAGTTTGAATTGATCAGTTATCAAATAGCAATTGTTTATTAATAAAGCTGCTCAGTGAAGAAGAAAGCAGAAAGGAATTGTTAGGGTTAGAAGGTGTGTCATGCTCGTCTTTCTTTAATCCCAAGTTAACACGTGTCAGAGTGAGATTTATCAGCGGCTGTGAAAAGGTTATAATGATTATTATAGTCTACATGAAGACCGGTTCTACTATGTCTCCCATCGTGTACTTCGTTGGCGCTCTGGCCCGCTGCTTCTTTAATTATACACGAACACAGACGGGCTGATTAATCTACAGGGATCTTTGACAGACCGGTTTTACAACAGTAATGACTCGCCCTGAATACCGATCGATTCTCCGCATCTCTTAACACTGATTAGCGCTGCCTTTCCAGTCCCTTTTCTTTATTCACTTTCAACCTTATTATTTCTCAATCAAACACAATATCACGCGCGGATATCATCCGCTCACATAACATTTGTTATCTACAAACGGAGCCACATATTAATCCGCGTAAATCCTGCTGTAGAAGAAAGAGTAAACAGATTTACTAGTCAAAATTGCATAATTTCACGTCACAACAATTAGACAATCTGTTATTTCTACAGTCGTTATGGGCTGAAATCCTTTCCAGTCAATTCTACTAACATTCGTTGAACCATTTTGTTTCCGTGTCTTGTTTGCATAAATGCGGAGAGAATATTATCATATTACAACATAATTATCAACAATCCTTGATTGGACAAATTCGGTAAATCTAACTATTCTGTCGATCTGCAATGAGATGTTCACTATGGTGTGTATATGAGTGGCATCTTAATTACCTATTCAGTGATGACGTGAGATTGGAAATACATCAGCGTTAAAAAAGATTCTATATAAGAATAAGTCAGCTTATCAGGAGATATATTGCACTTCAGTATACATCCCGATATTGTATACGTAATCTATGTTGACGGCGACAGACCGAGCTGCCTATCTTAACTCTTGGGTTTTAATGCTTTGTGTTTTTCTTCAACAAGTTGAGTGTCACCATACACAAATTCGTGTAATTAAAGTCTCTCTAGAAATCTAACAGATTTACGACAAAAATGCTTTGCGAAAGAATATGTGAAATGAATTACAACCTTCTAGAAGGCTCCTATCCCTTTCATTTAGGATGAACAGTAGTATTGTAAACCAGATTAAATAATGCATGCTTTTCTGTAGTATTGGCTTCAGAATAGAGTTTTTATATGGCTTGCTATCGATCGAAACATCTGTGTGAGACACTCAAGTCTCAGCGCATGAATAGTAAATGGTCAATACAATACGAGAGGAAGGCATTTATTGATCATCAACTGTATTACACTCCTAAAACATAGCCTTAAACATATTTCCTATCTTTTATGGTGACAATAAAGCATGTAATATGTTGGCAAAAGTATATTATCAAGTTTATAACTGGCGATGTTTTCTTTCGTTTACGTAAAACCTCACGAGAGTGCACCATGTGTCAACATTGCTTATATATGTTTGAACACTATAACACACGGACACAGGGAAAATCTTCTAAAATAATCACAGACACATGTACCAGCCAAAATATAATTCAAGCCACATAATTCTAAAACTGTGTAATAACTGGAAAATATCCACATATTGGCAGTGCAGTGAATGCTAACAGAAGTGTTCTTTAGTACCCGTTTATTGCACTGCGCTTACGTATTCGTTAATTAGCATCTTTGAGTTTGGCTGAAGTAATAATACAAGACCATTGTTTACAGATCAGATAGAAGGAACCAGAATAGTACCAATGGATTGTTGCTGTAGGGTACCTTGAGGACGGTTATAAGGTGTTAAATGAACATCTACACTTTAGTCAGATTGGGGTGAGACAATAAGAAATCCAGTGACAAAATTAAGTCACGCGAACTGGGGATGGGGAAGTGTGAGGAGGGGAGGGGGAGGGGGGGGGGGGGGCGTTACAATCAATCTCAGCCCGTATCCACCCCTCTGATGTGTTTGACTGGTTGCTATCAATCTGACCATCTCCCAGCCGTCATTAAATCCACTTGCTGAAGAGTGGGCCTACTGATCACGTGTCATACAACTCTCGATACTCCTGTCCCTTCCACATGCACCAATACAGTTAGCCGTATTCGACTGGTCGTTTTCGAGCAGCTCATTCTTCTCAAACTACACAATTTCTATTCGACAAGTCGCTTGATTTGCACAAACTCCTCGCGCGTGCACGCTCGAAGTGCTCGCTGATTTCGTAAGAGCAGAGAGAGGGGAGCTGGTCACGTGGCAAAATATTAGTACTTTCATGACTCCAATTATATAATTCTTGATGTGTTTTGACTATTTTTAAGCATTCCTGTATTCCGAAACTAAAATTACATAAAATTTAACTCTGACACCCTTAATCTCAACGAATAAATGTTATTTATTTTCTATGAAAATAGGCCAATCACGCTTTGGAAGTCTACTTAGCTGAATTTACCCAAATCGATTTGTTATAGGTCTGAAAAAATATTTGCAGTTTTCCTAGATTATTGACGGAAATATTTAATTTTGAAATGCAAATATTTATTTTCTCAAGTCCGTGTTCGCCCTCCAAGCACCCAAGCCTACCAGTTGATCGTCACTTGATGAATATTTTATGTTGCTAGGTGGGCGATTTATGTTGCCAAGCAAATGACCCAAACGCTCCTCAATTTACTCAAATTCGTTCGACTGGTACTTCCCCTAGCAGTTAGTTTGAGCTGCTGCGCAGGTGGGCGGAGCTTAAATTTACTCCTCAGAAAACGACCAGTCGAATACGCCTACTGTTCATTGCATGGTTATATCAACAGTTTATTAAAACACAGTGATTAAAGAAGACGACTAAGAATTTACAATTATGTAATGTGAGTTGTTTGATTCAGTGATAGATAAAGAATTTGCCTAGGGCCAGTGAGATGTGCCTTGTGGTCTGAGCTGAGATTGAACCCAATCGGAAGAGTGTCAGCCTGCAGCGGATTGAGAGTCCACTAATCCCCAGTCACACACAACACGCATTATACTATAATTGACTTTTGTCGTGTCCGTGGTGAAGGAAATAGCGCTTTTGTTAATTCAATCCTACAGTACCCGCTGTGTTACTCTAACTCGAAAGGTTTTCAGTCTTCAAAATGTACGTGCTTGGAAAAAGTAAGTGTTCGTTGGTGTTGGTGTGATGTGTGTCCCTACATGGCTTGTAACGAAGCAGTCACTTCGAACATAAATATCCCATAATGTTTCCAATGACCCAATGAAGCTTCAGGTATTATTTTAAAGTGGCATGAGCTGCCAAAGTTAGGATTTTTTTCATAAATTCTGATTGTCAAAAGAAGTTCAGCGTATGAAGTACCTTGAAAAACTAAAGGATTGACTTAGAAATAAAAAAAATACTAAAAAAAAAGTACCCTGTACGAACCAAAGATATGTGCTAATAACGGACAAAATTCAAATAGCCAGGGTGTATCTGAGTTCATTTTGGGGATTTTTGCTGCTTATAAAACCACCTTAACGTATACATCCTCAAGATTGGCATCAACTGAAAGTTGTAATTTTGTAATTTCAGATTTAAAATAATCCACAATTAGCTTATTCTGTTTCAACGACACTTGCCTCATATTTGGCAGCTCATGAGCAGATTGAAACGTTTGAATGAATTATTAGCACGAGATATGACTCAAATATGACTTGAATCTTAAGGTCAAATATAGTTTTACTTGAAAGCACGCCCAATTACTGTTTGCATCACTTGTCGTTGGGCACTATTGATATGAAGGCACCATAGTAAAACTAGAGAGGAAAGGTATTAGTGAGTGGATAGGTTTAAGGCCATTACTCGGGATCAAGGAATACAGACTTACTTAGTGATGCTTTAACAAGCCGCTTCCGATAGAGCATAGACCGTCTTGCAGAGAAACAAATCATTGTCGGTTTTATATTGGGAAGAAAGAAGTGGACTTAAGTGACCATATCACCACGACTGTAGTGCCTGGTCACACATTCAATCTGTCTGATGTATCACCAGTCTTATCTTACCATTTGTGTATAAAAGTCCAGACAGCAAAAGGGCCCTATACTAAATGACACATTAAATTTAGCTTTTATAAACAACATACATTACGTTTTGTCTGAGATCAGCGCAAATCTTCGGTACATACGGGCTACTGGCATGGTCGATATCTATTATTTCAACACAAATCGTTCAGTTTTTCATGGTATGACAAACGCTCAGCTTTTCTCTATGATCGCAATTTATCAATAACCAAAACATACACTCGCCAAAAAACCAGAATACTATATACATTCAAACAGCAGACAGTTTTCGGTATTCTAACAGAAGAGGTTAGCAAATCACTATAGTTTGTCAAAATTTAAATGTTTTGGCATCATTTTGTATATATTTTCGATGCGAAATTGAAAATTTGATTTGTTAAGTGCCCATAGTGTAAACAAACTCCAAGCTTCGTCATGCTCAAAAGCGCCCTTATGATTTTAAGCGATCTAGATGTACAGTATTATTATACGTACTTTATCTGAGTGATACAGGCGAATGATTTGCTTTGAAACCCACGAAAAGCCTGTGGGTAAATTTGTGATTTTAACAGATAAAAGACCTGAAATAAGAGTC
The DNA here is from genome assembly GCA_963971465.1 of Lepidochitona cinerea. Classification (NCBI taxonomy): domain Eukaryota; kingdom Metazoa; phylum Mollusca; class Polyplacophora; order Chitonida; family Tonicellidae; genus Lepidochitona; species Lepidochitona cinerea. The sequence continues at coordinate 14,407,782 of OZ020552.1, read as the reverse complement.
ATTCAGCGCTGAACTTAACCTGTTTCTGATCGTTGTATTCGGACTTCAAGTCTGTGTATGCCTTTACACCTCCCCATGCACGATTTGGCCAATTTAAACATATCTGGACAAGCACGTTGGGTCCCATGTTTAATTTTAGTGGCTTTACTTGCAGTAAGAGTAAATTAGCTATTCCACAATAAAAAAAACACATTTTATTTGTTAAGGATGCTGTTATAGACATTACAGTCATGAGCTATATAATAACACTATCAAGGGACTATGGATGACAGACGGAATTGTATTTCTAAGTTTTAGATGAAATCTTATTATCTGGCGGATCCACGTGTATATTTTGTTCTGCACGAATATCATAGGTTCATAAGGTCAAAGTGGTTTTGGTTTTGTTTGGTAGCATCTGTTTCCAACCACTTATCTTCTTTTCTAATGTTAGATTCTCTTAGTTGAGTTATTACCGTTGTGGATATTAAATGTTTAACATATAGGCATCTTTGACGAATGGCAAACGTGCAGTTGTTTTATTTGATCGTTAGAGGCGCACTCTCAGCCCTAACCTCTCTGTCATTGGCCAAGAAAGTCAATTTAAACCAGCTGACTCTGTTTGGATACTTATTTTAACCATATAGGATTCTATTATATATAGCTGGAAAGGGAAAGTTTTTGGATTCAAACATTACAAACTATTTATCCTTTGGGTTTGAACTTGGACCCCGGAAGATGTCGTACAAAAACTATAATACCATTTGTGTTTCAGTATAACAAAGCTAGCATTGCTATGGCCAAGATTATAGTAGAAGAATACAAACTACTTCAAAGTAAACTTGCTCGACCTCTGACCCAAAGGCCAGTCATTGCTTATAAAAAGAACAAGAGTTTGAAAGACATACTGATCAGGGCTAAACTCCCCTGTCTGCCTTCTACCTAGGTTTTCTGGGAAAGGGGTATGGGCGGTGGGGGGTGGGGGAATTTTCACTGTCTTTTCCCATGACCCCATAATATATAGTCTGACGATATTCTTACTATAGCTTAAGATGCATAAGCATTGTCAATGCAATACAAAGTGTTCCAGAAAATTCTACGGACTTAAAGGCCAAGCTCCTGTCAGTCGTCAACCTAATGAAATAGCATAGGTTTACTTAATTACAACAATTTATGATGGGGTATAAAGGTCTAAATGATATACCTCTTTTTAACACAATTAGAAACTTGTCTCCGTGGTTATTTTAGACAAGAAGATTTTCCCTGTGCCCGTGTGTTTTAGTGCTCATAAATATATATAGCTGGACTATATTACTTTGTGGTGTTGTTTTAAGTAGGCCATTCTCCGCTACAGCTAAAATACATTTGACAGTGTAAACGACTTAAAACATTGATACATACATATAAGTTCGTTAAGTTTGTTTTGTCCGAATTAAAACATATATAATTTGGAATTTTTCATATGTTGTGTCTGTTGAGCTATAAAGAATTCGCCTTCTTTTACCTCAATTTACAATTGTACTGGCTATTTAAGTTCGGATCGTGTAATTGGATTGTCTTTCCACGAAGGGCTCGACCTTGTAGGCGCTGTGGAGTTTCACGGACATGAACACAATAAACACAACACATATGGGACATATGGCATAATGTATACGAGCAAGAAGGGGCAATACAAGAGGTAGACGGCCTGGAACAATGGGTAATAGTGTCAGGTTTCTAGTAACCCTGTGGATAAATAGGAAACATAACACCTCTTGTTTATACTCGACAAGAGCTGGGGCGACGATTGTCTGAGCCCTAACTGTTTCAAGTGGCATTATATGTAAAAATAAATACTTTTTTTCATGTAGTATAAATTTTGAAAATAAACCTATTTGGAACTTTTATTTACAATATAAATTTTTACGTTCTGGAATTTGGATGTGGGAGCGGGGGTTAAGAATAACACGGAAAAATAATAAAAAAACTTAAAGTGGCATGAGCTGCAAAAATCTGGACATTTTGACGTGTTACAGAATGTGGAAATTATCGGCTATTTTCTCCAAGAAGTGCTATTCCGAATCTTTTGTTGTCTCAGAATGAATGAACGTTAGTTCCGGTTATTTAAAATCTGTTAACCTTCGGCTCGTACATCGATTTCCTCGATGACTTGCAACGTCTCTTACTGTCGTGGCAATCAGAATTTATGAAAAAGTTCGAATTTTGGAAGCTCATGGCACTTTAAAGGCTTACAATGCTTCCCCGTCGTAAAAAAAATTGTCTGCCAATACCTCGTGTGTACGGGTAATAGAGAAATACAAAAATTAACTTAATAATGGCATTAGAATGAAGCTTAAAAATGCCTGTTTTACTGCCGATTTAAATAAAATGTGCTGTGATAGAATATACCAAAACTAACTCTGGAAAAAAATGCCAGAAATAATTCATCAATTTTAAATTAGCTCTGACAGGAAACATTCCAGGATAAAAACCGAAGTATGGTGTTTTGTGGCTTTACTTTACTTCCTTCCTAAACTCTCCTCTTAAATAAACCTTCTGCTGATAATCTACCAGCTATGTACAAGCAAACTAATACAGGCACAGGATATTACTCTCTCGTATAACATACAAGATGACAACTCTAAGAAAAGCCAATCACGCGATTAACAGTGTTCCGGTATACGTACACATCTCGCTTACTTCTCTAACTGGCGCGCATGAAATTGACAAAGTTTTCCAGATGACACACAAAAATAATTTTGGTAATTAAGTTTGGTCTTGATTTCAGCCAGAAAGAATTATTACAAAGAAAGGGACTTATATTCTCATGGTACTGGTTTCAAGTTATTATTTTCTTATAATGATAAATTCGTGTAATAATTCTCGGAAAAGATTTCTCTGAACGGTGTCTGGAAACATCAATTAGTCGCCTGTTAATGAATATCCGTCCATTTACAACGGAACCTGAGAATTAAGCCGTGTGTGTGTTACCCATCTTTGTCTCCATTAAAATAAACACAAAGCTTTAAGTGAGTGCGCGGTTCAGTAAACTACTAAAATGTCTGTACAGAGTCAATCACTTGTTATTCTCGACTATGTTAGAAAGACTCTAATAACCCTGGCATTTTTATTCCACCTCCGGAAGTGCTAAAAACTACACATGCCACATGTTTACCACGCCAATAACACAGGATTGCTGAGCGAGTTAGACTAAAGCTCCACCAGGGGGCTCTTTGAGGGGATTGAGGTTGTTATCCTAGAACGTAAATACAGAGAACTTGGGTTTAAATAGAAAATTGGAGATGGGAGGGCGAGAGTGGGGGGACAGAATTCCCAAACTCTGGGAAGCTGCTGAAATCCACTGCCATCTAATGAATAATAACCGCCAAATCTGACGCTATATGCAATTTATGTCATATTTGTTTAATTAGAACACAAAAAACTGTTTTTATAAAAACTGCGTCTCGTAATCAATTCGCTTATTGCCCATTACAAAACTAAGACTTCTAACTTAAACTATTGATGTTGATTAGCTGCCAATAGTTTACTTACATGTCACATTCTGTTATATGTAAACAATATTCTTTTATAGTAATGCAGTATACGTGCGTCTCATTTTTATGGTCAACATACACTGTGAGTGTCAGATAAAGGGTCGAACAAAGAGAACACTCAGTTGGATGCTATAGTGGTTTTCTTGGTTTAGGCTGTTTACCATCTTGTGCTATCAAATCTTTGAGAGCTGACCCCGTGGGGGTAGATATCAGTAGTCAGGAAGCAGGCAGTTTGTGTCCGCTTAGTCGAGTCTAAAACACTCTACTACGTTAAAGTTCTACCAATGTTAACATCAGCCAGACAGGATTGAATTATCCAGTAAAAGTTGGGGTCGATTCTGGCCGTGTATTAATCTCCCCCTGAGAATGATTGATGGCCGGGTATGTCGAGTGTACTGCCTTCAGATTTTCTATAAGCGAGAGAACAGCCAAGCAAACAATATCCAATCAGGAAAGCCAGTAGGGCTGAAGGAAATACGAGACGAGGAGCACCCGTATATCTCACCCGTCCAACTTTTGGGCAGTATATATTGGCACAACTTTTTGATACAATTCCAAATGTCGATTAGTAATTTCTGCTAAAAAATACGTGAAATAAAATGCGCGTTTGAATAAACATAGTGTATGCATGAAAGCTAAATGTGGTCTAGTCATAAACATAGTATATGCACAAAAGCTAAATATGGTCTAGTCATAAACATAGTATATGCACGAAAGCTAAATATGGTCTAGTCATAAACATAGTATATGCACGAAAGCTAAATATGGTCTAGTCATAAACATAGTATATGCACAAAAGCTAAATATGGTCTAGTCATAAACATAGTATATGCACGAAAGCTAAATATGGTCTAGTCATAAACATAGTATATGCACGAAAGCTAAATATGGTCTAGTCATAAACATAGTATATGCACGAAAGCTAAATATGGTCTTGTCATAAACATAGTATATGCACGAAAGCTAAATATGGTCTAGTCATAAACATAGTATATGCATGAAAGCTAAATATGGTCTAGTCATAAACATAGTGTATGCATGAAAGCTAAATATGGTCTAGTCATAAACATAGTGTATGCATGAAAGCTAAATATGGTCTAGTCATAAACATAGTGTATGTATGAAAGCTAAATACGATCTAGTCATAAACATAGTATATGCATGAGAGCTAAATATGGTCTAGTCACAAACATGGTGTATGCTTGATGGCTAAATATGGTCTAGTCACAAACATAGTGTATGCATGAAAGCTAAATATGGTCTAGTCACAAACATGGTGTATGCTTGATGGCTAAATATGGTCTAGTCATAAACAGTGTATATGCACAAAAGCTAAATATGGTCTAGTCATAAACATAGTATATGCACAAAAGCTAAATATGGTCTAGTCATAAACATAGTATATGCACGAAAGCTAAATATGATCTAGTCATAAACACAGTATATGCACGAAAGCTAAATATGGTCTAGTCATAAACATAGTATATGCATGAAAGCTAAATATGGTCTAGTCATAAACATAGTGTAGGCCTATGCATGAAAGCTAAATATGGTCTAGTCATAAACATAGTGTATGCATGAAAGCTAAATATGGTCTAGTTATAAACATAGTGTATGTCTGAGCACAGGAAAATAACCACGGAGACAAGTTTCTAATTGTGTTGAAGAAATGTATATCATTTAAATCTTTATACACAATCATAAGCTGTTGTAATTAACTAAACCTATGATATTTCATAAGGTTGACGACAAACAGGAGCTTGGCCTTAGCCAGTAGAATTTTCTGGAACACTTTGTAATACATTGACAATGCTTACGCATCTTCAGCTATGGCAAGGATATCGGTAGATTGAAGCCCATAGGATCATAGGAAAAGTAAGTGAAAATTTTGGTTCCCCAGAAACACCTAGAAAGAAGACAGACGAGGGAGTTTAACCCTGACCAGTATATCTTTCAAACACCCGTTCTTTTAACAAGCAACGACATATGTGTATGAAAATGTATATGTATGCATGGAAGCCTAGTCATAAACATATTGTTTTATAGTTACACCTCTAAATTACAATACATTATATGAAGTTTGTCACAACTATAGGATAAGTACAATTTACATTTTTTTTTCAGTCGCCAAAATTTCGAAAACAGGATACCATATTCTACCTTATGAAAACAAAATTGCAACCCCAGCTACATGGATGGATTACATACTATAATATGGTGTTAGTGAAATGTATTATGATAATCATGGCCCAGATTAAACCGTTCACTAAAAGTTGCCGCTGAAATCTACAGACAGTATTAGATCCTTCTCGTTTTCTAAAAGGAAGTCAAGGTGACAAAAGCTAAGTGATGTTTACATGAGTCGGGAAATTCCGGCCATGAGAGGGAGAGAGATAGAAGAGAAACCCAGAGAGTGGACGGAGTGTTATCGTCCAAACTGCAGCTCTCTCTTTTCGCCTTCAGTGCGGGGCTCTCTTGGGGAGGGGGATTTTATGCCCCTTTGCTTTAATTGTCAGTCACCTGGTCGTTTATTAAACACACAGTTTCAATGACATTCTCATAAACGTCGATCTATCGATCTGTTAGGTAACACGTTATATGATATACTCACTCTTTGTATCTGTATACATGTTTTAGACATGTGTACATCTTGCCGGCCAATAATCAAGACAGATTAATGGTTGAATAACATATGAGATAAGGGGTTTACGGTGTGGATCGGTTGGGGTTGACTGGCCTACAATTGGCTTTGTTATTCTTCCAGTGATGAAGATTATGCAGTGTGTAATATCTGATGTTGAGAGTAGCTACTCTAGAAAGCCCGTAAATATAAACTCTCATGTACAATATAGTACGAGTTGTCCTATGTGCTTTGGCTTTAGTTCGACGATTCGCCATATTTTTTTTTTATGTTCCCGTTCTATAAACCCCGTTCCCGGAGGTGTGAGAATCTATACTTGAAGGTTTTCTCGATGAACATTTTTTTCTTTAGCACGAGACAAATTAATGACCAAGAACTACTTACAAAACTTTATCCACAATCCCTAAACAAGACAAATCGCAATCTGTAACCTTTGCTGTGTTGAAAATATTGTTAAATCCGGTTGTCTCAGTCTGAAATGAAATAACAACTCTTTCTCCCTTAATGAAATAACAATTATATATCATACAGAATCCGTCGGAACACACTCGCTACCGGTCGGCTTTGACGTTTGTAAATCCCAGAAGTTTCAGAGTGATACAGAATTTCTCTCATATATGAAAACGAGACAGATTGTTGGCCTATACATCAGTACACTTCAAAGGGCACTTCTTATCGCAGTGTATTGCATTATATTAACAATTCTTTGTAGTTCTTAGTATATTAGTATATAAAATAGTCAAGAACATTTGCATACATGTAGACTAGCTATAGATGTTTGTCCGGAGCTTACAGAAACTTGGGTGTCGTTTTAGTGCGACTGGGGTTTTAGATGAAGATATTTCATTATCAGGTTCTACTGGTAGTTTGCTGCTTTTATATTCAATATCTTGTCTAGTTACAAACCAAAGAATCAATTTCCTCGTTGATAAAGCCTTCAGGCTATCTCACGGGTGAAGTAAATCTTTTAGAGTCAAACTCAACGGAGAATGAATCATGTAAGCAGCTTCAGCCGCTTTTTAGAATGTGTTTGTACAGTGGAACGCTCTTGTCTGACTATAGCTCTTAACCCCATTCTCGCATGTGTTATTCAAGATTTAATCTATCTTAAATTAAATTGTAATTGGACGTTTAAGTTTAAACTGATATAAAACAAGTCGGGTAGTTCAACGGTATTTTTTATTTAGATTTTAGTAGCAAATCATCATACCTTGTCTATATATTATAGCTTATGGCTTTTAATTAAAAGTCTAGATGAGAAAGACGAGACTTGGACGAGAATGGAGGATAATATAACTAAATTCATTCTGCTCTTGGCAATGTGATCTATCATTACAGTAATTAATGTTTTATTTATCATCCCTCGACTCTCCTCTCACTTAGATGCTTCACAAATCTAACCATTCGCTTGGACGTCTCTACCTCTCATCGTGTACATGTACGTGAGGATGAAGAACGATAAACATGTAAGAGCAGACTCCGCCCACTTTCTTCCTCACCCTTATGTATCTTATTTCCTGTCGTGTTATCTGTGAGCAGAGCATAGTGAGTTTGTGCTCTATTATTATGATAGATTAGTTAAGAGGAGATCAAGAGCCCCGGGGCCAATTGACCGGGAGTAGCGGACCTGGTCCCCGTGTGTTCAGCGTCACTCAGCCGTGACTGTCAGCTTCAAACCTCCTCGCTCTCTTAACCTTATGGGGCTTTTTAAGGGAGTTAAACAAATTGACTAACAACAAAGGCCTGTTGTTCACAGCACACATTCATTGTCTTGGTTTACCTGCATTTTTAAAAAGAAAATGTCTATTTTCTCTGTATAGTTTTCTGTGAATTCTTTTTCAAAAATGTCTGTATAATAATGTTTGGAATCAAAAAACAAAGCAAAACAAAGGTCAACGTCTCTAAAACCGAAGAACGTATATGTCCCTGGCAATAAATTACGAATAAGGTAGGTTATGCAGGCATATGTGTTTGGATTACAATAGGTAAGAATGACACCCCGTTCTTGGGCCTCGGCAAACAAAGCCATTACTAAGAAACAGTCCACAATTTTCTTGGGAACTTGTCCTCGTGGTCTTGTTCATTCAAGAGCTTATCTCATCAATTCTTGATAGTATACCGGTAAACCTTCAGGTTTCAGTGAAAATGCAGAAACTATCGACCTACCGCCAGCAGTAGCATTTCATGGCGTAGCATAATGGCGTAGCATTTCAACCAGCTTTCAGTCAACCTAAAATAGGGGTTATTATTCAATGGTATTCTCGCGATATCTCCTTCAGATCACTTTTTCTGGCCGAGGGGACAAGAGTGATTTCGAATTTTAGATTGATTTATCGTTCTATCGAGGTCGCAAAAAGTCACGTAGAATCGCGTGAGATATCGATTGGCATTTAAGTTAATGTGGCTGCCAAAATGTTGATATTTTTCATTAAAACAGAATGTTGAAATTATCAGCACAGCAAGTCAGAAATAGTGGTTTCAACTAACGTTGGCTTAGAATAATGAGCGAATTTTTCTACATTTCAACGTCAATAATTTAGTTTTTCTGTGACTTTTAAAGACAATCAGAAGTTTGATTTTTTGCAGCTCATGCCACTTTGACCTATTACATAATACCCTCAAGTCGTCATGAATAGGCCCGCACCGCACACATGTACATTCACCAAGCGATTATGTACAACTAAAGATTATTATCAATATGGTAGATAATCACAGTAAAGGATTCCAGAAAATTCTACTGACCAAGGCTAAGCTCCTGTCAGTCATCAACCTAATGAAATATCATAGGTTTGGTTTGTTACAACAATTTATGGGGTATAAAGGTCTAAATGATATACCACTTTTTAACACAATTAGAAACTTGTCTCCATCGTTATTTTGGACAAGAAGATTTTCCCTGTGTTGTAGTGATCATAAATAAGTAAATATATAATGGGGGGCTTTTCAGTCATTCTCGTTTAAACCAATAGACCAATCCCTTAATGACGACATATGAGGAATAAATTGGCGCAAGGCAACTACTTCAGACTGTAAGCATAGGCGTGAAGTCAAGCGTATCGATACAATTAAAGGACAAAGCGGTCACTTCAAACAATATCCCTCCTTCAAACCATAATTTCCCCGAGTGACGTCATTAGGCTTTCAGTCTATTGGAACCTTGGTGCGTGATTGACCAATCCAATATTTGCCAATCCATTACATCTATAGAGATATTTTGGGTGGATCGGTCTCCGGTTTTGGTAATCTTGAGTGTGGCATCAAACAACAAACAATCGAGCTTTTGCTGATTTCACACTTCAGTCTTTTTTCGACGTTCAATGCTGAAGTAAGCTCTGCTCAGCTTTTTTATGACATTTAAATAAATATTATAGGCCTAAGCCGTGTATTTGTCTAGAGTAAGCAGGCGTACATTCATAACACATCATCACGCCTTGCTGGTCGCGTGCGGAACAAAATTGGCATACAAAAAAAATCGCCAACTCATGCTTGAAAATTTGTACAAATGGATTTGATACTTTTTTGGCTTCCATTCGATTAACTTTGAGATGAACACTCTATGTTCTTTCTGTATATCCTATTTCGACAATGTTTATATCATTATATAGCCGCGGAGAGGGTACACCCAGTGTTCATAACATTGAAAACAAAATAAAAATCAGCGCACATTAATATACCATAATGTTTCCATTAAAATTCTCTTATCTGGCAATGTACAGACAATAGTTATCAATTCGAGGTTTTTCTAAATACCCTAACTATTATTATTAAACAGAACCGGTCATCGTGACGGTCGTCATGGCGATTACCATTTAAGAGAAGCGGGGTTTGTTTGATAAGAAAGGACTTTTTACCAACGTGACAGGCGTATCAAGATAGTTCATCAATAAGATCGATCTGTTTGCAAATTCTTTGATGTTGTATTCTGTTTGTGATCGACACACTTCATGACGGGTAACTGATGATCTGCTGTTAACAGGGGTCGGTCGCACAAAGCTGTATTCGGCTTAGGTCAGGCTTAAATATGTCCCGCCACAAAGGAATTTGATTATGACGTCGTCTAGATAAGTCAGACTTAATCTTAATACACTTTTGTGCAATTGTGCAAGTAACTCCTACTATAGGAGTTTTGATAAATAAGAATTAAATAGCAGAATGACTCAATTTAAACTCAGCTAATTAGATTCTCTCGCGGTTATTAGAACAATCTTTGAAACTGCAGATATTGGGGAAAATGTGATGTCTTGAGGAACACCCCCCCCCCCCCCACCCTCTTCACCCCTTTCACCCACACACGCTCATCGTCAACCGTGATCACCGCCCACTACATCCGGCCTCTGTCACACAAGGTCTGACCTTTAACCTTATATGAATGTCTGGTCATTCAGCCTGTATTAATTCTTGTCTTTGTGTGGTTAATCCAGCCATCTCATTGAGGACTGAACCACGAGGAGACATCGGGTGTAAAGGTCAAAGAGGTCGTCCATCAAATATAAGTCAGGTGCCAGTACTTGAGGAGAAGAAGTATCTCTATTTCCATCACAGGGTCCGAGTATAGGCCTATATGTTTTACTATCGAGTTGCCAACGCCCCACCTCGGCTTGACAAACCTGTTGTCAATCACAAACTAATACTTCTGCTTTCAAAATACCTTCAATACATCGAATGGTTTAGAAAGGTATAGAAATTATCCACATTTCCAAAAGGTTTCAATATTTAATTAAAATGACATGACCCGAAGATACCAATATTCTGTCAGGTCATATCGCCATTAATTCACACGACCTGATAGATTTAAATATCTCCATTAGTCCGAGTGTTAAAAGAAAACAGACGTATGAAATTAACGATTTGGGTCTTTGGTTCTGGGGAGGTATGTTGAGCAGATGCTCTCTCGCTTCACTTATCAGCCACAATAAAACCGACTACAAATCCGGCATACAAACCCAGCCAAGGTTTTAATAAGAGAGCAGTATAACGAGGGAGATACCGGGGGCTCTGGTAGGGGGCACGGACACTTGTATAACTCGACATGGCGGTTGTTACTTTTTTCTTTTCACAACTGTTTATCCAGTTTTTTTTGTGTTTGGGAGTGAGAAAGTTGAAAGCACACCTTCGAACACATCCAAATTTAAACACGGCTACCCAAAATATCATTTATATGATCTCATCTAGACTTGTAGCTATTACCTGAAGTGCATTAGACAAGATTTTTAATGTTTCTAGATCAGTCCCCTCCTTATCTTATCCTCAATACATATAGGATGACCCTCAACCTTCACAGCCCTGCTCTCAAGTAGTTTTATATCCGTTCGGAGAAAACTCACCTAAGTATTACCTATTGTATATTTATGATCATTAAAACACACTGGCACAGGGAAAATCTTCTTGTCTAAAATAACCATGGAGACAAGTTTCTAATTGTATTAAAAAGAGGTATATCATTTAGACCTTAAATTGTTGTAACAAATCAAACCTATGACATTTCATTAGGTTGACGACTGACAGGAGCTAAGCCTTAGTCAGTAGAATTTTCTGGAATCCTTTTGTAACACATTGACAATGGTTACGCATCTTAACTATGACAAGAACATCGGTGGACTGAGATTGATAGATTGTTATTAATATTTAACATTCTACGTCAAATGTATATACATCAAAATGGTCGTTATGCGAAGCTAGATTAAAAATGACCTGTAGTTTGTCTGAGAGTATTTGACGTCCCAGAGATGACCCAAAGTGTCCTACTCCTGTACACCATACACCAGTCATTGCATATAAAACCAACAAGAGTTTGAAAGATCAGGGCTAAAATCCCTTGTTTGTCTTTCATCTATAAGTATAGCCCTAATCACTTCCTTTTCCCATGAGCACGTTTAGTTCAATCTCAATTTACCGATATTCTAACCATTGGCGGAGATCAGTACAATTTTGTCAATTTATTACAAAGTGTTCCAGAAAAATAGTCTACTGATTAAAGTCAAAACTCCTGTCTGTCTTCAACCTAATGTAATATCATCGGTTTTGGTTGATTAAAACAACCTGTGATTGGTTAAAAATGTCCAAATGGCAATCCCATTTTTGACACAATTAGAAACTTGTGTACATGTTTATTTCAGTCAAGAAGATTTCCCCGGTAAACGTGTGTTACAGTTTTCATAAACATACATCATTCTAAAATTGATTACAGGGTGCAAAACTACAAACAGCCATCTCTGTCTCCCCATAATTTCCACCATGTGGTTTGAAGTGGTATTAGCTGCTGTTTAAAGTAGTATGAGCTGTTGTTTAAAGCGGTATTAGCTGTTGTTTAAAGTGGTATGAACTGTTTTTTAAATGGTATGAGCTGTTGTTTAAAGTGGTATGAGCTGTATTGTAAAGTAGTATGAGCTGTTGTTTAAAATGGTATGAGCTGTTGTTTAAAGTAGTATGAGTTGGTGTTTAAGTGGTATGAGCTGTTGTTTAAAGTAGTATGAGTTGGTTTTTAAGTGGTATGAGCTGTTGTTTAAAGTTGTATGAGCTGTTGTTTAAGTGGTATGAGGTGTTGTTTAAAGTTGTATGAGCTGTTGTTTAAAGTGGTATGAGGTGTTGTTTAAAGTGGCGTGAGCTGTTGTTTAAGTAGTGTGAGCTGTTGTTTAAGGGGTATGAGCTGTTGTTTAAAATGATATGAGCTGCTGTTTAAAGTGGTATGAGCTGTGGTTTAAAGTTGTATGAGCTGTTGTTTAAAGTGGTATTAGGTGTTGTTTAAAGTGGTATGAGCTGTGGTTTAAAGTGGTATGAGGTATTGTTTAAGAGGTATGAGCTGTTGTTTAAAATGATATGAGCTGCTGTTTAAAGTGGTATGAGCTGTGGTTTAAAGTGGTATGAGCTGTTGTTTAAAGTGGTATGAGGTGTTGTTTAAAGTGGTATGAGCTGTTGTTTAAAGTGGTATGAGGTGTTGTTTAAAGTGGTATGAGCTGTTGTTTAAAGTGGTATGAGCTGTTGTTTAAAGTGGTATGAGGTGTGGTTTAAAGTGGTATGAGGTATTGTTTAAGAGGTATGAGCTGTTGTTTAAAATGATATGAGCTGCTGTTTAAAGTGGTATGAGCTGTGGTTTAAAGTGGTATGAGCTGTTGTTTAAAGTGGTATGAGGTGTAGTTTAAAGTGGTATGAGCTGTTGTTTAAAGTGGTATGAGGTGTTGTTTAAAGTGGTATGAGGTGTTGTTTAAAGTGGTATGAGCTGTTGTTTAAAGTGGTATGAGCTGTTGCTTAAAGTGGTATGAGCTGTTGTTTAAAGTGGCACGAGCTGCCATATATAGGGACAAAATGGGCTAATTGCTCATTATTATTCCAAGAAGTACAAAATACGAGCTTTCCATTGATACCATCATTGAGATATAAAGTAAGGGTTATGATTGACCAAAATCCTAAAATATACTTATAAAACACTTGCAACTGCAACTTATTTCACAATTTTTTTTTGACAGAGTTCACATAGGATTGTTTCTCATATATCAGTTTGTTTTTTCAGATGGTTGAACGATTGTGACTTAACTTTGTAATATTGTAATTTATCAATGTTATATTGTCCGCCCTGTATATTGATCTGTAACTGTTTCTTGATGAGCTCACTTGAGTTCAAGAGAATAAATACCAATACCAATACCAGATGGCTGAATATATGTATTAATCGTCTCACGCAGTATCTCTCACTTTGTGTAAATTTACCAGTCAATTTCTATACTACTCACCTAATCGTAGACCAGCATGAATAAACAATATGAACAAATAATGCGTTAATAAACAGCGTCTTGTTGAAAGATGTACAGTTAGATAGGGGTTAAACAATGGCAAAGCATTGTTTCCACACTTAGTCGAGGTCTATAATGGCTTTCCGGTGAAAGCGATGCCTAGTCTGTAGGGATTGTCCACATTGACTATAATGTATTACCTCTCCGTCTTGGGAAAACACTGTTGATTTCACATCAAGTCCCCCATTACAAAAAACATAAACCTAACCCGGACTAAGTTGATGAATAATGAATCCGCCAGTGGTATAGTCTATACTGGGTATTGATCAGCTGAGAGCTGTGGATAGGACTGAAATCGGTCATTCGTGAGGAGTACCCTATTTAAACCAGAAATAACAGAAGGAGGATTTTATCCTCATGGATGACATCTGGTAACATTCAGAGGTTTATAATTCAGAGTAAATTGACTGATTCTATATTTTTGTCTAATGTTGGAATACGAAGTGTTAATTATAATGGAAGAGATTTATATAATGCCGTTCACGTGACATTCCGATTGTTAGACCAAATGGGACGCAAAAATGTCCACATGATAATTAACAAGATGTTCGGGCTGCATTCAAAGAAATTTAAATGTGATATATATTGTTTACATTTTGATTATTATAAAGACAATCCAGGAAACTGGGTTGAGATAAACAATACGAGAATAATAGTGGGTGTGTCTGTTGACTAAATCTTATTGACAATGGATAGTGATTAGATTCTTGAATGGCTTCATTTCGGTGACCTCAGCAAGTACCCCCCCCCCCCCCCTATCACCCTCCATCCCCCCCCCCCCCCCCTCGCATAGCCTTCTTCAGCTTCCCCGTATATACAATCAACAATCTATACAAATTATAATTTGGTCATTCGGCACTTTCATAACACCCCCCACACAAAATAAACAGGTTTAGTTATCGTGACATGTCTTGACATTACCAAACAATGCTTAACAAATATCAGTGCTCGTTCATTGTCACGAATACCACATTCCGAATTGGTCATCTTTTATTTTGTACAAGTGTTAACATGACGATAAGTGGTTCATTCTAGCTCATATGTTATATTGTAATGTCACGACATTATGATTAAGTACGAGTAATATACTGGCTGATGGACCGATATATATATCTGATAGCTTTGTGTCATAACGTGTACTGGATGCATATTCATTTTATAGACTCATTTCTCACACATACCTAAATATAGATCATTATAATCTGAAAGTAGACCAATATGTAGACAACACAATGGGCCGCCAGAAGGCACATTCAGGAAATGACCCATTTCATTACAGTACAAACTTCTAATGTTAGGTCATTTACCAACATATAAATTTTTTATCCGGTGAATGGAACTCTCTAAAATTAACGGGAGACCTTTTACTTAACACACACTCCCCGCCATAACATTTAAGACATTTGTAAGGAAAGTATTTACATCATAAGTAACATCACTACAATGAAACATGGTAACAGTTAACCTCAGTGATGGATTTTACGTTGATACCTTTTGAGAGCTTTTTGCTCGTTAACGTATATTTGCTGGTTGTACATGTACTAAATTGTATCTTTGTGTGATATGATTTGTATTATGTTTCAGTCTAGGCGGCCGGCTCCTTTTCATGGTTTCCCATATTTGTTTTAAAATTCGCCGCCATATAAGTGAAATAATCTTGAATGCGGCGTAAAACTCCAATCAATCAATCAACAAGTAAATGATAGTAGTTCATGTATCTACGATGACTAGAGAACCTGTCGGTTGTAATTCATACCTGTCTCATTTACAGAATTGGTAACGTTATTTATTCTGCTCATCTCATTAACTGATACCTTTAATCTGTTAATCACCTGTCCCGAAACACCTGGATACACAGCGTCTGTTGTCATAGAAACGGTCTCAGCAGTACATACGGTCACCAGAGCTAAAGAATGTCATGCGGTGAAAAGCAATTCTTAATTTACCAGTGGATGGAAGTCAAAATTTCTTGGTGAAAAATAAAAATGAAAAAAAAAAAAAACTTGGGTTGATTGATGTTTTACGCCGCACTGACGATTACTTTACATATATGGCGGCGTTGCCAACTGTGGTGTTTGCGTGTGTTGGCGGGGGGGGGGGGGGGGGGGGTCTTTACTCTTAGCAAACCACCAACCTTCGGCGAGTACCCTGGCAACTCTTCCACAAATCACTCATAAATGTTTCAATTTTGTTTGGTCTGAGTGGGATTTAAACTCGCGCCGCATCGATGGAAGGTCTGTGTCGGTCTGAGGGACTATTAACCTGCCGACTGAGTCAACGATTTATTGATTGATGTTACGCCGCACTCAAGATTATTTCACTTATATGGCGGCAGTTTAGTGGGGGAGAAAACCGGGCTCACTGCCCTGAGGAAACTCCGACCTTCGGCGAGTACCTGATAACTTTTCCACATGTAGGACTTTTTATTTGGTCTGAGTGGGATTCGAACCCGTGCCGCATCGATGGAAGGTGGATGTGGGACTGAGGGGGCGATCACTCTAACCTACTGGACTACCGACCCGCCCCCTTCCCGAGCTAACGAGGCCCTAAAACTTGTATAACTTGTGAACGGTTAATTAAATATATTTGCAAATCGCGTGGGATAATGGTATATAGTAGGTCTTAAAAAATGCACTTACACATATGCATCGACTGAAGCCACGAATAAAATTTACACTCGCTGATTTTCACCCTGAGTCCGAAGGTGACCCAGGTGCAGCAGTTGCTCAGGAGTCTAAGGGAGACAACGTTTACAAACAGTCTAATCGAGTCACCTCCCTTTTCGTTTCTATTTATCATCATCCTACCTTTCTATCTCTCACTGAAAAATGATGTTCTCAAATCAAGCAGATATCCACAATTACTCAACAAGAGCTTGTGTTCGCAATATGTACAGGCCATTCTATCATAGCAACCTTTCTCGACAATGAAAATAAAATGCCATCGAGAGTGGAACAACCTTCAAGCACAACTAAAAGAAATAAAATCTACATCAATATTTAAATCCAAACTTAAAACCTATCGACTCTCTGCCTAGCGACATTGTAATTAAAACACCCTTACCATGCAGTTTAGGTACGCATTGTAAATATAATCTTCATATTTCTTTAGTTAAGCATAATTTGTTTATCGATGTTTGCTCACTTTGAAACTCGTCGCCTTTTTACTTAGCAACTTACTTTTATTTTACTTAGGGATAGAACAAGTTCCTTCGAAGTTATGTTTCTATGGGGAATAAATATAATATATGTTATATAAATATATTTACTCACTGCTATCGTAGTGCCTATATACCTATTTTTCTGGTGTGAGTGAAAATTAAGGATGTGCTATGGAATCATGTTTTAGCCTTAACTTTACGCTGGGAGTTTTTATGGCTGGGTGGGAGAGTGACGTATATACTTGGCAAATGTCACAAACAACCTTTCATTTACCTTCGGTATCTGGATGACATTTTTATCATATGGTATCATAAGTTGGAAGACCTACACATTTTCATTGACACTCTTAATTCCCAGGGCTCCAGCATTAGAATACATGTATCACCCCATTATATCAAACGTCTGGAAAGGGACAGTTTTTGGATTCAAACATTACAAACTATTCACCCTTTGGGTTTGAACTTGGACCTGGGAAGATGTCGTGAAAAAACTATAATACCATTTGTGTTTCAGTATAACAAGGCCAGCATCGTTATGGGCATGATTATAGTAGAAGAATACAAACTATTTCAAAGTAAAATTGCTCGACCTCTGACCCAAATGCCAGTCATTGCTTATAAAAAGAACAAGTGTTTGAAAGATATACTGGTCAGGGCTAAACTCCCCTGTCTGTCTTCTATCTAGGTTTTTCCCATGATCCTATGGGGTTCAATCTATAACAAAGTGTTCCAGAAAATTCTACTGACTAAGGCCAAGCTCCTGTCAGTCGTCAACCTAATGAAATATCATACGTTTAGTTTATTATAACAATTTGTGGTGTTGTATAAAGGTCTAAATGATATACCTCTTTTTAACACAATTGGAAACTTGTCTCCATGGTTATTTTAGACAAGAAGATTTGTCCCTGTGCTTAAGTGTTTATAAATATAACCCACTATTGACCATACTTCTACAAAGATCAAACATATCAAAGGACATGGTATGATAGATTACGATGTATTCTTCAAATCTTTCGACACGCATCACCTGCTACATGCTCAGTGATATCACCCTCGCCACACTTTAAAGGGAATCGCCAAGTCACAGGTTTTTAGATTCTTTAGAAACTGCAGATTATTTTAGTCGGGTTTGTACTTTACCTTTTAAGGCTCAACCCCCATTCACACGTATATCGTTACACCGGTGCGCCCAATGCCACTGTTAAATGCCTTAAAATGCGATGCAAACCCGACGTATACGTACCAGATCGTGGAACCGGTCAACAAATTTCAAATTACGGAGGACCTTTTTGTGACTGTTCAAACAGACTGCTCTGTATTTTATTCCGCGTAAAAAATGCTGCGAGCAATGTGTAGGAAAAACTACGACAAAGAGCCGCAAACCATTTATCTGGTATTGTACATTCCCACACCAGGTCATTTGGCTGAGGACCATTTCGAAATCATGCCCATAGAAAAAATCCCTTTTCTCACACCAGCCGTAGATACCAAACACACACGTTTGGAAAGGGAAAGTTTTTGGATTCAAACAGTTTATGCTTATGGTTCGAACTTGGACCCGGGAAGGTGTAGTGAAAAAAAGTAGTATACCATTTGCGTCTAGTATAATAATGTCAGCATATATGGTCAAGAATATAACAAAATAATATAACATACTTCAAAGTAGTTGGCTGGACCAAATAAAAGAGTTTGAAAGACTAGTCAGGGC
Organism: Lepidochitona cinerea; assembly: GCA_963971465.1. Classification (NCBI taxonomy): domain Eukaryota; kingdom Metazoa; phylum Mollusca; class Polyplacophora; order Chitonida; family Tonicellidae; genus Lepidochitona; species Lepidochitona cinerea. Next base: position 14,388,974 of record OZ020552.1, on the reverse strand, counting down.
TAAACTCTCTGTCTAGGAATTTCTGATGGAACCTAAATTTTCTCTTTCTTTTCCCATGACCATATTTTTTTTGTTGTTTACAGGTATTTTTGGCATAACTGGAGATCGGTACATTACAAAGTGTTCCAGAAAATTCTATTGACTATAGCCGAACTTCTTCTCTCTCTATAACCGAATGAAACCGAATTACAACTACTTATCAGTGGATATTTAAGTGTTCATAAATATACTTTGGACATAGAGTTGATGGCCATAGAGTCACTCTAAAGCAATGGACTGACCAAATAACATCCGAGTAATAACGATCCAAGGGTGCCATTATATTTGTAAGGGACTTAAAAGTACAACAAAATCGTAAAAGACCGAATGGGATTCAAACCTACAATGCTTAGCCAGATATCCAATGTACAGACTAAGGCATACACTCAGTCCATGCCCTACAATGCCCAGCAAGAAATCCGATGTACAGATTAAGGCATACACTCCATCCAACCCCTACAATGTTCAGCCAAGAAATCCAATGTACAGACTAAGGCATACACTCCATCCAACCCCTACAATGCTCAGTCGGAAATGCAATGTACAGACTAAGGCATACACTCAGTCCAAGCCCTGCAATGTTCAGCCAAGAAATCCAATGTACAGACAAAGGCATACACTCAGTCCAACCCCTGCAATGCTCAGTCGGAAATCCAATGCACAGACAAAGGCATACACTCAGTCCAACCCCTACAATGCTCAGTCGGAAATCCAATGTACAGACTAAGGCATACACTCAGTCCAACCCATACAATGGTCAGCCAGAAATCCAATGTACAGAATAAGGCATACACTCAGTCCAACCCCTTCAATGGTCAGTCGGAAATCCAATGCACAGACAAAGGCATACACTCAGTCCAACCCCTACAATGCTCAGTCGGAAATCCAATGTACAGACTAAGGCATACACTCAGTCCAACCCCTTCAATGCTCAGTCGGAAATCCAATGTACAGAAAAAGGCATACTCTCAGTCCAACCCCTGCAATGCTCAGTCGGAAATCCAATGTACAGACAAAGGCATACACTCAGTCCAACCCCTACAATGGTCAGCCAGAAATCCAATGTACAGACAAAGGCATACACTCAGTCCATCCCCTACAATGCTCAGTCAGAAATCCAATGTACAGACAAAGGCATACTCTCAGTCCAACCCCTACAATGGTCAGCCAGAAATCCAATGTACAGACTAAGGCATACACTCAGTCCAACCCCTACAATGGTCAGCCAGAAATCCAATGTACAGACTAAGGCATACACTCAGTCCATCCCCTACAATGCTCAGTCAAAAATCCAATGTACAGACAAAGGCATACATTCAGTCAAACCCTGCAATGCTCAGCCGGAAATCCAATGTACAGACTAAGGCATACACTCAGTCCCTGTCCTACAATGCTCAGCCGGAAATCCAATGTACAGATAAAAGTCTACAGTCAGTCCAAACCCTACAATGCTCAGCCGGAAATCCAATGTACAGACAAAGGCATACACTCAGTCCAAACCCTACAATGCTCAGCCAGAAATCCAATGTACAGACAAAGGCATACACTCAGTCCAAGCCCTACAATGCTCAGCCGGAAATCCAATGTACAGACAAAGGCATACACTCAGTCCAACCCCTACAATGCTCAGCCGGCAAATCCAATGTACAGACTAAGGCATACTCAGTCCAACCCCTACAATGCTCAGCCGGAAATCCAATATACACACTAAGGCATACACTCAGTCCAAGCCCTACAATGCTCAGCCGGAAATCCAATGTACAAACAAAGGCATACACTCAGTCCAGCCCGTACAATGTTTAGACAAAAATCCAATGTACAGACTAAGGCATACTCTTAGTCCACGCCCTACAATGCTCAGTCGGAAATCCAATGTACAGACTAAGGTATACACTCAGTCCTTCCCCTGCAATGCTCAGCCAGAAATCCAATGTACAGACAAAGGCATACACTCATGTCCAACCCCTGCAATGGTCAGCCAGAAATCCAATGTACAGAATAAGGCATACACTCAGTCCAAGCCCTACAATGCTCGGACAGAAATCCAATGTACAGACAAAGACATACGCTCAGTCGTACCCTGCAATGCTCAGCCGGAAATCCAATGTACAGACTAAGGCATACTCAGTCCAAGCCCTGCAATGCTGAGTTGGAAATCCAATGTACAGACTAAGGCATACTCAATCCAAGCCCTTCGGTGGTCAGCCAAAAATCCAATGTACAGACTTAGGCATACTCAATCCAAGCCCTTCAATGGTCAGCCAAAAATCCAATGTACAGACTTAGGCATACATTAAATCCAAGCCGTACAATGCTCAGCCAGAAATCCAACGTACAGACTAAGGCATACACTCAGTCCAGGCCCTACAACGCTGAGTTGGAAATCCAATGTACAGACTAAGGCATACTCAATCCAAGCCCTTCAATGGTCAGCCAAAAATCCAATGTACAGACTTAGGCATACATTAAATCCAAGCCGTACAATGCTCAGCCAGAAATCCAATGTACAGACTAAGGCATACACTCAGTGCAAGCTCTGCAATGCTCAGCCAGAAACCCAATGCACAGACTAAGGCATACTCAGTCCAACCCCTACAATGCTCAGTCGGAAATCCAATGTACAGAATAAGGCATACACTCAGTCCAGGCCCTACAATGCTGAGTTGGAAATCCAATGTACAGACTAAGGCATACTCAATCCAAGCCCTGCAATGCTCAGCCAAAAATCCAATGCACTGACTAAGGCATACATTCAGTCCAACCCCTTCAATGCTCAGTCGGAAATCCAATGTACAGAATAAGGCATACACTCAGTGCAAGCCCTGCAATGCTCAGCCAGAAATCCAATGCACAGACTAAGGCATACACTCAGTCCAACCCCTACAATGCTCAGTCGGAAATCCAATGTACAGAATAAGGCATACACTCAGTCCAACCCCTTCAATGCTCAGCCAGAAATCCAATGTACAGACTAAGGCATACACTCAGTCCAACCCCTGCAATGTTCAGCCAAGAAATCCAATGTACAGACAAAGGCATATACTCAGTCCAACCCTGCAATGCTCAGCCGGAAATGCAATGTACAGAATAAGGCATACACTCAGTGCAAGCCCTACAATGCTCAGCCAGAAATCCAATGCACAGACTAAGGCATACTCAGTCCAAGCCCTGCAATGCTCAGCCAAAAATCCAATGTACTGATTAAGGCATACTCAGTCCAACCCCTTCAATGCTCAGTCGGAAATCCAATGTACAGACTAAGGCATACTCTTAGTCCACGCCCTACAATGCTCAGTCGGAAATCCAATGTACAGACTAAGGTATACACTCAGTCCTTCCCCTGCAATGCTCAGCCAGAAATCCAATGTACAGACAAAGGCATACACTCATGTCCAACCCCTGCAATGGTCAGCCAGAAATCCAATGTACAGAATAAGGCATACACTCAGTCCAAGCCCTACAATGCTCGGACAGAAATCCAATGTACAGACTAAGGCATACGCTCAGTCGTACCCTGCAATGCTCAGCCGGAAATCCAATGTACAGACTAAGGCATACTCAGTCCAAGCCCTGCAATGCTGAGTTGGAAATCCAATGTACAGACTAAGGCATACTCAATCCAAGCCCTTCGGTGGTCAGCCAAAAATCCAATGTACAGACTTAGGCATACTCAATCCAAGCCCTTCAATGGTCAGCCAAAAATCCAATGTACAGACTTAGGCATACATTAAATCCAAGCCGTACAATGCTCAGCCAGAAATCCAACGTACAGACTAAGGCATACACTCAGTCCAGGCCCTACAACGCTGAGTTGGAAATCCAATGTACAGACTAAGGCATACTCAATCCAAGCCCTTCAATGGTCAGCCAAAAATCCAATGTACAGACTTAGGCATACATTAAATCCAAGCCGTACAATGCTCAGCCAGAAATCCAATGTACAGACTAAGGCATACACTCAGTGCAAGCTCTGCAATGCTCAGCCAGAAACCCAATGCACAGACTAAGGCATACTCAGTCCAACCCCTACAATGCTCAGTCGGAAATCCAATGTACAGAATAAGGCATACACTCAGTCCAGGCCCTACAATGCTGAGTTGGAAATCCAATGTACAGACTAAGGCATACTCAATCCAAGCCCTGCAATGCTCAGCCAAAAATCCAATGCACTGACTAAGGCATACATTCAGTCCAACCCCTTCAATGCTCAGTCGGAAATCCAATGTACAGAATAAGGCATACACTCAGTGCAAGCCCTGCAATGCTCAGCCAGAAATCCAATGCACAGACTAAGGCATACACTCAGTCCAACCCCTACAATGCTCAGTCGGAAATCCAATGTACAGAATAAGGCATACACTCAGTCCAACCCCTTCAATGCTCAGCCAGAAATCCAATGTACATACTAAGGCATACATTCAGTCCAACCCCTTCAATGGTCAGCCAGAAATCCAATGTACAGACTAAGGCATACACTCAGTCCAACCCCTGCAATGTTCAGCCAAGAAATCCAATGTACAGACAAAGGCATACACTCAGTCCAACCCTGCAATGCTCAGCCGGAAATGCAATGTACAGAATAAGGCATACACTCAGTGCAAGCCCTACAATGCTCAGCCAGAAATCCAATGCACAGACTAAGGCATTCTCAGTCCAAGCCCTGCAATGCTCAGCCAAAAATCCAATGTACTGATTAAGGCATACTCAGTCCAACCCCTTCAATGCTCAGTCGGAAATCCAATGTACAGACTAAGGCATACTCAGTCCAACCCCTACAATGCTCAGCCGGAAATCCAATGTACAGACTAAGGCATACTCAGTCCAACCCCTACAATGCTCAGTCGGAAATCCAATGTACAGACTAAGGCATACTCTCAGTCCAACCCCTACAATGCTCAGTCAGAAATCCAATGTACAGACTAAGGCATACACTCAGTCCAACCCCTTCAATGGTCAGCCAGAAATCCAATGTACAGACTAAGGCATACACTCAGTCCAACCCCTTCAATGGTCAGCCAGAAATCCAATGTACAGACAAAGGCATACACTCAGTCCAACCCCTTCAATGGTCAGCCAGAAATCCAATGTACAGACTAAGGCATACACTCAGTCCAACCCCTTCAATGGTCAGCCAGAAATCCAATGTACAGACTAAGGCATACACTCAGTCCAACCCCTTCAATGGTCAGCCAGAAATCCAATGCACAGATTAAGGCATACGCTCAGTCCAACCCCTTCAATGGTCAGCCAGAAATCCAATGTACAGACTAAGGCATACACTCCAAGCCCTAAGCCTACTTACAATCACAAGAGTTTTGAGAATGATCTGTTAAGACCATAAGATATAACAACGATTCACAAAAAGGAAATCTTCATGTTTAACAAGAAATTTATTTCAATAAAATATCCCCATTAATTTCATCAAGTCTAATTAACAAGAACAAGTTTGATTAACATATACATGTATATATATACAAAACTTGAGGTCTATGTAGCACCATGCCAGTTTTTAAACAAAAATGTCCTGAACAGTAAAATAAGATTGCCAGAAAAATGAAGGGATACTAAAAACAAACTGCTATCATTTGAATTAGTGTGTTTTGAAGACATTGAAACCCGTTTATACTTCTCTGGGGTGTGCTGTTGGGCATAAGAATTAGTGTGTTCTTAAGACATCCCTGGGGTGTGTGCTGTTGGGCATAATAATTAGTGTGTTCTGAAGACATTGAAACCTGTTTATACTTCTCTGGTGTGTCTGCTGTTGGGCGTAAGAATTACTGTGTTCTGAAGACTTCCCTGGGGTATGTGCTGTTAGGCATAAGAATTAGTGTGTTCTGAAGACTTCCCTGGGGTGTGTGTTGTTGGGCATAAGAATTAGTGTGTTCTTAAGACTTCCCTGGGGTGTGTGCTGTTGGGCATAAGAATATGGGTGTTCTGAAGACCTTGAAACATGTTTTTACTTCTCTGGGGTGTGCTGTTGGGCATAAGAATCACTGTGTTCGGAAGACATCCCTGGGGTGTGTGTTGTTGGGCATAAGAATTAGTGTGTTCTGAAGACCTTGAAACCTGTTTATACTTCTCTGGGGTGTGCTGTTGGGCATAAGAATTAGTGTGTTCTTAAGACATCCCTTGGGTGTGTGCTGTTGGGCATAAGAATTAGTGTGTTCTGAAGACATTGAAACCTGTTTATACGTCTCTGGAGTGTGTGCTGTTGGGCATAAGAATTAGTGTATTTTGAAAACATTGAAACCTGTTTATACTTCTCTGGAGTGTGTGCTGTTGGGCATAAGAATTAGTGTGTTCTGAAAACATTGAAACCTGTTTATACTTCTCTGGGGTGTGCTGTTGGGCATAAGAAGGAGTGTGTTCTTAAGACATCCCTGGGGGGTGTGCTGTTGGGCATAAGAATTAGTGTGTTCTGAAGACATTGAAACCTGTTTATACTTTTCTGGAGTGTGTGATGTTGGGCATAAGAATTAGTGTGTTCTTAAGACATCCCTGGGGTGTGTGCTGTTGGGCATAAGAATTAGTGTGTTCTGAAGACATTGAAACCTGTTTATACTTCTCTGGAGTGTGTGCTGTTGGGCATAAGAATTAGTGTGTTTTGAAGACCTTGAAACATGTTGATACATCTCTGGGGCGTGTGCTGTTGGGCATAAGAATTAGTGTGTTTTGAAGACCTTGAAACCTGTTTATACTTCTCTGGAGTGTGTGCTGTTGGGCATAAGAATTACTTTGTTCTGAAGACTTCCCCGGAGTGTGTGCTGTTGGGCATAAGAATTAGTGTGTTCTGAAGACATTGAAACCTGTTTATACTTCTCTGGGGTGTGTGCTGTTGGGCATAAGAATTAGTGTGTTCTTAAGACATTGAAACCTGTTCAATGTGTTCTGTGTTGTTGGGCATAAGAATTAGTGTGTTCTTAAGACTTCCCTGGGGTGTGTGCTGTTGGGCATAAGAATATGGGTGTTCTGAAGACCTTGAAACCTGTTTATACTTCTCTGGGGTGTGCTGTTGGGCATAAGAATTACTGTGTTCTGAAGACATCCCTGGGGTGTGTGTTGTTGGGCATAAGAATTAGTGTGTTCTTAAGACATCCCTGGGGTGTGAGCTCTTGGGCATACGAATTAGTGTGTTCTGAAGACCTTGAAACCTGTTTATACTTCTCTGGGGTGTGCTGTTGGGCATAAGAATTAGAGTGTTCTTAAGACATCCCTGGGATGTGTGCTGTTGGGCATAAGAATTAGTGTGTTCTGAAGACATTGAAACCTGTTTATACTTCTCTGGAGTGTGTGCTGTTGGGCATAAGAATTAGTGTATTTTGAAAACATTGAAACCTGTTTATACTTCTCTGGAGTGTGTGCTGTTGGGCATAAGAATTAGTGTGTTCTGAAAACATTGAAACCTGTTTATACTTCTCTGGGGTGTGCTGTTGGGCATAAGAAGGAGTGTGTTCTTAAGACATCCCTGGGGGGTGTGCTGTTGGGCATAAGAATTAGTGTGTTCTGAAGACATTGAAACCTGTTTATACTTTTCTGGAGTGTGTGCTGTTGGGCATAAGAATTAGTGTGTTCTTAAGACATCCCTGGGGTGTGTGCTGTTGGGCATAAGAATTAGTGTGTTTTGAAGACCTTGAAACCTGCTGTTTATGGTCAGCCAGAAATCCAATGTACAGATTAAGGCATACGCTCAGTCCAACCCCTTCAATGGTCAACCAGAAATCCAATGTACAGACTAAGGCATACACTCCAAGCCCTAAGCCTACTTACAATCACAAGAGTTTTGAGAATGATCTGTTAAGACCATAAGATATAACAACGATTCACAAAAAGGAAATCTTCATGTTGAACAAGAAATTTATTTCAATAAAATATCCCCATTAATTTCATCAAGTCTAATTAACAAGAACAAGTTTGATTAACATATACATGTATATATATACAAAACTTGAGGTCTATGTAGCACTATGCCAGTTTTTAAACAAAAATGTCCTGAACAGTAAAATAAGATTGCCAGAAAAATGAAGGGATACTAAAAACCTGTTTATTCTTCTCTGGGGTGTGTGCTGTTGGGCATAACAATTAGTGTGTTCTTAAGACATCCCTGGGGGGGGGGGGGGGGGGGGTGTGCTGTTGGGCATAAGAATTAGTGTGTTCTTAAGACATTCCTGGGGGGGTGGGGGGTGTGCTGTTGGGCATAAGAATTAGTGTGTTCTGAAGACTTCCCTGGGGTGTGTGTTGTTGGGCATAAGAATTAGTGTGTTCTTAAGACTTCCCTGGGGTGTGTGCTGTTGGGCATAAGAATATGGGTGTTCTGAAGACCTTGAAACCTGTTTATACTTCTCTGGGGTGTGCTGTTGGGCATAAGAATCACTGTGTTCGGAAGACATCCCTGGGGTGTGTGTTGTTGGGCATAAGAATTAGTGTGTTCTGAAGACCTTGAAACCTGTTTATACTTCTCTGGGGTGTGCTGTTGGGCATAAGAATTAGTGTGTTCTGAAGACATTGAAACCTGTTTATACTTCTCTGGAGTGTGTGCTGTTGGGCATAAGAATTAGTGTATTTTGAAAACATTGAAACCTGTTTATACTTCTCTGGAGTGTGTGCTGTTGGGCATAAGAATTAGTGTGTTCTGAAAACATTGAAACCTGTTTATACTTCTCTGGGGTGTGCTGTTGGGCATAAGAAGGAGTGTGTTCTTAAGACATCCCTGGGGGTGTGCTGTTGGGCATAAGAATTAGTGTGTTCTGAAGACATTGAAACCTGTTTATACTTTTCTGGAGTGTGTGATGTTGGGCATAAGAATTAGTGTGTTCTTAAGACATCCCTGGGGTGTGTGCTGTTGGGCATAAGAATTAGTGTGTTCTGAAGACATTGAAACCTGTTTATACTTCTCTGGAGTGTGTGCTGTTGGGCATAAGAATTAGTGTGTTTTGAAGACCTTGAAACATGTTTATACATCTCTGGGGCGTGTGCTGTTGGGCATAAGAATTAGTGTGTTTTGAAGACCTTGAAACCTGTTTATACTTCTCTGGAGTGTGTGCTGTTGGGCATAATAATTACTTTGTTCTGAAGACTTCCCCGGAGTGTGTGCTGTTGGGCATAAGAATTAGTGTGTTCTGAAGACATTGAAACCTGTTTATACTTCTCTGGGGTGTGTGCTGTTGGGCATAAGAATTAGTGTGTTCTTAAGACATTGAAACCTGTTCAATGTGTTCTGTGTTGTTGGGCATAAGAATTAGTGTGTTCTTAAGACTTCCCTGGGGTGTGTGCTGTTGGGCATAAGAATATGGGTGTTCTGAAGACCTTGAAACCTGTTTATACTTCTCTGGGGTGTGCTGTTGGGCATAAGAATTACTGTGTTCTGAAGACATCCCTGGGGTGTGTGTTGTTGGGCATAAGAATTAGTGTGTTCTTAAGACATCCCTGGGGTGTGAGCTCTTGGGCATAAGAATTAGTGTGTTCTGAAGACCTTGAAACCTGTTTATACTTCTCTGGGGTGTGCTGTTGGGCATAAGAATTAGAGTGTTCTTAAGACATCCCTGGGGTATGTGCTGTTGGGCATAAGAATTAGTGTGTTCTGAAGACATTGAAACCTGTTTATACTTCTCTGGAGTGTGTGCTGTTGGGCATAAGAATTAGTGTATTTTGAAAACATTGAAACCTGTTTATACTTCTCTGGAGTGTGTGCTGTTGGGCATAAGAATTAGTGTGTTCTGAAAACATTGAAACCTGTTTATACTTCTCTGGGGTGTGCTGTTGGGCATAAGAAGGAGTGTGTTCTTAAGACATCCCTGGGGGGTGTGCTGTTGGGCATAAGAATTAGTGTGTTCTGAAGACATTGAAACCTGTTTATACTTTTCTGGAGTGTGTGCTGTTGGGCATAAGAATTAGTGTGTTCTTAAGACATCCCTGGGGTGTGTGCTGTTGGGCATAAGAATTAGTGTGTTTTGAAGACCTTGAAACCTGCTGTTTATGGTCAGCCAGAAATCCAATGTACAGATTAAGGCATACGCTCAGTCCAACCCCTTCAATGGTCAGCCAGAAATCCAATGTACAGACTAAGGCATACACTCCAAGCCCTAAGCCTACTTACAATCACAAGAGTTTTGAGAATGATCTGTTAAGACCATAAGATATAACAACGATTCACAAAAAGGAAATCTTCATGTTGAACAAGAAATTTATTTCAATAAAATATCCCCATTAATTTCATCAAGTCTAATTAACAAGAACAAGTTTGATTAACATATACATGTATATATATACAAAACTTGAGGTCTATGTAGCACTATGCCAGTTTTTAAACAAAAATGTCCTGAACAGTAAAATAAGATTGCCAGAAAAATGAAGGGATACTAAAAACCTGTTTATTCTTCTCTGGGGTGTGTGCTGTTGGGCATAACAATTAGTGTGTTCTTAAGACATCCCTGGGGGGGGGGGGGGTGTGCTGTTGGGCATAAGAATTAGCGTGTTCTGAAGACCTTGAAACCTGTTTATACTTCTCTGGAGTGTGTGCTGTTGGGCATAAGAATTACTGTGTTCTTAAGACATCCCTGGGGGGGGGGGGGGGGGTGTGCTGTTGGGCATAAGAATTAGTGTGTTCTGAAGACCTTGAAACCTGTTTATACTTCTCTGGAGTGTGTACTGTTGGGCATAAGAATTAGTGTGTTCTGAAGACATTGAAACCTGTTTATACTTCTCTGGGGTGTGTGCTGTTGGGCATAAGAATTAGTGTGTTCTGAAGACATTGAAACCTGTTTATACCTCTCTGGGGTGTGTGCTGTTGGGCATAAGAATTAGTGTGTTCTGAAGACATTGACACCTGTTTATACCTCTCTGGGGTGTGTGTTGTTGGGCATAAGAATTAATGTGTTCTGAAGACATTGAAACCTGTTTATACTTCTCTGGAGTGTGTGCTGTTGGGCATAAGAATTATTGTGTTCTTAAGACATCCCTGGGGGGGGGGGGGGGGGTGTGCTGTTGGGCATAAGAATTAGTGTGTTCTGAAGACCTTGAAACCTGTTTATACTTCTCTGGAGTGTGTACTGTTGGGCATAAGAATTAGTGTGTTCTGAAGACATTGAAACCTGTTTATACTTCTCTGGGGTGTGTGCTGTTGGGCATAAGAATTAGTGTGTTCTGAAGACCTTGAAACCTGTTTATACTTCTCTGGAGTGTGTGCTGTTGGGCATAAGAATTACTGTGTTCTTAAGACATCCCTGGGGGGGGGGGGCGGGGTGTGCTGTTGGGCATAAGAATTAGTGTGTTCTGAAGACCTTGAAACCTGTTTATACTTCTCTGGAGTGTGTGCTGTTGGGCATAAGAATTACTGTGTTCTTAAGACATCCCTGGGGGGGGGGGGGGGGTGTGCTGTTGGGCATAAGAATTAGTGTGTTCTGAAGACCTTGAAACCTGTTTATAGTTCTCTGGAGTGTGTACTGTTGGGCATAAGAATTAGTGTGTTCTGAAGACATTGAAACCTGTTTATACTTCTCTGGGGTGTGTGCTGTTGGGCATAAGAATAACTGTGTTCTTAAGACATCCCTGGGGGGGGGGGTGTGCTGTTGGGCATAAGAATTAGTGTGTTCTGAAGACCTTGAAACCTGTTTATACTTCTCTGGAGTGTGTGCTGTTGGGCATAAGAATTACTGTGTTCTTAAGACATCCCTGGGGGGGGGGGGTGTGCTGTTGGGCATAAGAATTAGTGTGTTCTGAAGACCTTGAAACCTGTTTATACTTCTCTGAGGTGTGTGCTGTTGGGCATAAGAATTAGTGTGTTCTGAAGACTTCCCTGGGGTGTGTGCTGTTGGGCATAAGAATTAGTGTGTTCTGAAGACCTTGAAACCTGTTTATACTTCTCTGGAGTGTGTACTGTTGGGCATAAGAATTAGTGTGTTCTGAAGACATTGAAACCTGTTCATACTTCTCTGGGGCGTGTGCTGTTGGACATAAGAATTAGTGTGTTCTTAAGACATTGAAACCTGTTTATACTTCTCTGGAGTGTGTGATGTTGGGCATAAGAATTACTGTGTTCTGAAGACTTCCCTGGGGTATGTGCTGTTGGGCATAAGAATTAGTCTGTTCTGAAGACTTCCCTGGGATGTGTGTTGTTGGGCATAAGAATTAGAGTGTTCTGAAGACTTCCCTGGGGTATGTGCGGTTGGGCATAAGAATTAGTGTGTTCTGAAGACATTGAAACCTGTTTATACTTCTCTGGGGTTTGTGCTGTTGGGCATAAGAATTAGTGTGTTCTGAAGACATTGAAACCTGTTTATACTTCTCTGGGGTGTGTGCTGTTGGGCATAAGAATTAGTGTGTTCTTAAGACATTGAAACCTGTTTATACTTCTCTGGGGTGTGTGCTGTTGGGCATAAGAATTAGTGTGTTCTGAAGACATTGAAACCTGTTTATACTTCTCTGGGGTGTGTGCTGTTGGACATAAGAATTAAGTGTGTTCTGAAGACATTGAAACCTGTTAATAGTTCTCTGGAGTGTGTGTTGTTGGGCATAAGAATTAGTGTGTTCTGAAGACATTGAAACCTGTTTATACTTCTCTGGGGTGTGTGCTGTTGGACATAAGAATTAGTGTGTTCTGAAGACATTGAAACCTGTTTATACTTCTCTGGAGTGTGTGTTGTTGGGCATAAGAATTAGTGTGTTCTTAAGACATGCCTGGGGTGTGTGCTGTTGGGCATAAGAATTAGTGTGTTTTGAAGACATTGAAACCTGTTTATACTTCTCTGGAGTGTGTGCTGTTGGGCATAAGAATTAGTGTGTTTTGAAGACATTGAAACCTGTTTATACATCTCTGGGGTGCGTGCTGTTGGACATAAGAATTAGTGTGTTCTGAATACATTGAAACCTGTTTATATCTCTCTGGGGTGCGTGCTGTTGGGCATAAGAATTAGTGTGTTCTGAAGACATGGAAACCTGTTTATACATCTCTGAAGTGTGTGCTGTTGGACATAAGAATTAGTGTGTTCTGAATACATTGAAACCTGTTTATATCTCTCTGGGGTGTGTGCTGTTGGACATAAGAATTAGTGTGTTCTGAAAACATTGAAACCTGTTTATACTTCTCTGGAGTGTGTGCTGTTGGACATAAGAATGAGTGTGTTCTTAAGACATTGAAACCTGTTTATACTTCTCTGGGGTGTGTGCTGTTGGACATAAGAATTAGTGTGTTTTGAAGACATTGAAATCTGTTTATATCTCTCTGGGGTGTGTGCAGTTGAAGAATAAGTGTGTTCTGAAGACATTGAAACCTGTTTATACATCTCTGGAGCGTGTACTGTTGGGCATAAGAATTAGTGTGTTTTGAAGACATTGAAACCTGTTTATACTTCTCTGGGGTGCGTGCTGTTGGGCATAAGAATTAGTGTGTTCTGAAGACATGGAAACCTGTTTATACTTCTCTGGGGTGTCTGCTGTTGAGCATAAGAATTACTGTGTTCTGAAGACTTCCCTGGGGTGTGTGCTGTTGGGCATAAGAATTAGTGTGTTCTGAAGACATGGAAACCTGTTTATACTTCTCTGAAGTGTGTGCTGTTGGACATAAGAATTAGTGTGCTCTGAAGACTTCCCTGGGGTGTGTGCTGTTGGGCATAAGAATTAGTGTGTTCTGAAAACATTGAAACCTGTTTATACTTCTCTAGGGTGTGTGCTGTTGCGCATAAGAATTAGTGTGTTCTGAAGACCTTGAAACCTGTTTATACTTCTCTGGGGTCAGTGTGTGCAGTTGGGCATAAGAATTAATGTGTTCTGAAGACATTGAAACCTGTTTATACTTCTCTGGGGTCAGTGTGTGCTGTTGGGCATAAGAATTAGTGTGTTCTGAAGACATTGAAACCTGTTTATACTTCTCTGGAGTGTGTGCTGTTGGGCATAAGAATAAATGTGTTCTGAAGACATTGAAACCTGTTTATACTTCTCTGGGGTGTGTGCTGTTGGGCATAAGAATTAGTGTGTTCTGAAGACATTGAAACCTGTTTATACTTCTCTGGAGTGTGTGCTGTTGGGCATAAGAATTAATGTGTTCTGAAGACATTGAAACCTGTTTATACTTCTCTGGAGTGTGTGCTGTTGGGCATAAGAATTAATGTGTTCTGAAGACATTGAAACCTGTTTATACTTCTCTGGGGTGTGTGCTGTTGGGCATAAGAATTAGTGTGTTCTGAAGACATTGAAACCTGTTTATACTTCTCAGGAGTGTGTGCTGTTGGGCATAAGAATTAGTGTGTTCTGAAGACTTCCCTGGAGTGTGTGCTGTTGGGCATAACAATAAGTGTGTTCTGAAGACATTGAAACCTGTTTATCTTTCTCTGGGGTGTGTGCTGTTGGACATAAGAATTAGCGTGTTTCGAAGACATTGAAACCGGTTTATACTTATCTGGGGTGTGTGCTGTTAGGCATAAGAATTAGTGTGTTCTGAAGACATTGAAACCTGTTTATACTTCTCAGGAGTGTGTGCTGTTGGACATAAGAATTAGTGTGTTCTGAAGACATTGAAACCTGTTTATACTTCTCTGAGGTGTGTGCTGTTGGGCATAAGAATTAGTGTGTTTTGAAGACATTAAAACCTGTTTATACTTCTCTGGAGTGTGTGTTGTTGGGCATAAGAATTAGTGTGTTCTGAAGACATTGAAACCTGTTCATACTTCTCTGAGGTGTGTGCTGTTGGGCATAAGAATTAGTGTGTTCTGAAGACCTTGAAACCTGTTTATACTTCTCTGGGGTGTGTGCTGTTGGGCATAAGAATTAGTGTGTTCTGAAGACTTCCCTGGGGTGTGTGCTGTTGGACATAAGAATTAGTGTGTTCTGAAGACCTTGAAACCTGTTTATACCTCTCTGGGGTGTGTGCTGTTGGGCATAAGAATTAGTGTGTTCTGAAGACCTTGACACCTGTTTATACTTCCCTGGGGTGTGTGCTGTTGGACATAAGAATTAGTGTGTTCTGAAGACCTTGAAACCTGTTTATACCTCTCTGGGGTGTGTGCTGTTGGGCATAAGAATTAGTGTGTTCTGAAGACCTTGAAACCTGTTTATACCTCTCTGGGGTGTGTGCTGTTGGGCATAAGAATTAGTGTGTTCTGAAGACCTTGACACCTGTTTATACCTCTCTGGAGTGTGTGCTGTTGGGCATAAGAATTAGTGTGTTCTGAAGACCTTGACACCTGTTTATACTTCTCTGGGGTGTGTGCTGTTGGGCATAAGAATTAGTGTGTTCTGAAGACCTTGAAACCTGTTTATACCTCTCTGGGGTGTGTGCTGTTGGGCATAAGAATTAGTGTGTTCTGAAGACATTGAAACCGGTTTATACTTCTCTGGGGTGTGTGCTGTTGGACATAAGAATTAGTGTGTTCTGAAGACTTCCCTGGGGAGTGTGCTGTTGGGCATAAGAATTAGTGTGTTCTGAAGACATTGAAACCTGTTTATACATCTCTGGGGCGTGTGCTGTTGGACATAAGAATTAGTGTGTTCTGAAGACATTGAAACCTGTTTATACTTCTCTGGAGTGTGCTGTTGGGCATAAGAATTAGTGTGTTCTGAAGACATGGAAACCTTTTTATACATCTCTGGAGTGTGTGCTGTTGGACATAAGAATTAGTGTGTTCTGAAGACATTGAAACCTGTTTATACTTCTCAGGAGTGTGCTGTTGGGCATAATAATTAGTGTGTTCTGAAGACTTCGCTGGGGAGTGTGCTGTTGGGCATAAGAATTAGTGTGTTCTGAAGACGATGAAACCTGTTTATACTTCTCAGGAGTGTGCTGTTGGACATAAGAATTAGTGTGTTCTGAAGACATTGAAACCTGTTTATACTTCTCTGGAGTGTGTGCCGTTGACATTGAAACCTGTTTATACTTCTCTGGAGTGTGTGCTGTTGGGCATAAGAATTAGTGTGTTCTGAAGACATGGAAACCTGTTTATACATCTCTGGAGTGTGTGCTGTTGGACATAAGAATTAGTGTGTTCTGAAGACATTGAAACCTGTTTATACTTCTCTGGGGTGAGCTGTTGGGCATAAGAATTAGTGTGTTCTGAAGACATGGAAACCTGTTTATACATCTCTGGAGTGTGTGCTGTTGGACATAAGAATTAGTGTGTTCTGAAGACATTGAAACCTGTTTATACTTCTCTGGGGTGTGTGCTGTTGGACATAAGAATTAGTGTGTTCTGAAGACATTGAAACCTGTTTATACTTCTCAGGAGTGTGTGCTGTTGGACATAAGAATTAGTGTGTTCTGAAGACTTCCCTGGGGTGTGTGCTGTTGGGCATAAGAATGAGTGTGTTCTGAAGACATTGAAACCTGTTTATACTTCTCTGGAGTGTGTGCTGTTGACATTGAAACCTGTTTATACTTCTCTGGGGTGTGTGCTGTTGGACATAAGAATTAGTGTGTTCTGAAGACATTGAAACCTGTTTATACTTCTCTGGAGTGTGTGCTGTTGACATTGAAACCTGTTTATACTTCTCTGGAGTGTGTGCTGTTGGGCATAAGAATTAGTGTGTTCTGAAGACATGGAAACCTGTTTATACATCTCTGGAGTGTGCTGTTGGACATAAGAATTAGTGTGTTCTGAAGACATTGAAACCTGTTTATACTTCTCAGGAGTGTGCTGTTGGACATAAGAATAAGTGTGTTCTGAAGACTTCCCTGGGGAGTGTGCTGTTGGGCATAAGAATTAGTGTGTTCTGAAGACGATGAAACCTGTTTATACTTCTCAGGAGTGTGCTGTTGGACATAAGAATTAGTGTGTTCTGAAGACATTGAAACCTGTTTATACTTCTCTGGAGTGTGTGCTGTTGACATTGAAACCTGTTTATACTTCTCTGGAGTGTGTGCTGTTGGGCATAAGAATTAGTGTGTTCTGAAGACATTGAAACCTGTTTATACTTCTCTGGAGTGTGTGCTGTTGGGCATAAGAATTAATGTGTTCTGAAGACATTGAAACCTGTTTATACTTCTCTGGAGTGTGTGCTGTTGGGCATAAGAATTAATGTGTTCTGAAGACATTGAAACCTGTTTATACTTCTCTGGGGTGTGTGCTGTTGGGCATAAGAATTAGTGTGTTCTGAAGACATTGAAACCTGTTTATACTTCTCAGGAGTGTGTGCTGTTGGGCATAAGAATTAGTGTGTTCTGAAGACTTCCCTGGAGTGTGTGCTGTTGGGCATAACAATAAGTGTGTTCTGAAGACATTGAAACCTGTTTATCTTTCTCTGGGGTGTGTGCTGTTGGACATAAGAATTAGCGTGTTTCGAAGACATTGAAACCGGTTTATACTTATCTGGGGTGTGTGCTGTTAGGCATAAGAATTAGTGTGTTCTGAAGACATTGAAACCTGTTTATACTTCTCAGGAGTGTGTGCTGTTGGACATAAGAATTAGTGTGTTCTGAAGACATTGAAACCTGTTTATACTTCTCTGAGGTGTGTGCTGTTGGGCATAAGAATTAGTGTGTTTTGAAGACATTAAAACCTGTTTATACTTCTCTGGAGTGTGTGTTGTTGGGCATAAGAATTAGTGTGTTCTGAAGACATTGAAACCTGTTCATACTTCTCTGAGGTGTGTGCTGTTGGGCATAAGAATTAGTGTGTTCTGAAGACCTTGAAACCTGTTTATACTTCTCTGGGGTGTGTGCTGTTGGGCATAAGAATTAGTGTGTTCTGAAGACTTCCCTGGGGTGTGTGCTGTTGGACATAAGAATTAGTGTGTTCTGAAGACCTTGAAACCTGTTTATACCTCTCTGGGGTGTGTGCTGTTGGGCATAAGAATTAGTGTGTTCTGAAGACCTTGACACCTGTTTATACTTCCCTGGGGTGTGTGCTGTTGGACATAAGAATTAGTGTGTTCTGAAGACCTTGAAACCTGTTTATACCTCTCTGGGGTGTGTGCTGTTGGGCATAAGAATTAGTGTGTTCTGAAGACCTTGAAACCTGTTTATACCTCTCTGGGGTGTGTGCTGTTGGGCATAAGAATTAGTGTGTTCTGAAGACCTTGACACCTGTTTATACCTCTCTGGAGTGTGTGCTGTTGGGCATAAGAATTAGTGTGTTCTGAAGACCTTGACACCTGTTTATACTTCTCTGGGGTGTGTGCTGTTGGGCATAAGAATTAGTGTGTTCTGAAGACCTTGAAACCTGTTTATACCTCTCTGGGGTGTGTGCTGTTGGGCATAAGAATTAGTGTGTTCTGAAGACATTGAAACCGGTTTATACTTCTCTGGGGTGTGTGCTGTTGGACATAAGAATTAGTGTGTTCTGAAGACTTCCCTGGGGAGTGTGCTGTTGGGCATAAGAATTAGTGTGTTCTGAAGACATTGAAACCTGTTTATACATCTCTGGGGCGTGTGCTGTTGGACATAAGAATTAGTGTGTTCTGAAGACATTGAAACCTGTTTATACTTCTCTGGAGTGTGCTGTTGGGCATAAGAATTAGTGTGTTCTGAAGACATGGAAACCTTTTTATACATCTCTGGAGTGTGTGCTGTTGGACATAAGAATTAGTGTGTTCTGAAGACATTGAAACCTGTTTATACTTCTCAGGAGTGTGCTGTTGGGCATAATAATTAGTGTGTTCTGAAGACTTCGCTGGGGAGTGTGCTGTTGGGCATAAGAATTAGTGTGTTCTGAAGACGATGAAACCTGTTTATACTTCTCAGGAGTGTGCTGTTGGACATAAGAATTAGTGTGTTCTGAAGACATTGAAACCTGTTTATACTTCTCTGGAGTGTGTGCCGTTGACATTGAAACCTGTTTATACTTCTCTGGAGTGTGTGCTGTTGGGCATAAGAATTAGTGTGTTCTGAAGACATGGAAACCTGTTTATACATCTCTGGAGTGTGTGCTGTTGGACATAAGAATTAG
The DNA here is from genome assembly GCA_963971465.1 of Lepidochitona cinerea. Classification (NCBI taxonomy): domain Eukaryota; kingdom Metazoa; phylum Mollusca; class Polyplacophora; order Chitonida; family Tonicellidae; genus Lepidochitona; species Lepidochitona cinerea. The sequence continues at coordinate 14,370,066 of OZ020552.1, read as the reverse complement.
TGTGTTCTGAAGACATTGAAACCTGTTTATACTTCTCTGGGGTGAGCTGTTGGGCATAAGAATTAGTGTGTTCTGAAGACATGGAAACCTGTTTATACATCTCTGGAGTGTGTGCTGTTGGACATAAGAATTAGTGTGTTCTGAAGACATTGAAACCTGTTTATACTTCTCTGGGGTGTGTGCTGTTGGACATAAGAATTAGTGTGTTCTGAAGACATTGAAACCTGTTTATACTTCTCAGGAGTGTGTGCTGTTGGACATAAGAATTAGTGTGTTCTGAAGACTTCCCTGGGGTGTGTGCTGTTGGGCATAAGAATGAGTGTGTTCTGAAGACATTGAAACCTGTTTATACTTCTCTGGAGTGTGTGCTGTTGACATTGAAACCTGTTTATACTTCTCTGGGGTGTGTGCTGTTGGACATAAGAATTAGTGTGTTCTGAAGACATTGAAACCTGTTTATACTTCTCTGGAGTGTGTGCTGTTGACATTGAAACCTGTTTATACTTCTCTGGAGTGTGTGCTGTTGGGCATAAGAATTAGTGTGTTCTGAAGACATGGAAACCTGTTTATACATCTCTGGAGTGTGCTGTTGGACATAAGAATTAGTGTGTTCTGAAGACATTGAAACCTGTTTATACTTCTCAGGAGTGTGCTGTTGGACATAAGAATAAGTGTGTTCTGAAGACTTCCCTGGGGAGTGTGCTGTTGGGCATAAGAATTAGTGTGTTCTGAAGACGATGAAACCTGTTTATACTTCTCAGGAGTGTGCTGTTGGACATAAGAATTAGTGTGTTCTGAAGACATTGAAACCTGTTTATACTTCTCTGGAGTGTGTGCTGTTGACATTGAAACCTGTTTATACTTCTCTGGAGTGTGTGCTGTTGGGCATAAGAATTAGTGTGTTCTGAAGACATTGAAACCTGTTTATACTTCTCTGGGGTGTGTGCTGTTGGGTATAAGAATTAGTGTGTTCTGAAGACATTGAAACCTGTTTATACTTCTCTGGAGTGTGTGCTGTTGGGCATAAGAATTAGTGTGTTCTGAAGACATTAAAACCTGTTTATACTTCTCTGGGGTGTGTGCTGTTGGGCATAAGAATTAGTGTGTTCTGAAGACATTGAAACCTGTTTATATTTCTCTGGGGCGTGTGCTGTTGACATTGAAACCTGTTTATACTTCTCTGGAGTGTGTGCTGTTGGGCATAAGAATTAGTGTGTTCTGAAGACATTGAAACCTGTTTATATTTCTCTGGGGCGTGTGCTGTTGGACATAAGAATTAGTGTGTTCTGAAGACCTTGAAACCTGTTTATACTTCTCTGGAGTGTGTGCTGTTGACATTGAAACCTGTTTATACATCTCTGGGGTGTGTGCTGTTGGGCATACGAATTCTGTAGACAAACACTTCAGATTTAGATGAATATTGTATGTTAGCTGGTTCAGATCTTTAGCACTTAAACTAAACTGTTACATATATCTTGGAAGTATTGTGAAAAGCCACATTAAGGACACACTTGGGAATGTGCTTACATTCAATCAAACATCGCTGTTTTATTCACAAGTTGTACATAGATCTTTCAAGCAAGAAGTGAACCTTTTAGTGAATCACATAGTATTAGTCTTGTGAAGAAACCATAATGTATTTAATATAAGAAGCTCAAATAAAGTCCTCCAGATGGCAAAAAATCTGATCAGCCAATTACCGGCGAGACTGATGACGCATAGATTTACGCAAAGCGTTCTGGGTAAACCATGTACCTTAGTTCGCCATTTTGTTTACTGGTATTTAGCAAGATATCAGTTTTTTGGAAAACATTGGTGACATAATCCACACATTTTTCTGGTAACTTTGCGCCTTTTACATCTTCTTCTTGATGCAGTATCATTTACTCCTTTTGCCATTTTGTAAAATTATGTGGACATCCCACAATCCCCCAAAATGCTTTGTACGTAAATTACAAGTGATGTCATCAAGCACTCAATCAAAACGGGACCATCACCCTTCCCCCAACGACATGGTTATATATTTTGGAACATGGTTATATAGATGTGGGGTCTCTCAATCCTTTCTTAGCACCTTGATGAATATGATTATCCAATTTATCTGAAATATGAAAGATATACAAATATTGTAAATCCTGAGGACAGAGTATTACAGATAAGACCCCTCCCCTCCACATGTCCACTATATTAAAATACATATTAAGCAGAGTTCATCTGTCAATTTAGGATGTACCGTAGTTAATCACAAGCCTTAAATATGTTGCCAAATTGTCAGAGTGAGTGAGAGATTGGGGTTTTACGTCCTGCTCAACAGTATTTCGGTTATATGAAGACGTTGTCTCTTTGTGAAAGGGCGGATTTCCACCGCTCTTTTAGGTGCTGTCTCACCGAGACGACTTGCCGAAGACAACCAGCAAGCCCCCTCACCCAGTCACAGTATACTGACACCGGGCCAACCAGTCACTGCTCTAACTCCTATTGCTGAGCGCCAAGCGAAGCAGTAACAGCTACCACTGTTAAAGTCTTTGGTCTGACTCGACCCGGGCTTGAACCCGGATCTCCCAGGCCTGAAGCGGACGCTCTACCGACTGAGCTATCGGGGCTGGTCCAAATTGTCAGAGAGAACCACTTGGATTTTAAGTGAGGTCATGTATGTACACAACCTCAGATGTTCTGGTATGAAGATGTATAGGCACACAAGGGTTCGTGTATGACATCACCACTATGAGCATACCTACACAAAGTTTGGAGACCATTTCAATAAGATGATTAAATTTCATAACCATCCTAAATCGGTAAACACAATTTATTTTTTGTCTTGAAACAAATTTAACACAAATTAGCGAATATTGTTCAATCGTGTCCATAAATCAATGCACAATGATTACAACTTTAGTAGAGTAACCAGGGGAAGCTTTCTATTCTGTCATTAAGTCACAAATTCAGTTTTAAACCTTAGAAGGAAGATTAAATATGTTGGTACTTACATAATTTATGTTTGCCTTTGACTGGGAATTTAATTACAAGTTCTAGAGGATGCTCACAGATAAAAACATATGGGGAGGCTGATTCTCCTTCTGGGAACTGAAGAGAAAAATGGAGAACATCCGAGAAAACAGTCTTCAAACATTGGTGTTATCTCAAGCTTGGACCGCATCATGGATGACGGTGATTTCCTACTATATCAGAGATACACCATTGAGTCCAGTGTATCACATTTTGTGCAAGCTTAGTTTATATTCATTCTGTTCAAAAAAGGGTGCTTTGGTGGTCCAGTGGGTAAGAGTGATCGTCCCACACACACCTTCCATCTAAGCGGCGCACGTTCCAATCACACTCAGGCCAAATAAAAATTGAAAAATTTTTGAGTTGATTTTTCACTCAGTCGCCGTATGCGGAAGAGTTACCAGGTACTCGCCGGAGGTTGGGGGTTTCCTCTGGGCAATGATCCCGGTTTCCTCTCCCACTAAACCTGCCATGTCGCCATATAACTGAAATAATCTAGAGTGCAGCGTAAAACATCAATCAATCCATTCAACAGATGCCATAACTAAATCACATTCTTTAGATACCCATTGTATGATCCATTGTATGATCTATGTGTTCTTTGTGATTTACATCTAGCCGTAATACAAAAGAAGTTGATTTACCTTAATCCTATAGTCTTCTTGTCCCAAACAGTCTGTCATATCAACACATCCCAGCAGACATCCCACTGGGTAATCACGAGGGAACGGTAAATGGGAATCTGGTAAAGAATGTTACATAAGTGTTAATGTTTCTTTATGACTTATACTACTCTCATAGTTACTTGTAGCGTTAATAAAGGGGAGGGAATCTGGTTCTACACAATCAAATTTCAAGAGTTGGAATTCCTTGCAATACATACAGATGAAACCATGAGCAATAGTGGTTTCATACTTTTATGCAAATACATGTGACCGGATGAAGAAAAGCCCAAATTAACAGGTATCAGTGGCAATAATAGGTGGTTCATTAAACAATATTTTTTAACGATACTCAAGATTATTTTCCTTAGACGACTTACAAAAATGACTCACATACTTATATGTACCAAATCTTTCTTTATTTTTTTGGACAAAAAATTTCTAATCTAAAATCACGGTAGATTGCCATTGAAATTTCTACTATTTAAAAAAAGGTTCCATTCATATGGTAACCAGCCATTCCTCACCATTGTAGTATTCTTTATAAAACTGTTCAACTTCTCCAATATCTTGTGAGTCTGGTTTTTTGGCAGTTGCTGCAATCCATAACCGTCCTCTGTGTGGAGTATACCATGTTCTGCCTTCATGTCTGAAGAAACAGTGATAGAAAATTTTTTAAATACTGAGGTGACCAGAAGAAGGAGAACTAGCTATGTGCCCAATGTTAATAAAAACAGCAGACCCGAAGACTGATGGGATGTGATCTCTGGTGCCATCAGAGTAGATACATGTAGGAGGGTAGACATCATCCTGTAGGCAGTAGGATAGTTTGTCACAAGGGTCATGGCCAGTCTGTCTAATTATATCATGACTGCCACAAACCAGAAGGCAAAAGGAGCCCTTACTTTTTGATTCCTTTAACAAGAAGTGATGCCCAAGGTTGATGCATGCTTAAACAAACTCCGTCATCGCACATCTCCTGGAGTTCACGATCTTGTAGCCTTGATGATAGGCGCTTCTCCACATTAGAGGAGTCAAAATTTCTGTTCCCTTTAGCCTTTAACCTATCTTCTGTCTGAGACACAAACTGAAATAGAAAAAAAAAACAGATAATACAAAAGAACCAAAACAATTGAACACAGACACATTATTCAATTCAGAGATTATTCAATCAATAATTAGAAAGTGTCCGAGCTTCTGGTGCTCTTGGTGATATAGTACGGTTCATGGGTTGTTCTGTCACAGGGGTACTTACTTTAGGAGGTCTCTGTGATATAGTAGGGTTAAGGGGTTGTTCTGTCAAAGGGGTACTTACTTTAGGAGGTCTCTGTGATATAGTACGGTTCATGGGTTGTTCTGTCAAAGGGGTACTTACTTTAGGAGGTCTCTGTGATATAGTACGGTTCATGGGTTGTTCTGTCAAAGGGGTACTTACTTTAGGAGGTCTCTGTGATATAGTAGGGTTGAGGAGTTGTTCTGTCAGAGGGGTACTTACTTTAGGAGGTCTCTGTGATATAGTAGGGTTAAGGGGTTGTTCTGTCAAAGGGGTACTTACTTTAGGAGGTCTCTGTGATATAGTAGGGTTGAGGAGTTGTTCTGTCAGGGGGGTACTTACTTTAGGATGTCTCTGTGATAAAGTAGAGTTGAGGGGTTGTTCTGTCAGAGGGTTACTTACTTTGGGAGGTCTCTGTGATATAGTAGGGTTGAGGGGTTGTTCTGTCAGGGGGTTACTTACTTTCGGAGGTCTCTGTGATATAGTACAGTTGAGGGGTTGTTCTGTCAGGGGGTTACTTACTTTGGGAGGTCTCTGTGATATAGTAGGGTTGAGGAGTTGTTCTGTCAGGGGGTTACTTACTTTAGGAGGTCTCTGTGATATAGTAGGGTTGAGGGGTTGTTCTGTCAGAGGGGTACTTACTTTAGGAGGTCTCTGTGATATAGTAGGGTTGAGGGGTTATTCTGTCAGAGGGGTACTTACTTTAGGAGGTCTCTGTGATATAGTAGGGTTGAGGGGTTGTTCTGTCAGGGGGTTACTTACTTTAGGAGGTCTCTGTGATATAGTAGGGTTGAGGGGTTATTCTGTCAGAGGGGTACTTACTTTAGGAGGTCTCTGTGATATAGTACGGTTCATGGGTTGTTCTGTCAAAGGGGTACTTACTTTAGGAGGTCTCTGTGATATAGTAGGGTTGAGGAGTTGTTCTGTCAGGGGGTTACTTACTTTAGGAGGTCTCTGTGATATAGTAGGGTTGAGGGGTTGTTCTGTCAGGGGGTTACTTACTTTAGGAGGTCTCTGTGATATAGTAGGGTTGAGGGGTTGTTCTGTCAGGGGGTTACTTACTTTAGGAGGTCTCTGTGATATAGTGGAGTTGAGGGGTTGTTCTGTCAGAGGGGTACTTACTTTAGGAGGTCTCTGTGATATAGTAGAGTTGAGGGGTTGTTCTGTCAGAGGGGTACTTACTTTAGGAGGTCTCTGTGATATAGTACGGTTCATAGGTTGTTCTGTCAGAGCGGTACTTACTTTAGGAGGTCTCTGTGATATAGTAGGGTTCATAGGTTGTTCTGTCAGAGCGGTACTTACTTTAGGAGGTCTCTGTGATATAGTAGGGTTGAGGGGTTGTTCTGTCAGAGGGGTACTTACTTTAGGAGGTCTCTGTGATATAGTAGGGTTGATCAGTAGTTCTGTCAGGGGGGTACTTACTTTAGGTGGTCTCTGTGATATAGTGGAGTTGAGGGGTTGTTCTGTCAGAGGGGTACTTACTTTAGGAGGTCTCTGTGATATAGTACGGTTCATAGGTTGTTCTGTCAGAGCGGTACTTACTTTAGGAGGTCTCTGTGATATAGTAGGGTTCATAGGTTGTTCTGTCAGAGCGGTACTTACTTTAGGAGGTCTCTGTGATATAGTAGGGTTGAGGGCTTGTTCTGTCAGGGGGTTACTTACTTTAGGAGGTCTCTGTGATATGGTAGGGTTGAGGGGTTGTTCTGTCAGGGGGTTACTTACTTTAGGAGGTCTCTGTGATATAGTAGGGTTGAGGGCTTGTTCTGTCAGGGGGTTACTTACTTTAGGAGGTCTCTGTGATATAGTAGGGTTGAGGGGTTATTCTGTCAGAGGGGTACTTACTTTAGGAGGTCTCTGTGATATAGTAGGGTTGATCAGTAGTTCTGTCAGGGGGGTACTTACTTTAGGTGGTCTCTGTGATATAGTGGAGTTGAGGGGTTGTTCTGTCAGAGGGGTACTTACTTTAGGAGGTCTCTGTGATATAGTACGGTTCATAGGTTGTTCTGTCAGAGCGGTACTTACTTTAGGAGGTCTCTGTGATATAGTAGGGTTCATAGGTTGTTCTGTCAGAGCGGTACTTACTTTAGGAGGTCTCTGTGATATAGTAGGGTTGAGGGGTTATTCTGTCAGGGGGTTACTTACTTTAGGAGGTCTCTGTGATATAGTAGGGTTGAGGGCTTGTTCTGTCAGGGGGTTACTTACTTTAGGAGGTCTCTGTGATATGGTAGGGTTGAGGGGTTGTTCTGTCAGGGGGTTACTTACTTTAGGAGGTCTCTGTGATATAGTAGGGTTGAGGGGTTGTTCTGTCAGGGGGTTACTTACTTTAGGAGGTCTCTGTGATATAGTGGAGTTGAGGGGTTGTTCTGTCAGAGGGGTACTTACTTTAGCAGGTCTCTGTGATATAGTAGAGTTGAGGGGTTGTTCTGTCAGAGGGGTACTTACTTTAGGAGGTCTCTGTGATATAGTAGGGTTGAGGGGTTGTTCTGTCAGGGGGTTACTTACTTTAGGAGGTCTCTGTGATATAGTAGGGTTGAGGGGTTGTTCTGTCAGGGGGTTACTTACTTTGGGAGGTCTCTGTGATATAGTAGGGTTGAGGAGTTGTTCTGTCAGAGGGGTACTTACTTTAGGAGGTCTCTGTGATATAGTAGGGTTGAGGGGTTGTTCTGTCAGAGGGGTTACTTACTTTAGGAGGTCTCTGTGATATAGTAGGGTTGAGGGGTTGTTCTGTCAGAGGGGTACTTACTTTAGGAGGTCTCTGTGATATAGTAGGGTTGAGGGGTTGTTCTGTCAGGGGGTTACTTACTTTAGGAGGTCTCTGTGATATAGTAGGGTTGAGGGGTTGTTCTGTCAGGGGGTTACTTACTTTGGGAGGTCTCTGTGATATAGTAGGGTTGAGGAGTTGTTCTGTCAGAGGGGTACTTACTTTAGGAGGTCTCTGTGATATAGTAGGGTTGAGGAGTTGTTCTGTCAGGGGGGGGGGGGGGGGGGGGGTACTTACTTTGGGAGGTCTCTGTGATATAGAAGGGTTGACTAACTGCTCTGTCTTGCCTATCACTTGTGTTGAATGTTTACTTGAGTACACCTCTTTTAGAACAGTATCATTGCTATCATACACCATACTGTTTTCTTCAGCGTCTAACACTCGACGTCCAGCAAAGTCCAAAGTTATTTTTCTATCTTTCCTTGACCCAAACCTTTTTTCTCGCAACTCTTCTTCACGTTTGCGTAAAAGTTGGCGATCTTTTTGAGAGAGCCATTTATTAGAGTCTGTAGCAAAATAATCTGATTCATCATCTATAACTTGTGTTCTGGAAGCACTGAAAAAGTGAAAGAAAACATTATGTTTATATCAGATTATCTTAAGCTGAACACATTCAAGTGTTCATGTACAGAATTGTTTGACCAAAACAAATGGCGAGTATTCGTGCTTCAATAAAACTATAACTGGTGGGGCATCAGTGTGTCAGGGTAAGGCTACCATACCCAGTCATTCGTCAATCTGTGAGGGCTGGGGGAATAATCGGCGCACTAAGAGTGAGTAGAATATGTGACATAAAGACCATTTTATCAAACCAGTAATAATGTCAATTAAGGTCAAATACCTTGAGGAACCCCTCGACTGACTTCCTTCCCTTTATAAATATAATAATCAACATAACTTTTAAAGGACATTTAGAAGTAGGGATAGATAAACACAAAATAACTTTCTGGATTACTACTTCTTCTATTTATTGCTCACGACGTTTTGCCAGATATGCCTCTAGCGTCATCAGGTAAGGACAAAACAATGGTAAGAGGTACTTATGTCGAATCCAGAAAGTTGTTTTGTGTTTAATAATCAACATTTAAATTATTTTTCAATGATATTTACCAACTTATAAGCCGGATTTAAAGCCAAAATACCTACCTAGTTCTATCAAACTCTAAGAGTCTTTCTTTGTGTTGAACAGCTTTCTCAAAACCACTCTCCATCTTGGCCATAGTACTGGGTAAATATTCCCGATTCTCTTCACCCATAAGATACTGACGTAACTTTTCACTTTTCTTGGAAGACCGAGACAATACTTCTTGTTCCTCCTTTGTACAAACCTTTATAGAAAACCATTACTATACTTTAATTTACAGGACTGTATCAATGATTTCCTGTTTATGTTATAATATAACAATAGAGGAAGACCAGTCACTACCATTGTTCTGTCTAAATGATGTGCTGTTAGCTGAGGATGACCAGTCACTACCATTGTTCTGTCTAAATGATGTGCTGTTAGCTGAGGATGACCAGTCACTACCATTGTTCTGTCTAAATGATGCACTGTTAGCTGAGGATGACCAGTCACTACCATTGTTCTGTCTAAATGATACACTGTTAGCTGATGATGACCAGTTACTACCATTGCTCTGTCTAAATGATACACTGTTAGCGGAGGATGACCAGGCGATACCATTGTTCTGTCTAAATGATACACTGTTAGCTGATGATGACCAGTCACTACCATTGTTCTGTCTAAATGATACACTGTTAGCTGAGGATGACCAGTCACTACCATTGTTCTGTCTAAATGATACACTGTTAGCTGAGGATGACCAGTCACTACCATTGCTCTGTCTAAATGATACATTGTTAGCTGAGGATGACCAGTCACTACCATTGTTCTGTCTAAATGATACACTGTTAGCTGAGGATGACCAGTTACTACCATTGTTCTGTCTAAATGATACACTGTTAGCTGAGGATGACCAGTCACTACCATTGTTCTGTCTAAATGATACACTGTTAGCTGAGGATGACCAGTCACTACCATTGCTCTGTCTAAATGATGTGCTGTTAGCTGAGGATGGCCAGTTACTACCATTGTTCTGTCTAAATGATACACTGTTAGCTGAGGATGACCAGTCACTACCATTGCTCTGTCTAAATGATGTACTGTTAGCTGAGGATGACCAGTCACTACCATTGTTCTGTCTAAATAATATACTGTTAGCTGAGGATGGCCAGTTACTACCATTGTTCTGTCTAAATGATACACTGTTAGCTGAGGATGACCAGTCACTACCATTGTTCTGTCTAAATGATATACTGTTAGCTGAGGATGACCAGTTAATACCATTGTTCTGTCTAAATGATACACTGTTAGCGGAGGATGAACAGTCACTACCATTGTTCTGTCTAAATGATATACTGTTAGCTGAGGATGACCAGTTACTACCATTGTTCTGTCTAAATAATATACTGTTAGCTGAGGATGGCCAGTTACTACCATTGTTCTGTCTAAATAATATACTGTTAGCTGAGGATGGCCAGTCACTACCATTGTTCTGTCTAAATACACTGTTAGCTGAGGATGGCCAGTCACTACCATTGTTCTGTCTAAATACACTGTTAGCTGAGGATGACCAGTCACTACCATTGTTCTGTCTAAATGATACACTGTTAGCTGAGGATGAACAGTCACTACCATTGTTCTGTCTAAATGATATACTGTTAGCTGAGGATGACCAGTTACTACCATTGTTCTGTCTAAATAATATACTGTTAGCTGAGGATGGCCAGTTACTACCATTGTTCTGTCTAAATAATATACTGTTAGCTGAGGATGGCCAGTCACTACCATTGTTCTGTCTAAATACACTGTTAGCTGAGGATGGCCAGTCACTACCATTGTTCTGTCTAAATACACGGTTAGCTGAGGATGGCCAGTTACTACCATTGTTCTGTCTAAATGATGTGCGGTTAGCTGAGGATGGCCAGTTACTACCATTGTTCTGTCTAAATGATGTGCGGTTAGCTGAGGATGGCCAGTTACTACCATTGTTCTGTCTAAATACACTGTTAGCTGAGGATGACCAGTCACTACCATTGTTCTGTCTAAATACACTGTTAGCTGAGGATGGCCAGTTACTACCATTGTTCTGTCTAAATACACTGTTAGCTGAGGATGACCAGTTACTACCATTGTTCTGTCTAAATACACTGTTAGCTGAGGATGACCAGTCACTACCATTGTTCTGTCTAAATACACTGTTAGCTGAGGATGGCCAGTCACTACCATTGTTCTGTCTAAATACACTGTTAGCTGAGGATGACCAGTCACTACCATTGTTCTGTCTAAATACACTGTTAGCTGAGGATGACCAGTCACTACCATTGTTCTGTCTAAATACACTGTTAGCTGAGGATGACCAGTCACTACCATTGTTCTGTCTAAATACACTGTTAGCTGAGGATGGCCAGTCACTACCATTGTTCTGTCTAAATACACTGTTAGCTGAGGATGACCAGTCACTACCATTGTTCTGTCTAAATACACTGTTAGCTGAGGATGGCCAGTCACTACCATTGTTCTGTCTAAATGATATACTGTTAGCTGAGGATGAACAGTTACTACCATTGTTCTGTCTAAATGATGTGCGGTTAGCTGAGGATGACCAGTTACTACCATTGTTCTGTCTAAATGATGTGCGGTTAGCTGAGGATGGCCAGTTACTACCATTGTTCTGTCTAAATACACTGTTAGCTGAGGATGGCCAGTTACTACCATTGTTCTGTCTAAATACACTGTTAGCTGAGGATGACCAGTCACTACCATTGTTCTGTCTAAATGATGTGCGGTTAGCTGAGGATGGCCAGTTACTACCATTGCTCTGTCTAAATGATGTGCTGTTAGCTGAGGATGACCAGTCACTACCATTGTTCTGTCTAAATACACTGTTAGCTGAGGATGGCCAGTCACTACCATTGTTCTGTCTAAATGATGTGCGGTTAGCTGTGGATGACCAGTCACTACCATTGTTCTGTCTAAATGATACACTGTTAGTGGAGGATGACCAGGCGATACCATTGTTCTGTCTAAATGATGTACTGTTAGCTGAGGATGACCAGTCACTACCATTGTTCTGTCTAAATGATACACTGTTAGCTGAGGATGACCAGTCACTACCATTGTTCTGTCTAAATGATGCACTGTTAGCGGAGGATGACCAGTCACTACCATTGTTCTGTCTAAATGATACACTGTTAGCTGAGGATGACCAGTCACTACCATTGTTCTGCCTAAATGATGCACTGTTAGCGGAGGATGACCAGTCACTACCATTGTTCTGTCTAAATGATACACTGTTAGCTGAGGATGACCAGTTACTACCATTGTTCTGTCTAAATGATACACTGTTAGTGGAGGATGACCAGTCACTACCATTGTTCTGTCTAAATGATGCACTGTTAGCGGAGGATGACCAGTCACTACCATTGTTCTGTCTAAATGATACACTGTTAGCTGAGGATGACCAGTCACTACCATTGTTCTGTCTAAATGATATACTGTTAGCTGAGGATGAACAGTCACTACCATTGTTCTGTCTAAATGATATACTGTTAGCTGGGGATGACCAGTCACTACCATTGTTCTGTCTAAATGATATACTGTTAGCTGAGGATGACCAGTCACTACCATTGTTCTGTCTAAATAATATACTGTTAGCTGAGGATGACCAGTCACTACCATTGTTCTGTCTAAATGATACACTGTTAGCTGAGGATCACCAGTCACTACCATTGTTCTGTCTAAATGATGTACTGTTAGCTGAGGATGACCAGTCACTACCATTGTTCTGTCTAAATAATATACTGTTAGCTGAGGATGACCAGTTACTACCATTGTTCTGTCTAAATGATGTACTGTTAGCTGAGGATGACCAGTCACTACCATTGTTCTGTCTAAATGATATACTGTTAGCTGAGGATGACCAGTCACTACCATTGTTCTGTCTAAATGATGTACTGTTAGCTGAGGATGACCAGTCACTACCATTGTTCTGTCTAAATGATGTAGTGTTATGGAGAGTCACCAAGGATTAGCCAAATAAAAATACAGCATTAGGTTATAGAGCTGCTTTGTCCTTAATTTTATAATCTGATGTTAATTCCTTTTTTACAACAAGTTCCACCTAAAGTTGGGGCCTTGATGGCTCAGTCAGCAGAGTGATATCCTTCTAGCCAGGTACATGCATTCAACTGACGAGTATGAATCCCATGGTTTATAATTTAGAGAATTGTGAGAGGGTTTTGTGGGAGGTAGCCTCCACAGGGCAAGGATTACATCAAGACTCAGAGCCTGCCCCTCCCCTCCTGCGCAGTTTACCTGGCAATGTGGCCACGTAAGTGATGTTATCTTGAATGTGACATAAAACACCATTCAATTCAGTAAAGATAACCTGGTTTCAGGATCCTAAAGGCCCTTTACATATTCTAGGCCCTGATATCTAATGTGTAAACATGTTGTAAGGGATATGCTATACCAGTTGTCCACAGAAGATACATGGTCCAGAACCCTCCTGACTACAAACAACACGGCCACAACCTGTACAATTGTTTATCAGTTTATGTTTGGAGGCTTGACAAACACAGCCATGACGACCTAAAAGCAAAAAAAAATAGTTTATTTGGCTCCAAATTGTAGAGTTCTACAGAGTTAAAAGCATGGTGAGACAAATAAGATAGCCTTTCTAGATAGTATATAATATATATTGTCATACTAAAACACATGGGCACAGGGAAAATTATATGTTGATTAATGAGTACAAAAAATTTGAAGGAATGATCTTAAAGAAGTCAATACATCCTTTCAAACCAAATAATGATTTACTGGCTATAACAATGTACCTGGTAACTGAATGGTTGTACGAGCTTTGCCTTCTTGACTAAACAGTGGAACAAATTTCTGCTTCTTTTTCTGACTGTCTGGACTTTTCTCCTCAATAGTCCATCCTGTATCACTTCCCTAAAACAAAAATGTCCCTCAGTCTGAGTTAGGCTTTCAATCGATATGGTACGATATTGAATCCTACCTCAGACCAAATAAAAATTAAAAAAAATTTCAGAGGAATTTTCTCTCGGTCACCGTATGTTGAAGAATTGCCAGGTACTCGCCGAAGGTCAGGGGCTTCCTCTGAGCTAAGAGCCTGATTTTCTCCCCTACTAAACCTGGCAAAGCCGCCATATAAGTGAAATAATCTTGCCCTTTAGTCTGAGTCAGGCCTTTCATGGCTTAGAATACCACTAATCAAAGACTCAATCAGGCATGTGAATGAATGGCAAACGGCTGAACACGTTCGCCAAGAGAAAAGAAAGGGGAAAAGAGATCATTCTTAATGGAAAAATAACAGCAACAGAAATCATAAATCAGACCTATTGTGAGAAATTTGTCACATTTTCAGCTTGTTTTTCTTATTTATTTACTTTTGTTAGACTAAGTTTGATTGTATGTGGTGGTTACATGTAATCATGGTGGTTGTTGGAAAGTGAGATCCAGATCAGCAGTGAGCACCATAAGGAATCGAACTAATACACTTTCCAAGTTTGTGCATTTCGGAAATGGGACCTTCAAAACCCCTTACGGTGCGTTCTCCCTAATTGGGGCCTTTTCGTTTTTGGCATTGTTCTACGTTGAAAGTAATTTTTCTAGCTTTTACTTTCGAGGAACTGAAATAACCCCAGTGTCACTTGTTTGTCAGACAACATATTTTGAGGAAAGTAGGTATACTTTAAAAATTACAACAACAACAACATGTGCTTTCTGAATTCTAATACTACATCAAATGTTTCTTTACTGCACCTGTATCCGAAATAACTCCATAATTATATTTATTTTGATAAAGAAATCTGACCTGTGGCCACTCCATGAATATTTTTTCCTTCATTGTTGTATGCCTACATGTATATTTTTGAGTGAGGTTTCCACTTGATTTTCGTTTTGCTGCCTGGTATATAAACTCGCCAGTTTTTAAAAAACAGCATTTTGTTGATTTATCAAAAAAAAAATATGTTACCTTATTTCAAAATAGGTTCCCATAATTTTTTCAAGGGAAACCTAAAAATGGGTTACCATACACAATTTAGCGAAATTTACGAGTTCAAAATGAATCAATCGATAAATCCACTTCAAGGTTGTCATTGAACACCACAACCAAGAAATATTGATTGACACTACACTCAAGCTTATTTTATTTTAACCTACATGGTGGCATTGCCTTCAAACAAATTTTCACCTATTCCTACAGTTCTAAAAGGTCTCCAAAGATTTTACATTTACTGTCATTGTAAGTCTTGTGAATGGGATATTTTCCATTTGTAAAAACACTTAAAATCTCGCCCTGAATTCTAGGGAGGACAGTGCCCCGTTGGCCTTGATGCCCACCCTCTTTGTCCCATTGTTTTGGCAATGTTATTTAATCTAAGCAAAGGCAAATTTAGCAAAGTGGCGTTGAAAAACCTGAGCCCTAAATTTTCTGAAATTCGAGGCCTAAAACATAATACAAAAAAATAAATAAATAAAATTTACTGGGAAATAAAAGATATTGAACCTTTGACTCTCCATTATGTTGAACTGGAGATTTCTCCCTTGATTCAACTGGGGCATTTGAGTCTGTTTTCCGGGGACTTGTCTTTTTCTTTGATATTCCAGTAAAATATGCCTCTGGTTCAGACGATTTCTTGTATACCTTCAACACACAAAATCTAAATTACAGTCACTGAGCTTTCGGATTGTTCTCTAAACTTTCAGCAGGATTTCATATTTGAAGATACCAGACATGCATTAATATGGTATTTCAAGTTATCAGAAAAGTAAGAAGGTGGTAGCCATAGGATCCTTTCTAACAGGATTTCATTTAAGAAGCAAAATCCTCCTAAATTTAAGATAGTTTTTTATTACCGGTACCTTTTGTTATTTTTCAATGACCTCGTTATTGCTGTCAATAACATGCAAATCTATTTAATGTTGGTATACACAAGGTCTTTGGTTTAAATGATTTATAAGCACAATGATTAGTTCAAATTTTGAAGCTTGTATGAATTTATATACGGTTTAAATGTTTTTTTTGAAAAACATAAGATGAAATGAAACCCCCTTCTGATGTGTACACCCTCACTTCCAGCTACTGTGAAGAGACACAGACACAGTAGAGGTCATGTAACATGTCACCGCTCTGAGCATGAAAGCACAACAAAGGTTGTATATGACACACAGAGCCAATAAATTCCAGCAAGTATCCATCACAAAGCTTCTAATGAAACAATGAATTTTTAATGTTTCAAGCCGAAATGTTTTTATTGTTCAAAGTGGCAGGAGCTACAAACATTCACAGTGGTTTTAGAGCATCTTATTGTCAAGACAAATCAGAGAGGGTAGAAAATGTAGGTAAATCGTCAACCTTGGAATAAGGAATATCAATGTGTGGACTACCAAATTAGTTTATGAAGTCCAGACGGTACTGTAGCTGTACTTGTGATTACGCTGAAAGCACACTATTATGACAAATGACGTTCCACTGTCTGAACGTGACATAACACAGAGCTGGCCGAATGCAAAGGCAATTACGTAAGTAAATTTTGCAAGAGCCACAAAGTTATGTTAAAATATATATCAAAAACGGTTTCTTCAATGTTTAAATAAAACGATTTAAGAGGGCTATTCTACAGAAAAGTTGATTGAACGCTACACTTGCACTTCCACATATCCTATGTTACGTTAGATTTGTATAAGAACATGTACTTAAGAAATAAAATAAATTTATTTGCAACTTTACAACAAACACATCCTACATCATGTATAATATTCACATAGTTTCTCTTTTTTGACACCCAGAGAGCTTAAAGGTTAAATGTAAACATTGAAATCTGAAACGAATTTCTCCTACAGTACCTTTATGCACGTGTCTATTAGCCAGGCACAAGCTTTTGTCTCGTATTAGGCCATTTTTGTATATATTTAATTAAATAAATCAAGCCTGTAAATTTATGAAATCCGAGAATCGAAATGAATACATGACTTATCTTCCCTTGATCGTTGACGTCACTAGAGATTTCTTTCCGCCGCGCTTCCGTGTCGTAACGTATGACTTTTGAGTACTAACAAGTTTTAAAAGCAACGACTCTTTACACTTTCGTTCGGAGATACCCTTCTGCACTGCTCTAAACTGCAGGAATACTTATCGGATCAGACTCAGCTTCCATCATTTCCCGAAAGATGAAGAACTTAGGAAAAAATGGCTAGTGAAGATGAAGCGGGCAGATTTTATCCCAACTCAATATTCCACCGTCTGCTCAGATCATTTTGAGGCAAGCTGCTTTGAACCGGCGAATGAACTAATGAGACGTTTTGGGCTTATTAACAATCGTGGGAGGGCAATGAAAGCCTGTTTAAAGCCAGATGCGTGCCCAACAATTTTTCAATATGATATCGCCAATGCGTTGAGGTCATCGGCCGCAAACAGAGAAGGCATGAGACTGAGAGAGGTGCGTTTGCTAAGCGACGTAAAATAGAGGTAAGTGACTAGTACCGTGAGGTAATTCAGCAAAACGTTTCTTTATATATATATCAGAAAATAAGGATGTAGATTTAACTAGTTGAAGTAGGTGTGAGTTGTTTGTATTTTGTTCTTTATCCTAAAAATTCAACTAAAAAGACTGCAGCCTGCATGGCCTGTTTGATTTCAACAACAACACCTGCTTGAAACATACACTGTAACTTGATAAGCAATGGGATTTCGTGTTGCATAAGGTGAATGCCTATAAAAATGAATCTGCTGTAAAAAGTTATGTTTTGGTGATACTTATTTTTGTTAATATCTGAACAAAGAATACTATAGTAATACGGTGTTTTCAGGGGACATCTTGCTGGTTTTAATATTGTTTTATTGTTTTATTGGAGGCCTCTGATATTAATCCGAAAAGCCTTCCACCAGTGGGTTGTGGGTTCGAATCCCATAATCGAAAAGCATGAGAACATTTTCTGGATGGGTTTCAATCAAATCGACCTGTGAAGCAATGAAGGGATGGTTGGAGGATTGGGCCAACTTGAGGGATTTCTCCGTTTCTCATAGAGCCTGGTTTCCAGTAATGAATACCGTCCCCAACCTTGCAACCTTTTAGTAAAATAATCTTGAGTAGGCCTAAAACACCAAACATTTATCAATCAATTTATTAATCATTATGAGAAAAGGTTCTGTTAGAAAGATCTTTTCCCATCTTTTTTTGTTTTGATGCAGTAGATTTATCCTGATACGGTTGTATATTTGTTTTGAACTTATTCAAGTGGCATGAGCTGCCAAAATTCATAACAGGTTCTTATGTTTTTATTTTAGGCTGTGCATTGCTGCTTTACACTTTAACGAAAATTCTGGAAGGAAGCAGGGGACAACTAAAGCTGGAATACCAAAATATGGTGTCACATATAGCAAATCAAATGGAGGAATGCCAGTATTGAAAGAAGTTAAAACTCCAATTTCATTTCAAAATTGGAGAAACCAAGGGCAATAACTCTAAAATTATTCTCGTCACGGAGAGAAAAGCGTAACACTGCACAAGGTCTTGGTAATGAGGATATACTAGTAAAGTTTTAAACCAATCCTGACATTATTACCAGAAATATGCCCCGGACAAGAAACCCGGACGGACAAAGCGGCGACTATATGCTCCCCCGAAGAGCATAAAAACTGACTGGGTTTCATTTGCCAGTTAACACAGGAAGGTCATGAGTTTCCTCCAATCTCATTCTCGCGAGATCCCCTGCTACTACGTGAACGCGACGGACCTCTCAGGCCGTTCCAAGCCATTTTACCCAAAATTTGGGTAATCAAACTTACTTCCAAAATTGATTTGTACGTGATCTTTACCTGATTCTATATGTTGGCTTGTATTTCGTTTTTGGTACACGCCCTTAAGTTTTGAATTATCGTTGAGGAAATACAGGGACTATATTTCTACCCTCCGCGATTGTGAACAGGCAAGCCTACAACATGCTATTTTGTATGTCTACGTCACATGATTGTAGTGAGAGTATTTCTCCGCAGCTCTGGCAAAAGGGGATTCCCCTTAGCAGACTAAGGCAAATGGCTTGTAACGGCCTGAGAGGTCCGTCGCGTTCACGTAGTAGCAGGGGATCTCGCGAGAATGAGATTGGAGTTTTCTCATGACAATAAACTTAGCAAAGCCCTGATATAAGTGAAAATCAGAAATAATTTTGAATGGGGTTAAAGTGAACCAAAGATACTTATGTTTTTTAACTTATGTTCTTTCAGCAAAGAAAACTTTTAAGCACAAGCGAAAAAGACAAATAGCCTTGAGTGGGGCGTAAAATACAAATACAGTGAAAAAGACATTAACTGATTAAAGTCATTTGTATTTTTCTGTATGGCTTAGGATATTGAAAATTGGTGTGTCTCTGAAGGAAATTGTTCACTTATAGATGTTACTGCATAAGCAGGTATAACTTTCCTGGGTTATTTTGCCGAGGAGCTTACAAATATATCTAGTAAAACGCCTGTAAGCGACATGTCTGTATATCCTGAAAAGTAAAATAGTTTTATAGAATACCCCAAAAATTTTAATAAGTCTGGGTCATGGCAGTGATTTTATATTGAACTGGTGCTTCCCAGTCACACCTTTTGGGTTTTGTCCTATTTAGCTGATGTTAAAATGTTGACTTTGACCGAACTGGTCGTTGCAGGTAATTGTAAAACTAAATTCACAGGAACTGAGATGGTGCTATGGGCATACATGTACATGTAACTGTTAAACTCAGGTGGTACTGAAATGCTATAAATGCAGGTTTCATCCTTAAGTGGTGGTGTTCAGTATATTGTATAAATTAAAAAGAGAGCATTGAAAAGTATGTGCATTTTTATATCAGTCATCTACAGCAGTTTGACTTGGATTGATTGGTGTTTCGCGCTGCTTTATTTTAGTTACATGGGTGATAGCCATAATATGGATAAACGTTTCATCCTTTTGCACCAATGCATCCCACTGTGCCCAAAAAAAAAATCGGGAAAATTTTCTGACTCGGTTTTCACTGGGTTTGCCAGTTGCCACCGTAAGGTCATAGGTTTCCTCCGGGCAGAGAGCCCAGTATCCCCCCACAATAAAACTGGCAACGCCGCCACATAAGTGAAATAATCTTGAGCGCAGCGTAAAACACCGAACAATCAATCAATCCTCCTTTTGTTCACATAAAAATGTCACAGAAAAAAACTTGAGTGAGTTGCTAACAAATCTATAAATCATAAACTGAAGTTCTTATGAATTTCTTCATCCTCTCCAAGTGGCCCATGACCAAGAGCTAAAAATTCATAAAAACATGTTTCCAGGACATCAATATTTAAACAGTTAACTTTGAACCCGTCAAGTTCGGTTATACACAAGGCCTCACTGTCCTCCAGGCGGTGTAGTACTGGATCTACCTCTTGACAGCATAAACTGTCAATTTCAGAACCCATGATTGGGCATTTGCACCTGCATTTCAGACAAAGGTAAAACTGAAACTTTTCAAAGTATGATAGCCCATTGAAAGTCCATCGAGACTGACGGTTTGTGCAGAAAATGCGACCCTTTAAATTTTCACTGTTCTCCGGAGCATTTTACGATCGAACAACTTTTTGAATTTGATAGCATTGAAAAATTAACATAGTTATTACTATATTAGTACCACTGCCAGTTGTTGTCGTATCGTTCCGATCCTCGGATACCGACACCTCGTTTCTCGTCCGAGGATTCTTCGCGTGATGCGTTTTTGGCAGTCGGCTCATACATATACGGGCGTGGAAAATCGTCGTCAGTTGATGATGAGCAATGTTCGGTCTCTACGGAGTTAAAATCTTTAATAAAAACTTCACCATAGTCCATGGTAAACAACAGGAAAGCGATAGACTACTTGCATGTAAACAACTCTACTGACGTCACCCAAGATTTGATAAAGAGCGCCACTTCAGGGAAGATAAGTCATGTATGGCTTTTAACATTGGTTGAGCGAGGCCCAAAATACCATGTTTTTTAAATTTAAATAGAAAATTAAATTATGCGTAAAACTTCATTTTTTTGCTCCTGAGTTATTACCAGGAACCCTATAAATCATTTTTAAAACAATAAACACTGGTTTAATCCCATTACATTTAATCTTTAAGCACCAAACCAGTTCCTTTAAATGAATTCATTAATGTGATAGACTTTATAAAATGAATGATCTACCTGAACATTTTGGGTAGTAGGTACATTTCTCCTCCACACTTCCAATAAATTGGAGACAAACTCTCTGGTTGTAATGTCAGTCTTATCTAGTATTTCATATACATACTCCTCAATGTCCTGGGCATCTTCCATAGAGAGAATATACCTGTCAAGATTAGCCAAAAACATAGACAAGTTGAGTGGATGAAAAGACAGCAGCTTATATAATTATTAATAAGACTTGTTTCAACTTACAGGTTGGCTTGATTTTTTGGTATCCTATGCTATGTTAAAGATTGTTTCTTTTATTTGGTAACATCAAAGGATGAATTGACTTGGATCTTATGTTATTCTAAAGATTATTTCCGCTAAAAATTGCAAATTGTCAGCTGATAATGAAAGTTATTGGGTCTACCCATAAACCAAAGAACGAAAAAAAAAAATACACCAGCCATTTGAACATATATTGTAGCATCATTCCCTATCATTTAATTTACGCTTTTTAAATAATCCTACATGCAAACCCCTTTTTAACAGATTTTGTTTGGTTTTCTCAGTAAAAGATTGAGTGAGTGAGTGAGTGATTTGGGTTTTACGTTCTGCTTAACAGTGTTTCAGTTATATGAAGGGGTTGTCTCTTGTGGCAGGGCAGATTTCCACTGCTCTTTTTATTTGGTGCTGCCTAACCGAGACAACTTGCCGAAGACACGCAGCAAGCCCCCTCACCCAGTCACATTATACTGACACCGGGCCAACCAGTCGCTGCTGAAACTCCTATTGCTGAGCTCTAAACGAAGCAGCAGCAGCTCCCACTGTAAAAGTCTTTGGTCTGAATCGACCCAGGCTTGAACCTGGATCTCCCAGCCCTGAAGCGGACGCTCTACCAAGTGCCAACTGAGGTAAAAGATTGAAATAATTTGAACAAAACATTTTGGTTTAGAAGATACTTTTCATAACTTTGTTTGAATTGTATGGAATGGATGTCATTTCTTTGTTGCAGGCGCTATGACACATAACTACATTGTATGATACCGCATTGTGTCATAGACAAAATTAGCACGATTTCAAAGTCAGATTGATCCAAATATTTAAAGAAGCTTCTTTTTGCAATACACGAGTGGGAACTGTGCTAGTCAGGGGACGTTTGGAAGCGTCAACTGTTTCTTTCATCCTATCTTCTTTCTGTATACAGCAGCGTCACCAAACATCTTATGGTAGACAACTCCCTTCACTGCAACACACCCAAGTTGATAGAATAATTTTTTTTCTATTTAAATCCACACTCAACGGGTCTGGAACCCCTACCTTTCCAATCTGAAGCTGCGCAGAACCACATGCGCACTCAATTAAACCATAGCATATTTCCACTAGACTAACTCCCAACACAGTGTTAGAGGTACTAAATTTCTATGTGTTACCTGATCTGCGATACATGCATGCGCACTTCAAATTTATATACCCTTTGACCTGCGATGACATATTTGGACGAATCCAAGAGGATGATCCGATCCTTCGGTTTTGTAAATAAACATGGCTAAACCTAACCATTTTCTGTTAATAAACCCCGTCCCCAACCCTAAGTCCATCTTTAGCGTTGTCAATAAAAGATTCCAAAACCTAACCTTATTCTGTCAATAAACCCCGTCCCTAATCCTAAGTTCGTCTTTGACGTTTTGTCAATAAAATATGCCTAAATATCACCAAAGTTGTTGACAATTGGGGCACACCGTAGTGACCCTCCGTCTCTGAAGAGCTGGCATAGTGCCAAAGGCCAACAGTCATCGACCACAGCCACGCCTTATGCATAGCGGGGACATTTTATGAATGAATTGACTGACCGCAACTTTTACGTTACCTACGATTCTATACCCAAGCCCCTGTTTCATCGAATACCTATCTCAGAAGTCTTCCTGACCGGCAATAGTCCGAAATATCTGCGATGATGATGTAAGACATTTTCTGACAGATAGGCCATCATCATCGTCAGAACGCATTTGATAAATTTTCTGGGAATTTCTTGCCACCCTTTGAGGTGGCAAGACAACCTCTCGTTTCTCATCAAAAATATCAAGATTCTCTTCATAAAAAATAAAATTGCTAACCCGTACTTTAATGATTTCCCTTTCTCCTCGCACCCATCTGAAGTCTGTATGTCGACACCAGCCATACATCTGCCCGGTTAAATCTCACAGTGTACCAAACCTTTAATTTACAAAAGTCGCCATTTCCATACTCTCATTGATACGTCACGATATTCACGAAAGGTCAATCTGTCATATGACTACCCACTAGAAGGCGATATAGTTCATTGGTCGTGTTGGTTCACGTGACTTCAACAGAAAAGCAACACGACCAATGAACTATATCGCCTGCTGGTGGGGTAGTCATGTGACAGGTTGACCTTTGCTGGATATAGTGACGTATCAATGAGAGTATGCAAATGGAGACTTTTGTAAACTAAAGGTTTGGTACAGTTTGAAATTTAACCGGGCAGATCTATGGCTTGTGTCGACGTACCAACAGTACCCAGCCCAGAATCATCTGTAGGGCATCATTTTCAGGGATTTGACCTACAACACTTTCAGGGCTGTCTCGGCGCGCACATTTTTAACATAAGCAAATATAAAAAAGCGTAACTTGTTTCACAATTGAAATATGATCAATATAACCCATTTTTAGACATTTTTGGACTGGTGTTTTATAATGGTAATGATGACTGCATCGCGAGTTGTAGATAGCTTCAGTTAAAATATCTGCTCTCAAAACGGAATAAAGATTTCCTTGAAAATATAACTGCCCTCTATGTAGGACGTATTAGTAGCTAAAAAAAGGATTAAGAATTAATCGAGAATTTGTTGCGCATACAATAATGTAATCAGATATTTTTTAGGATATTTAAAGAGAAATATTCTGTTTTAGAAATAAAAATCTAAAAAGTTGATGGATACCGGTAAGTTTTTTCAGTTGATCACACTTACAAAAGTGCATTGATGAGTTTTTTTTAGTGATGGGAATCTCTAAAACTGAGGTATAGCCTCTCAAATAACGAACAGCCGCACAGGTGATATTGGGCCTAAGAGTGCATCTGGGGGTAAGTTGATGGATACCAATAAGCTTTTTCAGTTGATCACACTTACAAAAATGTATTGATGGCTTTTTTTAGTGATGAGAATCTCCAAAAAGGAGGTATGGCCCCTCAAGTGACGAACAGCCCCACAGGTGATGTTGGGCCCAAGAGTGTATCTGGGGGTAAGTTAATGAATCAGATTAAGTTATTTAGGTTGATAACACTTACAAAAGTGTATAGATGGCCTTTTTTGTGATGGTAATCTCTAAAACTGAGGTATAGCCCCTCAAGTGACGAACAGCCCCACAGGTGATGTTGGGCCTAAGAGTGCATCTGGGGGTAAGTTGATGGATACCAATAAGCTTTTTCAGTTGATCACACTTACAAAAGTGTATTGATGGCTTTTTTAGTGATGAGAATCTCCAAAAAGGAGGTATAGCCCCTCAAGTGACGAACAGCCCCACAGGTGATGTTGGGCCCAAGAGTGTATCTGGGGGTAAGTTAATGAATGAGATTAAGCTATTTAGGTTGATAACACTTACAAAAGTGTATAGATGGCTTTTTTAGTGATGGGAATCTCTAAAACTGAGGTATAGCCCCTCAAGTGACGAACAGCCGCACAGGTGATATTGGGCCTAAGAGTGCATCTGGGGGTAAGTTGATGGATACCAATAAGCTTTTTCAGTTGATCACACTTTCAAAAATGTATTGATGGCTTTTTTTAGTGATGAGAATCTCCAAAAAGGAGGTATAGCCCCTCAAGTGACGAACAGCCCCACAGGTGATGTTGGGCCCAAGAGTGTATCTGGGGGTAAGTTAATGAATCAGATTAAGCTATTTAGGTTGATAACACTTACAAAAGTGTATTGATGGCTTTTTTAGTGATGGGAATCTCTAAAACTGAGGTATAGCCCCTCAAGTGACGAACAGCCCCACAGGTGATGTTGGGCCTAAGGGTGCATCTGGGGGTAAGTTGATGGATACCAATAAGCTTTTTCAGGTGATCACACTTACAAAAGTGTATTGATGGCTTTTTTAGTGATGAGAATCTCCAAAAAGGAGGTATGGCCCCTCAAGTGACGAACAGCCCCACAGGTGATGTTGGGCCCAAGAGTGTATCTGGGGGTAAGTTAATGAATCAGATTAAGCTATTTAGGTTGATAACACTTACAAAAGTGTATAGATGGCCTTTTTAGTGATGGGAATCTCTAAAACTGAGGTATAGCCCCTCAAGTGACGAACAGCCCCACAGGTGATGTTGGGCCTAAGAGTGCATCTGGGGGTAAGTTGATGGATACCAATAAGCTTTTTCAGTTGATCACACTTACAAAAGTGTATTGATGGCTTTTTTAGTGATGAGAATCTCCAAAAAGGAGGTATAGCCCCTCAAGTGACGAACAGCCCCACAGGTGATGTTGGGCCCAAGAGTGTATCTGGGGGTAAGTTAATGAATCAGATTAAGCTATTTAGGTTGATAACACTTACAAAAGTGTATTGATGGCCTTTTTAGTGATGGGAATCTCTAAAACTGAGGTATAGCCCTACAAGTGACGAACAGCCCCACAGGTGATGTTGGGCCTAAGAGTGCATCTGGGGGTAAGTTGATGGATACCAATAAGCTTTTTCAGTTGATCACACTTACAAAAGTGTATTGATGGCTTTTTTTAGTGATGAGAATCTCCAAAAAGGAGGTATAGCCCCTCAAGTGACGAACAGCCCCACAGGTGATGTTGGGCCCAAGAGTGTATCTGGGGGTAAGTTAATGAATCAAATTAAGCTATTTAGGTTGATAACACTTACAAAAGTGTATTGGTGGCTTTTTTTAGTGATGGGAATCTCTAAAACTGAGGTATAGCCCCTCAAGTGACGAACAGCCCCACGGGTGATATTGGGCCGAAAAGTGCATATGGGGGTAAGTTAATAAAAACAATACAGCTATTTAGGTTAATAACACTTACAAAAGTGTATTGATGGCTTTTTTTAGTGATGGGAATCTCTAAAACTGAGGTTTAGCCCCTCAAGTGACGAACAGCCCCACAGGTGATGTTGGGCCCAAAAGTGCATATGGAGGTAAGTTGAGGGGCTAAACCTGAGTTTTAGAGATTCCCATAACTAAAGAAAGCCATCCATACACTTTTGTAAGTGTTATCAACCTAAATAGCTTATTGGTGTCCATCAACTTACCCCCAGATGCACTCTTGGGCCCAGCATCACCTGTGGGGCTGTTTGTCACTTGAGGGGCTATACCTCAAATTTAGAGATTCACATCACTAAAAAAAGTCATCCATACACTTCTGTAAGTGTCATCAACCTAAATCGCTTAAATGTATTCATTAACTTACTTCCATATGCACTCTTGGGCCCAACATCACCTGTGGGGCTGTTTGTCACTTGAGGGGGCTATACCTCAAATTTAGAGATTCACATCACTAAAAAAAGCCATCCATACACTTCTGTAAGTGTTATCAACCTAAATAGCTTATTGGTGTCCATCAACTTACCCCCAGAATGCACTCTTGGGCCAAGCATCACCTGTGGGGCTGTTCGTCACTTGTAATGCTATACCTCATTTTTGGAGATTCTCATCACTACAAAAAGTCATCATTACACTTTTGTAATTGTACTAAACTGAAAAAGCTCCATGGTATACATTAATCTACCCCCAGATGCACCCTGGGGCCCAACATCACCTGTGGGGCTGTTCGTCACTTGTAGGGCTATACATCATTTTTGGAGATTCTCATCACTACAAAAAGTCATCATTACACTTTTGTTATTGTACTAAACTGAAAAAGCTCCATTGTATAGATTAACTTACCCCCAGATGCACTCTTGGGCCCAGCATCACCTGTGGGGCTGTTTGTCACTTGAGGGGCTATACCTCAAATTTAGAGATTCACATCACTAAAAAAAGTCATCCATACACTTCTGTAAGTGTCATCAACCTAAATCGCTTAAATGTATTCATTAACTTACTTCCATATGCACTCTTGGGCCCAACATCACCTGTGGGGCTGTTTGTCACTTGAGGGGGCTATACCTCAAATTTAGAGATTCACATCACTAAAAAAAGGCCATCAATACACTTTTGTAAGTGTTATCAACCTAAATAGCTTAATCTGATTCATTAACTTACCCCCAGATACACTCTTGGGCCCAACATCACCTGTGGGGCTGTTCGTCACTTGTGGGGCTATACCTCATTTTTGGAGATTCTCATCACTACAAAAAGCCATCATTATACTTTTGCAAGTGTGATCAAGTGAAAAAGCTCACTGGTAACTATTAATTTACGCCCAGATACACCCTGGGGCTCAACATCACCTGTGGGGCTGTTCGTCACTTGTGGGGCTATACCTCGTTTTTGGAGATTCTCATCAATACAAAAAGCCATCATTATACTTTTGCAAGTGTGATCAAGTGAAAAAGCTCACTGGTATCCATCAACTCACCCCCAGATGCACTCTTGGGCCCAACATCACCTGTGGACTGTTTGTCACTTGTGGGGCTATACCTCGTTTTTGGAGATTCTCATCACTACAAAAAGCCACCAATACAGTTTTGCAAGTGTGATCAAGTGAAAAAGCTCACTGGTATCTATTAATTTACCCCCAGATACACCTTGGGTCTCAACATCACCTGTGGGGCTGTTCGTCACTTGTGGGGCTATACCTCGTTTTTGGAGATTCTCATCAATACAAAAAGCCATCATTATACTTTTGCAAGTGTGATCAAGTGAAAAAGCTCACTGGTAACTATTAATTTACCCCCAGATACACCCTGGGGCTCAACATCACCTGTGGGGCTGTTCGTCACTTGTGGGGCTATACCTCGTTTTTGGAGATTCTCATCAATACAAAAAGCCATCATTATACTTTTGCAAGTGTGATCAAGTGAAAAAGCTCACTGGTATCCATCAATTCACCCCCAGATGCACTCTTGGGCCCAACATCACCTGTGGGGCTGTTTGTCACTTGTGGGGCTATACCTCGTTTTTGGAGATTCTCATCACTACAAAAAGCCATCATTACACTTTTGCAAGTGTGATCAAGTGAAAAAGCTCACTGGTATCTATTAATTTACCCCCAGATGCACTCTTGGGCCCAACATCACCTGTGGGGCTCTTCGTCACTTGTTATCTCATTTTGGCAGATTCTCATCATTGAAAAACAGTCCATATTGCCAACATACCATTGATAGTGTCATTTAAGCGTCTGTGACAATTGGTTATTTGTATTCATGTAAAACAGAGTATATTTTTAGAAAACATTGTAAATACATATAAGCCCTTTTCGAGTTTGACTGAAATCATACGATAGAATTCGTGCTTGGAGGTATTTGCCACCAGGTATGCATTTGAACAGTCGTTTGCCTGTCTGTGTATGGTTCATTTCCATAGAAAAGCTGACAAATTTATTGAAGTGATTTATCATTCCTTCCTTCGTATTAAACGTATCAATTGGTCTTTTAAAACTTATTGCAGTTTTTAAACTGATTTTTGAATTTATTTGATAATTGTTTTACTTAAAAGTGTGATTATTATGATAGATCTACATCCTTGAGAATCTATCGATTCATGTTATGCTGTTGCATATGCAAATAAAAATAAAATATCATGTTTTAGTGGTTGATTTTTTTCCTACAAAGGGTAAATAAAATTGCCGACGTATTCAATCACTAAATGCAAACTCAAAAAGATTAAAAAAAGAAAATTGCAAAATATATTTATTTTATCAGGAGAAAGAGATGAGAAAGATTAGTAATGTTCCCCTTCGTACTTAAAACAGGTCCTAGTTTTCGCATTTTCCGCCCTGAAAATGATGGCCCCCTCGGATGATCCTGTGGTAGACCCTAGCGTACAGGAAAATGTACGAGTCAGCCCCAGAAGTGATGTGAGAGCGCCCTGAAAATGATGGCCCCACAGATGATCCTGTGGTAGACCCTACTCCGACGTACAGACTTCAGATTGGTGTGAGGAGAAAGGGAAACCATTAAAGTACAGGTTTGTAATTTTATTTATAAAAGTTATGTAGAGAATCTTGATATTTTTGATGAAAAACGAGAGGTGGACTTGCCAGCCCGAAGTGCGTCAAGGAATTCCCAGAAAATTGATCAAAGATTCAAATGCGTTCTGACGATGATGATGGCCTATCTGTCAGAAAATGTCTTACATCATCATTGCAGATATTTCGGACTAGACCGGCAAGTAAGTAATACAGGAAAGAGACGCATGAGAGCGGCTAAGTTCTAAGTCATATGAATTATTATTATTATATGACAGGCCCCCATCCCCCTCTGACCAGCTGCTGGCTCCAGTCCAGGCTCTACAACCGAAAAGACGTTGTACATCACTCAAGACAATCAAATAAATTTCCCTCTGCCAATATATTAAATTTATTCAAATAAATGTTCAGGTATGCAAATCTATACACAAACCTGGCACTTTCTTCAGATGTATCCACACCAAATCGAGAAAACTGATCACAAACCCACATCACTATGGGGGCAGCCATGTTGAATTGCACCACAGAGCCTTCGGCGAAGTCCGGATAAATATATTAAAAGTTTACAGAAATAATAAAAATATGGTCTGAGAAAGTTTTACTTCAAGAAAATTTTACGGAAATAAAGCTCAAAGTTAAATTCTGTAGCACTTAGAGTTTTAAAAAAGAAGCCTTGTCTCGTTCCTTTCCGCGGGAAACACAACTGTAGAACTCCCGCCATATCTGGCTTTGTGCATCTGAAGACTGTTTTGTGTTTTTATTTTATTTTAATCTATTTTGGCTTCTTGGCCTGCTAATTTAAAATGGTCCGCACTAAAGCTGATAGCACTGCTAGGAAAGGTATGACTGTTATTACGTGTGTGGTATTGCAGATGTTCTATTTACAGAAACTCAGAGGAAAACCTCCTGGCTGTTCATAATATAAATTTTATAATAATCAGGTTGGGGAAAGCTCCGGTATGTACGGTAGCGTTATAATCAATGCACTATATGCACATATAGTTCATTAGTTGTAAATTGAGGCTCGAAGCTCCTACCTCTTTAGAGACTAGAGTATTGTTTACTACAATATGTGATTTGCCAATTACATTATTTACTATTTTAGCAACGTCACAATTACGGCCCTAAACAGGTTGGGGAAAGTCGCCGATCGACGGGTTGTCCATCGATTGACGGACAAACCGTCGAACGACGGACAATAGAGCCTGTCGATCGGTGGGTTAAAGGAGGAGAAAACAAATAAAACTGGCAAATGCACAAAACGGACGGCGAATTTCCCTTTTCAATGGTACCTTATACATATTTTTACGATTTTTTCCCACCGCACAGTCTTAAAGTGAAGTTATATAAAACCATCGGATTTCGACTGAGACTGACTTGCCTACTTGGCCGCCATCATCACAACAGTGCTTAGGGGTGTGTCTATTTCGGCCAATCAGTAGACGAATACCCAGCAGCCCAAAGCGCACGTGCGAGTGAAATTGGTCAACTTTCTTTGTCTGCCATTTGAGCCTAGGTTAATTTCTAGGCACATCAGTTTCCGGTCAATTTCTCGTTTTACAAATGGCGGCCCCCATCGTTTTTGTGACCCAATTTAAACATGTGCAATTTTCTGCATCACCCTAAAACGCAGGTAAGATTTACAGCTTAAAAATTGATACTCTTGAGGTGATTGTTCGTTACAATTTCATGTTGTTTATTTGTTTTCCCCTCCTTTAAGTTTGGACAAAAATGACTATTTCCTCTCTATCTGCCATCATTTGCGTTTTCGCCGAACTATCGAGTTCTACGACAACAGTGCATGTCCCAAACTTGTTGTTAATGGCTAGTTCTAACTTCAAAGTCAACTCGCCGCGTGCGCCACAGCCGGTGAAATTTATTTCTTAAAAGTCTAAAACAAGTTGCGCCATTTTAAGCAAGTGTTTTAAAATAAACCGATATATCTACTCACATGCTTCACCTATCCACGTGTAGTGCACGCTCTGTAGTTTCCAAAAATGACCACGAGGCGTAAATCCATGCCCAAGTTAGGCAGAAATTGTCGGAAGAACTAGGAACGACATCTACCAAAAATGGTACGGCAAAGGTCAACTGAGGTCAATCAGAAGAGTGACAGGAAGTTCCATATTAGTGCTGCACTCCTCCAGTTCTTCAACTTAGGCTACTTGGACATGGATTTACGCCTCGTGGTTATTTTTGGAAACTACAGAGCGTGCACTACACGTGGATAGGTGAAGCATGTGAGTAGATATATCGGTTTATTTTAAAACACTTGCTTAAAATGGCGCAATTTGTTTTAGACTTATAAGAAATAAATTTCACCGGCTGTGGCGCACGAGGCGAGTTGACTTTGAAGTTAGAACTAGCCATTAACAACAAGCTTGGGACATGCACTGTTGTCGTAGAACTCGATAGTTCGGCGAAAACGCGAATGATGGCAGATAGAGAGGAAATTGTCATTTTTGTCTAAACTTAAGCCACCGATCGACGGGCTCTATTGTCCGTCGTTCGACGGTTTGTCCGTCAATCGATGGACAACCCGTCGATCGGCGACTTTCCCCAACCTGCTAAAACGTACACCGAACAAAGCATCCGTCTGTTTTTAACTCAAGATTTTCAATATTTTTACAACGTATTTTAGGACAGAAACTCACTATTGGGACAGTTTGTGTCTGAAATAATCAAGTAATGCGAAAAATCTTGCATGGAACTGGGTAATTGTAGAACACAATGGTCTAACCACCTGGGAGCGTTGACCATGTAGTGGAGACGCCATTTTGTCGTAGTTACATTCCGATTCCATTGCAACTTGGGCCCTATTTTCCTTCGAAAAATTTTTTCACCGATGCAATAAATGCCTTAAAATGAATGACCAACCTTTTCTGTCTTAGTATCCATTCCCCTTTTGTCGAACTATAGGCTTGGGTTGTAGCATTCCATTGATATCGAAAGTGGGTTGGAACATTTCCCCGCGAACAAGGCGGCCATATTGCCTGTGGAATCATGGTTAATTTCGCAAATTTAAAAATGGCTTCCTCCCGTAGCGTTCCGCCCTTCGGGCGTCACAACAACGCTACATACCGGAGCTAGGAACTGGGGCTTTTTAGTTTTTGTGTCTAAAATCTCATTTTGCTTTTAGCTACGTTCGATTGTCGCTTGAATTTCTAGTTTATTTAGATATTTTCAAAGGGAGTAATCCCACAACGTGACATATTGGTCTGCCAAAGAATTAAAGATGGCTGACAGGATGTTGAATAAGTCATTTTGTAATATCAAAATGGTCTCAACAATTACTGATTTTTAAACAGCAACAAAAAATAACATAAACCTGATGGATTATAAACAAAAATTGCTGTAAAAGTGAAATATGTCGATCGGGGAAGCTGAACGTTAGGCTTGAGCCCAACTTATGAGTAAGAAAGTCTCCTAACAAAATTAAATCGATGTCTCGATATTTGTGGCAAACAATCACCCTGGTAACACTCCCATATAAGTGAAATAATCTTTAAGTGGGACACTAAACATTAATTGACCAATCCATTAAGCTATCTCCATAATTTTAACCAAGTTGACCGTGTTTTAAAATTCAGCTCATTATTATTTTCAGCTGTGGCAGCCAAAGCACCCAGAAAAGCCCTCACCAGTTCTAGTTCATCGGCCTGTTCCTCATCTCTAGCTTCACCTAAAGCCAGTAAGTTCACCTTTCAAAGCACTTTTTACAGTAGACCTTTACTCGTTACCTTTTCCGCACCAGGCTTACGATAGTGGCGCATACAGTATCTACCAGTAAAATAAACTCCAACCCTTGCAATTCAGATTTTTACCACGGCAAAAAAAAAAAGTCAATTTTCCACGGCAAAAGTGATTTCACCACGGCATTTTTATCCAAATAATTCTCACTGCTCTGTTAACTGTATTTAAAGCGCCAAATAGCAAAAACTGACATCTAAAAGGTGCATTGACAAAAGAAAAAATGTTCAACAAAGATTTTTTAAATTAAATTATCATAGAAACCAGCATAGAGAAAATGCCAACTTTGTCTTTCGTCTGACTCTGTAAGGCAAAGCATTTCTTTTTCAAATCAATCTCTAAAACCTATCCTAAAGGTTATAATAGCCGTTTGTGTAATACTGCATAGTTAAATCCATACAGACACGTGCACAGCTGATCGACAAAG
This sequence comes from Lepidochitona cinerea, assembly GCA_963971465.1. Lineage (NCBI taxonomy): Eukaryota > Metazoa > Mollusca > Polyplacophora > Chitonida > Tonicellidae > Lepidochitona > Lepidochitona cinerea. The sequence continues at coordinate 14,336,878 of OZ020552.1, read as the reverse complement.
CCTGGTTGAGTCCATCTCTAAAGTTTCTGTGGTGTTTAAGTTTTGAAAGTGTTTATTTACAAGTATAATCGACAAGAAATATATTTATTATTTTGTAAGAACCCCTTCAAATCGTTTTTTTTTTTTGTAATAAAAATTAAAATTCTATTTCTTGAACAACAATAAACATGTACATGAGTGTAACACCACTATCAAACTTGAATGGGGATAAACCAATGAGGCATAACTGACAGACAGTTGGAGACATTCTGACGCCAGCCACCTGCAGAGTTGAACATTGTTTCAAAGAACTTTGTGTGGGAATTATCACTTCACATAGGCCAATGTATAGAGCTGCATATGCAGAGAATCCTTGGCTTCATTGTGGCCATACCAAATACAAACGAATGAGTGGTTTCTATATTAAATAAACCTGGATTCTGAACAACGGTCGCAGGTAAAACTATTACTTGTAAAAATCTCCATACATATAAAGTATTCTAGTATAAATATTCTATTTTGCCAAGATGAATATTTTATTTTGTCTGCGGCATTTTTGATTGCCGTGGAAAAGCAGTTTTACAGCGGCAATCTCTGCGGCATTGCCGATTGCCGCGGTGAATTGCGAGGGTTGAACTCGCACTGACAGTGACCCCCCCTGACCCCCTCCCTCTTTCCTATCATCAAAGCGCGGGGAAATTGCTACAATGTAAATTATATAACACACCGAATTTAGTCAATCATGATACTCTGTCATATTTCAAGTAATTATTCTTATCTAATGTAAAGAAATTTTATTTCAAACTCTTCCGAAATATTTCAGGCGGTCTGAAAAGACTGCTGATAATGTCATTGGTAGAGAATGCGATAATCTCCAAGAACTACAAGTTATGCTGGGGACTGAAAGGACATTTTGCAAATTCTTCTTTTCTTGCGTGTTCAGAAACGAGATAAAAATCATCATGGTTCTTCTTTATTATCACTAAATTTGGACCCTCCCTTGTACAGGCTGTACTCGCTGAAGGTTGGGATTTACCTCTGGGCACTGAAATTGCTATACCTTAATTGAACAGCTTAGCTATCGATCTGGACAATTAAATAGGCAGGGCCATAAAATAACAAAACAAATTTTTTTTGCTGAAATCAAGAACTTGCTTTGTCCCCAAATTGACTTTTTAATTTACTGACAGCCATATTTTGAAATTTCGGTCGTCAGTATACAAAAAAAAACCTCTCATTGCATCGATCCCCAGGCTTGAAACTCTCAAAGGCCATCCAGATACGTCTGCTGATCGGTCAACTCATGCGACTCAACAGAGGGTTTAACCGGACTACTACTCACTTTGGGTATAAAATCGGTTGGATTTGGACGTCATTTACCGTAACTGCTGATGCTAATGTTAAATGGGTGGCTAGTCCGTGAACTTTACACCTCCTAAATTCGGCTCTTGGGTAATTTTGGGCAAATTCGAAATGGGTTTATTAGAGAAGGGGTACATTTCATGGTTCTTTTAAAAGAAACTCATTCCTATTCTATTTTGTTTTTGTATAGGTAAATATGCAGGTGGAAATGTGGCTTGTCCACGTCCAGTGCCTGATTGGCAAAAAGGGATTTCATCTTTCTTTGGAAAATCTCCTCACAAAAAGAGCAGTGACAAAGAAAATGATGATCCAACAGAGTTAGAAACAGGAGAGAGCAGTGGTGCAGGCTGCAGGTTAGTAATTATCTCTTTATTTACGTGATCATTGTTCATATATACAGAGGGTTATCTATTGACCAGTGTACTGTGTGCAGCCTTTATTGTACATAGCAGAATAACATCATTTGATAACAGGGGCCTCAGTCGGTTAGAGAGATAGTCCCTCAGTCCAACACAGGCCTTCCATCAATGCACACAGACCAATAAAAATTGAAAGTGAGTTGATTTTTTACTCCATCTTCGTATGTGGGAGAGTTCTCGCCAAAGGCTGGGTTTCCTCTGGGCAAAGAGCCAGGTTTCCTCGCCCCACTAAGCCTGTCAATGCTGCCATATAAGTGCAATAATATTAAGTGCGGTGAGAAACGTCAATCATTTAACATGTCCACTGCACCTGCTTTGCCTATAAAACAAGTTACAGGTCTGCAGGTCTCTGTTATGATCTTGTTCTCGTGTTTGTGTTGATCAGATTTTCATTGTATGTCATCACTGACTCATCAGTAAGGCAGTGACCAGGCATGCAGATTGCGATAAGTTTTGTTTATTTTATTGCTCTTTTATTTACAGTAGTTCTCAAGGGTCAGGAGATTCATCTGGAACTTCAAATAGTAGCCAAGGGGAAGCAACTGTGGAAACAGAAGACGACTAAGACAACAGGCCTGGATCAAAGCTTAATCAATCAAACCATCATTTATCTTAATCATTTCATCAGTGGGTTTATTATTTGCACACTGTCATCCCTTTTTTGTACATATATTTTTATCTATATTTTTGTGTAATGTAATGATGACCCATGTAATAAAATGTGAATATTAAAGCAGAATCTTGTTCATTTGCTTACATTTATATCAGACCCTGAACTTGGCAAAGAGCAGGGTCAATTATAGCGAAGAATTACAAATCGATATCAGCTGAAGCTTTCTTCTGAGTGCTTTTCAGTAATTTCACGTTTATACTAACCGATAACTTTCGGGGAACATATAGTCACCGCCTCGGTCTTCAATTGTCCAAGCCGTATCTTGCTTAATATTTTAAAGGCCCACTTGCTGTCGTAGGCTGTTGAAGTGGCATGAGCTGACTTTTTTCATAATTTCTGATCATCACGACAGTAACCGGTTTTGAAGGCCATCGAAAAACTAATTGATTGGAAGGAGGAAAATCCATACATTATGTGGCCTGCACAAACCGAAAACGAAGTTCAAAAAGTAAAAATTTAAATAACCGGGACGACCATTCATTCTATCCACCAATGGGTCGCGGGTTCGAATCCCACTCAGTTAAAAAAAAAAATGGAAAATTTTCTGACTGGGTTTTCACTTGAACGACCTATGTGGGATGGTTGCCAGTTACCAACGGAAGGTCGTGGGTTTCCTCCGGGCATAGAGCCCGGTTTCCTCCCACAATAAAACTGGCAACGTCGCCATATAAGCGAAATAATCTTGAGCGCGGCGTAAAACACCAAACAATCATTCATTCTAAGCCAAAGCTAGTTCAAAACAATACTTTATCGTACATTTTCGAGACTAGAAGCACTCTAAAAATAGCCAGTAATTTCAACAATCTGTTTTAACGTCAAAATATCAACATTTTGGCAGCTCATGCCACTTTAAGAAAACCAATTTACATCAGCTTACTACTATTACATAAAACCGCCCACTGTTTTTTATGTAAACAGTATTCTGGATTTTCGTGGCAAGTGTGCCTTTAAGGATTGGCTTAAAAATGTTGCCTTGCATATACTCATTGCCAAGTTTTAGAAGTGCAGATTTTGTAATTTAGTCCGCAATTTAAATTGTTTGAGCACACGATGTCATCAATTGATTGGCAAAACACAGACAGTGCAACAGAAGTCTTAAAAACCCTTAAAGTAAGAAGTTGAACAAATATTAGCTGATCTTTTGGGACTTCTGTCGCTATATAATCTTTGCTTTTTGAGAATTTCACCGTTACCGGTGCTGCCCTTGCTCATGTGTGGAGTCTATTGTACGAATGTGATGCTCAGTTCTGACGTAGATTGATTGTTTGGTGTTTTACGCCGCACTCAAGATTATTTCCCTTATATGGCGCCATTGCCAGTTTTATTGTGGGAGGCAACCGAGCTCTATGCTCGGAGGAAACCCACGAGCTTTCGGTGGTAGCTGGCAACAATCCCGCCAATTAAGCTGACATCAAACAACGTCCTCTGTCACTCCATCGTTGTTTCCAGAGGTATTGCCCTTGAATAACTTCTGTCTGACAAAATTACACATGGGCTTGTGTGGACTACTTCTGTAGTTTTGATGCTTGTTCAATGGAATTTTGTGTACATGTATTCAGTGCCATTAGTGCATTTTAAAATGTGTGGGTTATTGCCCTTGATTTCTGACAAAATTTACACAGTTTATCCAGACTACTTCTTTTGCAATTTTGATGCTGGGTCAATGGCATTTTGTTCACATGTTGCCAATGGTATGCAGTTGTGTGATTTCCTTTGTACATTCAATCAAGTTGTTGCACAACTATATTACCAGAGTAATGGGCCGAAAGCTTATTGACGTCACCCCAAAAAATTGTGCTAAGTAGGGATTAAGTTGAAGTGACCGCTTTAAGCCCTAATATTACTGACAGTTTCCATGTGCATTTATATCCTTCCTTTGACAGCATTAGGAGATCTGTCTGCGGCATCATTAACACACAGGATTGTCCAGCCTTGATTTTTCTGTAATTTTTTATGCTAGGTCAATGAAATTTTGTGTACAGCGTACATTTGTGCCATCAGTGCATTACAAATTGGTCACATAATTATTTCCCGTGAAAAACTTTTGTCTCAAGTAATGTTAATGCTAGGTCAATGGTGTGCATATGAAATTTGTCATGCGATTATTTCCCGAGTTATTGCCATCGAAAAATCTTGTCAGGTAAAATTCTTGGGATGCAGGTGTGGACTAACAGAGTAATTCCCCTTCAATAACATTTGAAGGGCACAAAAATGTAGTTTGGGGGTATGTGTACCTGCTGAGCAAGAGCCTGTTTCACAAAGCGGCGTAGCGCAAGTTTTTACGTAACTGACATAGCAACCCATACTGTAGAGATATGTTAGTATGAAAATTACGCCAAAAATACATCTACGCCGCTTTGTGAAACAGGCCCAAGATGGCTTGGTCTCTGAATGCATCTCTCTGGGTCAATAGGGCTGACCTCAGACCCGTAACAATGGCATTACCGAATACCATACCATGCTTCATATAATTGACCAATGTAATCTGAATGTGTGCCTAACGCAATATAAACATTTGTTTTATAGAAAGCAAGCGTTTCAAGACATATTACTTGTATTGAAGCTTTATTTATTTACAGACCAGAAGCTCAGATAGTTAAAACAAAAACATAGAGCAGTCTTATACCAAGAGTAATATAAGCACATTATATAACCATATAACAGCCTGTTTGGCCATTTTACAGGATACAAAATAAACTCTTGACATTTCATGGAACAGTAATGTTGAATAAACAGAAGTAATAATAAAACAATGAATAATACTTGGCAACGAAGTGTAGTTACAGCTGTGCGGTAAAATAGAAAACATGGCCACATCCCTTGATGATTTACAAGGTGAAGGAGACTAAAAGCAGATTGATATTGACCAGCCTCTTTCAAGTAGATAAAAAGAGGGTTGGTACAATAACAAACATGGAGGCTTTAGGTCATTTCATTTGATGCATAAACTCTCAATTAACCGCTTGAGTTATTAGATTTCATGTTGTTGGCCACCTCTTATATACACTCCATAACAGCCAAATATTGATTTGGGAATTATTAGCAATTAAGATTTGTCAGAAAAAGACACAATAAGTAACATATATGTACAAGTTGTAATATTTGACAGAAAATTGTGAAAACAGACATCAACTGTCATCAAACTTTTCTTCTTTCATACACCAGTTACTCGCAGCTGCACAATAAACCGTTATCAATTTATATTTACAAGGTGTTCAATGGCAAGCAATTACTAAAAAGTCAATACAAACTAGCAAATAGTACATGGATCTGATTAACAATTTTTCTAAGAGATCATATTCTTTTCTTGAGAGGAAAGATATATGTTTGAATGAAGATTCTCTACCTTATTCACACACAAGTTTAAATGGGTGGGGGTAAGAAACTATATCACAATATAATACATATATATCTGAATTACAATGATCATCACTTTTAATGGGATACCTGCTGACACCTGCTTCAACAGACATCTTCTCAGAGGGCTATACTTATGTGAAAAACGTAACGCCATGCCACAAAAGAGCACCTGCCTATTGAGAACAATGGCCTGGGCTACAAATGTACCTGCCGTTCGCTAAGAGGTAACGGTAATATGAACAGAGGGATAGTCTCAGATAATAACTATATTGACCAACTTTTTTCTATTCATGAAGTGGTCAGTTGATATTTAAGCCCACACACCACAATTTTATAATGGTAACTTCTACTGATAGATGCATACTAATCTAATCCATAAAGCCTCAGAATTGTTTTATGCTGAAACAGCATCCTTAGCAGACAACGGTCTAACACAAAATGTTCACCATTAAAATTAGTCACAAAAGGGCCCTGCTAAGGCTTAAGAGTACAAAGATAGGACATTTTGTTTGAGATTTGTCAGACTCGAGAAACATAAGCAGTGTTCTGAACACCACCGCCCCCATTATCTGGTTTCTTACTACTACCTTCCTCACTGCTGTCTTTTTCAACGCCACTAGGGGAGTTAAGAGGTACATTATCCCGTGTCTGACTAACGGCCCACAGTCATTTCGGACGTTTCCCTTTTCGAGGTTTCTTTGTACGAAAACAGCAGCACCTGTGTGCAATAACAAGTGTTATAAATCTCAACGAAACAACAAAAGATTTATAAAATCATTGAAATAAAATATTTGCATACATGTGGATTATAAGATCATCTAAGACATGGTTGGGCTAAAAATACATAGCAAAAGAAATCTTCTGCATGGAGTCGATAGCTGTGGATAGCTAGGGACTTTGAAATCGAAATTGAAGTATCTATGGTATAGAAAGAGGAACGGCTGTATATACATGTAGACTCTCTGGCGTGGGGAAGAAGAGATCCGAGATATGCTATGCCTGACGATTCTTCTTTTTCCTTCGTCTTCGGAAGAAACAGCACCTGGGGAAAGCAGAAGTAAGGGACGTCTGTAAGCAGTGGATAACACGTTAACACATCCAGGTCTAACCAACACCTTCTTTTGCCAGTCAACAAAACTTGTATTATACCCTCAAATTACCAATTACTAATTTTTATTGACATCAAGATTACATGCATTATCTTAACCGTAATATTATATGGCCGCTTTTCTGGTTTTGAAGTGTTTTTTGTTTCTAACTTTGGAGGAAAGTAGAGTATTACACAAAACATTTCATGCAAAATCACATATCAATATGCTAAATTTGACATCCTAAGTTTCACACTATGTCACATGTTTTTGGAAGTGAAATTCAATGTATCTAACTTATGATGATGGGTCATTCGAACTTCGTGAAAGCCGAACTACTTTTTACTTCCTTTCGAATGCATGCAAAACTATTATGTATAGTATAGCATTGCCAGGCCTATTTGTTGATGAAATCACAATATCCTTTCACACAGGTCTGATGCATTAAATGGAGACTCAGCATTATCCGTTTATAGCTTATTTAGAGTTTTCAGCTTTATACACATAAAGGGGGATAACTGAGTTAAGGGGGAGTAACTTGAAAACAATAACCATCTAGTTTTTTTAGCTTTGTTGTTAGTTCCTGATGTTGATAAGAAAAGGTAAAGGGAATTTAGGATGGAAATCTGATCTACGACAACAAATATTAACAGTCTGAAGGATTTTTTACTGAACAACACTGCATTCCAGAGTATTTCACTTTTACTTGGCAGTGTAGACTGGATTTATTGTGCAATTAACTGCATGTAGAAGCTACTTCATACTATCACAGGACATGGTAAAAAAATGTGGGAATGTGGGTTGAACAGAGTAGAATAAACCCAGACAGAAAGAATTTAGAAATAGTGTGGCTGTTGGGATGATGAGGATGAAATTGAATAAAGAAAAGTATTTGTTTATTAGATCCAATCCCTAAAGCTCACTCATAAAAGACAATAAGTTAGCAGGGTAGTGGCCCCACAGCTGTCATACATTAACTGACCTCTCCACCAGATATGTGACCACCCCAAATGTTTGAAAACTGTCAGACCTATACAGGCAAACTGCTCTGTGAGGTCATAACTTTCCTATTATCACTAAGCCAGTACACTTGATTAATAGTTTTTCGAACTTTTAATGTGGTTATGTTTAACTGACGGAGGGGTCAATAAAGGTAGAAAAGTCAGAGTGAAGCGAGGGGATGGAATGAAGGGATTGACTTTGACAGGCTCTCTTCTTCTCCGCCACGCCAGATGGGTATACATGAAGACAACAACAATACACATGCCATCAATTAACATCAACTTATGGTGAGGGATAACTTTTGTTCATGAAATATATAAGAATGATCACATCCAATTCTGATAAAAAGTTAACATTGACACATTGCGATTTTGTTAGGTTTAGTTGACCTTCCAGACTCTTGTTGATGTCAAGGACCACGGTCTCTGACTAAGAACAGGGAGTGGTAAGTTTTAAAGCACTGAAGATGACACAACTAGGCTGACTTGCCGGGGTTTTTTTTGTTTTGAGGGGGGTGGGTAGATATTATTTCAAGATAAATAACGATAAAAGATAAAAAAACATACTTTGTTTCATCAACAACTTCGACTTCAGCTTGAGCTGTAATAGGTGTATTTGAATGTCCAGCAGTAGGGTCATCAGTCGCTAACTCACCATTCGTTGAACTCACCACCTGCCAAAAAAATAATCACACCATTAGACACATAGAATTCATTATAAAAAAAATTCCGTCTCTTACTTCATGAATTACCACAATACTAAAACTAAAATAAGCCAGATACATTACTGTTTTGACAGGTTTATTGGAAGAGGCAGCTATTTTTGTCCTAAGAAAACCCAGAACCTTACCCAAATAATCCCACTGGTATTGAATGATGACCCAGCCCCAAAATGTCAGAATTTATTTAGACTAGGTTATAAAGCAGACAGATGTTTTACGCCACACTGAAGATTATTTCACTTATATGGCGTCGTTGCCAAGTTTAGTGGGGGAGGAAACCAGTCTCATTGCCCAGAGGAAACCCCCGGCAACTTCCTCATATGGTGACCGAGTGAAAAATCCACTCAGAAATTTGTCAATTTTCTTGGTCTGAGTGTGATTCGAACCCACGCCGCATCGTTGGAAGGTCTGTGTGGGATTGAGGGATATATATTTAATTGTATGACAAAAGAAAATTCTTTGACAGTTGTTATCAATATCAAACTAAAAATTCACCAACCTTTCCCCCATAACTCTAAAAAGCTAACAAACCAATACCTAATTATAACTTAAGAAGTTTGCACTAATACTCTAACATACTGTTATAGTTAGATGCTCAATAATTATCATAAACACTATTTCATGCTTATCGTTAGTTAAAGGGGCATGAGCTGCCGAAATTCACACTTTTTTCATAATTTCTGATCGTCACGACAGTAAGAGGCTTTGAAGGCCATCGAAAAACTAAATGATTGGCGTTGGAATGAGGAAAATCCATACAGTATGTGCCCTGTACGAACCGAAAACGTGTTCGAAAAGTAGCAAAATTTAAATAACCGGGACGACTATTCATTCATTCTAAGCCAAAGTTAGTTCAAAACAATACTTTATCGTACATTTCCGAGACTAGAAACACTACAAAGCTTCTGAATCATACGTCTTGAGAAAAATAGCCGATAATTTCAACATTCTGTGTTTACGTCAAAATATCAACATTTTGGCAGCTCATGCCCCTTTAACTTCAACTAGAAAGAGAGTACAGAAAATACAAACCGAGTCCTGAAGATTGCCGAAGATATAATAATTTACAAGCTTTACAAGGGCATCAAAAGGGTTTATGAGTGAAGAGACTAAACGATCAAGACATTGGGGTTGAATGAGGATTTAAGTGACCTTCATGTATTTACAATGAGATAATAAAAAGAATTGCAAGTATGAGCAATACAAACCTTCTATACTATTTGCAGTTAAAAAGCAGTGAGATTAATGAGACACTATACACATGTACACAGAGGACCAGTAAGACAGAGAAAGAGAACAGCGATGAGAGAATAGTGGCCAGGGAAGCAGGAGGAAAATGAAGGTGACGGGCCTACCTGAACGGACCCCCCATGTCTATCAGCAGCAAGGTTAGTTCCCAGAAATCGGGGTTGCTCTCCCCAAGCATGACCCCTTTGATTACCACTCTGCTGAAAGAAGGCAAACCGCAACAATTATAATGAGGGTTGCATCTTGATACTCAAAACTAAACCTATCCGCTCACATTTTCAAACTACACGTAAGCCAACTGCACAGAAACTCCATAAAATGACAATTGCAGGCAAAATACACACAACATAAAGGATCTACAATCCAGTAAAATGTCATATCTCTCCATCTTCCTCTTATATAAGATATCTACACTTCTCTCCTCTGTCACTTTTCTTAATACAATGGGAGATAACTTGTTGCACTTGGCACTTTCTTTAGTATCAAAGGATAGTAAAACGCAATAGAGAGAAAGGTATCAACCAGAAATTGACATTTTTTTTTTCAACTTTCACAAAATCAGTTTCATTGATAAAAATAAAACAGCGAAAACATGTCAAATAAGAGCCGTGGGGAACTGTTCCTATACTTATTATAGGGCATCAACAGTTACTACAACAACAACAAAGGGCATAAACACAAGGCAAACCAAGAACAACAGACAAGTTACAATCAACAAATCCAGAAATGAATGAGGGTGACATTTACAACGAAGGAGGGTTACGGGGCGTGCAGAATGGGGAAGGAGTTTAAGAACAATCAGATATTCGATAAACAACCAATTACACAATATCAAACCAAAAGTGAACACAGTAAACCACGTCATGACATATAGAAGAGAGAAGGAAGGGAAATACAACCAACATTCAATAACAGAGGGAAAACATAAATAGCTGATTAGGAGGATTGTGCCATGTCCTGTTCAATGGCAAAGTTGTTTTTAGCATTAGTGAATTTTTCCATTCCAAAGACATTTTAATAAAAACATTGTCTGATGATTGTTGATCAGTGAAGTTTTCTAAGCTGATGTCAGATGAAAACATAACATGCTTATAGGGACAAGTTTCATATCATTACAGACAAAAATGGCAGATTATTGTATGAATTAGCATGGCGCTCGATTCTTAGTTGTTCTGAATTTTTGGACCAACCAGCCTGAACCAGGGCTTAAAGGGATTAGTTGTGTATTATTGTTTACATTTCTCATAATTTTTCTACTAATTTGAAAAATAAGACTGATTTAACTTTGGATGAAAGGTAGTAGGTTGATTTTCAGCCAAAACTGTACAATTAACCAGTAATTAGTAGCAGTTCCTTCTTACATTGTTTACTGTCTGATGGACGGTTTCGGGTGGATGTAAATAGAGGTCCTACATGGGCGAACCCTATACTGTAGTGAGTTGTGAAATCGTAACTTGTATTTATCTATCTGATAAACTGTGAAGTGCCCACCTTCTTTAGTTTATTTCTACTTTTATAGAATCAGGACAAACCCATAAAAAAGTTAGAAGACGGCGCAATGCAAATGAACCCAAAAGTCGTTTTAAACTCGCCATTAAACGGTCAATCATCCACTGATCATCCCTTCACCTTCAGAATAAGTGTACGGCATTAAAATGTGGGAATTTTTTTTATCAGTAATTTGCCTCAGACACACGGCCTTCTTTCAAAGAATTTATCAACAGGGCTTTAAGTTGCTCTGTGTTTGTTTGCGGACTAAATGTTTTTTCTTAACTACATGGAAGATTTGTCATAAGTTATGTCATACACGCTCTTCGTTGTGTACAAACTGCCAAGAAGATGCATTGCACATCTCAGATTGTGTAATACAATATGCCACCACTTTCCAATAAGTGTATGCCATAAAATGTGGGAATTTTTATTATCAGTAATTTGCCTCAAGACACACGGTCACCTCATTTGTCAACTCAATAAATTAGAATTGCATAGGAAATATATATTTGTTAACAAAATAAAATTATTTTTGTCCGTTTCATTAAATAAATTTCACAAAAAAAAACATCAAATTTCTGCATTGGCTTGAGCAAGCCAGGTCCAAACTCAATTTTAGGCCTCCTGTCGTCTAAACTCCCCATCAACTGCCAATCAGCTGTACATTGTTCTTGGATAAAAAGCTGTTGATGCCTTTTTTTGTAGTTCGATATAAATGAGCATTAAGAACTTTAGCATCTATGTCCATTAAATAAGCTACATGTACTCAACAGTCCTTACAGGAGACTAATTGATTGGCCACCAACGTTCGTCAACCAATCACAGCTTTTCTTAGGTGTGAAAATTCCATGAAACATCCATTTTTCCTTCAAAGGGGTTTTAATTTGCACAAAAAAGATATTTCAATATCATTTACCTAGAACCATAACAGGTATATCTTTACTTGTCTTTGGAATAGATACTTTTACAGCTTGGAGGGTACACGTGCAATGCCGTTCATAATTTACATGGCCTATGTCAAGAGATCTTTCAATGTTATCCATAAGTAATTCTTCACCTTATTTGAGAGATTCTTAATTAAACAACATTTTTCCAATAAAACTAGTTTTATTTTTTTTATTCTGCAACAACTATTTCAATTTTAAACAATGATCTAGAGTGAGAGTGAGTGTTATTACAACCAGAATGTCATTACAGTTTTGAGATCTATCAGCCCCTGGTCAGTCTTCAAATCCTGGATGAAGCCCTGACCAAAAAGACACGAAGACAATAAGTCCTTTTAAGCTAGTGGTGGCATACAATGGGGCCTGCAGTTTGTTGCTTTTTTCTGTTGTTAGTTTTTAGGATGGAAACTATCCCAATCCAAAAGGCGAGGGTCCCTGGGGTCGCTAGGCCCCACAAGTTTTGAGGCTCTTGATGACCAGATATAATAATCTAGAATTCAACTGAAGTAGAAGTGTTGCCTGGCAGGATAAACACACAAGGAGAAACTATCACCTTTCACAAAAAAATTCTTCTGTTATTCTGTTATCTTTATAAAATGCTGTCAATGTCAAACGCGATTACTTGTAAATCTGGTACCACGTTTAAAAGCTGCAAGGATGACTGTGGAAACCAACTTATCTACTATTCGCCAATCAAAACCTTGTACAGTAAATAAATATGCGCAGATTTGAGCAAAGTGGAATTTGAATGGGTATTAAGGTAATTATTTCCTCATTTGAATTTTCAAATCGTTTAAGCAGTTTTCAAAATATTGCATGGAAACCAGTATATGTATTATCAGCCAATCAAAAGCCTGTAAAATAATTAAATATGCACAGATTTTAGCGAAATCTTAATTGAGCTGGGTATTAAGGTAATTAATTCCTCATTCTATTTTTTTAAATCAAGTAAGTAGTTTTCAAAATATTGTACGGAAACCAATCTGGGCGACACCAATGGCGCACAAAGTGATACCTAAATGCCCCCTTTCAGGCGACACAATAAATATGATAAGACTGTCCATGGTTTTCATGATTTTGTGAATCTTGAATTGCCCAAAAAAAAAACATGGGTGTGTATCTGAGTAATGCTAATTGGAAGCTATATTTTATTGCTGAGTGCAAAAATGACAGTAACTAACTATCCCCCACCGAGTGGGCTTATGACGAGAGGCTCAGAACTTTTTCATATTTCTTTTCATGATTAAAATAACAGAAAGGATACACAACTAAACACACCAGGGCTATGTGTGTATATTATTGAATAAACTGTATCATTGAGTCAAAAGGTAAGGTTCGCAACAGGCACAGGTCATTCAGTGCCTCGGATAAAAATGCGTCCACAGAAAATAAAAGTTGCCTTGGGTTTTGATCTTTTTAGGCAGAATCCCAGAGCCCTTTATTTTCATGTTCATGTAACATTAAAAAGAAAAACTAACATCAATGCTCTTCACAAGTGCACCACAGAATGGACAACAGAGATTCTATCATATTAACAATACAAAACTTAAAAAAAGCTTTAAAAAATTAAATAATTCTTGCATATAACATGCCGAAAATTAAATGAATAGGAAAACTTGAATTAAATTGTTTAATAGTTTATAGTGTGAGAAATTAGTTGATCAATGTTAAAAGACAAGATCCTACCTGTTTTAGGGGTGTAGGAATTAGCCAGATCGTTAACATGCACAGTAGAGAGACCTTCACCCAGGACAAAAAAAATAAATTCTTCTCCTACCTTTCTTACCTGAGTTGTTGCAGCCCCATGGCGATCACGTTGCCCAGTTTCACGATTATTGGCAGAAATGCCAGATTCGGCAGCAATGGCACTTACTGGGGTTGTCTGAAAACGGCAGATGAAAGGATTTCTAATTCTTCAGCTGATCTTTTGAAAAACTTTAACAGTGTCCTTGAGATGTTTTGTTATTGGTGCGTGTGAAAACTAGCCTACTGTTTGTGCTCTCAAAATGTCAAAGAACTCGCATCAAATATTTTTTGCCCCTTCTCCCTACCAATATAAACACTCTGAAGATGTTGTTTGAGTGGCATTCTATAAGTTCATGAAAGCATGATAAGTAACACAAATTTATGGGGAAAACAAACTACTATTGATTAAAACAGCAATGTTTCGGTGTCAATACTTGAAAACAGTGTTAGTATTGACACCAAAACCTTGCTGTTTTAATAAATAGAAGTGGATTTCCCATAAATTTGTATTACTTATCATATTGGTAGAGTGGTATTAATAAAAGCTATTTTTCACTTTTCACAAAAATATCTTAGTCTCCTGATTTTAAACCCAAAATATCAAACTTTTGGTAGCTTATGCGGCTGACTGTCTGATTGGGGCTTAATGTTGCACTCGACATCTAATATCATATGGTGACAAAAGTACCAACCAGCCAGTACTTCACCGTCTATCACCCCATCTAAATTTTGACATAAGGCCCCAGAGATCATAGGACATCAGGGAGCCTATACATGTATTGGGTACAGTGTATGTTCCTACTGGCTAGGTCTGCTTCCATGGCTGAAGCAGAACAACAATGCCCCCAGCTCCACAGGATAGCAAATGCAGCTTTATTATAACTCCTTATATGGGCCTGGATGGCTCAGTCGGTTATAGTGACTGATTGACGTTTATAAGGCGGCATTGCCAGGTTTAGTGGGGGAGGAAACCGGACTCATTACCCGGAGGGAACCCCGACCTTCAGCGAGTACCTGGCAACTCTTCCACATACGGAAGGTTATACATGTAGTCAGTTCCTCAGTTGCCAGGTACTCGCCAAAGGTCAGGGGTTTCCTACCCCACTAAACCTGGCAATGCCGTCATATAAGTGAAATAATCTTGAGTGCGGCATAAAATATCAATCAATCAATTAAAATAATAGCTAATGCTGCTTTTAGAAGGAGTGTAAATAGCATATATCAATGTTTGAAGAAGTAATATTCAAGCTGTGGCCATAGTAGGCTATATGTATATATTCAAAGCTGACTGACTATTACCTTTATTATTTTAGATTTATATTTATTCTGAGGCCAGACATGATGAGGTTGGTACATGTAGATGGACAATACTTGATGTGTTTGTGTTCACATTGTAATATATAAACTTAATCAACAAACTTCAGCGGCTATAATAACAAATTTTGCCAAAATAATAAACATAAAAAAAATTAAAAAAAACACTTGGGGGATAAATTATGAAAGGATTTGATAAACAATAATAAGCATAAAAATATGTTTTGTGAATATCAAAGGGAGGGAGCATAAACATCATTCTAATAAAACGAATACACTTACAAGAATAAATATCAAAGCACGAGGATAAAATAGATAACTTACAAGTTGACGACCAACCCAGTCGAATTCCCAATCACATTCCCAGCCCATCTTCTCCAAGAGATCAGTAAACAGCTTCCTCAGATAATCATAATCTGGAGTCTCAAAGAAATCTAACCGACGGACGTAGCGTAAATAGGTTGCTAATTCTTCTGAAAGCAATCAAAAACAGGGTCAACTTTTGAACGGTCAAAAATGTGACATGTGAATGATAGCTATGAGTTGTATTTCAAAACTGGAGTTTCCAAAGGAATATATGAGAAATAATTTAAGACCTGAATGTAATTTAATGCATGATGAGTGTTGGGTTGATTGATGTATTACATCGCGCACAAGGTGATTTCCCTTACATGGCAGCATGGACTGGTTCAGTGGGTGAAAAAAACCAGCTCAATGCTTGGAAGACATTCCCCACCTTTTGTTAGAATTTGGTAACCTTTCCACAAAATGGTACGTGAAAACTCGGCTTCAGAAAAAACTAATTTATGATTGGAAGGCTTATGTCACCATAATGTCTATTGCTCTACTCAATAGCCAGTGATGGCTTACCAAACATGTGCAGGAGGATGGGTTGAAAAGGACATCAAGAACAAGAAATCAGACCTGTGACTAATTAATGAAATCAACAGTGTTTAGATATTAGCAACAGGTTGACAGACTATACCTGGGAAATTTTCACATAGTACTTCAATAGGCGTTGCTCGTTTTGTATCACCAATCTTCTGATACCTCTCTTTAAGTGTGTCGGCTTTTAGACCTTGCCAAGGCAAGCTCCCTCGTAGGAAGTACATAAACATGTGACCTAATGCTTCCAAATCATCCCGCCGACTTTGTTCTGTAAAAAAAATACACAAGATCTAATACAGTACAAATATTGAGCAGGTACTAGGAAATTGTTTATTGTGTCATATTTTCTAACCAGGGCCTGCAAAAAGGATGTTAAAATTGTGGCTACTCGCAACCAGGGATCGATTGGCTTCAATAAATAGGCTGAACTCAAGCTAAATTGATTGATTGATATCTTAGGCTGCACTTACGATTATTTTATTGTTATATGGTATCATTGCCAGATTTAGTGGGGGAGAAAACTGGGCTCAATTTGTAATGGGTCTGAGTGGGATTTGAATTGATCCTGTGCCGCATCGATGGAAGGCCTGTGTTGGACTATCACTCTAACTGAAATAGCCACCGAGGCCCCCTTAAGTTGTGAAAAAAATGACTGATAGATAGATGACTAGAAAAAACCAACTGAATTAGCCTCCGCGCCCCCCTTAAGTGACTGATAAATAGATGACTGGAAAAAAACAACTGAAATAGCCACAGAGGCCCCCTTAAGTTGTGAAAAAAAATGACAGATAGATGACTGGGAAAAAAAACCTGTAATTCTAATTTTAAACCAACTGACAAGGTGAATATCATATTTAAGAACATACAGGCACAGGGAAAATGTTCTTGACTTAAATAACCATGGAGACAAAATTTTAACTGTGTTAAAAAAGGGGTAAACTTGCATGCCATTTGGGCTTGGATTCCCAAACCCATGATATTTCATTAGGTTGAAGACAGACAAGAGTTTGGCTCGAGTCTGTAGAATTTTCTAGAATACTCGGGACTTATTACTAGTTATATATATTCATTAAAGGTTGTACAGACCTTAAACAATGGCAAGAATATAATAACTGAGATTACGGTAAAGCAAATATCATCATGGGAAAAGAAAGTGATAATTTTGGTTCCATCAGTAATATCCAGGCATAAAACAGATACATAAAGATTTGAGCTTGGATATAATATGGGTGTAACACTAAGATACTGACGACAAAAACAAAGGCTTCAGCAGCTTTGACTACCAGTGAACTAATGCGAAGGTTCTTTCCTTTCAACTTATGTTTTTTAAATATACATTTAGTCCACAAACAAACACAAATCAGCTTTAAGCTGTGTCAAAAAATCATTCCCCCCGAGTCATCGGCTACTTAATAAGTTAACTACCTCCCAAATGTAAACATGAGCAACTGTTTTAAAGGGGCATGAGCTGCCAAAATTCGCAGTGTTTTCATAACTTCTGATCGTCACGACAGTAAGAGGCTTGAAAGGCTATCGAAAAACTAAATGATTGGCGTTGGAATGAGAAAAATCCATACAGTATGTGGCCTGTATGAACCGAAAACGTGTTCAAAAGTAAACAAAATTTAAATAACCGGGACGACCATTCATTCATTCTAAGCCAAAGTTAGTTCAAAACGGTACTTTATCGTACATTTTCGAGACTAGATGCATTGAAAAGCTTCTGAATTCTACCTTTTGAGAAAAATAGCCAATAATTTCAGCATTCTGTTTTAACGTCAAAATATCAACATTTTGGCAGCTCATGCCCCTTTAAGTGATAAAAGCAGCAAATCAAAAAGCCAAATTCATAAAGTACACACATAATAAACTTTACTTATAAATAATGTTTTATGGCTACAATCAAGATCTATATTGTGTATTATAATACAACCTAAACAGATTAACCAATGGGAAGCTAGGGATTGTACCAAGTGTCAATCACATATTGGAGCTAGAATCACTAATGGAGTATCATATTGGAGCTCTATCGGGGCAACAACGTGTAAGGTATTAAATTCTGATGGTGCATAATGTTTGATTCTGGGGTCATCAAGATTAAGTCCTCGTGCAATGTTCCATACAGCCACGTGCTTCATCCGATCAGATAAACAAGATGCTTCTGAAGACATATCTGATCGCTGCAGAATAATTTGATTTAAGCTGGATTGTCTAATTTATAACAAAACGGTCATTATATAAATTGTACTTGTCATCGTTGGATTGAAAGCCCACATTGGCTGATATGCACTTTCAACCCAATGGCGACTGGTGGAATAAGTATCCATGTCGGTTCATATCATAGACTGATCCAGAGACATTTTGATATCTGTATACAGGTATGGGCGCCCAAACTCAAAAGCAAAAAATCCGCCCAAATTATTAAAACCAACAGATTTTAATGTCAAAATAGCATTTAATGTTGAATTTTGAGCCAGATATGTTGTTTTTGTCTTATTGTTGGAACATTTTGAACCGAAATGGTCTGCCCAAATTTTCCCTGGATCAGTCCCTGCATATAATAACCTCATATTATTCTTATTTCCTTTGCAAAAATATAGACCTCAGTAATAGTTTGAGGATTTTCAGATACTTTTTATAATCAAATCATCCTCAAATTGTTAGCAGAGCAAGGGAAGAACTCAATTGAAGCAGTGACCATCAAATTGGATGAGTGAGGTTAGGGGACTGTTTGAACTGATGCTCCTCAACCAACCAGTGAAAGTTTCAAATCAATATCAGGCTATTGTGTACAGAACTCCCAGCTCTCAATACTAGCATGTAGGTATGATTGGGGGTTACTTTATAGATCAGTACCAAAGTACATGAACACAATCCAGGCTGCATGTAACTCATTTATCTAATGCAGAAAATCTTTTAAGATATTAAGCTGCCTGGTCAAAGTAACCTCAAAGTTTCATGCACATGTCCTGTCTTGAGATTAAGTTAATAAAGCTCATAGAACATCAACCTATTACATTATTACTACTGGATAGAACATCAATCCATTATTACTACTGGACATAATTGTATTCATTTTAATTGTATTGTTTTTATGTTTCGGGTGATATGTATTAGATCATACTATGATTTATCACATAGTAGCCAAGAAGTCCACACATGTTATCATTGAGATAACTGTCAATTGCTCCTCTTAATGGCCACAGAAAGATTGATTCCCCCCTTACAATTGCTTCTCTTGAATCAGAATCACTTGGGAGATGTCGAATACCTAGATGACCAAGAGAATGTGGAAATTGGATGCAGCCATGTGGTAAGCTGTATATAGAATGATATAAACCAACTAATCACATCAACAAGGGATTATATTTACCATTATTCAGAAAATACACATAAAACCTTACCACTGAGATAAGTCATCGGAGAAATCAATCTATAGAAACAATTATCAAACCTGTCTTCTAAACTAAGTTAACCAATGGATCGGGGGTTCAAATCCCACTCAGTCAAAAAAAAAATTGTTAAATTTTCTGACTGGGTTTTCACTCGAATGACCTACATGTATGTGAGATGGTTGCCAGTTACCACCGGAAGGTCTTGGGTTTCCTCAAGCCCGGTTTCCTCACACAATAAAACTGGCAATGCCGCCATATAAGTGAAATAATCTTGAGCACGGCGTAAAACACCAAACGATCAATCAATCAATCTAAACTAAGTGGTATGAACTACATGTACCAAAATTTAGCTTTTTTTTTTTGTTAAAAAGTATATTTTAAAATTATCAGTTATTTTTCCTGGAAAAGGTCAACACCACAGGTATTCGTCCCAAGTATTAAGAAGTGACTTAAAGAGAGAAAGTAGGTACATGCATCCAGTACACTGTACTTATTAATTTTGGTCAACACATTCGCTCCCCACATACAGGAATATTTACTACTTTTAAGTGAATCAATTAGTTTTCTCTTGAACTTCAAACACTCAATTACTGTCAACTGCTACAGTCTATGGCACTTACATGTAAAAATAACTTTCCAAAGCTTGAGAAATATTTGTTTAATAAGTTTCCATTCCCTATCAAATGGTTGGTACCTGCAGATTTCACATGTCTGAAGAGTTTTACTTGATCAGGGCTGTTTGGTGGCCTACATGTACATCTTTGCAAGCGCTGCAGAGGGAGAACGACCATGATGGCCTTTACGGGATGCCTGGTGGTGTAACACAGTCTGCTGTGCAAGAATCGGTGAGAATGGACAAGAATTTCTTACAGTCTAACAATACCAGTGAGGCTGTCATAACATGGAGTAAAACTATTATAGCCCAAACATTCTGTTTACAACAACGAAATAGAGAAAACAGGGCGGTCATCTTTTATGTAAATGCCTTACTTGGATTTAACGCTAATTTAAAAAGATAAGCTCCTCAATAGATACGTAGTTACAGAATCTGCAATGTTTTTTATTAGTTTCACTTTCTTAATGAAATGTTAATTCAAGTTCACCCCTGCCTACAGCAAACCAAACCTCGGGAAATAGCTTGATGCAATGTAGAAATGACCATGATAGAAAAATCCGGACAGTGTCTTTCCTTTGTTTTCTATGAAAACAGGTCATCATCGCTACTTTCAGACAAAACAGATATTGTTCAACAAAACCATACTCTTCATGCTAAGCTGCATCATTTTCTCCATTCTATGTAACAGTTAGATATCACCCTAGCCTACATTGGTCTACAAAGTTGCAGAATCTACTCAGCGGGGAAACCAATTAGTCTCAAATCAACACAAATAAGGATCTGTCTTTGCTTAAAAGGGACTGCCTGACAAGTATTGATTGATGTTTTACACAACACTGAAGATTATTTCATCTATATGGATAGTTGCCAGGTTTAGTGAGAGGGGTGGGGAAACTGAGCTTGTTGCCCAGAGGAAACCCCTGAACTTTGGTGAGTATCTGGCAAGTCTTCTGCATATGGCGATGGAGTGAAGAACACACTCAGAATGTTAAATTTTATTTAGTGCACTAAATATTTTAAGTTGCGAAGCAGCAATGGAAGGCCTTTGTCAGACTGTGGTATCATCAGGTTACGCTTCACTTTCTTCATCAGGGATAACATTTTCTAGCTTTAAAAACGATGCTAAATCTTCTATTGTTATCATAATCCAATAATAAATTCAATAAATTTAGACACATAGTTACTTTAATGAATACCTATGATTTCATAACATTTGACATAAAGAAAAATTGTGCGAGTGTGTGGGACACATTTAGAGAAAATAGCTCTTAGGCCATCCTTGAAAAATGTTTACTTCTCGTACTCTATAAACCCATCCCTAGAAAAAAACCTGCCTACTCAAAGCTTTTTGCAATACACAAGTAATGATAAAACATTAAACATTTAATACACAAGTAGTACCACGAAAAATGACAGTTAAGTCAAATTGACTTTTTCAGATTAACAGTTGAGTATTACGTTAAACTAATTAGTGGAACTAATGCAAAAGTTTTTATTCAACTGCTCAAAGTTTTTTTTCTTTCTCTCGAATATTCTAGATACAAAATGAATAGAATTGATAAGGTAACATGAAAACTTTGCTCTGTAGGCAATAGCCTTTCCTTATTATCATTCACACTTTCTTGAGACTATGTGATCTCCATACTGTCACAGTGATGTGTAAAACAATTGGTTGATTGATTGATTGTTTGGTGATTTACCCCGCGCTCAAGATTATTTCACTTATAATATGGTTTATTGTGTGAGGAAACCGGGCTCTATGCCCAGAGGAAACCCACGACCTTCCGCTGGTAACTGGCAATCATCCCACATAGGCCGTTCGAGTGAAAACCCAGTCAGAAAATTTTCAAATTTTTGTATTGGACTGAGTGGGATTCGAACTAAAACAATTGGAAAATATGTATTTAAAAAAAAACAGCCTTCTCAGCCACTCAAACTTTAGTCAGGGTCAAGGTTACGCCAACCGAACATATTTTTAAGTGCTGCCTTATGCAAATATATATCTAAGTTGCATGAGATGCCAAAATATTTTATATTTTTTAAAACAGAATTTCAAAATCTTTAGCTATTTTCCACCAAAAAAACAACTAAAGAGCTCTTTGTTGATATTGCCCTATGAATTGCATGTAAAGTAATTCATTGACTGATCCAGAGACATTTTGATGCCCAAAATCACAAACAAAAAATCCGCCCAAATTCTTCAAACCAACAGATTTTAATGTCAAAATAGCATTTAATGTTGAATTTTGGGCCAGAGATGTTGTTTTTGTCTTATTGTTGGAACATTTTGAACCGAAATGGTATGCCCAAATTTTCCCTGGATCTGTCTTTGTAATTGTTTAGAAATATAAAACACTTAAAAATAAACCCGCCAGCAGTACATGCCAGGGACTGATCCAGGGAAAATTTGGGCATACCATTTCGGTTCAAAATGTTCCAACAATAAGACAAAAACAACATCTCTGACCCAAAATTCAACATTAAATGCTATTTTGGCATTAAAATCTGTTGGTTTTAAGAATTTGGGCGGATTTTTTGCTTGTGAGTTTGGGCGCCCATACCTGTATACAGGTATCTAAATGTCTCTGGATCAGTCTATGCATGCACTTACATAACAACTTGAATTGGGGTCAACGTTTTCAGGGAGCATAAGAAATTAACGCAGAAGTTTTAAAGTTTTGGAGTAGACATTGTTAAGTTGGAACAGTCAGACAGAAAGTGGTATACAATTATACGCCCTACTTTTTCGGCACATCCTGAAATTTAACAATGGCTTTAAAAAATGATGATGTATACAATATAGATCTATTATATCACACTCAATTCCTTTTTGTTGTGACACTGTTTACTAACAAATATCTAACAATAAATCTATAAATAAAACCTGAATGCAACATGTACATCTATTAGGGTACTGTCACATATTTCTTCCTGCTTAATAATAAAGTAGAACAGACTGTTAAAAACTTCAGAAAGCTTAAAACATTCACATAAGAAAAGTCTGAAAATCATAAACTTACCTTTGCCAAGATGTGTATTTATACTCATATATCTCGCTGTTCCAGTGAGACTTTTATGTTCTCGATATGGAATATGTTTGTGTGTTTCCGGGTCTATATATTCTTTAGCCAAGCCAAAGTCAATAATGTTTATGATATGTTGTTTTCTATTAGACTGTCGACCTGTGAGAAAATTCTCAGGTTTCACATCACGATATATCAAGTGCTTTGAGTGAACATATTCCATTCGTGTTATCTACAACAACAAACAGATTCAGTTTTTATATAATTTTGAAAGAATATACAACTTTTTCATTCTTTTTACCTGTCATTTAATCGATAACTATGTTTCTTTCATCCTGATGAAATGTTTCAAACGATAGTCATGCACAATTTTATTTGCCAAAAATAAGGAACCTTATTTGGACCTTTAGCCGTTTTATGATATCAAATGGTTTATTATAAGATGAAAAACACTAAGTACTTACAAGTTGAACAGCAATCATGAGGACTGTTTTCAGAGAAAATTTTCTGTCACAAAGATCGAACAAATCTTCTAAACTTGGTCCAAGTAATTCCAGTACAAGAGCATTGTACTTGCCACATGGACCAAAGTAATATACTTGTGGAATGCCCTCTGAAAAATAATAAGAACAATTAGCAAATACCTAGCCAATCAGAGTGTATTTAAATGTAGAATTCAATTGACCGATTGATTGATGACGTCATTTGGAATTTACGCGCAAAGCATTTCGGGGGATTGAGGGATGTTGACATAATTTTAAAATATGGCGGAAGAAATATGGCAGGACTGTACAACAACATAAATTTACTGGCAAAATTCGGCGAAGAAAATCGCAAGATTTGTAACTAGTCGGGATTGGAAAAAGAGGAGGCCAAAAAGCTGTCTCCCTGTGAATTTAATGGTGTCAGTGAGGGCCTGAGAGAAGTCGTTGATCAAAGGCTATAATCCTATTCTAGCACATATTTTATTGATTTAACATGGTGGGTGTACTGAGGCAAACTAGTTCACGGCACAGAAATGACCAGATCTAGGTACATGTATTCACACCAAACCAACTGACTACTCCTCACTTTATTCTTAGTTACTAATTCATTTGGTCTTGAAGGATTCAGGAACAGGGCTTAAAGATGCTTTCTGTTTGTATATGGAGTAAATCGATATTTGATCAAATATAAGTTGAAATGAAACCTTTGCCTTAGCTCCCTGGTAGACAATGGAAGAGTGGGGAGGAAATATGCATATTTTCCGGAACTACTAAAAAAAATTTCAAAATCTGATGTCAAACTTCCTATGTGTATACACTGCCATAAAGATGCACTGACCGTATATTGCATCACCACTCTGAGTGTATGTACACAACATAGGTTGTGTTTGTCGTCACTGGGCTAATTAACATTGGTAGCAATGGTAGAGCAGTAAATGTTGCATTAAATTTTGTATGTGCTGTGCAGAAATTAAATTTTCTTTTTGGTTAGATTTTCAAAGTACACGTTCTTCTATAAAAAAATTTACGCAAATAAAATATTGTCCAGAGCTGTTTATAAATCCTTTAGGCGAAAATGCAAACAATAGTTTAAAGCTACACTCGACTGATTGGGTTTCACTATCGCTGATTATAGTTTCTAATGCAGACACAGGCCTTTTAATGGCTATTATCTATGGGCCACAGGTTTCGAATTCAACCAAGAATGAATTGAAAAAATAGTAAATTGGGCATCACTCAATCAAAAGGCACCCTTCCAGAGCTATGTGATTTCTCTTGATGCTAAGCTTGGCTAATCCTCCCAAGTAAACCTGGGAACACTGTCTTGAGTACGCTGTAAAACATCAATCAATTTATTTGGTGGCCTACAAATGCTTCTGCCCAAACAAAGTTAACCAAGTTCAATCCATGTCTCTCGATTCAAAAGTGTTTGTATTGGATAGCTTTTACATGTAATTTCTAGTTGCCCAAAATAATTTTTCCTTGTACTTGACATATGAACGTTTTTAAACAGATGAAGCCAGCCAACTTAACATTTACATCCATTTCACTGTTTCATAACAAAATCAATGAATTGTTAAAAAAGTGTATCCCAATTGTATACAATATGTACATGTACAGTCATCAACGGAAATCCAAGGTTGGCAGTTGTAAGTGGAACACCTAAGGACAGCCTATTCAACCAGTTAAGGTCGAGTTTGACTCTTGTTCTCTTGTGTGGATTGACACATATTAATATTTAAAACAGTGTTGGAAGAGAAGTTTAACAACACATATATATTTGAAAACAACCTATAAACCTCAACAGTCTTATTTTAAGTAGCCTAATTTAGACTGAAAGGCAGTGATGATGCTTAGTTTTATGGGTCATTGAGCAAGTCAAATCAGAGCCAGAAAGATAACATTACATTGAGTTTGAACCTTGTTCATCGGCTCTTTAACATACATGTAGATAAAAACACACACAAAAATACATCTATCTTGTAGTGCAAGTCAGGCCGATAGTCCTGAGTTATAAACAGTACTATTTTCATTGTCAAACAGACTGGTTAGTTTTGCATAATTAGACTGAACAAAAGTACTTTTTAAAAGAAGTCTGCAGCGTAATGGGTCATTAAGTATTTCACATTTCCTTGCCATGTGTCTTCCGGACACATATGGTGTGACATAGATAACCTTCAAGAAATGTGTGTAGCAAGAAAACCTAACAAAGACTAAACCAATTTTACATTCGTGGCATTACTTGCCAAAATGTACATATAGATATGTTTTTCTTTGAAACAAAATTCTGAAATAATCAACTATTTTCACCAGAGGTGCAAATACACCTGGAGCCTCACTCCAAACTTGGAAAACAGTTGCATTGTGAGTATAAAAGTGGTTTAAATTTTGTGCAAGCGCTTGCAGCGCAACAAATCACCACACAATACTTTTTGTCTATGCTGAACCCTACAAATGGTTCAAATCCCACTGTTCAAAAATAAAACTTAAAATTTTTGCCAGGGGATTTACTCTGGTGACAGGGTGCCTTTAGTTTATTAAGGCCTTCATCTGGGAACAGAACTCGGTTTAAACTTGGCAATGTCATAAATGAATCAACAGAATTATTCATTGTTCAATCAATCACAAATTCGATATATTTCTTTCAGATTTCATTTTGGTTGGTCGTGCTACAGGAATTATATATAATACAAATTGTGTACGTAGACATGGCAGGACAGCCCCTGAACCCAAGTGTGGTGAGGAAGGAGCAGAATATAGAACTTCCATGGACCCTCCACAAAGACTTGTTTAGGCTGATAATCTGTGTGACTTTGCCTGGTTAAGTAGACAGACCTAACCTGGCCCTTTCACCACAGTTTGTTTGTTCTTTTCCCTTGTTGTCCTGACCTACATGATAGGTGAACCAGCCAACCAACCACAGCACTTTAATACAACACACACCCTCACAAATCTGACTGACTAGAACTCATTTGACAACATAGTATAAAATTAGTAACTTGCTTCGACATTACACTACGTGATATATTTCACAAACTGCAATGTGGTACTATCCGCAGCAAAAAATAATCAAATAGAATACATGTATGGTATAAATGAGACTGTTTACATAAGTTGATTGATGTTTTATACCCTTTTCAAAATTACTTTTAAGTGGTGGTGTTGCCAGTTAAGTGGGAGCATAGGGGGTGCCGGGGTAGACAATAGAGTATATACATTGTAACTTGACAATCCAGCCAAATTTTTAATAAGGAGTGACAAAAATTTTAATTAAATCAAATCTGGAGTTTCAATAATGATTGGTGAGTAGCTAAAAGAGACACATAATATTCCATCGAAACTCAAAGGAAACGTACTGCAGTTCAAAATTTATCCTAAATGCTTTAACATCGATCATGTTAGGAAAGAGAACTTTATCTTGTGTTTCATTGCATATGGCACACTTTCAGAGTTGACCAATTTCTCTTGCGCATTGACTGGTGAGCTATGTGTCGGCTGATTGGTTGAACAAGACATGCATCTAGGCCTTGCTGGGAATGTGGCTACTACGACAGTCCGGCTCAGGTCAAGTTACGATCCGATCCACTCGTCGATCTCCAGTCGGCCGTGAATCTACGATAAATTAGTCAGAGAATTATTACTGACCTGCAGGGCCTTAAGACTCTTCAAATCGTTCATCGGACTGATCAGTCTTATGACCGTAAGGATAAAGCATGTTTACCGATCAGTCTTAAGATCGCAGCCAATCAGCCAGCTATACTTCATCACATGATCATTTTTTCTCGGTGTTTCGATGACATTTTGTTTTGTCAATCCTAGCGGTTTGTCAGTCTGCATAATTCCATTGCGATCAACTGGTCATATCGACCTGAACAGGGCTTAAAATTGATCTGTCGGGAATCGGATGGCTGAATGATGAACCAGTCTCAGTCAACATGGACAGTCTTAGGATTGAATCGCAGACAATCGGATCGGATCTTAACTTGACCTGAGCGGGGCTTAATTTGTTCTCTGATAGTGTTTTGTCACAATCTTTTAGTACACTTTGAAGAGAAAATCGTAAAAATACGGTTTTAGAACCGTTAGTAAGGAAAGTTTACCCCTACTTTAAAATGATCACTGGTCTAACTACATCTAACTACTTAATAAAAGGCCACAAGTCTAGGAGAATGTACGCCATTTTATAGATATATTTATATACCAGCTTTGAAGTAGGCCTCTAACAATGAAACATTTCCGATCGTTTCTGGAAGTCAGATACAGCCAAAAGTTTTGTAAATCAGTTAACGAAATGCTAATTATAAACTACAGTAACTAATACGAAGCTATTTTTTTAAATTTGGCAACTGTTAGTTGAGGGACACTAAGACAGCCCGTTGCATTGCTTTACTGACGAGAACCGTTGTAGCCCACGAGAAACAACTCCGGGTTACGTGAGCTAAAATTTGGCTTGGACAGACTGCGTCACACTATGTTACAGGTACATGTATATCTAACTATAAAGCCATAATCAAATAGAATCCTTATTGGATGATAATTAATCTACCAAATTTGTGGGTGTCATATAATCAGTAAGCCATGGAATTAGCACAGAAACCTTAGATGGGAGTGAATTGAAAGGTGAGAACATACATAAATGGCAAATATCACATTTCCGTGAGGTAAATATAATGAAAATGAAAGCACATACAAATAAGTAAAATGGCAGGTTTCCATTACAGAATCAGAGCATTTTGTATTTTAAAATATCACGCTATACATGTAATGTATGTGATTGAGTCAGAGTGATATTAACTTTTGGGACTAGGTATTGGTTGATTGATTTGAATTTACCACCACACATAAATACAGTGACGAAAAGTTTATCCATGGATCGATTGATTGATTGATTGTTTGGTGTTTTACGCCGCGCTCAAGATTATTTCACTTATATGGCGGCGTTGCCTGTTTTATTGTGGGAGGAAACCGGGCTCTATGCCCGGAGGAAACCCACGACCTTCCGTTGGTAACTGGCAACCATCCCACATAGGTCGTTCGAGTGAAAACCCAGTCAGAAAATTTTCCAATTTGTTGGACTGAGTGGGATTTGAATCCATGGATCGAAATGGCAGCTTGCAAATGACCAAAAGCAGACCAAAATTTGTATCTAGCATGCCATATTAAAATTGGCTTGCTAAATTCTAAAATCCAATAAGAAATAGGTCATAGAGTACATACGGTATTGTCTGAGTCAATTCGAGGACGGGCGGTGACAAAATACTCGATTTGGGACAGGTAAATCATGCCAGTCTGCAGTGCTGGCGCAAAGTGTGGTTTTAACAGCTTTCAGGCGTCTGCTGTGATAAGTTGTCACTGCATGAGGGTAACACCGCATGAGGTTAAACTGTTTGACACTCAAGCATTGTCTATCTGATTAACTACTATAAAACTGTAATTTTAGGGAAGGCTAAGTCGATATTTACATGTAACGGTTATCGATTGCCTGCTCCGTATTCAATGTCTAGTTGCTAATAAAATTACACCTTGTACCTTGAATGGCGTTTAGCCTATTTCTTGTTTCCCCTTTAAAAGAGTTTTCCAGAAAAAGGGAAAGTTTTAGGCATGCGTAAACTTTCTCTGCATTTACATGGAGCGCAACTTGAACAAAGTCACGGGCGCAGATCTCCAGGAAAATATTTCTTTTAAACTGAGGACTGAAGCAGCCGATACTCGCAGTATTATATTATAATAGTGATCATGGTTCCGTTATTAAATATAGTTTACCGCACAGTTAAAAGTAGCAATTATCAACGTATTTCTTACGTGGAATTAACAAAATACGTATCCTAAATATCCTCACTGGATTCAGCGATATGCTGTAGATGTATTTATCTGTTTCTTTTAGTTCATAAACATATTTATGCATCGTACTAAAATGTAGGCCATGTTCTAAGTTGGTCTTGTCGTTCCTATTTTGACCTTTAATAGCCTTTGACCTCAAATTCATGACAAAGTTTAAAGGTTACCGATTTTTAATACGTGCCATCTCCGGTTATTGAAAGATGGGATTTGGCCTATCATTATTGAGCGAATGATTAAATAAGGACGAAACCTATATAGAACAACAAATCCCATCTCATAAATACGGCGATTGTACACGATTTAAAACAAGTTGAGAATGTCTTACAAACAAAAAGAAGGCAGGTTGTTTTAATTTCACTGTTGGAAGATGTTTATCGTATATTTGCGAATGGAATAAATCAACTGTCAGGGAGAAATGGCATAACAAGATTTATAAATAGCCTACAATTCTGTAAAAATTTTCAGGAATTAGACTTGTTCACTTCCTCTAACATCTTTTTAAGCTTTCCAATGTACTTTCGTGTTCCGGAAAAAGAATATGAACAGGGAATTTCGAGACCTCCTTTTGCTATCATCGACCGCTTTTTCTGCGTTGATGTTACTTTACAGGTTATTTTCCCACCATTCTTAATGAAGAACCAGGCGATTCTGGAGATCTCTCTCGGCATATGACCCACAGTAATACCATTTCTTCGTACCGCTACTGCAAATATATCATGGCGGTTAGAGATGTCTCTGAATGTCTGCATCTCTTCGCCTAACACTGGTTCCCAAAAAAAACGATAGACGTGGAACCCACGAACGACAGAAGGGAAGTCATATTTTCTGCTCATCTCGAAATGGATCGAAAGACTATAGCTTTCTTTATATATACAGCGACAACCTCCAAATAAAATACTGGATTTGGGCTCTCTGCAGGTTTCTCCATCGTTAGTACTTTCCGAGGGCAAAACAAAGAGCCCACTGTAGGTATAAGCCTGATTGATTAAATTGATCAATTAACATATACATGTAATATGTTTTGCTCGTGGACCTCGGATGATCAATAGAACAAAAGTCTGTAGGCCTAATCGCCAACGCTTGGAATTCTCCCTTATCCACCACCCTTGGATTAATAACAGAAAATACAAACAGGGCTTCAGATTATTATCTCACAATAACTGACGCTCCCTCTAAGCCAAATCCTGTGATAGCCTTTAAGAAAAACAAAAGTCTCAACAACAAAAAATATATATATTGGCAAATACAAGGCTACCAGCATTATCTGAAAGTTAAAGACTTTTGTCAATAACTGTTAAGGTTTAAAGGTCAAGTTTGACTTGCCTATATAAAACAATATTCTCGTTAATTTGGGATTACACTTTCTAAAAGACACTAACTAATTAAACTCATATATAAAACAATTTTAGAAACTTGTCTTAATGTGTTTTTCTTGTCAAGAAGATTTTTTTAATAATATCCCTGTGCCGTTTTTTTTTTCTACTTTTCAATTACTAAACACTGCAATGAATAAAGTTGACTGAACAATCCACCTGTGTATTTTTACGGATCATCAAAATCTTGAAGCATCTGTTGGCTATCATTGGTAAAAAAAAACTCCATTTACCCGACGACCACGTTTGTTCTTTGGGGTTTTTAGTTAATGTGAACAATTTTGGACATTTTGGTGACCAGTGTGCTGTAAGTGAGCAAAGTTCAACTGATCTCAAATGGTTTCATTTGACGGATGACCAAAAAAAAATTCAAAATGGTAGGTTAAAAACTTCACTGAAGGGAGAAAATCTGAACAAAAATGCAACCTGTAGAAGAGAACATCGACTGGGAAAAAACTGGAATAAACTTTCGTGTGTGTGCGTGGGGGTGGAGGGTATATTTCTTGTAAGGGGTGGGGCATCTTAAATCAACGTTTTCATCCCAATAACAACTCAAGTTCTGTTTTTACATAATCCTATGATATGTCATCTGAGTTTGTCAATGTAAAAGCTGGTAGGCCTTTGCATATCGTTTTTTTTTTTTAATTAGTGTTGATTTATTTCTATACCTTCAGCCACATCACAAATTCGTTTTTGGTTTCTAAACAACATTTTATTTTTGGCAAAACGTAAAACAAATTGGCGATATATACTCGCCGTTTCCAAATATATTTTTGAGGAAAATGGAATAAGGCATCACACTTGAATAGTGTTCGAATATTTAGCCTTTCGGGTTATGATATGGAATTATACAAACAAATTGATTGTGCTGAAAAGATCGAAGCGTTTGACTGAAAAGTGCTTTGGCCATCACCTTAAGTGTTTTTCTGGACTTGGGTGCGACTGAAAATTCCATTTCTAGTTACGAACTTTTCAGTGTGCCTTTAAGATCAGTTTAATTAAGATATTACCGTACTTATAAAAAAAGTTTCACATTTTTGGAGTTAATCTCAGACAGGTGGTCACAATTAACCGTTGATTAACGTAAGGCGATTATTTATAATCCCTGTAAGTCGTCTTAACTAGGATTATTTCCATTGTTTTCTAGTTAGGAACTCGCGCCTTCAGCTCAAAATGACACTCATGAGCAATCTCCAACCGAGTGTGAATTGCTTTATAAACTGGACATCGGAAACGAAAGGTCACAATCAATCGTTACTGCTAATCTTACTTCCATATATTCGAACCCCTAAATTATCTACAATGAATGCCATACGAGAGATAGCCGGATTATCAGCAAGCTATGACGTGACTCCTGTCAGTGCAAAAAGGGGCAGATACAAGCGGTATTCTATCCAGGAAAAGAAGACCATTGTTACAGAAGCTGAAGATCTTGGGTTTCAACCTGTCTCAAGGAAGTATGGAATTGCGGACTCCACATTATATACTTGGAGGAAGTGGTTGGCAGCCCGACAAACTAGTACTGGCGAAAAGATGGGGAAGTACCGCAGAATTGGAACTGGAAACAGACTCAGCTACAGCGTAGAGGTGTGTATGCAATGACGTTTTTTGAGCGACATACATATAATTAGACATTGTACCATTATTTTTGTCTTGGGAAATTTTATAATATTTAACAAAGCAAGCTTCTGGTTTAGATCTGAGTTAACACGCTTTCATATAAATGCTTTTTTTTTTCAGACTGATCAGAGAATTGTTTCCTGGGTGCTTAGACAGAGAGATATGCAACTACCTGTATCCCAAGAGAACATCCAGATGTATGCCATGAAAGTCGTCTGCGAGGAAAATCCGGATTTTAAAGCATCGCGAGGTTGGTTAGAGGGTTTCATGAAGAGGAACAACTTGAGCACGAGGAGAAAGACAACACTCTCACAGAAGATGCCGGCTGACCTCCAGATTAGAATCGATGTTTTTCACAAGTACTTGGAAGAGGTAAAATTTCAGTTTGTTATGCACGATTATTAGCATTTGTTCCCTTGAGCAGTATTTAAAGAGAAAGTTCATAACGTATGATATGCAGGTAATACGGGAAAATCAACATTACCAGGCGGCGCTCCTATATATCAGCTAATTTGGTTTTTCTTAGACACTTAATCATTTGTATTGTTTATTTTCAGGTCCGTCAACAGAAGGAATTTGATCCGGAGATGATTATAAACATGGACGAAGTACCGATGTACTTTGATTTCGTCCCCCGACAGACAGTCAACATGAAAGGAGTGAAAGATGTGCCTATATTGACGACGGGTGGAGAGAAACGGCACTTTACAGTTGTCCTCGCTGTTACTGCCTCTGGTACTAAGCTGCCCCCTATGATTATTTTTAAAGGTAAGCCCCACACCTAACATTATTTATTTTACTTCAGTATATTTTCGTTGGCTCAATGATCGTCTGTTGTAATAAATTACATGTACGGAGAGTATAAATTTTCCATTCAAAATTCTGCACCGCCTCCAATAAAAAGTAACGATGAGGTATTAACCAGACCTTTCGAAGTCAGTTTCGGTTTAGTGATGCTCCTTACACCTATAAGATCCCTTTGTACTTGTCCACTAATTCATTTTTTTTTTTGTCCTGAAGGTACGAGGCCTCTGAACCTACCAACGCCCGATGGCTGGATTGTCAGAGTCAACCCCACGGCCTGGATGACCCAAGATCTGATGATGGTATGGCTCCAACAGATTCTGAAGGTTTACACAGAGCGACGCCCTACCCTGTTGGTGGTGGACAGCTTCGCTGCTCACATCACCCAGGATATCAGACGCCAATGTGACAAGTTGAGCTGTACCACTGCAGTTATCCCGGGGGGTTGTACGTCCAAGCTCCAGCCATTGGACGTCTGTCTTAACAAACCTTTTAAGGATAGTCTTAGGCGGTCCTGGTCAACAAGCATGAGAAATAAGGTAAAACAATTTCCCCTCCCCACAAATTGATTTTCTCAATCGGACATTATTTGTTTTGTTTTTACGGATTTGAATCAGTCGTTTTTCAGTTCATATATAGCAACTTCTGCTTCCAATTTTCAGGTAACCGAAACAGGCGTTGCATCATCAAGCACCAAAGGAGAAATTGTCGAGTGGATCGATCAAGCTTGGAATAGCCTGTCAACAGAATTGGTGGCGAAGAGCTTTCGGGTAACAGGCATTTCTACTTGTCCCACTGAAGAGACCTTCGAAACCGACAGTGAGGATGAATTTGAGGGCTTTGTGCCAGAAGATCTCGGACCCGATTACGGAACTGATCCCTTCACTGAGTAAACTTCCAGGGAACTAGAATGTTGTACATACAGTATGCTGTCCGAGATGGATATTTTGTCAGAACTTTAATCACTTTTATTAATTTTTGTCCTTAACTTTATTTTCTTTGTAATGTACTTTCGTGTTCCGAAAAAAGATTTATCTATTCAAAATCAAAATCTAATAAATGTGAAACTTGATGTACAAATCTCACTTCATAAATTTGAATTTCGTCACTATTATACTACCGGTTATGATTTTGTTATAAACGCGCGTCAGACCAACTGCACACTCTTTTCGTGGAGTACGTTGGTGCTTTGAAAGGTGCTGTCTTGGCTATTAAAAGTGTATGTTGGAGGCCCGAAATAAACCCTGACTTTCTTGTAAGACCCATCCGCCTCCCGTGTCGGTCAGACTATGATTTCTTCAGCAAGTTATATCCTCTTATATCAACACAACTAATATCCTTTTCTTTACCTTTCTTAACTGATTCCGACCTTCAAGAAGTGTTTTTTTTTTTCAATAAAACGAATTTAAAGAACTTTAAATCTGGATTTGGGATAGCAAAAAACTATGTAAGAATAACCGGCTGTAGGCCCTTCTGCTCTCGGTAGCACCAGTAGGTCCTACGATGTTGAAGTCATTTGACTTTTCTAATCCTGCCGATTTTCAATAAATCAGCATTATCTCCCGTCGATAGTCCACAATTGCCACTTTAGTTCATCTGTCACCTAAAACAAATCTTGATCAAAGCTCACAATATCCATGTAGTCAATCTCGTCATTCGCCATCTTTATATTCGCCTGAAAAAGGTAGATAACTCTGACCGTGCTCTTACCGTAGCTTCCGTTGGTCTGTTGCATGATGGAAATTCACGTCTTACTTTTATAAATTTATCAAAAAATTACTTATTAATGAGATTAGTAGTAGTTCTTTGTGGCCTTTTTTTCTGTGACGATACCCAACATACAGCCCCTGGCTTTGACCGACAGCAGTTTATAAAACAATTGTATTGACGACAGCCAAGTGATAAGAAGTTAAAACAACAACAGCGATCACTGAATGGGATTAACCACTCACTGAATCAACGCTATGGGGGGTATATTCGCCGAAGCCTTTGCCTCGAAATATGACAGGCATGAACTCGATTTAAAGCAGGTAACGAGGCTCCTCGAATTTTTTTCCAATACTCGAATTGACTCAGACAATACCGTAATTTTCAAAAAACATTCTTCATAGCTTTCATGGTTGAATGATTGACTGTGCTTTACAACACACTCAAGATTGTTTCCCTTATATGGTGCACTGCCAGGTTTAGTGACAGAAGGAAACTTTGCCCGGATTAAAAAAACAAGCTTCTGGTAACTCTTCCACATACAGTATGACACATCCTTGGTAAAATTGGATCTGATGATGTAATATAATCCAAATCATTCATCACAATATTTAGTTTCCTTAATTTCCAGTCATCCAAAAAACAACTATTCATTCTTTTTATTAGCAAGTGATGTTGCATTTGACCGGCATGTTAAAATCCAATACATATATTTTCAAATAATAATTTGTTTACCTTCTTGGCCAAGCTGTTTGTAGAATCGGTATTCCAAATGCAGCTGTGGAGCTCGTGATTTCATAGGTTCCTAAAGAGAAAAGAAAAGAAAAACTCATAATGTCTACCCATAAAGTGCTTTTATACAGCAATCTGCAGAAGATGATCAAATTAGATTAGGAAACAAATTGACAATTGTAAGGACTTCATGTGACATATTTTTGCACCAAGCTTAATTTCTGCTGCAACGCCTACAAATCCATGGCATTCTTTTTCTCTCTACGATCGTTATACAGAAATGAATTAGCTTAGCGCCATTGACGTCACAGTTGACATGTCACATCTGATATGTATATTATCATTGTTGCGACGTGTTACACGACTGATTATGTCAATGCGCCATCATGATTGGTTGAAATGATGAAAGCATTCAAATATCAAATGTGACGTCAAAAACGAAGATATTTCTGTTTGGGGACAGGAAATATGCATATTTTCAATCGCTTTTCTATGACGTACTGGGACATGATAAGCTCTTTTCGTTTTCAACATGATGTTTTTCAATATACAGTACAGTTACAATTCCCTGTTAGGTGTTAAGAAAGAACTTGACATTTAAATTATCCTTTGATAACACTAAACTAAACATATTTGTTTTAAGGCAACCATACCAGGTAGATGTATTTTAAAAGTGCCGAGACTTAAATCAAGAATTATGTACAATTAAACAATGTGTGTGCAATACTTTGTCAAAAAGATTCTAAAATTTTAAGTCAAGAGTTAACTGTCTTTCTCTTATAAATCATCTTAAACGTAATGATTCCACAGTATCATTCCTGAAATTAAGCAAAACATATTTCTGTGATTTATAAAACTTCTCCATAACAGGACTTTTGTGAACTGTAAATTACATTGTTTTATAATGTACTTAGTCAACCTTGTAAATATGTATGTACAGTACATGAATAATGAGAGAATTTCAATATCTCTATAACATGCATATATTTGAATAATGCAATGCACAAAACTGCAAATCACTTCCTTATAATAGCTCCTATAAAATGGTAACATTGCATTTGGATATCTGAATGACAATGGTTATAAACTGAGGACCACACCCAACAAAACTAAGCAAGCCAGTGACACAAACAGTTTGAAATAAAGTTAAATACATGTCCCTTGTTGTGAACATATATAATATGAATATACAGTTTCCTTATTTGAGTATGGCTGAGTGGTCATTCTGTTTCTATTTCAATTAACCATTAACATCGTCTAGTTTTACTTCAATGATTTTATGAAAATGTGGGCAATATTTTAATCTGGCTATTGTACAATGCATGGATAATTTAAGAAAAATTTAGTTTAACCTAATTTTAGGGCAATTGATGAGGTCCCACTCAACAGATTACAAAGCGACGGGGAAAAAAGGGGGAAGGGTGCAATGTGGTAACCGTCTGTGTTTACAGATATAGTCTTGCAGTTATACTATAATCATGTTCAACAACAGGAATTGGAGTGATAATTCCATCAGACAATATCTATATATTCATGAACACTAAAACACACAGGCACAGGGGAAATCTTCTTGTCTATTTGTGTTAAAAAAGAGGTTAGTCCGGGTTTCTGACTCCAAAATGCGACTGTCAGTATAAAAAAATAGTCATTTTGTGTCCACCAGATTGTAAACCCTAATAATTTTGAGCGTGGCGTAAAACACCAATCAATTATTCAATCAACCAAGATATGACCGTCTGGCGTCAGTATAAAAAAATAGAAAAAAAAATGTTGGAGCCCAAAACTGGGAGTCTCTAAAAGAGGTACCGGTATATCATTTAGACCGTTATAGCCAATCAGACACTATCTATAAATATGTCTCTTCAGAGTGCCATGTCAATCGAGTCAGAAGATAATCAGATTAATTGCCTAGTTTGAGTTGCCAAGACATGGCTAAGACTTATGAAGAGAAGGACATTCATGGCTGTTTATAAGGGAAAGACAATACATCTTACATGCACCCAGGACAGTAAATATTGATCACTTCGCCTATCAAGGCACATGTAATGGGTAGTATAATAAATGGTGAATTCTGACATGTAATTCCAGGCTAGATGTGTACATGTACAGTATGTGTTAAAAATAAGCCTGATTCATTCATTGAATGCATGTCTCCTAAAGAGAGAAAATTATTTTGACGTTTTAAACAGACTAGAGTTCAGCTAAAATTACAAATATGACTCATAAAGCCACCCCAATGGCAATTTCTCTTGTCTGCCTTTAATCACCTGAAGTCCCTTGACACAATTAAGCTCATTGCAAGTATAATTCAAATTGTTGTTCAACTTGCACAAGAATGTTTTCTGTACTGATATATTGATGAAGTTCATGAACAATATTTGACTAGGATATTTACACAGTTGCTATGGTGGCAACAAACTTAAATTGATATAATGTGTAACTAAAGAGAAGCCTACCCTAATGCGCATTTAAAATCTTTATGATTCTATCAGTTCCTCTAAATGTACATGTACTTCAAACGTCATTTCTGCAGGTTGTTAAAAGTGTAACCTAAAGGCAAAAGAGTTTATGACTTTCTATCTAGATTCCATAAGACACATGCTGGTGAATATTTCCATTTGAGATCATTAAGATTGTTCTAGATCTATGCAAATAGCCAGTATTATACAGTACTACTGTATAAGTTTTTCCAAAACATTTGACCATGAATCATGCCCTATTTACAGCGTTTCAGATCAGGGTATTAGCCTGAAATTTAAAGTAGCTCGTCCAAAACTTTATGATCAAGAAATGACATCAATGAGGTTTGAAATAGTTTGAGCGGCAAAAAAGACATTGAAAGTCTTTCCCAGGCAGCGATGACATACATGTAGCTATGGAATAAACATTGGTTGGCGGTGAGAAGGAGCGATGTGGACAGAAGGGACATACTATTCAGAAATCCGTTGATCATCACAGTCATAGACTGTCATTGAATTTCTCTATTTAACATGCAGAGTTTGCAGCTAATATCGGCGAGTGAAACAATGCGATAGAGATAAAATACCGAGCAATGACAATGATGGATAAATGACCTGGTAAAGTCAGGCTTTAAAAATCAGGTATCCCATTACGCCACTTAAAATTGGGATACACTCTATTCTGTGGACTAATTTCAGCGCACAGTTCCTTTATAAAAACAAACAAGGATCTTTGCTTTCAATATTGGTGTGGTTACAGTAAAATTTACTACATCAACTACAATGATTACAAATCAAATACCCTAAAACAGAGCTCAAACCTAAAACCTCCTCAAAATTCAATTCCCCCCTAAATTGGAACAAAACGCTATTTAAGGTCAAACTAACCGGCATTTTAAGATAGTGTTTCTTTCAAAAGACATTTTTACATGGCTCATTGGGGAACAGGACAGGAAAAAGTATGAACTCTTTTGATAATTCCAACATATCAAATCAAGTAGTTTATGACGGACAGATAACTCCGCCACAGCGATATGCCAGGCGCTTCTATCCACAAGTGTACTTAAAGTAATTAATTATTGTACTCCTTCAAACGTTACCTGGAGCACTGGGATAGTAAAGTAACCTTAGTAAACAGAATACACTGAATAATATGTGAAGATCAATAATCTGTAAAGACGTCTTCAATCCATTCATCGGATTCCTTTTCTTGCATCATTCAATGGTGACGGTAAAACTATGAATAAAAAGAAAGTTAATTTCCTTCATAGTCATACTTACCAATTTTATGGCAACATGTTCGTTGTTGTAAAGA
The DNA here is from genome assembly GCA_963971465.1 of Lepidochitona cinerea. Lineage (NCBI taxonomy): Eukaryota > Metazoa > Mollusca > Polyplacophora > Chitonida > Tonicellidae > Lepidochitona > Lepidochitona cinerea. The sequence continues at coordinate 14,297,273 of OZ020552.1, read as the reverse complement.
TTTTTTCCTGAAATAAAACAAACATCATACATTATCTCAGATTTTCATTAACTAGCAAAAGTCACATAAATCAACCAACATTATGCCACACAAAAAGATATAAAAACAAATTTGACTGGAACCCAGTTTGAAACGAGACTTGATTTAATCTTGGTCTGACAGTCGATCAAGTTGGGAGCAGTCATTGATTAGTCAGGGATTGATTTCAACTGCGTTTTTGCGCTATTAGGGGACAAAAATTTAGAAAAGCGCACAATTTCGTTCAGTAATGCGCCTAAATAGTGCACTGCGTTCATTATGGCTAAAAATCTAAAAAGGGAAAATTTTAGGGCTGTGCCGAAATAAACATTACACTGACTCAGATATTGAGAAATAAAACTGACCTATTTGTTTGTCATTTTATAGGTCGGACATTTCCATTGGTCACGTGACGCCACGGTTTCAACCAATGCACAACAGTTTTATTGAACTTTGAAATACATGTAGTTCGACGTAGTGGTATACCATTCGTCGATGCGTTTGCAATGCGCAACATTAGCGTTGGACCGATAGCAAAATCTATTGTATATTCTGTCGATCTATGGCAAAAAAGATTGATTGATTGTTTGGTGTTTTACGCCGCGCTCAAGATTATTTCACTTATATGGCGGCGTTGCCAGTTTTATAGTGGGAGGAAACCGGGCTCTGTGCCCGGAGGAAACCCACGATCTTCCGCTGGTAACTGGCAACCATCCGACATAGATGGCAAAAAAAGAAACTGATGGACCAAATGTATATGATACATTTTTGAAAAAAAGGAGGTAATTGACTGGTAGATACTACAGCGGACATTTAGTTCCCCTCTGGTAGGACATTCGCAACAAGCTTGGAACATGCAATATTGTTGTAGAAGTCGAAAGTTCGGCGAAAAATGCAAGACAGGGCTATTAAAGGGGAAATGGTAATTTTTGTCGAAACGGTACCCACCGATCGATAGGGTCTATTCTCTATCGTTCAGTGGTTTACCCACCAATCGGTAGACAACCCGCCGATCAGTGACTTTCCCCAACCTAACTAAGGCCTGAGGTAGAGCATACGTACCTGAAGTGTAAGCGAAAGAAATGAATGCCAAAAGAGAAAAAATATATCAGATTAAGATTTTAATATTTCCAAAATGTTAGATGATTTGATACATGATAGTTTAAATGATTTGGTGTATGTGTTAAACGATCTGGTCGGACCGAAACTTGATGAGCAGTTGAAACTGACTTTTAACAGTTAAGTTCGCAGAGGATATTGCAATCCAGAATATTGTCTGCAAATCAACAAAATCAACTTGAAAAACGATCAAAACGGCAAAATAAACAATTGGGTATCGAGTGAGCATAAAATTGAAAAGTCTGTTTCAGCTGCTTTTTAAGTTAGCTTTTCGACATGCACCGTTTGGCCCAGTTTGAACGTCGATCAAAATGGCGACAAAGTCTGGAAGAAATGGCATTACTTGTTGTTTTAGACCAGATATGTATGCCCTTTGGAATAATAATAGAGTTCTATAAAAGTCTGAACTAGAATCCAACCCTAGATTTAGCAATTTATAGCTTGTAAAGGGACCTTAAACTTAAAGTGGCATGAGATGCCAAAATCTTAATATTTTGACGTTAAAACAGAATGTTGAAATTATTTGGCTATTTTTCTCTAGACGTATAATTGAGAAGCTTTTCAGTGCTTCCAGTCTCGAAAATGAACGATATAGTATTGTTTTAAACCAACTTTGTCTTAGAATGAATGAATGGTGGTCCCATTTATTTAAATTTTGTTAAATTTTCGGACACTATTTCGGTTTGTATAGGCCATAGACTTTATGGATTTCCCTCATTCCAACGCCAATCATTAAGTTTTTTGATGGCCTTCAAAGCCTCTTACTGTCGTGCCGATCAGAGATTCTCGATTTCGGTGTGACGTCACGGTCCCGAAAACGAGGCTGTTAATCAGAAAGTCGTTGAAAACAACTACTAAGCGATGGCTTGCGCAGCTAGAACAAAAGGGTAGCAAATATAGAATAGGTCCGTCGTTTTTAACTTCTCTTCAAATTCGTCTTTTAGATGTTATTTCCTTTAGCTTTTAGTAGGGATAGTTTAGTTTTAAGCGTTGTAATATTAAATTAGTCATAAGTTCTAGATGAAATGAATAAAAGGGTGGGTTTCAGGGGGGCTTGCCCCCCTGACAATTATAGCGGTTTGAGACTGACGGACCTATTCTATAGTCTGTCCCAAAAGGGTGGTAACAAGTTGTTTTCAACCACGATCCTGTGGTTGTTAGGGCTTTGGATACTACGTGACGTCGAACGTAGTACAGTGCCCGGATGTCCGAAATCGAGAATTATGGAAAAAGTGTGAATTCTGGCAGCCCATGCCATTTTAACAAAAGTATCTATCGTTAGTTTTGTAGGTGCGAATATAGAATAGGTCCGTCGTTTTTAACTTCTCTTCAAATTCGTCTTTTAGATGTTATTTCTTTTAGCTTTTAGTAGGGATAGTTTAGTTTTAAGCGTTGTAATATTAAATTAGTCCTAAGTTCTAGAAGAAATGAATACAACGGGGGGTTGCAGGGGGGCTTGCCCCCCTGACGATTATAGCGGTTTGAGACTGACGGACCTATTCTATAGTCTGTCCGTTTTGTATATCTGTGACAACATACCGAGGCGAAGTTCACCAAAATTCCCACATCCTATCTTCTTGCCAACACGAAAGTTGGGGCCAACCATGAGAACTCCAGAGCTGCCAGAGCCAGGCTGTCTGCTTGAGCTGTGCATACTTCTTCCGCTGCTTTTTGAAACTCTCCGATTCTGGTCGTCACTCCTACTTTCCCGTTCACGTTTGGGTAAATTGCTCATTGAGAATGTATTCCAAACAAAATGCTTAAGAAAATATTTAATAGGGGCCAGTCGGACAGTTGGACGTCAATCGTCTAAAAAAAACTGTAAGACCGACCCAAAACTCAAAATTCACAACGTCACTTTAGATTTAATACGGTTACCGACATTTTAAAGTTCAGTTTCCCCACACCACCCTCTGATTTGCCCGAAAGGGTGGGGTGAAGTAATCAGTCGTGCTCCTTCCGGGTATCATCTGTCAAAATTTTAGACTTTACGGAGATATTCCAGTCCATAAAACCGTCAAATTATCCATGTACAATGTGGTTTGCTTCCTTGAATTATCTCACAACAGGGCCCCACTAACATTCATTTGTTATCCCTACGCGTTTGTCACTTGGCCAGTTAATCCGGTGTATACATTTTCGTAGAATGGAAACAAGTGGATAATAAGAAAAAGAAAAACAGGACAGCCTCGTAAAATAATCTTTTTGGTGAAATTTACAAAGATTATTCTCCAAAGTACAAGGAACTACTTGGCGGAAACTGGTGAAAAGGATTTGACGCGCAGGATCCGGCTACCCGTCGTTAGGTTTCCAGGTGTCAAATGTTTTCAACAACAAATTCAAGTGTATCTAGTTAGATTCGATGGCCTACAATGAATAAAAAAATAAGACTATGTGTGTATTTAATGTAAAATTTAATTGTCAAACGCAAGCATAAAATGTCATTTTCATTTCAACTTATATGTGACGTCAGAGGATCACACCAGCTGCCCGTCACTTCCGGATTTTATGATCCAGCATGGCGCTTGTTTTCAAAACTGTCACATAAAATTGCTAGGTTCTGTTCATCAGATCGGCCCATTTGTTTAGATATTCCAAAATGGTAGAGAAAGACAAATTTCTAGTGGTTGTTTCAGTTTTAGAGGGTAAGATATAACTTTTATTGCACGATTTTGCTTTGCGCTGTCTGTGGCGACATGCCCTTTTTTTTGAAAATCCTAACTTGACAGGTCCGGTCAAGTCGTGGTTGTCAACCGCTTTTGCTGTTCAGTGTCTGTGTGTGGAAAAGTAGCGTTCTTATTCCACGACATACGCATTTTCCCCTGTCTTAAATTTTGTATTGGACATATTTCTCATTATATCTATTATTTTACATCTGATAAAAAAAAAATATATATATATTTATTTAAACAATAAATTAAAAGTGACCTGCCAAAATTAAGAATGCCGAGATAGGGCCTACTTGAGACTGAGTTTATTTTTTTTGGTGTTTATGGAATTGTCAGTTATATCCCAATGAGCTTCTTTAGCTCAAATCGTCATTCAATGCCCAACTTTTGCATCACATCCAAGACGATACGCACTCTACTAACCTCCAAAATATTTGAAATCTATACTATACCCTAGTTCAATTTACCGAACTTATGGTGATATTACATACCAACGTTCAGTCTACGAATTCTGAAATGCTGGTCGGTAAAGTCCGACGCACTTTTGTCGGAAATTACAAGCCATGAAAATAATATTGTAACTGCTCTGTATGGAGAATTCCTACCCCAGACTTCTTTAGAACCCATAAAAGATTTTTCTTGTCCTCTTTTATTTATTTTTATTTATTTTATTTATTTGGCATGCACCGTTTTACCCAGTTCGAACGTCACGCAAAATGGCGGCAAAGTCTCCAAGAAATGACAGTTTGTTGTTGTTTAAGACCAGGTGTACGCCCTTTGGAATAGCTACATGTAATAAAAGCGGACAAGAATAATTTTTTTATGAGTTTGAAGCAGGAATCGTCCATATCGAGGAGTTACAATAATATTTTCATGACTTGTAATTTAAGCATCATTTCCACCTTGTATTTCAAATTCGTATACTGAACGTTGGTATATGTAATATCACCATGTATTTCAAATTCGTATACTGAACGTTGGTATATGTAATATCACCATAAGTTCGGTAAATTGAACTATACTATACCCCACTTCAAAGCACTAGGTCATGATCAAGAATTGATATTTAAATTTGCTCTTTGCTGCTCACATTCGTCACCTCGTCACCAATAATTGCAAACCTTTTAGCTTCATGGCCAGACTTGTAAAGTACTTGTCCTACAAAACGCTTCACACAAATAGATATGGGAGATATTACCCAAGACTGATTTGAGAACTGTTTACCAAACAGTGGTGTATCTTATAAACCATAAGTTTCTGAAAATCAAACTAGTGGGTGACTATACCAAACAGTTTTAAATATAAATTAACATTGTGTAAGTATGCCCTATATGTACATTGATTTTACACACAAATTCCAAGAAGACTCCCTGTTGATGATTTATTTTGAAAAAATAAGGTTGAATCATACACAGAAAAGAGACAAAATTGAGACAGCTAAATATTTGTTCACATCCAAAGTTTTCAAGAACCTATTTACATTCGCTCCTTCTACAGTGGGCTTGATGAGTGCATAAATTATGGATTTAATAGACCATCACCCTTCCTGGTCATTTTTACACACCTATGAAAGCTCAATGTAGACTTTGTAGCGTTGGAAAATTCCCTCCCTTGATTTTAATGATTCCCATCCCTCTTCAACACCTCTTACCCAAAGATCATGCTGATCTAGGAAAAAGAATAGCATTTTTGTATGATTGAAACTGAAACCTACTTTTCAGTGAAATTCTCTATATAGGACAGATCAGATCGGTTCAGAATAAGATATAAGCTTATATTATACGCCATTTTGAACACTTGTTGAATTTGAATTTGAGCATGAAACATTCATCTATTGATATGGGATAAATTCCTTATAGCATGAACACTTGACAACTACATGTATAGGCTCGACATGCGCGAAGGGCCTCTGCCTCCTCGTGGCATGAAACCTAAAACCATCACATGCGATAACTATTACCTGTAGTATGAATCCAATGACACTCTCTCTGCCAAGGTTTGTGCTTAGTTTCTAAAACTGAATCATAATTTCAAAATGATCTTAAGAGAATAACCAGGGTAGGAGTAATGTTGAGTGATTGGAACGGCACGTTTTACTTGAATGTCTGACAAATGATTAGCAGCTCTTTGTCAAAGAGATACATGAAATTCTTCAACAAATAGTTTAAGCATTTCGTGCATGTGACAACAGACCAAAGTTCAATTTCAAATGGCAGAAGTTTTAGACTGTGATTCCTCTGATATCATTTATCTCATCACTTGAACAAAATGTTAAATCATTGACAGTGAAGTCATAATAAAACATTTACAGATACCGATGTTCTTGCCATAGTTAAGATGCGTAACCATTGTCAATGTGTTACAAAAGGATTCCAGAAAATTCTACTGACCAAGGCCAAGCTCCTGTCAGTCGTCAACCTAATGAAATATCATACATGTAGGTTTGGTTTGTTACAACAATTTATGGGGTATAAAGGTCTAAATGATATACCTCTTTTTAACACAATTAGAAACTTGTCTCCATGGTTATTTTAGACAAAAATATTTTCCCTGTGCCTGTGTGTTTTAGTGATCATAAATATAATATATGTGCTATAGATATTTTCAAAGGCATCATTTTATCCTATGTTCATTTATCCTTTGTCTCTTTTTTTAAAGGCCGTAAGTTTCCAAAACGTCCAAAACATGAAATTATTATTGAAGCACGATTTGATGGAGAGCTTCTTGCATCAGACCCTGTGGAACATATAGATGCTCCAAACTTCACCCAAGAACTAGCCTGGGAACTGGATCGTAAAGGTCTACAGCAGCATAGGCTTCAGAGAACTTCTATCAAAGTTCAGTGCTTTGCATTTGATCCAGTCACTTCACTGAAGGAAGCAATAGGATATGTTATTTTGGACTTGAGATCAGCACAAACTAAACAGGTATCAAGATATATAAGTGTTTGTTAAAAGATTTTCAAATTTAATGTTTATCATACTCTCAATGTCACATCATCTACGTCATGGTTTGATATTTTTAAAATTAATATTATGGTCTCAGTCAGCTATATTGTGATTTGAGCTTATAAATCTCTTATGAAATCTCGACTAATCAAAGCAAGAGTTTGCTGACAGGCAGGACTATATTCTTTTATGTTATTGATATTCCTATTGTTTTGTTATTAAACTTTCTTGTTTCAGACCAACAAATGGTATCCCTTGTTACATTCCAAGTACCATAAACTTAAACCTGAGTTGCGTCTTGGTTTATATCTAGATGAGGATAAACCAACAGAAGAAGTACAGACAAGCTTTAGAGCTAAAGATGCTCCTCCTAGACCAGGTTAGTCTTCAATATGGTATTATCATGCTCCCATTAAATCAACTCGGGTATCCAGAAACCAACACGGCGCTCTTAATTTTATTTGGATATCAAGTCTTTCTTCTGTTAATGCTGTCCTGTAAAATATAATAATCTTAAATATGACTTAATGCACTAGGAAAGTAAATTCAGCTTTTCAATTGAAAAAAGCACTATGAAGTTTGGTTATGCCATCAGGATTTTTTTTTGCAAATTAGTTTCTAGCATTTTTGTTTTAGGGTTTTTTAGGATTGTTTATGTGGTAATAAAAATCAAAATTCAATATTTAAACAGTGTAAACACAGTGTTATTTAAAATGAAATATGCCTGTATGTTCTAAAGAAGGTTTTGGACAAACACAGGCTTTATAAACAGTATACATATACTTTCACTTTTTAACGGTTCAATGTATTACGATAGAACTAACAATGTTTGTTACAGTGATGGACGAGAGCTTGGTATCAGTACAGGGAGCTGAATTAAAAGGGCTAAAGCCTGTGCTGAACCCATCAGAAGGTTATTATCAGTTAGGAAATGTCAAGAAATGCACTGAACACTTTGTTCTGTCAGTGACTGTCTCATCAGCTGGTAATCTATCACAGGTAACATAAACTTTACCTTAATTTGGATGATTTATTGATTGATGTTTTATGGTGCATTCAATATTATTTCACTTATACACCAGGTTTAGTGGTGAAATCTGGCTCTTTGCCCGTATGAAACCCCCGACCTTCCACGAGTACCTGGTAACTCTTCCATAGACGATGATCAAGAGAAAAATCCACTCAGACATTTTTCAATTTTTATTTGGTCTGGTTGGGATTTTGAAGTCGCGCCGCATTGATTGAAGGTCTGTGTCGGATTAATGGATTATCCCCAACTGTACCACAGAGGCCCACCTTTATTTGGACCGTTTAACCTAATCCAAAAAATACTGACATTCCCTCCTAGTTTAACCTTAGCTGCTGAGTGAGAGCCCCATTCAATCAACCTCAATATATTAAGTTCAACCTGTGATAGAGCTGATAAACATTTGTTTTATGATAATCGACTGTGAGAAAACGGGTCCATTCAAGATGTTGTACTACTATTGTAAAGCACTAAAAGCACCTATATGTGTATGTTTGTCATAGGATCTTGTTTGGGTTAGAAGACAAAGGTGAACAGACTACAATATGAAAATAAATAAATTTTTCTGAGCTGTAAATGTCCAGAATTAAGGGATTGTCTTCTTTGTCTTCCAGCTAATTCCTACAACCATGGCGTTACCATCAAACACAAATGGTTATTTCTTCTACTATTCATTATTTGGGAATGATGTAACCAATGAATCGTTCAGCGATTTGTTAAATCCATCCTTTCCTGCTGAGAGAGCGTCTGTAAGAATTCGAAGTTCCGTCAACATTTTGAGAGCTTTCTTCACCAGTCAACCAGGCATTCAGGTATTCCACATCTATGATCAAACTTTGTTTTGATATCTGGCTTAAGTTACATGTAGCTGCTTGTCTCCATAGCTCAGATCATTTTTCAAAATCATATGTGAATGGCCCCTACCAAGAGCAGGAAATTTTTAATTACACTACTATGTCAACCTCTCTTGCCATTGTTGTATGAACCGATACCAGATCAGGTCACCCTTCTGTCTAGGAAATGCAGCTATTTACTGGAAATTTACCCTATGAACAGTATACAGCACAAATGAAGTTTATGAATATCCTTAAAAATCTTTGATAAAAAGTGTAACTCATATTAAATGAATCATATGAAAAGTGGAATTTATGAAATATAAATCAAACCGTATGACTGTATTTATATTAAAGTTTTATGGATTGCAATTCCCAAGATGTCATTACTTGCATTGAAGGTTAGGATTTGTTTATAGAATGTGTCTCACTTTACGGCAAATAACATGTATAAGCAGTGATCATCACACCTCCATATGATTCAAGGTCTTTTTACACTTTAACTTCTACTGCTGGTCAACGTTTTGTTGGGTTTTTTTTAAATTGTTGACCACTTGTTTAAAATTATTTCACACAGACAACATATTGCATAAATGTGAATAAAAAGTCTGTTCCTATTTATTTTTTTAACACGAGCCCTTTGATGTGCTGTCGGCAGATATGGCTAGATTAATTATTTTTTCTTGTTTCAGTTTCACCTGTGTTGCGGTGATCAGTCCCTGGGCAGCTCTGAGGTCTCATTGGCACCACTATTGAAGAAAGGTAGCACAGAAATATACATGAAGCCTGTTGCTATTGAAGGCTTGTTTCAGGTTAGAACCATTTCTTGTATTTCATCGGCGTTGTTTTATAGGTAACCAATTACATTTCAGATCCTAACAAAAATTTTATTTATTATTTTCAACCTGCCAGAATTTTCCTGTGGATTGATTGGTTTCTTTCCTCACACTTGAAAATGATGACTTTGCCAGGTTTAGTAGGGGAGGAAATCTTGCTCTTTACGTAGCTGAAATCCTCGTCCTCCAGCTAGAACTTAGCAACTCTCACATCAGTGCGATTTAGTGAAATATCCACTTTGAGAGATCGACGGAAGGCTTGTGTCGGGTTGAGAGACTATCACTCTCTCCACTGAGCTACCAAGGCTCCCGATAGCTAGGAGAGATTTCCTCTCAAATAGCTTTAAGAACAATTTTCTGACCTGCCTCATAAAAAAAGGCTCATAATCTGTATTCCTGTGTTAAAACAAATGACAATCACAAAGAGAGATTTTTTTTCTTTTTATACAGTTGGTTCCTCCCAACCGATTCAAACAGCAGATGCCTCCCGCCCCAGTTGATCAAGCCCCTACAATTGGTGTCTCCATAGTCCTTAGAAAGGAAGATATGGTAAGCTATCTCATATCATTTCCTTTCACTGTCTACTTTTATGTTTCAATCTTATTGAGTTCATGTATACATTTGAATCATTCAAAATTGGGAATAGTTCTTTGCTTTAAGAAAGTTATGACAGTTGAGTTTCTATTTTACTTTGTCAGACCCTTTCTGTCAGCACCCCTGTAAAGGAGAGTCCTCAATCCCAGATGATCAAAACTCAGCAGTCGCCAATACGGATGTCATCACCCCAGAGAACACCAACACAGAGCCCTAAAGCAAAATCCTCCCCTCCCAAACCCAGACCTTCATCCCCTCAACCCAGACAAGAACAATACTCGGATGACTTTGAGGAAGACAAGACTGAGGATGATCTCAGCAGTTTACATGCAGCCAAACATAAAGGTTCTATTATATAGCATTTTCTCCTTCCATATTTTACCATGGGAGTAGAGGGTTGTCTTGGCCCAATGTTTGTCTAATAGGCTAAGCTCAGTTTAATTAGTTTGTGTCTTTTAGAAAGTGAGAATAACAGTATTCATGCTATTTTTTTGGGATACACTTTCTTGAAAAACAGCAGAATTCTTCCACCAATTTTGGGGAACGCCCAAAGCGGGAATAGATCCCTTGTCCCAGAGCTTGTCACCTATCACCAGTACTAAAAATCTGCTGTCTTCCCATTCAGCAAATCGGCCTCCTCTAAAACTGGGGATAGTTGGCCTTTAGTACCTCTCTGGCAGCATAATTGACACAGCTCCCTATGCCAAATGCTGGGGTTAAAGTAGTTTGTGTCTTTCAGAAAGGGAGAAAAATATTCTGCTACAGTATCTAAAAGCCAACAACCGTCCATTTTAGAGGCTTCGGATTGGTGAATGGATAAGACAGCCAACATTTAGTGTTGGCGATAGATGCCAAACTCTCAGACACAGATTTGATTTCTGTTTAGGGTGCACCGCCATTTTTTTAGAAAGTTTTATTCGAAAAAAAAAATAACAGGAATACTGCTCAGCGCAATGCCCTCAAGCATTGAAAGGCCAAGCTTAGAATCCCACTTAAATGCTCCAAAAAGTTTTTACAAAGATTCTTAATGGATGAGAACCAAAAAACACGCCATGTTTTCCTGGAACAGAGCCCGAATTGAAACAACAGCGCTTTCATATTTTCTGAATTAATCTTGAATGGTGCAAAAAAACTTTACATTACATTACTTGTAGTTAGACCCCACTTGCTTAATTTGTCACAGTATTTTGGTTCAACCCTTTTTACCCCTCGGGCAAATTTTGCCCGAAGGGTATTGCCGTCGTCCGTCTGTCCATTGGTCCTTGTAAACACATTATCTAAAAAAGTCTTTAACTTACAATTTTGAAACTTCACACATTTGTTTAATACAGCAAGTACAAAACGCCTGTTGAAAACCAACGTGCTCAGATTTTTTTTCAAGAGTTATGCCCCTTACATTACAGCTGTTGTAAAAAGCCTTGTAAACACATCATCTAAAAAAAGTCTTTCAATCACATTTTAAAAACTTCCTACATTTGTTCAATACAGCTAGTACAAGAAGCCAATTTAAAATCGACGCGCTCGGACATGTTTTTCAAGAGTTATGCTCCTTACATGACTGTCAGCCAAAAACCGTCTTGTAAATGTGATGCATGTATGTGGAGTAGTTTTTCACTCGCAACGAATTGTCTGGAAAATAAATATATCTTTGGTTTCTTTGGCCCAGACCCGAGGGGTCCTGATGGCGACAGCCACTTATTTTTTTTTACTTTCAGTTTTTCTACTTCAGCCGTTTTTATTTTTATGAACTTTCCTCACTAAATCTGATTTTTTGTTGTTGTTTGCTTTTTAAGATGAAAAAGTTGAGAAGACAAAGAAAGTTGAGATAACTGACAGTAAACAAACTGTGATATCAACTCAACCATCTGTCTCAGGTAACTCATTATTTCTATATTTGACGATAACATTTGTTTATTAAATATCATTCAGAACACTTTGATTATTAGAAATCTCCATAAATCAGCTGATATTTGATGTATTTAGCCCCCAAGAACAAACTTTAGGGTTTTTAATCATTTATAGCCAAGCTCAGTTTCATATCAATAGAAAATCCACCAGTCTGTCATACAACACATTGATTGCCTGGGGTCCAAGATATTACATTGTTGTAGATGTGGGTAATATCAAAACATTCTCTTCCTGTTGTAATGAAGCTGATTCCGCTAAAGCATCAGTTTACTTTTCTATGTCTGCTTCTTACACAATGACAGGATTGAGGCACATGGTCAGCTTATCAAAGATAAATCAAACATAGTATAACTCATTGATGCCATTGATACCCTTTTATATGTACATATATATGTATAGTTGACTACCATTAATGATTGTATATTGCCTGATGAAGCTGGAAGCATATCCAGCGAAACGTCGTGTATAATAAACACAGAAGTAGTAACCCAGAAAAAAACACTCTTATGTTATTATCGCTGCCCTACTTCTAAATGTCCTTTAGTTATAGTATAAATCAGTTGATATTGCTAAAGATAACCAATTGTTTCCTGGTAAGATCAGTGTGATGTTTATGTTGAAGGTGTAACAGACACAGAGAGCACCACCCAGCATCATATATCCATTCCACCTCAGTCCCACCATTACAGTTTCTCCGTGGATTTACGGAGTGTCAGAGAACTCAACACCTCACATCCAATCAACATCTTTTTAAGGTAACACAACATAAAAAATGTATATTACCTTCGTTGTATTTAGACTTTGAGTGTTTAAGGGATTTTCCTTTTAGCAGAGTCTCCAAAAAATGAAAGGAAAAAATTCTGGCTGTCTTTTCATTTGATCCTTCTATGTAGGATACTCGAACAACCTATGTGGGATGGTTGCCAGTTACCAACAGAAGGTCGTCGTTTTCCTCCGTGCATAGAACCCGGTTTCCTCCAACAATAAAACTGGCAACGCCGCCAAATTAGTGAAATAATTTTGAGCGCAGCGTAAAACACCAAACAATCAATCTATGTAGGATGGATACCAAGTACCACAACAATCTGAATTTTGGTTACCCTAAATGTCCGATTTCCTGTCTCAGTAAATCTAATATTACTGTCATATTAGTAACCAAGATTTGGCAATCAATCAATCTATGAAATGAGGGTCTTATTCCTTGAGGACTTTTTTTTATTTTTGCAGGTTTGCTTAGTGTAAACATAAGCAGTTTGCAAATTTTCTTTTATATTATCAAGATGATTATTAACATGAAATATGCACCCAGCTTAAACTGACAAATAACGTTGGTTGGTTGGTTGGTTGTTTAGTTTTAATGGTGTATACAGTTCCAAAGGAACTAATCACACCAGAGCTTATCATTGAGCTGTCTTGTTATACCTTACAATGTACAGTTAGTGTTTAGTTGAAGGATTAATCAGGCAAATTGACTTGAGTTAAAGAATGGTGAAAGAAATATATATACATATATACACCCATACATTTGCCTGGGCAAGCAAAAATATTTATACACCCATATATACACATAATTTAATGAAAACGATGTGTTCTCCCAATAAATGTTACAAGAGCCATGAAAACTTTAGGTCTTATTTGTACTGGAGGGTTCATGATATTTTGCAAGTCTAGAACTTGTATTCCAAGGGCAGTTAGTTTACAAAATAAAAGAGCACGCTGTCGTCTGTATTTTGAACAAGTAAGAATAAAATGTTCAAGGGTCTCCATAACCAAACAGTTGTCACAAAGTCCGTCGGATTTATTAAAATATTTATGAGTGACAGAATTAAGAGGAATATGACCTGATAATAACCAATGGAAGTAAACTTCATCCTTTCGAGAGGTAAAAGGGACCTCATTAAATTGTATACTTTGCTGGAACTGATAAAAGAAACGACCTTTGTTTGATGAGTCCCACTTGTGTTGCCAAATATTCGAGAAATGTTTTCTGCAACTTGTTATTATTTCCTCTACTGTAAGGCCAATAGGACAAGACACATTATCCAAACAAGTGGCACTTTTAGCCAGTTTGTCTGCGGTTTCATTCCCCTGTATATTACTATGGCCCGGGATCCAATCAAAACATACCTCTAGTCCAAGGTAAGATAGCTTGGTTACACATAGCAGTATCTCTATCAATAATGGAGACGATTTAGCAAATGAATAGTTTTTAATAGCTTTAAGAGAGCTAAGTGAATCAGAGAAGATTACAGTTTTATGTGGTTTGACATCATGAATCCAATCCAAGGCCAAATAAATTGCCATCAACTCTCCACGGAAAACAGAAACACAATCTGAGAGCCTTTTTGATACAGAGAGGTGGAACTCTGGGATGCAGAAACCTATTCCTGAACGATTACTATCAGGAGAAAAGGAAGCGTCTGTATAAATCTTTAAATAATTAGACCAATTAGAGACAATATGGTCATTTGAAAGCGAGTAAAGAAGGTTTACATGGTCAGATTTCTTTAGCATGTGTTCTAACTGGGTTGATATGAAGGGAAATATAATATTCCATGGTGGAAAAGGAGAGATAATATTTGGTTGAATATTGCAGATTTCTAAACCTACAGATGTAACTAGATATTTAAAACGAACACTAAAAGGTGTTCTGTGAGTATTGTCCTGTTTAAAACGGTAATCAAAGAATGAAGGGTTTAATATCATAGAGGCAGAGTTATGACGTGATGACTTTAATTTCAGGCCGAATTTCAGGGTTCTCATCATCCGTCTAATATCAAGGGGAAATTCCCCACACATTACCTGTAAGGTTACAAGTGGGGTTGATTTCATTGCCCCAGTACACAAACGCAATGCCTTGTATTGGATTGAGTCTAGAGTTGATAATAAAGTGATTGATGCTGAATTAAAAGCTTCACTCCCATAGTCTAAACGAGATCTAATCAAAGACTTATACAACAACAACAAACAAAACTTGTCAGATCCCCATGATGTACTTGAAAGACAACGAAGAAGGTTAAGACCAGTTTGACACTTTTCAGTTAAATAAGTTAAATGTGGTTTCCATGTCAGACGGTGGTCAAAAATAATACCTAAATATTTAAAATCATTGGAACATTTTACACGCTGTTCTTTCAAAGTTAACACTAGTGGAGATGGTATATGTTTATTAGAAAATAAAACAGCCTCTGATTTAATAGAAGAAAACCGAAAACCCCATTTTTGCGCCCAGCGTGCAACATCATTCAACCCATTTTGAATGTGTTTTACAACACATTTAAAATTTCGTCCAGAGAACCAGATAACTTTGTCATCAGCAAAGAGAGAACAGTTGACTTTATTACTTAGGGACAAAGGCAGGTCATTAATCATGATGTTAAAGAGCGTAGGTGAAATTACGCTTCCTTGAGGGACTCCATTGTACAAATGTTTATTTGGAGATAAATTAGTGCCAATGCGTACTTTAAAAGAGCGATTTTTTAAGAACCCTCTGATCCATGCAAACATCCGACCATCTATGCCAATCTCTTTTAATTTGACTAATAACCCCCCTCGCCATAGCATGTCATACGCTTTTTCTATATCTAGGAAGACAGCTAATAAATATGATTTATCAGACAAAGATCGACGAATATCAGTCTCCAGGGTTACAATGTGATCTGTAGTAGACCTACTCCTTCTAAAGCCACTTTGAAAGTCAGAGAGAATATGATGTTTTTCTAAAAACCACAAAAGACGATTGTTAACTAATCTCTCCATTAGTTTACATAAACATGATGTTAATGCAATAGGCCTATATGATGATGGAACTGATGGGTTTTTATTTGGTTTTAGAACTGGAATTATTATAGACAATGTCCAAGATGAAGGGAAAGACATATTAGTCCAAATGCAATTAAACAAAAGAAGAACAACATTGAGACATGAATCTGGAAGTTGTTTTAAAATACCGTTGTTTATACCATCTTCACCAGGTGTAGAATTACGAGTTGTTTTAACAGCCAGTTTTAGTTCGTCTAAGGTAAAATCTTCATTAATTGGCATATCATTAAATAAGATATTGCTATCATTAAACTGCTGCTCTACCTCTATTTTGTGGCATAAAAAGTCAGTATCGTAGTTAGAGTTACTGCTAATTGCAGAGAACTGATCAGCCAACACAGAACATTTTTCAGAGTTTGAAATGTATTCGTTTGCTTTGAGCTTTATCTAAGAAGGGTTCCAATAATGAAAAATCATTCAAAAGGAGCTTTTTGTTAGGATTATAAATATTGAAAATGTTTAATGATTTATGGCTGGAAGAAATTTGTATAGCTTGACATTCAAGTGATTCGAAAGTCGGTAGATCTATTTCAGTGTATGAAAGGTGTGATTTAATGAAAATTGCTAATCCGCCATGGGGTGCTCTATCTCTATCACAACGTTTAATACTATAACCGGGCATTGTAAAGTTTAAATGCGGTTTTAAAAATGTCTCTTGAAAACAAAACACATCAGGGGGGGTATTTAAAGTGGAAATGTAATGCTTAATCTCTTGCCCATGTGCAATCAAACTTCTACAATTAAAATGTATTAGTGTGAAAGCCATGATATATGTAAATTCAATGAGTCTGAACATTGGGTAGTGTCTTTGATCTTAGCTTATTTAGGTTTTCTACATTAGCTACTATATCTTCGCCAAAGTGGTGATTAGCCACCTTTATTACACGGCGGATTACATCAAGTTGTTCTTTAGGTTTAAAACAAGACAGCAAAACATCAGTAACAAAGGTTATGAGTGTTACTAAGTACTGGTCGGTTACAACAGAATCAGTCTGAGTTTGTGCTATTGCCTCAGTCTGCGTAGCTATAGAATTTGACTGTACGGAATCTACCATAACAGGTATAACAGGTCTAGAAGGTGTCTCTACAGTCACTGGCCGCGGCCAACTACCAACAGGGGGGGGTAACTCAGAATCTAAGACAGGCTCTGTCTGACGATCTTTTATGACCTTAACAGCTTGAGAATAGGACAAGTTTTCAGTGATTCGAACAAACTGTACTTTGTCTGCTTCTTTCTTAACAGGGCATCCCCCATATGCTGCCGAGTGCCCCCCCATACAATTACAACAATGGGGTATCTCTTTGTTAGGGCATTGTTCGTAACCATGGTTACCTCCACAACGAACACAGCGGGGCTTCCCTTTACAATTTGCAGCCACGTGACCCATGCGCTGACAGGCGAAACAACGTATGGTTGGGGGAATGTACGGCCTTACTTTAAATAGCTGATATCCTATATAAAGTTCGGTAGGGAGGGTATTAGAACTGAAACTCAACAGAATTGATTGCGTAGGAATTTTTTCTCGACCTCTTGTTAATCTCTTGATATCAGTGACTTTGCTTTTTTTTAAATATTTTAACAATTCAGATTCAGATAAGTCTTCAGGGACACCTGAAATAACACCTCTAGGTAACCGAGGTCCCCCGGCCCTACAATGAACATCAATATTCAGAATGGTGGTCACAGCTAGAAGGGATTTTACCTGACGACTAGTGCTCAATACAACTAATGCTTTACCACCGGGTAGCATCTTTATTCTTTTGATAGGGCCTCCCTGGCTAGTGACCTTCTTAGCAATGGCCGTACCTAGTTTTAAAGGGCTAACTTTAGACAGGGATTCTCCGCCTACTGGAGAGATAACTACAACGAATTCGTCACTGTCAGTAGATTCCGATTTTACCTTCTTCCCAGTTTTAGAGGGAGATTCGCTTTGGGTTTGAGAGTCATCGACCATGCGCCTTTTCCTATAAGGCTGTGAGGAGGGTGCAATGGAAACTTCCATGTCGGAGTCTTCTGAGCCAGAAGATCCAACCGAGTGAACCGATGATCCGCCCGGCATGGCGGACCATCTATGCAATTACCAACAGCTATATATATTATAAAAGTGAAAAGAGGGGAATATATGGTTAGTCTAGTGGACAGTTATACTTATGCTAAGTTAGGGTAATCCCTGGGGCGACGCAGGGAACTAAATAGAAAAAAGGAGCCCTTATTAGTAGTGCTGAAAAGTGCACCTACCACTGCTAGTACCACTAATTGTCTATATACTACAGTTGTATGTACATCGTAACATGTATACTATGTGTAAACAAAGACAGCTCAATGTCTGATAATACAGAAAGCAAACCGGTTCTCTTTCAAGATGGCTGCCGCTCCGAATCTTTTAGTGTTGTCCGTCTCTGGTCAATCACAACCTAATCTCGATCCGATCGTGTCAAAACTGACAAATAACGGTTCACTAGGATTTCCTATCTACTTTACCAGGTACACCTATCCATTCTTTGGGAGTGCTGCCCCTATTCTCACCCACCCACCTGTGGAGGTCAGGAAGGGAACTGAAGTCCTTCTTCCCCAGTCACTCTGTGTCTTTGATTTTGCCTGTACAGCTCAACAACTACAAGAAACATTTATGAGGTAGGAGCACTCCAGCCGTAAAACTCAAAGAGGCATGCTTTAAATAGTCTTCAAAGTGACGAAAAACATAAACTATGATAATGATTCCATACTCCAAGGATTGAAGATAAACTGATATTTTAATAGCTAACTCGCTAGGGGCCATTTCGTGTTAGTACATTCATGTTCGTCAGCCTAACAGACAAACCCGATGGACGTCATATACTTGATGTTCAATGATCCATTAAGCTGCCAACAATGGAAAGTCATAAATTGTTATCGGTTTGACATTACATTTTCAGGGTTCCCCTGTTGGTGGAATTGTGGCACAGGGACAGACAACTCTCAAAAGATGTCCTACTTGGATCAGTGCGCCTTCCATTAGGGACAATTTTGACAGCTGAAAAGTCACAAGTGTTGGTAAGTTATCAAAGAACATGAACAAAAATTCTAATTCTTTTGCACACTCCTGGTTGTTGCTAAGGTTTTTCAGTCTTTAGACTTCTGCAAAGTTAAATAAAGGTCTGCATAAATATGATACATATGATTACCTTAAATATTAAGCTCAATGTTATGGTAATACACTTACTGTACTGTTTTTTTCTATAGGTCAAACCCTTGTTTATCTGTGGATTCTAAATTCCTAATGAAATATTTGAAAATTAGAGGACATTTATTAAAAGATTCTTAAAAAAATTACATGTTTTGGGTCGTTTAACACATTTTTCAAGGAAATACCCTGCACTTCATTCACATGAAGTCAAAAGAATGATAAAGCTATGTGTCTTCTAAACCTTGTGAGTGTGGAGTAAAGTACTTGTAAATGTAAGACTTTTTATGTGTTTCTGTAGCAGGAGAATGGCTCATCTGGTTGGAGACAGGTATTTAGTGATCGGACTGAATTCACCTCAGTTCAAGGGTAAGATATTAACACTACATTATCAGACAAGTAACAGGTTAATTGTCCTCACTATTTTTAATCAAAATATGTTGTTCATTGCTACCTTCAAAGCTGCTTTCCTTACAATGACACTGAAAGTCGTACTCCATCAAAGCCTTCGTCATTAAAAAGGTATTGATGTATGTGTGATATAAACCCTCTTAACCCAAGACCCACGCGGGAAAGTATCTAGCATGTTTGATATTTTCTGACTCTCGTGGCAAGAATCTCACGGTGTGCGCTCAACTTGAGCTGCCAGCTGAGCTGAGAGGAGGGATAGTCCAATCACGTGGGCCTGTTAAATCATGTGACCACTTAGAATATTACCTAACACAGGTAGTTATATTTATGTAGCTTAGTGAACTTGGTTGACCAGGAACTTGCCTCAGCCGAGAGCTCATCGTCTGCGCTGAAATTGGTAGCTGCTCCCTGGGCCACGCATGCCTTGTAGCTCAGCCGGCGCCTCTCGTGTACGCTAGGCTTAAAGGTCAACAATGATTTTGTGAAGCCAGTCACTAATAATAAAGACAAACAAACTTCCTGCTAACAGCTAAGGCCGTGAATGGCATCAAAGCTCTAATCTGTGTAATTTCTAGAGCAGTCCTAAAGCCACATAAAATACATATTAAAGTTTGCTAATAATTTGGATTGCCTTGAATCTTAATGCATCAGGGAGTTTCACTGCATTCAAAGGCTGGTGACCTATACAAGCTGCCATATTTGTGAAATAATATTGAATGGGGCATAAATCATTAATTAATGAATCCATCTTTATTCTTCACAACTTTTATATTTTTCATGTAGAAAAAGCAGTACAGGAGGGGAGTTAACCTTTACACTTAGCTTGGAAGACTGGGGACCAATCAGCAGTCAGCAAATTGTTGTCACCGATGATAACTCAGAGGTTAGTATCTTCATTTACCAGGGGTGACCGTTTTAGACTTCCGCAGAAACGCGGAAAATCTTGCGTTTTTTTAAATGGCTGTCCGCGTCATTATTCTGACTTCCGCGTTTTTTTCCAGCGGTAAAGTGTCAGTTTTATTGATGTACATGTAGTATTAGTGATTGAACTTTTGGAGGTGCATGTAGGCCTAAACCTTATAATAATCTCCCGTAGAGTTCCGCCTGGAGGGCTGGTGAATGTTTGTTCGAAGGCTTAGCCGTAACGCCGCTGTGTGGTAGCTTATTTATTATTAGGCCTATAATACTTTTCATAGGCCTGTCAGTATAACTACATTGGTCCAGGTAGGTTGTTTGTCGAATGATTTACCTAATTCTATAAACGCTGACTACGATGTGAAAACAGTGAAAGACCATGAGCGCATCCAAACATAAAATTCCAAGACCAACTCGTGCTTTAAACTAGTTTAATGTGTGCTTGAAATGAACATGTTTTGTCTACTGGATATCAAAAGCAATCCCAAAGACCACAATTAAGCGTGGTTTTTCCAACATACTACCATAATATTGAAATTAGTCTGGAATACACGGCCTCTGCTATTTTTTCACAGTGATGACAAGTGACGATAATTGGACCCTCACCGATATAACCCCAATAATAGGTCTTCGCTGGTGACGCACGTTTCGGCCGTTGCGGAACAGACGGTTAATGAAACAAATGGAAAGTTTCAAAACTCGAAGAATTCAGTTCGCCATCTATTAGGGACTAGTTAAATAGCACCATTTTCACTTACATTACTTTAGGTCCAGTAATTTAAATTTTTTAGAATTTTTTTTTAATTTTTTTTTCTTTCTCAAACTCAATGTAGATTGTAGGGGCCTAGTAGTAGTTCAAATGGAACATGATTTGATTTAACTCATAACCAAAACCTTTGGGGGTATTCTTGACAAACAAATTTTCGGGCCAGCTCTCACACCCCTGTAATTGATAGGCACTCTGAAAACTCACAACAGGCAATAGATACTTGTATAACCCCTATGAAGATTATCAACATTTAACATGCATCTTTCAAGCTATTATCTCCAGGAACTGGGAGCTTCTATGTTGTTGTGAATATTTATTGCTGTATTTTCTAGAGTGTGAGTTTGGGTCAGAAGATACAGAGAGAAGCCACAGGTGTGACATCCCCTGTCAGGGAAGATACCACCCAACCCAGGGCTACAGCTGAGTATCAAGCTGCCTTAGAACTAGAGATGTGGAAAGAAACACAGGAACTGGCTTTTGAGAAACAGGTACCAGTATTTACACAACTCCTCCTAATCTACTATTGGATACAGCTGTTGAAATCTGTTCCCCTCGTAAAGCGATCGACTCTCACACCCACAAGCTTTTCAGGAATGTATTTAGTGAAGCAATCTATAAACAATAAATCTATCTTTGTTTATGGACTTCGAATTAAATTCTGCAAAACTCTAAAAGTTGAATATGTGTCAATTTAAATCTTATTTAAAAAAAGTATAAAATTTTCAAAGGCTGTCTATAAATATCATATACATTAAATCAGGCTTTGTTGATTGATCACTGGCTCTCCTCACACTCCCCCAACCATTTCAGAAGAGTGATTCATCACTCCCCATTTATTTAGTTTTTGATGTTTTAAAAATGTTTTTGAATACTTTGGCTTATATCATCCTGTAAACAACCTTCCACAACAACCACTATCAAAATTAAGTTGGCCTGACATTCTCTTCATTAAATGGGCATTCATTAATAATTAGGAGAGGGATTACTCTCCCAGGACTACCAAGGTGAGTCATTGGTAGCTCTCCTACACCATGCCAAAGACTGTTAAAAATGTATGTATGCACTGGTTTATATTTGAAATAACAATGTTCTCCTTCCTATAGCTATTATTTAAATTAAATTGTTTTTACATGTTGTATTTCAGTTGAAAGAGAAGGAGATGTTATACATGCGGGCTTTGGCTGAAGAGTGGAAAAAAAGAGACAAGGAACGAGAATTGTTAACTAAGAAAAAAGTAAATTTATTTTGTGAAAGTTTTGTCTCTTGGTCACTTGTGTAACCTATGCTTTTTATTACTTGTTTGAGCTTTATCACAGTCCAATAAAGATTTCCTCCATGAAAAGCGTTATGCACTAATGCAATAAATTTACCTGTATACTGGGTTGACATGAGGTACAAATGTTAATGTTAAGCTGCATATTGGCACTCTCTACTGATTTTATCTATGAACAGACCATCATATATATATGTCTGCCTCAGATGTAACTTAATTGTGAGCAAAAGGAGTTCATAAGAATTTATCTCCAATTCCATGGTGATTTCGTCATAATGAAGTACAACTAAAATAAACGAAAAGTGCAATCTAGGTTCTCAATTTCCTTCCATGACTGTGTTTGTAGATTGCAATCCCGATTCTCAATTTCCTTCCATGACTGTATTTGTAGATTGCAATCCCGATTCTCAATTTCCTTCCATGACTGTATTTGTAGATTGCAATCTAGATTCTCAATTTCCTTCCATGACTGTATTTGTAGATTGCAATCCTGATTTTCAATTTCCTTCCATGACTGTGTTTGTAGGTTGCAATCTAGATTCTCAATTTCCTTCCATGACTGTGTTTGTAGATTGCAATCTAGATTCTCAATTTCCTTCCATGACTGTATTTGTAGATTGCAATCCTGATTCTCAATTTCCTTCCATGGCTGTGTTTGTAGGTTGCAATCTAGATTCTCAATTTACTTCCATGACTGTGTTTGTAGATTGCAATCTAGATTCTTAATTTCCTTCCATGACTGTATTTGTAGATTGATGAGTATTCTATGTTAGAGCAACAGTTGAAGAAATCCATTGCTGAACAAGAAAAGAGGGAGAAACAATTAGTGGCCAATGAACAGGAGGTGATCTATTTACTTACAATAACTTTAGTCGTCTTAATGAAAGGCTGACAAAGCCTAAGTATTCACCCAATGTTCAATTTTATAAACAACCTCGGGCGATATCTTCCAATTTGTGTTTAGAGTGTTATACGTCTGACCAAAAATAGAATTAAACCACGGCCGCAGTACATACAAAATTCAATTTGAGATTTTCCGCTCTAGGATGTCAGTGACATGTTACGTCAAACACAACCTCTGTTTTGTAGCCCAGATGTAGTACATCTCTGCTCTGTTAGTGCGTCTTTATGGCAGTTTGTTGACATCAGAGCATGTGTATGACATCATTTTGGACAAGTCTTTTTCCTAGTTTTACCCAAAATTACTACCAGGTAGCTATCACGAAGGCTGTTTTGTATCAACTCATGTTTTTCAAATAAACCTAAATTATTAGTTACACAATCTGTTGGTGATCCAATACAAACATATATGAGATAAGCAGGCCAGATAATTTTGCTGACTGTGGGAATTGTACATATAGAATATGTAAGATCTAATTGATATATCGGGTACCTCGTTTTAACGCAATCGGAAACTTGTCTCCATGGTTATTGTAGACAAGAAGATTTTACCTGTGCCTGTGTGTTTTAGTGTTCATAAATATATAGAATAGGTAACATCAATTGGAATTCTAGGAACCCATCTGATACTAGTTTCTGTATACAGTGTATTGTGTACAGGTCTTTCATGATGGGTAACATACTTTTGTTTCAATAGTTTAGAAGGTCCGTAACCACAGGCAACATTAACCGGTTATTCTTGTGAAATCTCATGGCCTGATAAAGTCTCTCCTTACTCAATACATATAATACTTGCCTTATATGTTTCCATATTGGATCACTAACAGATTGAGTGACAAATTAATCCCAATGAAAACATTTGTTTTTATAAAAGAATATGCTACCACAACAGACTGAGATAGGTGCATGTTACCTGCCCTCTCAGTTTGATACAGACTGAGATAAGTGCATGTTACCTGCCCTCTCAGTTTGATACAGACTGAGATAAGTGCATGTTACCTGCCCTCTCAGTTTGATACAGACTGAGATAAGTGCATGTTACCTGCCCTCTCAGTTTGATACAGACTGAGATAAGTGCATGTTACCTGCCCTCTCAGTTTGATACAGACTGAGATAAGTGCATGTTACCTGCCCTCTCAGTTTGATACAGACTGAGATAAGTGCATGTTACCTGCCCTCTCAGTTTGATACAGACTGAGATAAGTGCATGTTACCTGCCCTCTCAGTTTGATACAGACTGAGATAGGTGCATGTTACCTGCCCTCTCAGTTTGATACAGACTGAGATAAGTGCATGTTACCTGCCCTCTCAGTTTGATACAGACTGAGATAAGTGCATGTTACCTGCCCTCTCAGTTTGATACAGACTGAGATAAGTGCATGTTACCTGCCCTCTCAGTTTGATACAGACTGAGATAAGTGCATGTTACCTGCCCTCTCAGTTTGATACAGACTGAGATAGTTGCATGTTACCTGCCCTCTCAGTTTGATACAGACTGAGATAAGTGCATGTTACCTGCCCTCTCAGTTTGATACAGACTGAGATAAGTGCATGTTACCTGCCCTCTCAGTTTGATACAGACTGAGATAAGTGCATGTTACCTGCCCTCTCAGTTTGATACAGACTGAGATAAGTGCATGTTACCTGCCCTCTCAGTTTGATACAGACTGAGATAAGTGCATGTTACCTGCCCTCTCAGTTTGATACAGACTGAGATAAGTGCATGTTACCTGCCCTCTCAGTTTGATACAGACTGAGATAAGTGCATGTTACCTGCCCTCTAAGTTTTCTGAATAGAATAGCCTCTGTTTGGTTGATTTTGTTGTCTCCTTAATGTTCATCAGATCATATATTGTTTATATCGTGGATATATTTATTCCAGGGAAATTTTATAGATATAGATTCAGTCTGCCGAAACACAGAAAGATATCGCTTCTCGTCTCCAAAATGTGTTTGGTTTTGTAATATTAGGCTTGAAATTGTACTAAATGTACATTAAGCCAGTATTTGTGTTTTTGGTTGGTGTTAGGTGGTACGGTTAAGGGAAGACTTACAGAGAGAACATGACCGTAAGTTACAAGAGGTGAGAGATGCTTCCCATAGACTGACGGAAGACTGTCAACATCAGGTGGAAATGGAACGGTGAGTTTAGTACGGTATCAAATTTACAAGGATTGGAGGAGAATGAGACACAATCTGCCTAAGAGTAGTTATAAACTCTATGTTTATGTCCTGTACTGCTGTCAAAGAAAAACCCTATTATTTTATGAGAATTATCATGCAGTAGAATTTTGATATTTTACGAAATGTTCGAATAAAGTGGTATGAACTATTAAGATTCACTTTTTTTTAAAATAAATTCTGATTGTCACGATGACAAAAGACGAAATGATTAATGTTAGATTGAGGAGAATCACTACAGTATGTGGCCTGTACCTACTGAATGAACAACGTTCATTCATTTTATGTTTAAGTCACTACTTAAAGGATAAATGACAAGGTTCAGACAATACCTCCTAGTTTGTAATTAATTTATTTAAGAACGATTGGTGACGGAAGATATGCATATTCGCTATGAGACCTTACAGGAAGCTCGTTTTGTCTCAACATTATGTTTTTATATACATATTTAGTCCGTTTACTGTTACAAATCACCGCTTGATATTCAGAAAGAACTTGGCATTTATCCTTTAACATTCTCAAGACAAGTAGCTCTAAAAAAACTTCGAAATTGTATCTCTTGAAAAAAAAATAGCCGATAATTTAAACATGCTGTTTTGAACAGAAAATATCAACATTTTGTCAGCTCATGTCCCTTTAAGTCTGTTGGTAGGTCGGTGGCTCAGTAGACAGATTGATAGTCTGTCTGTCCGACACAGACCCTCGATCGTGAGTCGCAGGCTTAAATCATACACACTCCGAAGATAAGGTCTTAAAACATCAGTCAAGCCTGAAATTTTGTTATACAGTGTTATTTATTTCCCATGTCAGATTGTTAGTACCTTTTGATTGAAATAAAGTTTACCTTAAATAACAAAGGAAACATTTCTAATATTCTTGACATTTTTTCCCCTTTTATTTTAGAGTGAAATACAAAGAACTTGAGCAAATTGTTGCCAAGTACAAACAGGAGGTAAGATTTTATTATACATCAATATCACTGTCTAAATATAGGCAAAATGTAACCATTTCAATGCTTAAAAAGGCCTCATGTGTATGAAGCAAATTAAAGATCCCAAAAATACCCACATTTTACTGTCATACATGTTGGGAAGGTGTTGGGATGATCACTGGTAAACTTCTTTCCCCTGACTGACCCATGAAATGATAATACTATTTTTGGATTCATTTGCAGATGATATGTTTACTTTAACTTTCAGCCAGGCTGGAGTTTCTAACAGAGTGAGCCTGTGCACACTTACAGCCTGGCTGATCATTTCATTGTCTTCTGACTTTTAAATGTTTTTTCACTACTGTAAGGTTCATCCTAATCCTAGAGACTGTACACCAGACTAGGATTAGAGATTACTGAAACCATTTTTATTTTGTTGGCAGCTTGCAGAAGCGGAGAAGAAATATCATAACTTAGACAAAGAAATGGCTGTATATAGAGAACAACAGAGTAATAAACCAGAAGTCCGACTTCAGTCTGAGATTAACCTACTAACATTGGAAAAGGTGAGGAAATGATGGTGAACAAAGTAACGAGTTTCACCTACCTTAAATAAGGTTTTACTGAATGCAATATTATACAAAAAGTACATTGTTGTAGTTTATCATTAGTTTTCTGTGATATTTTCACAAACTTTCCTTACTAAATGTTGACTATGTTTGTCCAGAATGGCTGCACATAATTGTTGTATGCAAACTGGCAAATTGCAACAAGGTAACGAGTTTCACCTATTTATTATATAAAAATAACATTGTTGTAGTTTATGATTAGTTTACTCAGGTATTTTCACAAACTTTCCTTACTAAATGTTCACTATGTTTGTCTAGAATGGCTGCACATGATTGTTGTATGCAAACCGGCAAATTGCAAATTAAAATCTGCTTTTCTGATTTATGAAATAATTGTACAAGTCAATAACTCAACTGTTACCTCAACAGGTAGAGCTGGAGAGAAAGTTAGACTCTATAACAAAATCAAAGATCCATTACAAACAGCAGTGGGGCAGAGCTTTGAAAGAGTTAGCTCGTTTAAAACAGAAAGAACAGGCAGCTGCTAAAGCTCAGTTGAAACGACAACAACAAGAGTTAGAACATATGAGACTACGTTACCTGGCTGCTGAGGAGAAGGAAGTTATGAAAGGAGAGAAGGAGGAGTTAGAACATATTAAAAATGAACTAAATAGGTAAGTATTGTTTTCATACCCTATATAAGTAATGGTTCAAAAGTGTAAACTCTCAGAAACCCTTTACTCCTATTATTGGCCTATGTAGAAGAGTATCCAGGTACCCATCAAAGCCACCATAGAAGACAAACTATCTTGACTACGTTAAATGTCTCATGGTTACTCTGGATTTCTCCAGTGTATGTGACCTATGTGGGATGGTTGCCATTTACCAACGGAAGGCATAGAGCCCGGTTTCCTCCCACAATAAAACTGGCAACGCCGTCAAATAAGTGAAATAATCTTGAGTGCGGCGTAAAACACCAAACAATCAATCAATCAACCAGTGTATGTGTAAGCAAGATATATGTCTTCTTTATTGGTCAAAGAATTTACCTTGCCAAACGTAGGCCTAGGCCAAAGACAGAAGATTGACAAGAGTGGTCACTTCGTCCAATCAGCATTGCCGGCATGTTTTTCGGCCCCCTAGCGGAAGGGTGTTCCGACTGTACACGATTCGACTGTAAAGCGCCCGCTACAGAAAGAAGGTTCCTAATAATCGAATCGCGTCCGTGTCAGCGGGTACTTTAGTTACCATTGTAAATATTTCCAAGTTATGATTGTTACGGTTTTTGTTGTTTGTACTCTGCTTTGTTCAAGTGCCGAGTACAATAAAATTGAATTAAATTGAAATTTTTCAAATTCAGCATGGCGCGGACGAAGTGACCACTCTTGTCAATCTACTCTCTTTGCTTTGGTTACTTTCCCAGTCTTGAAACATTTGTGAATCTGATGTCTGACAATGTTTTTACAGGCTTCGTAAACAGGAAGAGGAGAAGCAGGTGGATGTAGGGGAGATAACCAGTCCCCGGCAGATGAACGACATAAAGGGGTTTGATTTAGATCACAGCGTTGATGAACATATAACCCGTCTGATTGAAGAAAGAGACACTTTACTGAAAACTGGGGTTTATAGCAGTCAAGATCGTATTATAGCTGAACTGGACAGACAAATCAAGGAAGCTATAGGCACCAAAACAACAAGATAGGGGTTACGGCAGAAGTGGATACATCAACCAAAACAACAAGATAGAGTTTAAGGCAGATCATATTATACACTGAACTGAAGTGGATACATCAACCAAAACAACAAGATAGGGGTTAAGGCAGATCATATTATACACTGAGCTGAAGTGGATACATCAATCAAAACAACCAGGGGACCGTTTCACAAAGCCGTCGCAAAGTGCGATCAATCGCAGTTGCCATGACTCCGTATCTCTTCACTATGGTATCCATTGACAACTACGCTTCATTTGCGATGCGACTGCTTTGTGAAAGGAGCCCCAGATAGGGTTTAAGGCAGATCATATTATACACTGAACTGAAGTGGATACATCAACCAAAACAACAAGATAGGGTTAAGGCAGATCATATTATACATTGAACTGAAGTGGATACATCAACCAAAACAAGATAGGGTTTAAGGCAGATCATATTATACACTGAACTGAAGTGGCTACATCAACCAAAACAACAAGATAAGGGTTAAGGCAGATGTGGATACATCAACCAAAACAACAAGATAGGGGTTACGGCAGATCATATTATACACTGAACTGAAGTGGATACATCAACCAAAACAACAAGATAGGGGTTAAGGCAGAAGTGGATACATCAACCAAAACAACAAGATAGGGGCAGATGTGGATACATCAACCAAAACAAGATGATAGAGTTTACACTTTACAGGACTCAAGATCATATAATACCTGAACAAAGCACAGGGTATAACCCCCAAAACCACAAGATAGAATTCCTGCAAGTTAAAAATTGCAACTGTGATTACCACTGGTGCCATCACTCAAAGGTATATCAAATGGCAAATGTTATTATCACTGGTGCCATCACTCAAAGGTATATCAAATGGCAAATGTTATTATCACTGGTACCATCTCACAAAGGTATATCAAATGTTATTACCACTGGTATCATCACACAAAGGTATATCAAATGACAAATGTTATTACCACTGGTACCATCACACAAAGGTACATGTGTATATCAAATGACAAATGTTATTACCACT
The DNA here is from genome assembly GCA_963971465.1 of Lepidochitona cinerea. Lineage (NCBI taxonomy): Eukaryota > Metazoa > Mollusca > Polyplacophora > Chitonida > Tonicellidae > Lepidochitona > Lepidochitona cinerea. The sequence goes on along the minus strand of OZ020552.1, from coordinate 14,267,644 downwards.
GGTACCATCACACAAAGGTAAATCAAAGGGCAAATGTTATTACCACTGGTACCATCATACAAATCAGAAATATATTTACACTTGTAAAAACATAATACAAATTGAACCAGTGATAGTATTGGCTCTTATAAGGCTGTCAGATATGAATGATCTACCTATCTTGAACACTACCTTTGCTGTTTAGTATAAGTATATCATTAATTGCCATACTTCTTTGTTTTAGACATATGCCTTTTTTAAAACAGCAACAAAAAAAACGTCACAATTTTCTCCTGTTTTAATCATGCCATGTCCATATTTCTTCTCTACAATTTTATATTGAAGTCAAGTATATCACTGTTTGTTTTTCGCTTATTTCAATACAAACGTGATATATACTTAATGGCTAATGGTATTTTTTTTCTTGTCAACATTTCAACGCTGGAAAAGCGTTCTATCCACATGTATCTTCAACCAAACAAATGGAAGTCCAAAATTGACTGGGTCTTCTTCCCAGGTAATACAGGAAACATGCAATGGTTTCAATCTGTTTCCTCAGGTAATACAGGAAACATTCAAGGGTTTCAATCTGTTTCCCTCAGGTAATACAGGAAACATTCAAGGGTTTCAATCTGTTTCCCTCAGGTAATACAGGAAACATGCAATGGTTTCAATCTGTTTCCTCAGGTAATACAGGAAACATTCAAGGGTTTCAATCTGTTTTCCTCAGGTAATACAGGAAACATTCAAGGGTTTCAATCTGTTTTCCTCAGGTAATACAGGAAACATTCAAGGGTTTCAATCTGTTTTCCTCAGGTAATACAGGAAACATGCAATGGTTTCAATCTGTTTCCTCAGGTAATACAGGAAACATTCAAGGGTTTCAATCTGTTTTCCTCAGGTAATACAGGAAACATTCAAGGGTTTCAATCTGTTTTCCTCAGGTAATACAGGAAACATTCAAGGGTTTCAATCTGTTTCCCTCAGGTAATACAGGAAACATGCAATGGTTTCAATCTGTTTCCTCAGGTAATACAGGAAACATTCAAGGGTTTCAATCTGTTTTCCTCAGGTAATACAGGAAACATTCAAGGGTTTCAATCTGTTTTCCTCAGGTAATACAGGAAACATTCAAGGGTTTCAATCTATTTTCCTGAATTACCTGTCAATGTTGTCCTTGTAATTGAATATGTTGGAGTGTCAAACATTAATCTAGTTTTTTACTGTAGGCCCTTATTATTTTTTGGGGGATCAAAGATATCAATTAAGCTCCAAAGGGCCTCTGTGGCTTAGTGGGCAGAGGGACGGAGAAAAAATGAAAATAGTTTGAGTGGATTTTTAATTAGGTTACCCTCTGTGGGAGAGTTCCCAGGTACCCATCAAAGGTCAAGGGTTTTCTCCAAACAAAAGGTCTGGCGGAAGGAGTGTGGCGTAAAACACCAATCGATCAATAAGTCTTCTGTCTTTTAAATCATGTTTCAAAGTTGAACTTGCATCAAATTTTGTCCTATATTTTGATAACTTAAATGCTTAACATTTTTAAATGCAATCCTTAAATTATAAGTATTTTTATTCAACACCTTATATATGAACTAAAAAAAATGTTCACGTACTAAATATTTATTTGTACATAGGTTTAAATATTGTAATAAACAACATTGTTTTTACTATTGTTATTTTGTTGTTTGTTCTTATTCAATACATGACTGCATCCAATTCACTGCATTGAAGGTGGGGGGGGGGGGGATGATAACCTAGCATATGATCTCATTTAGAACTTTCTGGTGTTTTGCTCTGACTTACTATCCTGTGTAGTTCCTGCAATTCCAGCTGTGGTTAAATTAGCCAAACGGTCTGCATTGGTTTGAAATTGGAAGGTGGTGTTCTCAATACCACAGGATAAGGCTATGATCCAACAACTGTTGAAGCGGAAAATGTGTTCTATGGGTTATCCTGAAAAGAAAACTGATGTGCACGGGAATTTTTTTTCTAATTGGGCTGAGTGTGGGTGTTCTGTGTTCCACGGCACAACTTCAAGGCAAGGGTCTAGGAACAACCTAGGCCCTGGAAGGCCTGAACTATGGTATATTTTTAGCCCGCCATCATTCTGATGGAGGGCTATTCAAATGGCTTTTCCTGGTCCGTCGTCCATCCGTTAACTTTTTGCTTGTTACCTTTATTCCAAGAAAACTACCAGTCCGATTTTCACCAAACTTGGCTCACATCATTTCCATATAGTCTAGTTGTGCATCGTACATTTTCATCTCATTTGCATAAACAATATGGCTGCCAGGGGGCGATGTTGTTTTTCTTTGTTACCTTTATTCCAAGAAAACCACCTGTCCAATCTTAATCAAACTTAACATACATCATCACCCTATGGTCTAGTTGTGCACCGTACATTTTCATCTCATTTGCATATTCAATATGGCCGCCAGGGGGCGATGTTGTTTTTCTTTGTTACGTTTATTGCAAGAAAACTTTCGCTTGTTACCTTTATTCCAAGAAAACTGTCAGTCCAATCTTAATCAAACTCAACATACATCATCACCATATGGTCTAGTTGTGCACCGTACATTTTCATCTCATTTGCATATTCAATATGGCTGCCAGTGGGCGATATATTTGTTTTGTTACTTTATTCCAAAAAAAATACCAGTCCGATTTTCACCAAACTTGGCTCACATTATCTCCCTATAGTCTAGTTGTGTATCGTACATTTTTATCTCATTTGCATATTCAATATGGCCGCCAGTGGGCGATGTTGTTTTTCTTTGTTACGTTTATTCCAAGAAAACTTTCGCTTTTTTCCTTTATTCCAAGAAAACAATCAGTCCAATCTTAATCAAACTCAACATACATCATCACCCTATGGTCTAGTTGTGCACCGTACATTTTCATCTTATTTGCATATTCAATATGGCTGCCAGGGGGCGATATATTTTATTTGTTACTTTATTCAAAGAAAACTACCAGTCCGATTTCCACCAAACTTGGCTCACATTATCTCCCTATAGCCCTATTGCCATCTCATTTGCATATTCAATATGGCCGCCAGGAGGGCGATATTGTTTTTTTTGTTGTTACTTTTATTCCCAGAAAACTACTGGTCTGATTTTGACCAAACTTGGCCCACATTATCTCCCTATAGCCCTATTGCCATCTCATTTGCATATTCTATATGGCCGCCAGGAGGGCGATATTGTTTTTTTTTTTTGTTACTTTTATTCCAAGAAAACTACTGGTGTGATTTTGACCAAACTTGGCCCACATTATCTCCCTATGGTCTAGTTGTGCACCCATCGTGCATTTTCATCTTATTTGCTTATTAAATATGGCCACCAGGAAGCAATGTTGTTTTTGAACCAAATTTGAAAATGAAACTTATCATTATTCCAAGAAAACTACTGACCTGATCTTAACCAAACATGACACACATCATCCCCCTAAGTTCTAGCTGTGCACCGTACATTATCATCTCATTAGCATATTGAAGATGGCTACCAGGTGGCAATGTTGTTTTCAACCAAAATTTGAAGGGGAGCTTACTTTGTAATTCGCAATTTAATTTTCCTCAACAATAGTTATCTCCCTGGAATAAGATTTTTTTCTGCAGGCCCCAATTCCTATATCCAGTTATTGCTGTAACAATCTTTAAAGTGGCATGAGCTGCCGAAATTCCCACTTTTTTCATAATTTCTGATGGTCACGACAGTAAGAGGCTTTGAAGGCCATCGAAAAACTAAATGATTGGCGTTGGAATGAGGAAAATCCATACAGTATGTGCCCTGTACGAACCAAAAACGTGTTCGAAAAGTAGCAAAATTTAAATAACCGGGACGACCATTCATTCATTCTAAGCCAAAGTTAGTTCAAAACAATACTTTATCGTACATTTTCGAGACTAGAAGCACTTAAAAGCTTCTGAATTATACCTCTTGAGAAAAATAGCCGATAATTTCAACATTCTGTGTTTACGTCAAAATATCAACATTTTGGCAGCTCATGCCCCTTTAATATGAATAGATTAACGTGGGCGTTAAGATCCCTTTAAGGGATTTCTTGTATTTTCTAGAATTTAAATCACACTGGGGGGGGGGAGGGGCGATATATCTTATGGGGGGGGGGGGGGGGACTACTTAGAGACAAATTGTACTATCCCAATAGAAATATTCACTGACCCATAAATTAGCACTTTTCATGTGAATCATTGGAGGATGCGCATGAACATATGTTACCGATGGAAAGGGTGGGCATGCAATATGTATGTCCAAGCCTATAAAGGATTTAATTGACGAGATTCATTTTTTTTTTCACCTCAATATTCGACTGAATGGGTTTGAGAATAAAATTTTTGGTATCTTCGATCCACAGTGTTGTCATTTTAAAAAAAGTCGGTCGTATTATGCCATCACCAGCGCCGTCCGTCCCGGAATCCCTTCCGCTGCATAACTTAAAGAGTTTTGATCCAATCTGTACAATTCTTTCACAACATATACCTTATGGGTATAAGGTGTGTCATGGATCATTTTTGACAGCCTCGGTTGCATAATATGGCATCTATATTGGATTATGTAATATCTCTTTCGTCTATATTTTCGTTCACTACCGCTCCATACCTTGAAGAGTTTTGATTCTTTCACAGCATACACCTCTTTTAGTCCAAACTTCCTTAGTTTTTACCTGATCTTGACAATTTTTTTCAGTGTAAATATATTAAACAGTTATAGGTAGATGGTTTGTCTGGAACCATTTAAGACATCCCTCATTTCATAACACAGCATCCATATTAGATTATGTAATATTCTCTTTTAGTCTATGTCTTGGTTGCTTGCGCTCCATAACTTGAAGAGTTTTGATCTTTACAATTCTTTCACTGCATTTACCTTATGGATACATGGTGTGTTGTCAACCATTTATGACAGATTTTATTGCATGATTGCATAATATGACATCTATATTAGATTATGTAATATTCTCTTTTAAGTGCATATCTACTTTAGTTTTGACGTGATCCTGATAATTTTTAGAGTATATCTACTTAGGGGTAGATGGTGTGTCGTAAATAATTTAGGATATCGTTGATTACATGATACGGCATGTGTGTTCATCGAATAGAGAAATGAAAATCTTCCATGCATATGAACATAGGATTTCAACTGCTGAAATTTAAACAAATAGGTTCTATAATGTAGATTAATCAGTCATAGTGGAGGGCGTATGTTGAGTTTACTAAAACTCTTGTTTTCTCTGCAGATTACCGTGAGTTATATAGGCTATATGCGATACATTGAAAATATGCATTCGGGATGCGCTTGATTGGGGGTGAGGGGAAGAGGGCACAACAAATCTGAATTTTTGATATACATGTATGCCTGAAAATGGCTTTAAATGTCTCTCAGGTTGTCCTGGAACACTAGTTTCCGTTGCCCCTGAACCCTCGCGTTGAGTGTTGAGTGGGTCCTGCCAATCAGAAAAAATAGTAGGGGCTACAGGACCCCTCGAGTTTGGCCTTCAATAACTTTGTATATATTCATTTAATTATCTGGGAATGGAGAATTTGACCAGCTGTATTATAATATTATTTGCAGGCGGTTATTGGTCAACGAGCATAACTCCACACACAAAAAAATATCCGTTCAGGCCCATTTTCAATAGGCGTCTTGTGCATGTCGCATTAACAACGGTTCCAAAGCTGTGAGTGAAAAACATTTTGAGATATTGTGTTTACAAGGTACATTGGGCAGACGGACAACGGAGGCAACGACAACATCCGTCGGCCAAATTACCGGATGGGTAAAAACAAAACCAAGAAGACCTGGTAAATTTTTCGTTCGTTTTTGCTAGTCCGTCTACTTACAAAACTTCTCTCTACAAAGTCGAAAGCCATAATTTCAAATAATAATTTCCCTTTTACTCTCTGATCCGAAACGTTCCAATTTTTCACAAGAAAAAACTTTCGGTTATTTGAAAGTATCTATTCGTTTTTTAACAAATCGTGGCAAACGTTTAGGCCTAGGCCTATTTGACAAAGTACCGTAATGGTTTCCCTCTGTTGTATGGTTTAAACAACTTTAGTTGACTTAGGATCAATCTCTAGGATAACTCTGGAGTCATAGAAGAAACCACCACATGCCTTATCTCCGATATGAATTATAACTCCATCGTGCAAGGTCTTAAGATTTTTTTAAGTAAAGTGAAACCAAAACGGGATATAGGATGTATGGCTATTGAATTTACTGCAAATTAAGTTTTCATTCCACATGTAATTTTAGACCAATCCATAAAAATCTGGAACTTTGTCTGAAAATATAGTGATAGGATCTTTATAGAAATTAAGGAAGTTTTTCTCTCCTGGATGTCCTTTGTATGGTACCCAGACATCACATTTGCCATTCGAGAAGCAGGAATTATGCCAGGCGAGAATGTAAGCAATCCGAGTAGCAGCTGGTCTAGTGGTGGAAATACCATGGCCTTTGAGAGGATTCAAGACATTGTCTAACCAGAAATCTGGTTGTGAATCGATACCGTTGTCCATGTAGCCCACTTCTGTTAAAGCTGGTATTTTATTTCTTTTTTCGCATTCTATCACCATTTCAGACATTCTATCGGCAAATCTTTGACTATAATTATGGTCCTTAACATTTGACGAATAGTCATCAACTCCCCAAATGTCCACGTAATTATCCCCGGGATATGTCTTCATATATGACGTCAGTTGATCCGAGTGGTCAGTGTTTAAGGTCGGAAAACCGGCGTTTGGGGAATAGGCATACAGGAAATTGTGAACTTCTTTGGTATTACGTAAATAATCGACGGTGTATTGCCATATCTTGATAAAGTCTTCAGGGGTATTATGAACTTTGTTCCCTTGACCCCAGAAAAACCAGTTTCCATTGTTCTCGTGAAAGGGTCTGAAGATGATAGGTATATGTTTACCTTGATGGTCTTTGAGACTAAGAGCTATCTCAGCGATGCCATCCAATCGTCGTCTCCAGATATCATGCTCTGAACCTCCGGGAAGCAACCGACGGAGCGTATGCTCTACATCGTGGTGATCGTTCTTCACCCACGCCGAACCACCGGTAATAGGATTATTCAAATGCATGGTGAAAGTTACCACCAAACCTCTATCGTATGCTTTTCTTGTGAGAACTTTCACCGGAGTAATGACATGATCTTCGAGGTTGTACAAATCCAAGCCAATAACACCCGGATAATGTCCAGTGACACCTTTAACGTCACATAATTCGTCTGGTTTGTTGTCATGGGCCATGTCAACCTAATAACAGATATAAAACACATACGTTTCAGACTAAATTGATCCACTCAAAGTAGGCTCTTTATATAATGGAAGACATTGTCGAAACACTTTGGACAAAGATTTGCTTTTATAAATTAACGAATCCGTGTAACGCAGATGTATTTAATGGCCATAACTATGAACAGTTCACATGGGCCTCGTTAGTATAAAGACTTCGGTGCATGGGAACTGTAAGTTTTGACTAAGTTTTGTTTAAACTGAAACCAGTCCAAGTGTCCGAACCTTACTTATGAAGCCATTAGACCGGGAGTTTATAAAACTAGACATGCAGAAGACGATATATATATCACTCTAACTGGTCATTCTCGTCCCACCCGAAACTGTTTCAGAAACAAAATGTCTTTTGTCTGAGCCAGTCGAGCCAGTATTGTGCAATTATATGATATAAGAAGTCTATGAATGTGCACAGACTTCTGATGTTATATTGGGCCTATATATTTAAACGATATGAAAACGTACTGTATATTCCCAGGCTGTTGTGTGGTATTGTGCATTTGGAAAGGTCTTGTAAGGCGTGTGGCCTCCCGATGCACCTTGCAAAGTGGCCTTTTGCATACCAAATAAAACACGTTGAGGATCTCTTGCTAGTGTTCGGAGTTTATAAAACAAGCTTGCCGTCTCTTCGGTTGCTTTAGAATCTATAGGACCCCCTTGTATCAGATCTGGTACAATAACCAGAACAGCCAAACAAAAACTGCAAGTAAAACAAGAAAGACATTTTAGAATTGTTGAAACTTCCAGCAAGTTTCCCATGATCCCAGCATTCAACTAAAGCCTACTATTGATCACAAAACGCATCAGCTGCTACATAGGCCTACTAGGTCATACCATCCTCCCCACACTTTCAAGGGAGTCATTAAACCTCAGGTTTTTAGATTTTGTTCTTTTTTTTGTAGATTTTTAAAATCAGGCCTGTTATGTTCTTTTTACGGCTGTTCTCCCCATGGCTATGCTGTTAGGTTGCTCTGAAGAATCAAAGCTGACACATTAAGACAAATTACCCCCCCCCCCCCCCCCATTTCAGCTCCTGGCCTGCATACTTGCTTCTTCCTTACGGGTGTATCATTACCGACGAACTCTTCTCTCTCGGTACATCAATGCAGTGCCTTAAAAAGCGATGCACACACGTGTGCCAGATCGCGGTACTTTTTTTCGGATAACAAATATCAAATGGCAGAGGACCTTAATTGCGACTCCTTTAACATCGTGTATGTTGTCACGTGCAAATACGTGCAAGCAATACGTAAGAGAAATTCTCTACGACAAAGTGACCATTTATCTGACATTATACTTGGACATGCTGCGTGCGTTGCATCTTAGGGCATTCGGCCGAGGATCATTTTTGCTGAAGATACCAAACAAAAATGTTTGGAAAGGGAAAGTTTTTTAATTGAAACGTTACAAATTGTTTACTGTTTGAGTTTGAACTTGGACCCGGAAAGGTGCCGTACTGTTTGTGTGTCTGTACAATAAGGCCAGTATGAATATGGCCCAGGTTATAGAAGAACAATACAAAGTGCTTAAACGGATCGACCTCAGTGCAAACGGCCAGCCATTGCTTATAAAAAGAACAAGAGTTAGGTTTATTAGTCAGCACTAAACTTCCTTGTCTGTTTTTTTACCTAGGCTTCAAATGACATATTTTACCTTTCTTTTTCCATTATGATATTTTGTTCAATTTCAGTTTACCTGACTTCTTGTCCAAGCTGAAGATCCGTAAAAATGACTAAAGCCAAACCCCTGTCTGTCTTAACCCAATGAAATATCATGGGTTTTGATTTATTGCGACCACCTATGGCTGCACGGTTATAAAGGCCTAAATGACATGCCCTCTTTTAACACAACTAGAAACTTAGCAAAGAAGATTTTCCTTGTGCCTGAGTGTAAATATGCAAATCTATTCATATATTTCAGTTTGATAACGCATTATATCTGACATTCGTCATCTTGAAAACTCTGGGGAAAATACTTCTCAACTTAAAATCAGAACTGATGAAATTTTGTCCTACTTGACTTCTGTCGGACGTGGACGTTAAAATAATCATAGACCTATCTCTATTTTTATGGTAGTGAATTTTACAAATTTAGCCAATAAAAATTGGAATTCTCAACTATGATTGCTTAATCTCTTTCTTAAGTGGCCGGCGACAAGGACTGATTGGAACTTATACAGTGAACTGTCCACTGCTTACAGGAACGTAGATATACTTGAATCGATTCGCATCAAAATAACTTTCCACCTAGTTCAGGCATCATACAGGATATGGTAAATGTATAAACTTCTACTCTGGTGCTCCTACATGGTGTCAATGTATATTTACTTCTACTCTGGTGCTCCTACATGGTGTCAATGTATATATACTTCTACTCTGGTGCCCCTGCGTGGTGTCAATGTATATATACTTCTACTCTGGTGCCCCTGCATGGTGTCAATGTATATATACTTCTACTCTGGTGCTCCTACATGGTGTCAATGTATAAATACTTCTACTATGGTGCTCCTACATGGTGTCATGTATATATACTTCTACTCTGGTGCCCCTGCATGGTGTCAATGTATATATACTTCTACTCTGGTGCCCCTACATGGTGTCAATGTATATATACTTCTACTCTGGTGCCCCTGCATGGTGTCAATGTATATATACCTCTACTCTGGTACTCCTACATGGTGTTAATGTATAAATACTTCTACTCTGGTACTCCTACATGGTGTCAATGTATAAATACTTCTACTCTGGTGCTCCTACATGGTACCAATGTATATATACTTCTACTCTGGTGCTCCTACATGGTGTCAATGTATATATACTTCTACTCTGGTACTCCTGCATGGTGTCAATGTATATATACTTCTACTCTGGTGCTCCTACATGGTGTCATGTATATATACTTCTACTCTGGTGCCCCTGCATGGTGTCAATGTATATATACTTCTACTCTGGTGCCCCTACATGGTGTCAATGTATATATACTTCTACTCTGGTGCTCCTGTATGGTGTCAATGTATATATACTTCTACTCTGGTGTTCCTACATGGTGTCAATGTATATATACTTCTACTCTGGTGCCCCTGCATGGTGTCAATGTATATATACTTCTACTCTGGTGCCCCTGCGTGGTGTCAATGTATATATACTTCTACTCTGGTGCCCCTACATGGTGTCAATGTATATATACTTCTACTCTGGTGCCCCTGCATGGTGTCAATGTATATATACTTCTACTCTGGTGCTCCTACATGGTGTCAATGTATAAATACTTCTACTCTGGTGCTCCTACATGGTGTCATGTATATATACTTCTACTCTGGCGCTCCTGCATGGTACCAATGTATATATACTTCTACTGTGGTGCTCCTACATGGTGTCAATGTATACATACTTCTACTCTGGTGCTCCTGCATGGTGTCAATGTAGATATACTTCTACTCTGGTGCTCCTACATGGTGTCAATGTATATATACTTCTACTCTGGTGCTCCTACATGGTGTCAATGTATATATACTTCTACTCCAGTGCTCCTACATGGTGTCAATGTATATAAACTTCTACTCTGGTGCTCCTACATGCTACCAATCTATATATACTTCTACTCTGGTGCCCCTGCATGGTGTCAATGTATATATACTTCTACTCTGGTGCTCCTGCATGGTGTCAATGTAGATATACTTCTACTCTGGTGCTCCTACATGGTGTCAATGTATATATACTTCTACTCTGGTGCTCCTACATGGTGTTAATGTATATATACTTCTACTCTGGTGCTCCTACATGGTGTCAATGTATATATACTTCTACTCTGGTGCTCCTACATGGTGTCAATGTATATATACTTCTACTCTGGTGCTCCTACATGGTGTTAATGTATATAAACTTCTACTCTGGTGCTCCTACATGGTGTCAATGTATATATACTTCTACTCCAGTGCTCCTACATGGTGTCAATGTATATATACTTCTACTCTGGTGCCCCTGCATGGTGTCAATGTATATATACTTCTACTCTGGTGCTCCTACATGGTGTCAATGTATATATACTTCTACTCTGGTGCTCCTACATGGTGTCCATGTATATATACTTCTACTCTGGTGCTCCTACATGGTGTCCATGTATATATACTTCTACTCTGGTGCCCCTGCATGGTGTCAATGTATATATACTTCTACTCTGGTGCCCCTGCGTGGTGTCAATGTATATATACTTCTACTCTGGTGCCCCTACATGGTGTCAATGTATATATACTTCTACTCTGGTGCCCCTGCATGGTGTCAATGTATATATACTTCTACTCTGGTGCCCCTGCATGGTGTCAATGTATATATACTTCTACTCTGGTGCTCCTACATGGTGTCAATGTATAAATACTTCTACTCTGGTGCTCCTACATGGTGTCATGTATATATACTTCTACTCTGGTGCCCCTGCATGGTGTCAATGTATATATACTTCTACTCTGGTGCCCCTGCATGGTGTCAATGTATATATACTTCTACTCTGGTGCTCCTACATGGTGTCAATGTATAAATACTTCTACTATGGTGCTCCTACATGGTGTCATGTATATATACTTCTACTCTGGTGCCCCTGCATGGTGTCAATGTATATATACTTCTACTCTGGTGCCCCTACATGGTGTCAATGTATATATACTTCTACTCTGGTGCCCCTGCATGGTGTCAATGTATATATACCTCTACTCTGGTACTCCTACATGGTGTTAATGTATAAATACTTCTACTCTGGTACTCCTACATGGTGTCAATGTATAAATACTTCTACTCTGGTGCTCCTACATGGTACCAATGTATATATACTTCTACTCTGGTGCTCCTACATGGTGTCAATGTATATATACTTCTACTCTGGTGCTCCTGCATGGTGTCAATGTATATATACTTCTACTCTGGTGCTCCTACATGGTGTCATGTATATATACTTCTACTCTGGTGCCCCTGCATGGTGTCAATGTATATATACTTCTACTCTGGTGCCCCTACATGGTGTCAATGTATATATACTTCTACTCTGGTGCTCCTGTATGGTGTCAATGTATATATACTTCTACTCTGGTGTTCCTACATGGTGTCAATGTATATATACTTCTACTCTGGTGCCCCTGCATGGTGTCAATGTATATATACTTCTACTCTGGTGCCCCTGCGTGGTGTCAATGTATATATACTTCTACTCTGGTGCCCCTACATGGTGTCAATGTATATATACTTCTACTCTGGTGCCCCTGCATGGTGTCAATGTATATATACTTCTACTCTGGTGCTCCTACATGGTGTCAATGTATAAATACTTCTACTCTGGTGCTCCTACATGGTGTCATGTATATATACTTCTACTCTGGCGCTCCTGCATGGTACCAATGTATATATACTTCTACTGTGGTGCTCCTACATGGTGTCAATGTATACATACTTCTACTCTGGTGCTCCTGCATGGTGTCAATGTAGATATACTTCTACTCTGGTGCTCCTACATGGTGTCAATGTATATATACTTCTACTCTGGTGCTCCTACATGGTGTCAATGTATATATACTTCTACTCCAGTGCTCCTACATGGTGTCAATGTATATAAACTTCTACTCTGGTGCTCCTACATGGTACCAATGTATATATACTTCTACTCTGGTGCCCCTGCATGGTGTCAATGTATATATACTTCTACTCTGGTGCTCCTGCATGGTGTCAATGTAGATATACTTCTACTCTGGTGCTCCTACATGGTGTCAATGTATATATACTTCTACTCTGGTGCTCCTACATGGTGTTAATGTATATATACTTCTACTCTGGTGCTCCTACATGGTGTCAATGTATATATACTTCTACTCTGGTGCTCCTACATGGTGTCAATGTATATATACTTCTACTCTGGTGCTCCTACATGGTGTTAATGTATATAAACTTCTACTCTGGTGCTCCTACATGGTGTCAATGTATATATACTTCTACTCCAGTGCTCCTACATGGTGTCAATGTATATATACTTCTACTCTGGTGCCCCTGCATGGTGTCAATGTATATATACTTCTACTCTGGTGCTCCTACATGGTGTCAATGTATATATACTTCTACTCTGGTGCTCCTACATGGTGTCCATGTATATATACTTCTACTCTGGTGCTCCTACATGGTGTCCATGTATATATACTTCTACTCTGGTGCCCCTGCATGGTGTCAATGTATATATACTTCTACTCTGGTGCCCCTGCGTGGTGTCAATGTATATATACTTCTACTCTGGTGCCCCTACATGGTGTCAATGTATATATACTTCTACTCTGGTGCCCCTGCATGGTGTCAATGTATATATACTTCTACTCTGGTGCCCCTGCATGGTGTCAATGTATATATACTTCTACTCTGGTGCTCCTACATGGTGTCAATGTATAAATACTTCTACTCTGGTGCTCCTACATGGTGTCATGTATATATACTTCTACTCTGGTGCCCCTGCATGGTGTCAATGTATATATACTTCTACTCTGGTGCCCCTACATGGTGTCAATGTATATATACTTCTACTCTGGTGCCCCTGCATGGTGTCAATGTATATATACCTCTACTCTGGTACTCCTACATGGTGTCAATGTATAAATACTTCTACTCTGGTGCTCCTACATGGTGTCAATGTATATATACTTCTACTCTGGTGCTCCTACATGGTGTCAATGTATATATACTTCTACTCTGGTGCTCCTACATGGTACCAATGTATATATACTTCTACTCTGGTGCTCCTACATGGTGTCAATGTATATATACTTCTACTCTGGTGCTCCTGCATGGTGTCAATGTATATATACTTCTACTCTGGTGCTCCTACATGGTGTCATGTATATATACTTCTACTCTGGTGCCCCTGCATGGTGTCAATGTATATATACTTCTACTCTGGTGCCCCTACATGGTGTCAATGTATATATACTTCTACTCTGGTGCTCCTGTATGGTGTCAATGTATATATACTTCTACTCTGGTGTTCCTACATGGTGTCAATGTATATATACTTCTACTCTGGTGCCCCTGCATGGTGTCAATGTATATATACTTCTACTCTGGTGCCCCTGCGTGGTGTCAATGTATATATACTTCTACTCTGGTGCCCCTACATGGTGTCAATGTATATATACTTCTACTCTGGTGCCCCTGCATGGTGTCAATGTATATATACTTCTACTCTGGTGCTCCTACATGGTGTCAATGTATAAATACTTCTACTCTGGTGCTCCTACATGGTGTCATGTATATATACTTCTACTCTGGCGCTCCTGCATGGTACCAATGTATATATACTTCTACTGTGGTGCTCCTACATGGTGTCAATGTATACATACTTCTACTCTGGTGCTCCTGCATGGTGTCAATGTAGATATACTTCTACTCTGGTGCTCCTACATGGTGTCAATGTATATATACTTCTACTCTGGTGCTCCTACATGGTGTTAATGTATATACACTTCTACTCTGGTGCTCCTACATGGTGTCAATGTATATATACTTCTACTCCAGTGCTCCTACATGGTGTCAATGTATATAAACTTCTACTCTGGTGCTCCTACATGGTACCAATGTATATATACTTCTACTCTGGTGCCCCTGCATGGTGTCAATGTATATATACTTCTACTCTGGTGCTCCTGCATGGTGTCAATGTATATATACTTCTACTCTGGTGCTCCTACATGGTGTCAATGTATATATACTTCTACTCTGGTGCTCCTACATGGTGTTAATGTATATATACTTCTACTCTGGTGTTCCTACATGGTGTCAATGTATATATACTTCTACTCTGGTGCTCCTACATGGTGTCAATGTATATATACTTCTACTCTGGTGCTCCTACATGGTGTTAATGTATATAAACTTCTACTCTGGTGCTCCTACATGGTGTCAATGTATATATACTTCTACTCCAGTGCTCCTACATGGTGTCAATGTATATATACTTCTACTCTGGTGCCCCTGCATGGTGTCAATGTATATATACTTCTACTCTGGTGCTCCTACATGGTGTCAATGTATATATACTTCTACTCTGGTGCTCCTACATGGTGTCCATGTATATATACTTCTACTCTGGTGCTCCTACATGGTGTCCATGTATATATACTTCTACTCTGGTGCCCCTGCATGGTGTCAATGTATATATACTTCTACTCTGGTGCCCCTGCGTGGTGTCAATGTATATATACTTCTACTCTGGTGCCCCTACATGGTGTCAATGTATATATACTTCTACTCTGGTGCCCCTGCATGGTGTCAATGTATATATACTTCTACTCTGGTGCTCCTACATGGTGTCAATGTATAAATACTTCTACTCGGGTGCTCCTACATGGTGTCATGTATATATACTTCTACTCTGGCGCTCCTGCATGGTACCAATGTATATATACTTCTACTGTGGTGCTCCTACATGGTGTCAATGTATACATACTTCTACTCTGGTGCTCCTGCATGGTGTCAATGTAGATATACTTCTACTCTGGTGCTCCTACATGGTGTCAATGTATATATACTTCTACTCTGGTGCTCCTACATGGTGTTAATGTATATAAACTTCTACTCTGGTGCTCCTACATGGTGTCAATGTATATATACTTCTACTCCAGTGCTCCTGTATGGTGTCAATGTATAAATACTTCTACTCTGGTGCTCCTACATGGTGTCAATGTATATAAACTTCTACTCTGGTGCTCCTACATGGTACCAATGTATATATACTTCTACTCTGGTGCCCCTGCATGGTGTCAATGTATATATACTTCTACTCTGGTGCTCCTGCATGGTGTCAATGTAGATATACTTCTACTCTGGTGCTCCTACATGGTGTCAATGTATATATACTTCTACTCTGGTGCTCCTACATGGTGTTAATGTATATATACTTCTACTCTGGTGCTCCTACATGGTGTCAATGTATATATACTTCTACTCTGGTGCTCCTACATGGTGTCAATGTATATATACTTCTACTCTGGTGCTCCTACATGGTGTTAATGTATATAAACTTCTACTCTGGTGCTCCTACATGGTGTCAATGTATATATACTTCTACTCCAGTGCTCCTACATGGTGTCAATGTATATATACTTCTACTCTGGTGCCCCTGCATGGTGTCAATGTATATATACTTCTACTCTGGTGCTCCTACATGGTGTCAATGTATATATACTTCTACTCTGGTGCTCCTACATGGTGTCCATGTATATATACTTCTACTCTGGTGCTCCTACATGGTGTCCATGTATATATACTTCTACTCTGGTGCTCCTGCATGGTGTCAATGTATGTATACTTCTACTCTGGTGCCCCTGCATGGTGTCAATGTATATATACTTCTACTCTGGTGCTCCTACATGGTGTCAATGTATATATACTTCTACTCTGGTGCTCCTACATGGTGTCATGTATATATACTTCTACTCTGGTGCTCCTACATGGTGTCATGTATATATACTTCTACTCTGGTGCACCTGTATGGTGTCAATGTATATATACTTCTACTCTGGTGCTCCTGTATGGTGTCAATATATAACGTAAAAGTTTGCAGTAAAATGATCAATGTTAAATACCTTAACATGATGGCCATATGGTATATACTCTCGGGTTTGTTGTTCGTTTGATAGACCTTTTATATTCTTCTCAGATAAGATTCTCAGTGATTATTTTTATATACAACATATTAGGCGCAGCTGACAAGTTCCTTCTCTATTTTCCGAGTTTTGGCCTTGGCCTTTTTTGATAACAGAATAAACTTTTCGTATTTTAACAAAAATAATAGCATAGAAGGAATGTTTCTCTTGGATTATTTGCAGTAGGCCCCTACTTTCATTTCATTGTGTGTGTTTTTTTTACAAAAATGCTTTTCACAGATGTGTAAGCCTGCTAATTGACTATTTATTCAAGACATCTCTCAAGATTTTATTTTTCCTTGCAATTATCTGTTGTCATATACTTAGCGCCATTAAAAACGCACGGTTGAATTTTATGTTTCTACCACAGTAAGGCTATTGGCCATTTACGTTTTGTTGTTTATTGTTAGTTCGAGTTGAGTTGTAATAACTGGATAACCTGTGGTGTTCCCGACGCGCCTGTCGTGAACATTACGCAACATTTCCTAATAACGTCCATTGAGTGTTTCACCGTCACTGAGAACAGCTTTCAGGGCTCATTTGTCGTGGGTTCAACACTTTACACGAAGCTCAGCATAAAGACGAAAAAAAAAAATCAGAAAACGTTACCATGCCCCGACTTACGACACAACAAAGGGAACGTGCCATTGGCATGTTACAGGCGGGTCTCAGTTGTGCCCCCGTAGGACGTCACACGCAGTGTCTTCCCTCCACAATTAGTCGCCTCAGAATCAGGGAACATGAAACTGCATGGCGATGTTGCCGACCGACCACGCCCTGGTCAGCCAAGAGTCACTCCAGTTTGGTTTGTTGCACAAACGTGACCGATTTCGCACCGCGACACAGACTGCGCGTGAGACAGGGGGAATTGGAAGGCCCAGGGTAAGCCTCAGCACCATCCGACGCCGTCTCCAACAGATACAGATGCATGCACGCATCCCCTACCGAGGGCCCATATTGACACCCGCCGCACGCCAAAACCGTTTACGATGGGCTAGAAATCATCAGAGATGGCGTATCAATGATTGGAACTCTGTCTTTTTCTCTGACGAGTCTCGTATCTGCCTTGATCGTCCTGACCGACGTCAACGTGTGTGGCGCAGACGTGGTGAACGTTTCGCAAATGCATGTGTGAGGGAAGGAAATCGCTGGGGTGGATGTAGTGTTATGGTGTGGGGATGCATCACTTCTCGCAGACGAACTCCCCTTGTCATTGTTGATGGCAACCTGGATGCCCAGGGTTACGTGGATAACATCCTTCGACCTGTGGTGCTTCCATTCCTCCAAGCCAATGCTGGCGTCACGACGTTTCAGTGGGACCGGATCCCACAGCACAGGAGATAGCCACACTCATCAGGTCCTTGCGTCGCAGATGTACTGCTTGCGTTGATGCCCGAGGTGGACATACCCATTATTGAATGATGACACCTTCAATTTCTGTATCAACGATTTTTTTGCAAGGAATAAAAGTCACCAGGGTTTCACATATGGTCAATTCTTTGTCTCATTGTGACCAATGCCTTGTTCTTCAATTTAAGAGTACTTACAATATTTTACACTTTACATTTCTCAAAATATTTTACATTCTTTGGGTCGTGCGTTTTTAATGGCGCTAAGTATATTTATAAGCATATATTTATTTAAACTGTTTTCTTCTCCACTCATTATCTTTTATTGATTATATTTTGTTTCTTTCGGTTGCTATTTATATACTTCCAACAAATATATTTATCACAGATATATATATTTTCTAAAACTATTTCTTTTTAACACAATTAGAAACTTGTCTCCATGGTTATTTTAGACAAGAAGATTTTCCCTGTGCCCGTGTGTTTTAGTGTTCATAAATATATATTATAGGCCTATGTTTTCAAGAAGCAAGTTTATCACATGTAGATATATATATTTTCTTAATGTTCATTTTTTCTCCACTCATTGTTTATCTAAGGATATTTCTTGTATAGATTATATATTTTGCTTCATCCAGTAGCTATAAAAATGTTTTCATCAAATATGTGCAATGGCAAAAAAACGTTTATGTGTTCGCATTTCTGCTGAAAGAACTACCCAGTTGGGGTTTAAAAGAAAAATAAAAACGCGTTTTCGTTTCATCCTTCGCGTTTGTTTGAAGCCTTAAAATGATAGCTAAATTATTAACTAATTAAGTCCAAAAATCATATAAGCTGTCAGAATTTGAACTTTTATATGAATAGGCTACCGAATTTTAAAAGAATGAGAGAGTTTGAAGAACTAAACGATGACTTAAGCAAACATTAATTCACACAGATAAATACATTATTAATTGACCACCTTCTTTTTCTAATTTACTGTTTGTTTATCTAAATATTATATAGAGCTAGACCTGAAGGAATATATATAGGGCCTAACATCGATGGCAAGGGGGAATTCGAATGTTTCTTTATACTTCTACTTAATATCAATAACGAAATTGCTCGGCGAATCTACTGATTTGGGATTTAATAGGCCTAATAGTGAAATATAGTGTCCGAAACGTAAACATCTTAATTAATTTTACGTTTGACAATGGATACGAAATGGTAAGGACACTAGACGACTTTGGTACGAAATGGTTGGGTACGATAAGATAGATAAGATAAGATAATATAAGATAAATTGTATTTAGAGCCGGGTTTAGGCAAACAAATTACGGTAATCGGGGGCCTATAAGCTATGTTGAGCTTTTCCTACCGACTATTATACAGATAAAACAAATACAAAAAACAAAGGTATGGCAATAAGAATTAAAAACGTTTTTCATAACAATTATGGGTAATTATATTCCTTTTTTTTGGGGGGGGGGGGGGGGGGGCAAGGAGTATAGATCTATACTCCTTGGGGGGGGGGGGGGGGGGGGGACTACTATAAAACGTAAAAGAGGGCTGACTCCCGTCGGAAGGCCTATAGTCCTATAGCCTATGAAAATAAGTCATTTTGGAGTCAGAAACCCGGTCAATCTAGATCTCCGCTATAGCGGCTCAAGCCAACAGTTCTTAGTCTTCAGATAATCATGACAAACACTATCCTATTAAATATATATAATATATACCGGGTATATAACGAATCATTCATGAGTAGGTACCCTAAACGCTTCTAGGCTAAAAACACACACATAAAAAATGCACAGCGCGTGGTTGCTATGGGAATCACGTGACTATGTAAACAACATGGAGAACCATTTATCCTAAGGTACATCTTTAGTTATTTTTACGTTACTCGTTTTCATTATATAATTGTTTGTATCAATTGTGTCCATGCTTAGGTAAAGGCGCAGTTTCAGTTAACTTGTCGATGATGCTTAAAATAAAAATAAACTTGTTTTTTAAAATAAAATCGAATGACCAGTCTTCTGTATTGTATTGATAGCAACAACAACAACACGTGCGTAGTCATATGAAGCATAGACTCAGTGTTGTGGAAGGATGGAGGGGGGGGGGGGGGGGGGGGTTGTCAAGATATATGCAAAATATAGATAATACTTTCTATACCTTGTTTCTATGCCTTGTTTGCTGAACTAGCGGAACATTAATTACATTAAAGCCGTTCTAACTACTATTTATAAACTAGCTGTTTGGCAGAATTTTAAAAAGATCATAACTCGCAATTTATTAACATTATTTACCTAAAAGTAAAACTATGTCAGGAAATTCTTTGATAATCCATTTAATTTTTTAGAGTTTAACCATCATCGGTGGCCTTACACATCAACAACAAATTTCGCTTAGTTCAAATTCCCTCTGCATTAAAACCGAGTTTCTTTGACTGCCGTTACCAATGTAGTGACAAGCATGATTTGAAACTTGCAAGTAGATGGCGATGTCATTACACAATCTGCATTTCTAGCTAGCTATGTCACACCTCTATCATCCAAAAACTTGATGTAGCCTAAGTTTGCCGTATACAGAGGCTACTGCGCAAGCGTCAATCCTTGAGCCGTAAGGATATATTATCTATATTTCAGCATTTGGAATACCCCCCCCCCCCCTCCACCAGCCTTCTCCCCATGAATTGATTTGTAGGAGACCTTTTTGTGAGTCTAAAATAAAACTTTATTATTATTTTCTCTATTTTCATCTGTTTCAGGAAATGTCATGGATAATTCGTAGCCTTATTTCTTTTGCAAAGAAAATAAGATTAAACCATGGAAGCTATTAGCTGCAAATTGTTAAGTGAAATCGGAAATCTGGCCAAATTAGGCTCAGAGATGGTGAAAAACAAAAGGTTACATAAAGCCTTAAGAATATTTGACCAAGCATATACATTATCAAAAAGAGCCAATCATGAAAAGACTGAGCTTACCTGTGCCTTTAATTTGGGAGCTGTGTATATTGCATTAGGAGTTGCTGAGAAAGGGCTTGAGTTACTGAGATCTGTGGAAGAGCTTGGATCCAACAATGAGTCTTCAAATGGGGACCTCTATTTTAATTTTGGATTGGCTTATGAAAGGTTGTCTAATTTTGAGGAGGCTGTTAGGTATTATGATTTGTGTGTAAAATGCTTCCAACAAGAGAATGATAATGCTATGTATGCAGATGCCTGTGTGAAATTGGGCTATTGTTATTCTCAAATGAAGAATCATAGACAAGCTGTGTACTATTATGGATTGGCTGCTTCAGGCTATGAAACTACAGGAAATTTACAGAAGGAGGTGTTTTGTAAATGTGAACAAGCTACCAGTCTGTTTGCAGACTCCCAGCATGATAAAGCATTACAGTTAGCCGAGGAGTGTTTAGAAAAGTGTTCACAAATAACATGTGATAGTTTTTTAGGTAAGTCTTCTATATGAGTTACTTTACACTACATGTATTTGGTTGGTTTGTTTTTTTCAATTGTTTCTTGAGCTGTCAGTTTAATAGAAAATTAAGTTATCTGAGTATGGTTATCGTTAGCCCTGGAACCCATGTCGCTGTCAAATATTTAAAAAAAAAAATTATACTGAAGATGTCTTCCAGCATATTATATATCTCCCCAAAGCTTAAAGTTTTTGAGCTAGGTTATCGGAACTTTATATGAACTAAAATTATTTAATAAATGTTTTAACTCAACAGTTTTCTTGGAGGTTTCCTCTTTTTATGATGACAATACGGTTTCATGTGGTCAATTAGGCAATTCAATGCTGTTGTTCTTTTTATTTCAGAATTCATGTACAATGATTTGGGTTTGATTTTCACTCAGTGTAAACAGTATGGTAAAGCGGAGATGTGTTTTGAACATGGCTTACCAGCAGTCCGGAGACCTAATGGGGATCAGAAACAAGAAGCTGTACTATTGCAGAATTTAGGTGCCATATACAATTGTCAGGGGGACTATCAGAGAGCAATCAGCATACACGAAGAAGCTCTCGCTAAATATGGTAAATAATCACATTATTTATTATTATTACAGGGAGTTTAATACCAAACATAATCACATTATTTATTATTATAGGAAGTTTTATACCAAACAACTTGATCTGGGTTTACTTATGCTGTAAATGTACTTTATTTGATGTTATGCTTCATACTTTTAAAACACAAATTGGTGTTTGTAGTCATATGATGTAGTATGATTACTGTATCATATTTTGGGCGATAACGAGTCCTATTGGCTTCACACTCTACAGGCTAGATACAGTCTGTTCTTATCAGCTGGCAGCTGCAGTGTGTATTACAAGTTTACAACATTGAAGTTTTCTTGACATTGTTTTCAGCTCTATTGAGGAATCGTTTATGCCAGGGCCAGTGTTTCTCCAATCTAGCCTACGCATACTGTCAAATAGGTCTTCTGGATAAAGCTTTCTTGTCCTTCCATCATGCCCTACAAGCAGCTAAGGATACAGGTATTTATAAGCATTGTTAGCAAACATTTTGTTGAACAACTTATATATAAGTGTTTCCTAATTCATCGTCATTATATTGACAAAACACACATACAATTTTGAAGACAAGAACATGTGTTTCCTAATCCACCACCATTATCTTGACAATAAAACACAAATAATTTTGACGACAAAAACTCATGTTTACTAATTCACTGTCATTTTTTTGACAAAAAAACACACACAATTTTGAAAGACTACTCATGTGGCGTGGGTTTGTTTCGAATGTTGGTTTTCTACAAAATCCTTGCTTTAAAAAACTTACAAGCATTTTCAATAATTTGTTTTATTTGTGTGGTAGATTGACCATGTCAACAACAAAAAAGGGAATGGTTGCTATAGTTTTGAACTAGGTGATGGTGATATTTAATTGGCTTTATTTGCAGGTGATTTGCATTCCCAGTGGCAAGTATTAGAAGGCCTGGCATGTTTATCATCCAACCAGGGAAAGATAGAGGAATCCATCAGTCTCTTCAAACAATGTCTCAGTGTTCTCAGTCAAGCTGGAGAAAAAACTTCTAAAGCTCAGGACAGGATTGTGGCCAAACTCTCCAAGGTTCTGGAGTTTCAAATAAAGGGCACTCTATTAGGCGAGAGAACTCTAACACAAACCTTACAGCCAGATCAAATGGTATGTGATCTATTGATCTTCAGAAATAAATAGGTTTTGATTTGTCGTTAGTGATTGATTGATATTTTGGTGTTTAACATGGCACTCAAGATCAAGAAAGTTTTATCTTTTGTCTGTTTTTATTGGGAGAGGGAAGCAAGGTCTTTACCTGAGAGGAACTCTTTGTAGGCAACTGGCAACTCTCATACCTTGGTCTAGTTTGTGAAAACAGTATAAACATTTGCATATTTTTTGATGGGCGTTCAATAGTACAGTCAAACCTGGTTTAAGCGACCAACTAAGGGAAACGTAAAAAGTGGCCTCTTAAGACAGGTGGTCTCTTAATCCAGGTTTTATGCAACCGACATCTCGATAACCTGTCATCTTTTCTCATGAAAAATGAGGGCTTTGCCAGTCTTACGGGATTGCATTCTGACTTATTTCACTGATTTTTGTACATCTCTACGATTTGTATAGAATTAAAAAGAAACCCAACCGCGATATATCTATTGATAATTTTATTCGAGATTGTTTTTTTGTCAATTCTGTTTAGTATAATTGAATATTACAGGTATAATACAAACGGCCATAGTGTCCGGCTTTAATTGTAGGCTTTAGTTATTACGGCAATCGTGGATTGCCTGCTACAGTGGGATTAGGCATGCGCGGTTTGTTTTTTTAAGACCACGTGGAGCGTTTTAGCGATTATAGAACCAAATTTTGGTCGTTTAATACAGGGTTTGTGTATACTTTATCAGCTTCACAGCTGGTCGCGGTCGCGTTAGACAGGTGGTCGCTCTATACAGTGTCTTAAGTACGGGATTTCGTTCGGGGGTGTCGTGGGGTGGCCGCTTAAGACAGTGGGTCGCTGTTTACAGGTGGTCGCTTGTCCAGGTTTGACTGTAGTTCAATAATAACTAAGAATTTGAAAGCATCGTGAAAATCCAGGAATTCTGTGGTAATATTTTCTCATGTTACTAGCACAAGGTAAAGAGACCGACAAAAAGTTTTTCTTACTACAAAGGAAAATTGGATTTCAAATTACAGCTCAAAACATGTGTAGGACTTTCTCCATTTTTTCTATATATGTGTAAATAGTGCTTCAAAAATAAATACAATTTCAGAAAAAAAATGCTCTGAATGTTTATATGATGTTTATGTATGTGTTTATTTGAATGTAGCTGACAGCTTCAGTACGAGATAAACAAGTGAATGGACTTGCTAACATCAATATGATACCGGTCACCAGAAGTAATAGAGAGAACAAAGTCACTTTCAGGTAAATATCTGTGGGACTTTGTACTGTAAATTTCGATACAACT
This sequence comes from Lepidochitona cinerea, assembly GCA_963971465.1. Taxonomy (NCBI): domain Eukaryota; kingdom Metazoa; phylum Mollusca; class Polyplacophora; order Chitonida; family Tonicellidae; genus Lepidochitona; species Lepidochitona cinerea. Next base: position 14,242,876 of record OZ020552.1, on the reverse strand, counting down.
CAAACCATGCAATTATCTCCCTTGGTTTTTTAATTGATGTTCAAAAAACAATGATCGTCAAGAAATAACAGAAAATATTTGGTTTCTTTTGGACGTACATGTAAAGTGTGGTTTCCTCTCCCACTTAACCTCAGAACGTAGTCGCCATATAAGTGAAATAATCTTGTGTGAGGTGTAAACCCTTCAACATCAAACAAATAATATTAAATAATCCAAACCCCTCTGTGTGTAAGTTCATTAATAATGCTGCATTTGTATAAATTTCAGTCAGCGAGAGGAGGATAACAGAAAAGCAGTTCCAGCTGACATTGATAGAGATGTTCAAGAATACGCTGAACAACTCAGGTTAGATTTCACAGTTACATCTGTTTGAACTGTTCTAAATATTATACAACCAAACATCAAAACCAATTTGTTTTATTTGCACCTGGTGTTGAATAATCCATATATTAATCTTCAACAATTGTCCAGGTTCACACTTAATAAACCTAAGCTGGATTTCACAGGATTCTTGCATTGTTTTGTTCAATAACCCTGCATCAACCAGGGTTCCATCCAATGCTCCTGCATCAACCAGGATTCCACTCAATAATCCTGCATCAACCAGCATTCCACCCAATAACCCTGCATCAAACAGCATTCCACTCAATAACCCTGCATCAACCAGGATTCCACCCAATAATCCTGCATCAACCAGGATTCCACTCAATAATCCTGCATCAACCAGGATTCCACCCAATAATCCTGCATCAACCAGGATTCCACCCAATAACCCTGCATCAACCAGGATTCACTCAATGACCCTGCATCAACCAGGATTCCACCCAATAATCCTGCATCAACCAGGATTTCACCTAATAATCCTGCATCAACCATGATTCCACTCAATAACCCTGCATCAACCAGGATTCCACCCAATAACCCTGCATCAACCAGGATTCACTCAATAACCCAGCATCAACCAGGATTCCACCCAATAATCCTGCATCAACCAGGATTCCATCCAATGCTCCTGCATCAACCAGGATTCACTCAATAACCCTGCATCAACCAGGATTCCACCCAATAACCCTGCATCAACCAGGATTCACTCAATAACCCTGCATCAACCAGGATTCCACCCAATAATCCTGCATCAACCAGGATTCCATCCAATGCTCCTGCATCAACCAGGATTCACTCAATAACCCTGCATCAACCAGGATTCCACCCAATAATCCTGCATCAACCATGATTCACTCAATAATCCTGCATTAACCAGGATTCACTCAATAACCCTGCATCAACCAGGATTCCACCCAATAACCCTGCATCAACCAGGATTCACTCAATAACCCTGCATCAACCAGGATTCCACCCAATAATCCTGCATCAACCAGGATTCCATCCAATGCTCCTGCATCAACCAGGATTCACCCAATAATCCTGCATCAACCAGGATTCCATCCAATGCTCCTGCATCAACCAGGATTCCACCCAATAACCCTGCATCAACCAGGATTCACTCAATAATCCTGCATTAACCAGGATTCACTCAATAACCCTGCATCAACCATGATTCCACTCAATAACCCTGCATCAACCATGATTCCACTCAATAACCCTGCATCAACCAGGATTCCACTCAATAACCCTGCATCAAACAGCATTCCACTCAATAACCCTGCATCAACCAGGATTCCACCCATTAATCCTGCATCAACCAGGATTCCACCCAATAATCCTGCATCAACCAGGATTCCACCCAATAACCCTGCATCAACCAGGATTCACTCAATAACCCTGCATCAACCAGGATTCCACCCAATAATCCTGCATCAACCAGGATTTCACCTAATAATCCTGCATCAACCATGATTCCACTCAATAACCCTGCATCAACCAGGATTCCACCCAATAACCCTGCATCAACCAGGATTCACTCAATAACCCTGCATCAACCAGGATTCCACCCAATAATCCTGCATCAACCAGGATTCCATCCAATGCTCCTGCATCAACCAGGATTCACTCAATAACCCTGCATCAACCAGCATTCCACCCAATAATCCTGCATCAACCATGATTCCACTCAATAACCCTGCATCAACCATGATTCCACTCAATAACCCTGCATCAACCAGGATTCCACTCAATAACCCTGCATCAAACAGCATTCCACTCAATAACCCTGCATCAACCAGGATTCCATCCAATAATCCGGCATCAACCAGGATTCCACTCAATAACCCTGCATCAAACAGGATTCCACTCAATAACCCTGCATCAACCATGATTCCACTCAATAACCCTGCATCAAACAGCATTCCACTCAATAACCCTGCATCAACCAGGATTCCATCCAATAATCCGGCATCAACCAGGATTCCACTCAATAATCCTGCATCAACCAGGATCCACTCAATAATCCTGCATCAACCAGGATTCACCCAATAATCATGCATCAACCAGGATTCCACTCAATAACCCTGCATCAACCAGGATTCACCCAATAATCCTGCATCAACCATGATATCACCTAATAACCCTGCATCAACCAGCATTCCACTCAATAACCCTGCATCAACCAGCATTCCACTCAATAATCCTGCATCAACCAGGATTCATTCAATAATCCTGCATCAACCAGCATTCCACTCAATAATCCTGCATCAACTGGAAGTCCATTCAATAATCCTGCATCAACCAGGATTCACACAATAATCCTGCATCAACCATGATTCCACTCAATAATCCTGCATCAACCAGGATTTCACCTAATAATCCTGCATCAACCAGGATTTCACACAATAATCCTGCATCAACCATGATTCCACTCAATAATCCTGCATCAACCAGGATTCCACTCAATAATCCTGCATCAACCAGAATTTCACTCAATAATCCTGCATCAACCAGGATTCCACTCAATAACCCTGCATCAACCAGGATTCCACTCAATAATCCTGCATCAACCAGGATTCCACTCAATAATCCTGCATTAACCAGGATTCACTCAATAATCCTACATTAAACTGAATTCCACTCAATAATCCTGCATCAACCAGGATTTCACCTAATAATCCTGCATCAACCAGGATTTCACACAATAATCCTGCATCAACCATGATTCCACTCAATAATCCTGCATCAACCAGGATTCCACTCAATAATCCTGCATTAACCAGGATTCACTCAATAATCCTACATTAAACTGAATTCCACTCAATAATCCTGCATCAACCAGGATTTCACCTAATAATCCTGCATCAACCAGGATTTCACACAATAATCCTGCATCAACCATGATTCCACTCAATAATCCTGCATCAACCAGGATTCCACTCAATAATCCTGCATCAACCAGAATTTCACACAATAATCCTGCATCAACCATGATTCCACTCAATAATCTTGCATCAACCAGGATTCCACTCAATAATTCTGCATCAACCAGGATTTCACCTAATAATCCTGCATCAACCAGGATTTCACACAATAATCCTGCATCAACCATGATTCCACTCAATAATCCTGCATCAACCAGGATTTCACCTAATAATCCTGCATCAACCAGGATTTCACACAATAATCCTGCATCAACCATGATTCCACTCAATAATCCTGCATCAACTAGGATTCCACTCAATAATCCTGCATCAACCAGAATTTCACACAATAATCCTGCATCAACCATGATTCCACTCAATAATCCTGCATCAACCAGGATTCCACTCAATAATTCTGCATCAACCAGGATTCCACTCAGTAATTCAGGATCAACCAAGATTTCACTCAATAATCCTGCATCAAACAAGATTCAACTTAATAATCCTTCATCAACCAGGATTCACTCAATAATCCTGCATCGGCCAGGATTCCACTCAATAATCATGCATCGGCCAGGATTACACTCAGTAATTCAGGATCAACCAAGATTTCACTCAATAATCCTGCATCAAACAAGATTCAACTTAATAATCCTGCATCAACCAAGATTCAACTGAATAATCCTTCATCAACCAGAATCCACTCAATAACCCTACATCAACCAGGATTTCACTCAATAATCCTGCATCAACCAGGATTCACTCAATAAACCAGCACAACCAGGATTCACTCAATAACCCAGCACAACCAGGATTTCACTCAATAATCCTGCATCAACCAGGATTCACTCAATAATCCTGCATTAACCAGGATTCACTCAATAATCCTGCATCAACCAGGATTCACTCAATAACCCAGCACAACCAGGATTTCACTCAATAATCCTGCATCAAACAAGATTCAACTTAATAATCCTTCATCAACCAGGATTCACTCAATAATCCTGCATCAACCAAGATTCAACTGAATAATCCTTCATCAACCAGGATTCCACTCAATAATCCTACATTAAACTGAATTCCACTCAATAATCCTGCATCAACCATGATTCACCTAATAATCCTGCATCAAAAAGGATTCACCTAATAATCCTGCATCAACCAGGATTCACTCAATAACCCAGGACAACCAGGATTCACTCAATAACCCAGCACAACCAGGATTCACTCAATAACCCAGCACAACCAGGATTCCACTCAATAATCCTGCATCAACCAGGATTCACTCAATAACCCAGGACAACCAGGATTCACTCAATAACCCAGCACAACCAGGATTCCACAAGAAATCCTCCACCAACCTGGATTCGACTCAATAACCAAACTTGACCATTTTACTCTACTGGATAAGATTAAGACCCCAACTACTCTTAAGATTCATAATTTCATATTTGAACACTCTGTATTTAACCACACTTTACACTAACTTCAAAATGTGTTAGTTCCCCTCACTTGCCCATTGAAGTATTATTTTGAACTTTTTCTGTTTGTAGGAGGAATGAGATGGAATATATATCAGAAGAAGAATCAAGCAGTGAAGAAGACAGTGAAGAAGGTAGTGAAGAAGGCAGTGAAGAAAGCAGTGAAGAAGGCAGTGAAGAAGGCAGTGAAGAAGGAAGTGAAGAAGGTAGTGAAGAAGGAAGTGAAGAAGGAAGCGAAGAAGGAAGCGAAGAAGAAAGTGAAGAAGGTAGTGAAGAAGGAAATTTGAATGGAAGAGAAGAAGGAAGGGCACCTATACGTGACGAAGGAAGGGCACATATAAGTGAAGAAGGAAGGGCACATATAAGTGAAGAAGGAAGGGCACATATAAGTGAAGAAGGAAGGGCACATATAAGTGAAGAAGGAAGGGCACAAGGAAGGGCACATATAAGTGCAGAAAAGCAGAACGAAAGATTGATTCAATACGGAACTGAGGATAAACTTGGAAAAGATCCTAAAAAACAACTTAATGAAGAATTTAAGAAACGAGTAATTGAAAATAACTCTGAAGGAAAAGAAGATGATCTTAAACCTTCCAAGTTTAGTAATTTATTGTCCAGTTCCCATCACTCAGGAACAATGGCAAAACAAAGGTATATGTGACAAGTGCTTACTGTAACAATTTTCTACACTTCTGTGATTTCGTATGGAAATTTATCCATTATGTAGTTTCAAGGTTGTTTGATGCATTTTGGTAATTTGGAGTTTTTTTTTGCTAAGCCGTGGGTTTACTGAGTGATACATGAATGAAGAGTTGGTTGTCTTGCAGGGCCTATTCTAGGGTCAAAGTTTGGGCTATCCCAGCCAATATGGCCGCAGCCCCTGGACGCTAGTTTAGGCTAAATCGCCGTAGTTGCATTGTGGTTCTCATCACATTGGTGCATATTTGTTCAACTAGTTTTCGGTCGAAGCATGCTTGTCTTCAAATGATTTGTTTTTAGCTTTGTGTAGGCCTATTTAGCCTCCATTGTGTGAAGAGTGCCACTCTCTGCGCAGGCAGTAGCCTAGCCGCCTCGGGAGTTTTGAGTTACCTGCCAACACTGCTCAAAGACATTCCGTGCGCTTAGAAGCTCTTAGGTAACAGACGCACAATATTAATATGATCATGTCTTAAATGTAGTTTCGTTTTTAGGTAGGCCTACTTAGCGTTGCAGTCACTATTAAAGAGATATTTTGCTTTCTTTATTTTTTTTCTTCCCTACGTTTGGTTGCTTGATGCCCAAACCCATTGTAACGGGTTCAAAATCGGCCTGCATCAGGCCCTGTCTTGGCACAGGCTGCTTACTTTATTGTTGACATGGTTTTGGTATGTTTGCTAGACCTTGGGTTGTAACTTGGGTTGTGAGTTGTTTGCTGGACCATGAGTAACTTGGGTTGTGGTATGTTTGCTGGACCATGAGTAACTTGGGTTGTGGTATGTTTGGTGGACCACGAGTAACTTGGGTTGTGGTATGTTTGCTTGACCATGAGTAACTTGGGTTGTGGTATGTTTGCTGGAACATGAGTAACTTGGGTTGTGAGTTGTTTGCTGGACCATGAGTAACTTGGGTTGTGGTATGTTTGCTGGACCATGAGTAACTTGTGTTGTGGTATGTTTGCTGGACCATGAGTAACTTGGGTTGTGAGTTGTTTGCTGGACCATGAGTAACTTGGGTTGTGGTATGTTTGCTGGACCATGAGTAACTTGGGTTGTGGTATGTTTGCTGGACCATGAGTAACTTGGGTTGTGAGTTGTTTACTGGACCATGAGTAACTTGGGTTGTGAGTTGTTTGCTGGACCATGAGTAACTTGGGTTGTGAGTTGTTTGCTGGACCATGAGTAACTTGTGTTGTGGTATGTTTGCTGGACCATGAGTAACTTGGGTTGTGGTATGTTTGCTGGACCATGAGTAACTTGGGTTGTGGTATGTTTGCTGGACCATGAGTAACTTGGGTTGTGAGTTGTTTGCTGGACCATGAGAAACTTGGGTTGTGGTATGTTTGCTGGACCATGAGTAACTTGGGTTGTGAGTTGTTTGCTGGACCACGAGTAACTTGGGTTGTGGTATGTTTGCTTGACCATGAGTAACTTGGGTTGTGAGTTGTTTGCTGGACCATGAGTAACTTGGGTTGTGAGTTGTTTGGTGGACCATGAGTAACTTGGGTTGTGAGTTGTTTGCTGGACCATGAGTAACTTGGGTTGTGGTATGTTTGCTGGACCATGAGTAACTTGGGTTGTGGTATGTTTGCTGGACCATGAGTAACTTGGGTTGTGGTATGTTTGGTGGAGCACGAGTAACTTGGGTTGTGAGTTGTTTGCTGGACCATGAGTAACTTGGGTTGTGGTATGTTTGCTGGACCACGAGTAACTTGGGTTGTGGTATGTTTGGTGGACCATGAGTAACTTGGGTTGTGGTATGTTTGCTGGACCATGAGTAACTTGGGTTGTGGTATGTTTGCTGGACCATGAGTAACTTGGGTTGTGGTATGTTTGCTTGACCATGAGTAACTTGGGTTGTGGTATGTTTGCTGGACCATGAGTAACTTGGGTTGTGAGTTGTTTGCTGGACCATGAGTAACTTGGGTTGTGGTATGTTTGCTGGACCACGAGTAACTTGGGTTGTGGTATGTTTGGTGGACCATGAGTAACTTGGGTTGTGAGTTGTTTGCTGGACCATGAGTAACTTAGGTTGTGGTATGTTTGCTGGACCATGAGTAACTTGGGTTGTGGTATGTTTGGTGGAGCATGAGTAACTTGGGTTGTGGTATGTTTGGTGGAGCATGAGCAACTTGGGTTGTGGTATGTTTGCTGGACCATGAGTAACTTGGGTTGTGGTATGTTTGCTGGACCATGAGTAACTTGGGTTGTGGTATGTTTGGTGGAGCACGAGTAACTTGGGTTGTGGTATGTTTGGTGGAGCACGAGTAACTTGGGTTGTGAGTTGTTTGCTGGACCATGAGTAACTTGGGTTGTGAGTTGTTTGCTGGACCATGAGTAACTTGGGTTGTGAGTTGTTTGCTGGACCATGAGTAACTTGGGTTGTGGTATGTTTGGTGGAGCACGAGTAACTTGGGTTGTGGTATGTTTGCTGGACCATGAGTAACTTGGGTTGTGGTATGTTTGGTGGAGCACGAGTAACTTGGGTTGTGGTATGTTTGGTGGACCATGAGTAACTTGGGTTGTGAGTTGTTTGCTGGACCATGAGTAACTTGGGTTGTGAGTTGTTTGCTGGACCATGAGTAACTTGGGTTGTGAGTTGTTTGCTTGACCATGAGTAACTTGGGTTGTGGTATGTTTGCTGGACCATGAGTAACTTGGGTTGTGAGTTGTTTGCTGGACCACGAGTAACTTGGGTTGTGGTATGTTTGCTGGACCATGAGTAACTTGGGTTTTGGTATGTTTGCTGGACCATGAGTAACTTGGGTTGTGGTATGTTTGGTGGAGCACGAGTAACTTGGGTTGTGGTATGTTTGGTGGACCATGAGTAACTTGGGTTGTGGTATGTTTGCTGGACCATGAGTAACTTGTGTTGTGGTATGTTTGCTGGACCATGAGTAACTTGTGTTGTGGTATGTTTGCTGGACCATGAGTAACTTGGGTTGTGAGTTGTTTGCTGGACCATGAGTAACTTGGGTTGTGGTATGTTTGGTGGAGCACGAGTAACTTGGGTTGTGAGTTGTTTGCTGGACCATGAGTAACTTGGGTTGTGGTGTGTTTGCTGGACCACGAGTAACTTGGGTTGTGGTATGTTTGGTGGACCATGAGTAACTTGGGTTGTGAGTTGTTTGCTGGACCATGAGTAACTTGGGTTGTGGTATGTTTGCTGGACCATGAGTAACTTGGGTTGTGGTATGTTTGCTGGACCATGAGTAACTTGGGTTGTGGTATGTTTGCTGGACCATGAGCAACTTGGGTTGTGGTATGTTTGCTGGACCATGAGTAACTTGGGTTGTGTTATGTTTGGTTGACCATAAGTAACTTGGGTTTTGGTATGTTTGCTGGACCATGAGTAACTTGGGTTGTGGTATGTTTGCTTGACCATAAGTAACATGGGTTTTGGTATGTTTGCTGGACCATGAGCAACTTGGGTTGTGGTATGTTTGCTGGACCATGAGTAACTTGTGTTGTGGTATGTTTGCTGGACCATGAATAACTTGGGTTGTGGTATGTTTGGTGGACCATGAGTAACTTGGGTTTTGGTATGTTTGGTGGACCATGAGTAACTTGGGTTGTGGTATGTTTGTTGAACCATGAGTAACTTGGGTTGTGGTATGTTTGCTGGACCATGAGTAACTTGGGTCGTGGTATGTTTGCTGGACCATGAGTAACTTGGGTTGTGGTATGTTTGCTGGACCATGAGTAACTTGGGTTGTGGTATGTTTGCTGGACCATGAGTAACTTGGGTTGTGGTATGTTTGGTTGACCATGAGTAACTTGTGTTGTGGTATGTTTGCTGGACCATGAGTAACTTGGGTTGTAGTATGTTTGCTGGACCATGAGTAACTTAGGTTGTGGTATGTTTGCTGGACCATGAGTAACTTGGGTTGTGAGTTGTTTGCTGGACCATGAGTAACTTAGGTTGTGGTATGTTTGCTGGACCATGAGTAACTTGGGTTGTGGTATGTTTGCTAGACCATGAGTAACTTGGGTTGTGGTATGTTAGCGTTGCAAAAGTCTGCAATACTTATTGTACTTTGAAATCTTAAGCTTGAACGCCACTCGAATGCTTAAATGTCTGGACGACCTACAGTTTAACTTCATGTACATACACATAACAACGTGCGCTAACACTCGCTGTTATAAGGTTGGAAGTTTTGAGTTTCTTTGAAAGATTTTGGATTTTAGTTGAAATTCCTTCAAAAAAATTTCTTAAAAATAAAATTCTGAAGTGTGAACTTTTTTTGACCCTCCCTCAAATGGCAAATCAAGTAGTTTATGACTGACAGTTAACTCAGTCTCGATTCTTTTCGTCAGTATGCTTCCTTCCACAAGTGTACGTCTCCAGTAACAAAATACAGATTGATCTAATCAGGTCATTGGAGGAAAGTTTCCTGTTGGATTCTTTGAACATCTATGTACATCAATCGTTGAAAAAAATTAGAAATTTAGCCGTATCAGTTTCTTTTGTTTTTTCATGGTTTACAACAAAAACGAAGCAATGGGAAATGCACCTAAAATTGTAAAAGTTCCAGAAGATATAGAATTATTTGTGTTGTTTATATTGTACAGTGTAATTTTTCCAGGACTTTTTGTCTGTCATCTGCTATTATTTCAAACATGTATTACCTTTTCTTTTCAGTTCCAAAGAAGAAAATCAATCTTCACAGAGTACAGAATCACCAACTGGTCGTATGATGATGGCCATAGAAACTAACCGAAGTAGGTTTTATGTAAAAGTTTCCAGCATACTCCAGACACACCACATCCCACCATACCTTGACAAAACACCCTACCTTAATATCCCACCAAACTCCCACGTTTGGTATCAGTTTTATTACATTGTCTGTTTTAATGTAGGTTTGATCACTTTGTCTGTTTTAATATAGGTTTGATCACATTGTCTGTTTTAATGTAGGGTTGATCACATTGTCTGTGTTAATGTAGGTTTGATCACATTGTCTGTGTTAATGTAGGTTTGATCACATTGTCTGTTTTAATGTAGGTTTGATCACTTTGTCTGTTTTAATATAAGTTTGATCACATTGTCTGTTTTAATGTAGGTTTGGTCACTTTGTCTGTTTTAATATAGGTTTGATAACATTGTCTGTTTTAATGTAGGTTTGATCACTTTGTCTGTTTTAATATAAGTTTGATCACATTGTCTGTTTTAATGTAGGTTTAATCACTTTGTCTGTGTTAATGTAGGTTTGATCACTTTGTCTGTTTTGATGTAAGTTTGATCACAATGTCTGTTTTAATGTAGGTTTGATCACAATGTCTGTGTTAATGTAGGTTTGACCACTTTGTCTGTGTTAATGTAGGTTTGATCACAATGTCTGTGTTAATGTAGGTTTGATCACATTGTCTGTTTTAATGTAAGTTTGATTACATTGTCTGTGTTAATGTAGGTTTGATCACATTGTCTGTTTTAATGTAGGTTTGATCACTTTGTCTGTGTTAATGTAGGTTTGATCACATTGTCTGTGTTAATGTAGGTTTGTTCACACTGTCCTTTTAATGTAGGTTTGATCACATTGTCTGTTTTAATGTAGGTTTGATCACATTTTCTGTTTTAATGTAGGTTTGATCACTTTGTCTGTTTTAATGTAGGTTTGATCACTTTGTCTGTTTTAATGTAGGTTTGATCACATTGTCTGTTTTAATGTAGGTTTGATCACTTTGTCTGTTTTAATGTAGGTTTGATCACATTGTCTGTTTTAATGTAGGGCTGATCACTTTGTCTGTGTTAATGTAGGGTGGATCACATTGTCTGTGTTAATGTAGGTTTGATCACTTTGTCTGTTTTAATGCAGGTTTGATCACTTTGTCTGTGTTAATGTAGGTTTGATCACTTTGTCTGTTTTAATGTAGGTTTGATCACAATGTCTGTTTTAATGTAGGTTTGATCACATTGTCTGTTTTAATGTAGGTTTGATCACCTTGTCTGTTTTAATGTAGGTTTGATCACATTGTCTGTTTTAATGTAGGTTTGATCACTTTGTCTGTTTTAATGTAGGTTTGATCACAATGTCTGTGTTAATGTAGGTTTGATCACTTTTCTTTTTAATGTAGGTTTAATCTCAATGTCTGTGTTAATGTAGGTTTGATCACAATGTCTGTTTTAATGTAGGTTTGATCACTTTGTCTGTTTTACTATAGGTTTGATCACTTTGTCTGTGTTAATGTAGGTTTGATCACAATGTCTGTTTTAATGTAGGTTTGATGACTTTGTCTGTTTTACTATAGGTTTGATCACATTGTCTGTTTTAATGTAGGTTTGATCACAATGTCTGTGTTAATGTAGGTTTGATCACTTTGTCTGTTTTAATGTAGGTTTGATCACGATGTCTGTTTTAATGTAGGTTTGATCACTTTGTCTGTGTTAATGTAGGTTTGTTCACACTGTCTTTTTAATGTAGGTTTGATCACATTGTCTGTTTTAATGTAGGTTTGATCACATTGTCTGTTTTAATGTAGGTTTGATCACTTTGTCTGTTTTAATGTAGGTTTGATCACTTTGTCTGTTTTAATGTAGGTTTGATCACATTGTCTGTTTTAATGTAGGTTTGATCACATTGTCCGTTTTAATGTAGGTTTGATCACATTGTCTGCTTTAATGTAGGTTTAATCACTTTGTCTGTGTTAATGTAGGTTTGATCACTTTGTCTGTTTTAATGTAGGTTTGATCACATTGTCTGTTTTAATGTAGGTTTGATCACTTTGTCTGTTTTAATGTAGGTTTGATCACTTTGTCTGTTTTAATGTAGGTTTGATCACATTGTCTGTTTTAATGTAGGTTTGATCACATTGTCTGTTTTAATGTAGGTTTGACCACATTGTCTGTTTTAATGTAGGTTTGATCACATTGTCTGTTTTAATGTAGGTTTGATCACATTGTCTGTTTTAATGTAAGTTTGACCACATTGTCTGTTTTAATGTAGGTTTGATCACATTGTCTGTTTTAATGTAGGTTTGATCACATTGTCTGTTTTAATGTAGGTTTGACCACATTGTCTGTTTTAATGTAGGTTTGATCACATTGTCTGTTTTAATGTAGGTTTGATCACATTGTCTGTTTTAATGTAAGTTTGACCACATTGTCCGTTTTAATGTAGGTTTGATCAGATTGTCTGTGTTAATGTAGGTTTGATCACATTGTCTGTGTTAATGTAGGTTTGATCACTTTGTCTGTGTTAATGTAGGTTTGATCACATTGTCTGTGTTAATATAGGTTTGATCACTTTGCCTGTGTTAATGTAGGTTTGATCACATTGTCTGTGTTAATATAGGTTTGATCACTTTGTCTGTGTTAATGTAGATTTGATCACATTGTCTGTGTTAATATAGGTTTGATCACTTTGTCTGTGTTAATATAGGTTTGATCACTTTGTCTGTGTTAATGTAGGTTTGATCACATTGTCTGTGTTAATATAGGTTTGATCACTTTGTCTGTGTTAATGTAGGTTTGATCACATTGTCTGTGTTAATATAGGTTTGATCACTTTGTCTGTGTTAATGTAGGTTTGATCACTTTGTCTGTGTTAATGTAGGTTTGATCACATTGTCTGTGTTAATATAGGTTTGATCACTTTGTCTGTGTTAATGTAGGTTTGATCACATTGTCTGTGTTAATATAGGTTTGATCACATTGTCTGTTTTAATGTAGGTTTGATCACATTGTCTGTGTTAATGTAGGTTTGATCACTTTGTCTGTTTTAATGTAGGTTTGATCACTTTGTCTGTTTTAATATAGGTTTGATCACTTTGTCTGTGTTAATGTAGGGTTGATCACAATGTCTGTTTTAATGTAGGTTTGATCACTTTGTCTGTGTTAATGTAGGTTTGATCACATTGTCTGTGTTAATATAGGTTTGATCACTTTGTCTGTGTTAATGTAGGTTTGATCACATTGTCTGTTTTAATGTAGGTTTGATCACTTTGTCAGTTTTAATGTAGGTTTGATCACATTGTCTGTTTTAATGTAGGGCTGATCACTTTGTCTGTGTTAATGTAGGGTGGATCACATTGTCTGTGTTAATGTAGGTTTGATCACTTTGTCTGTTTTAATGTAGGTTTGATCACTTTGTCTGTGTTAATGTAGGTTTGATCACTTCGTCTGTTTTAATGTAGGTTTGATCACAATGTCTGTTTTAATGTAGGTTTGATCACATTGTCTGTTTTAATGTAGGTTTGATCACATTGTCTGTTTTAATGTAGGTTTGATCACATTGTCTGTTTTAATGTAGGTTTGATCACTTTGTCTGTTTTAATGTAGGTTTGATCACAATGTCTGTGTTAATGTAGGTTTGATCACTTTTCTTTTTAATGTAGGTTTGATCACAATGTCTGTTTTAATGTAGGTTTGATCACTTTGTCTGTTTTACTATAGGTTTGATCACTTTGTCTGTGTTAATGTAGGTTTGATCACAATGTCTGTTTTAATGTAGGTTTGATGACTTTGTCTGTTTTACTATAGGTTTGATCACATTGTCTGTTTTAATGTAGGTTTGATCACAATGTCTGTGTTAATGTAGGTTTGATCACTTTGTCTGTTTTAATGTAGGTTTGATCACGATGTCTGTTTTAATGTAGGTTTGATCACTTTGTCTGTGTTAATGTAGGTTTGTTCACACTGTCTTTTTAATGTAGGTTTGATCACATTGTCTGTTTTAATGTAGGTTTGATCACATTGTCTGTTTTAATGTAGGTTTGATCACTTTGTCTGTTTTAATGTAGGTTTGATCACTTTGTCTGTTTTAATGTAGGTTTGATCACATTGTCTGTTTTAATGTAGGTTTGATCACATTGTCTGTTTTAATGTAGGTTTGATCACATTGTCTGCTTTAATGTAGGTTTAATCACTTTGTCTGTGTTAATGTAGGTTTGATCACTTTGTCTGTTTTAATGTAGGTTTGATCAGATTGTCTGTGTTAATGTAGGTTTGATCACATTGTCTGTGTTAATGTAGGTTTGATCACTTTGTCTGTGTTAATGTAGGTTTGATCACATTGTCTGTGTTAATATAGGTTTGATCACTTTGTCTGTGTTAATGTAGGTTTGATCACATTGTCTGTGTTAATATAGGTTTGATCACTTTGTCTGTGTTAATGTAGGTTTGATCACATTGTCTGTGTTAATATAGGTTTGATCACTTTGTCTGTGTTAATATAGGTTTGATCACTTTGTCTGTGTTAATGTAGGTTTGATCACATTGTCTGTGTTAATATAGGTTTGATCACTTTGTCTGTGTTAATGTAGGTTTGATCACTTTGTCTGTGTTAATGTAGGTTTGATCACATTGTCTGTGTTAATGTAGGTTTGATCACTTTGTCTGTGTAAATGTAGGTTTGATCACATTGTCTGTGTTAATATAGGTTTGATCACTTTGTCTGTGTTAATGTAGGTTTGATCACTTTGTCTGTGTTAATGTAGGTTTGATCACATTGTCTGTGTTAATATAGGTTTGATCACTTTGTCTGTGTTAATGTAGGTTTGATCACATTGTCTGTGTTAATATAGGTTTGATCACATTGTCTGTTTTAATGTAGGTTTGATCACTTTGTCTGTTTTAATGTAGGTTTGATCACTTTGTCTGTGTTAATGTAAGTTTGATCATTTTGTCTGTTTTAATGTAGGTTTGATCAGATTGTCTGTGTTAATGTAGGTTTGATCACATTGTCTGTGTTAATGTAGGTTTGATCACTTTGTCTGTGTTAATGTAGGTTTGATCACATTGTCTGTGTTAATATAGGTTTGATCACTTTGTCTGTTTTAATATAGGTTTGATCACTTTGTCTGTGTTAATGTAGGGTTGATCACAATGTCTGTTTTAATGTAGGTTTGATCACTTTGTCTGTGTTAATGTAGGTTTGATCACTTTGTCTGTGTTAATGTAGGTTTGATCACTTTGTCTGTTTTAATATAGGTTTGATCACTTTGTCTGTGTTAATGTAAGTTTGATCACAATGTCTGTGTTAATGTAGGTTTGATCACTTTGTCTGTGTTAATGTAGGTTTGATCACATTGTCTGTGTTAATATAGGTTTGATCACTTTGTCTGTGTTAATGTAGGTTTGATCACATTGTCTGTGTTAATATAGGTTTGATCACTTTGTCTGTGTTAATGTAGGTTTGATCACATTGTCTGTGTTAATATAGGTTTGATCACTTTGTCTGTGTTAATGTAGGTTTGACTACATTGTCTGTTGTAATGTAGGTTTGATCACTTTGTCTGTTTTAATGTAGGTTTGATCACTTTGTCTGTTTTAATGTAGGTTTGATCACATTGTCTGTTTTAATGTAGGTTTGATCACTTTGTCTGTGTTAATGTAAGTTTGATCATTTTGTCTGTTTTAATGTAGGTTTGACTACATTGTCTGTTGTAATGTAGGTTTGATCACTTTGTCTGTTTTAATGTAGGTTTGATCACTTTGTCTGTTTTAATGTAGGTTTGATCACTTTGTCTGTTTTAATGTAGGTTTGATCACATTGTCTGTGTTAATGTAGGTTTGATCACAATGTTTGTGTTAATGTAGGTTTGATCACAATGTCTGTGTTAATGTAGGTTTGATCACAATGTTTGTGTTAATGTAGGTTTGATCACAATGTTTGTGTTAATGTAGGTTTGAGAATACGTACTACTATAGAAGAATCTGAGAGTGAATATGACGAGATTGAGGAGGAGGAAAGTGACTGGGAATCTAGTGAGGAAGAACAGGACAGGTAAGCCATATCACAACAAGTTATTACCAGAATACTACCTTTGTAATACCAGCAGATGGATCAAGTTCATATTAGGCGAAGGGCCAATACATCAAGTCATATTGGCCGGGTTTTTGCTGTCTTGGCAGTGTTCAGCTGAATTGTGTTTGTATATGATGAAATTACAATAACTATCAGTCAAATGATGCTGGACTGTGTATTAAGTTGGTTCACTTTGATACACTTGTGAACAATTGACGTTTCCCCGACACGCCCACGTTGCTGGACAAAGCTCTATTATGTCGGACAACATGTGGTAAATGAAGGCTTAAACACAACATCACAATTCAACGTCACAATCACTTTCTTAGGTTGCAACAATGTTTCCAGTTTGTCGGACATCCATTGCCATAAAAGAACGTTTCGGGGAAAGGTCAATTCAGCTGCAGCCCTGACAAACTTACATGGAAATGAACATGGGATGTCCATGATACGCTGTGTTTAATCTGCAACTACTGTATAAATACTGTCAGTATGTAGTAGTTGTAGATTTAATTTCCTGAAATAACTAATGAAAATAGTAAGGATCTAAAGATTTGTCGTAGCTATGAACGATAGCCGTTGTTGTTGTTATAACCAGTTATATTATTATCTACTGCAGGTCTCCCCCACTACCTGTTCAATCTCCCCCACATACTCTACACAATACCTATGAGACTCCAGTAACCTCTCAACTCTCACCTCCTTACGCTGAGATTGACTTCTCCAAATCTGGCCGACCAATACAGCGAGATGATTCAGGGGAGATAATATCAGCGAACAAACGCCCTGATCCATCTGTTTTAAAACCAAGTAACTACTTCTACCCAGATGATGAAAAAGACGGTATTTAATTTCTATCATTACATTTACCTAAATCATCATACTGCTCTTGACCTCAATGTAGCCCATTTGATTTTCCTGGTTTTCAAAACATCTCTCCATATTTGACTAGATATTCTTTGTGCCATTGTTTTATCAGTCTAGAAAATTATTCAAGTTGCATCGATCACTCTTCAACAAGAAATTCTGGTAAATTATATCTTGGTGAATGGGTGTTACATTATGAGAAAACAAACTTTATCGTTAAGAAAGTTCTGTTTATTTCAAACAAACCGGTTGTCAAGCTTGACATTTAGTTTGACAAAGGTGATAGTACAGACACTGAAATTCACTTTTCAAATTTACAGAAGTTTGTTCCCTTATTATGATTTCATCAACTTCTAAAATACCTCTCAAACAACATTGTCAATTCATTAAATAATTGCAGTTTACAGCTCAGACAAATTGTTTATATACCTCAGGCTCTTCAACCAAACAGACAATTTATGGAGAAGATGAGGATACGTTGTATGAATCCATTCGACCACGTACCTTATCTAAGGAGATTCTCGATGAGAGTCAAATGTCAGCATTACCAAGAGCAGAAAGGTATGATAGACGGTTCCAGCATTGTCTGAAAACCTGGATCTAGTTTAGAATATCTTATAAGTAAATGTCTAATTCTCTGTTTTATTGTTTACATTAGAATATCTTATATGAAAATCTTCAATTCTTATCCCTCTCCAAAATAAAGACAAATTTCTTTTTTGTAAATATGGAATGCCAATCCTTGTATTAAACCAGACTTTGGATTGATTGATTTGCTTTTGGACGCATTCAAGATTATTTCACTTTTATAACGGCATTGCCAGATTTAGTAAGGGAGGAAACCCCTAACCTTTGGCATAATACCTGGCAAATCTTCCACACAAGGCGAGCGAGTAAAAAATCCAATCTTTTTAAATTTTTCTTTGAAATGAGTGAAATTCAAACTCGTGCCTCACTTTTGGAAGTAGTTGGCTTTTTTTAATGATGACTTGAACATGTTTGTGTCTATTTATGGACGAGATTTATACTTGAAACGAAACAAGTTGAAACTTATGAACAGTTGTTGATATTTTAACTATAAACCTTAACTGGCCAACACACCCTCACGGCTATCTCTGTGTCTATTATCTGAGCCTGTTATTTTCTATCTCTGTGTGTTTTATCTGAGTGTGCTGTTGTTTGCTATCTCTGTGTTTATTATCTGAGTGTGCTGTTATTTGCTATCTCTGTGTTTATTATCTCAGTGTGCTGTTATTTGCTATTTCTGTGTTTATTATCTGAGTGTGCTGTTATTGGCTATCTCTGTGTGTTTTATCTGAGTGTGCTGTTATTTGCTTTCTCTGTGTTTATTATCTGAGTGTGCTGTTATTTGCTATTTCTGTGTCTATTATCTGAGTGTGCTGTTATTTGCTATCTCTGTGTTTATTATCTGAGTGTGCTGTTATTTGCTATCTCTGTGTTTATTGTCTGAGTGTGCTGTTATTTGCTATTTCTGTGTCTATTTGAGTGTGCTCTTATTTGCTATTTCTGTGTTTATCATCTGAGTGTGCTGTTATTTGCTATCTCTGTGTCTATTATCTGAGTGTGCTGTTATTTGCTATTTCTGTGTCTATTTGAGTGTGCTCTTATTTGCTATTTCTGTGTTTATTATCTGAGTGTGCTGTTATTTGCCATCTCTCTGTCTATTATCTGAGTGTGCTGTTATTTGCCATCTCTCTGTCTATTATCTGAGTGTGCTGTTATTTGCTATATCTGTGTCTATTATCTGAGTGTGCTGTTATTTGCTATCTCTGTGTCTATTATCTGAGTGTGCTGTTATTTGCTATCTCTGTGTTTATTATCTGAGCGTGTTATTTGCTATCTCTGTGTCTATTATCCGAGTGTGCTGTTATTTGCTATCTGTGTGTTTATTTTCTGAGTATTTTGTTATGTTATCAGGGAGAGGATAATGTATGAAGAACATAAGAAAACAAGGGCAGCTGAAAGAAAGGCAGAGGAGGAATCTAGCAGTGGAAAATCCAAGTCATGTATCATTATGTGATTTCCTGTTCACACGTTTGATTCCAATTGCCTATAGACAATTAGCCGAGAAATCTTGGCTCTGCCGAATTTTTTTTTTCCGTGTTCGTCATAGCCAAGATCACTTCCATAGTTAAAAAGAGATTTGTTAAGGAGACCCGCCGAAAAAATCGGCGGCGCAAATTTCACAACAACTAAGCAAAGAATAAAATATTTACCACTGCATTCTGATAGTATAGACCACGAAGAAGGAGTTTGTCAAACTTACGCCGCTGTAAAGTGGTAAACTTTCCCTTATGCAGTCAATATTTGTTTCGAAGTCCACTGTCTTCAACCTGACGTAACCGCCATAGTAACGACCAGTTAAACTGTGCGGGGCGTCGTAGAAATACTTCAATCATATATCTTTAGTCACTTTAAAGCGGCATAAGTTTGACAACTCCTTCTTCGTGGTCTATGCTATCGGAATGCAGTGGTAAATATTTTATTCTTTGCTTAGTTGTTGTGAAATTTGCGCCGCCGATTTTTTCGGCGGGTCTCCTTAACAAATATCTCTTTTTTACTATGGAAGTGATCTTGGCTATGACGAACACGGAAAAAAAAATTCGGCAGAGACAAGATTTCTCGGCTAATAGACAATCTTCATCTATTTAAGGAACAAGACATTTTTATTTTAGACAAGAAGATTTTCTCTGTGCCCGTGTGTTTTAGTGTTCATGAATATTTAAGGAACCTCGTGTGGATTTTGGGAGATAAGAATTGGTCCTCGGCCCCCAGCCAAGCTGGATTGGAAAATGCTACTACTTGGCCATATGATTAAAGACGTAAATGTAAAGCTATGTTTTTAAACAATATAAGAATAAAAAATGTTTGTATAAAATGAAAAAAAAAGTTATTTATTTAAATTTATGTACATTTCACATATTTGTATGATTGGACAAGTTATTATTTTGAAAATGATTGGGATATATCATGTTTCTATATTCCCCAAAATGTTTTACCAGTTTTCACTAAGTTTTGTTTTGGTAAATATTTTGGCTGGAACAATGTGTTTATGATGTTAAAAAGTTTGTCTCATTATACTTTGTTTTATCGCCATTTAAATGAAATCATAAATCTTCAGCATGGTGTTTAATTTTGATCTAAGACGATTTTCCCTGTACGTGTGTGTTTTAATGTTCATAAATATTAAGGATATATCTTGAAGGTTCCTTAAATTATATACGAAAACTTTCCACTGAATGGCTGGACATTGTGTTACTACAAATACAATTTTAATTTGGGTTAGGTTTTTAGCAGCCATCTCTAGTGTTTTAGATTTCTTTTCCATTTCTGTCCGAGTTGGCTAATATTTTAAAAGGTAACCTATCAGGTGACCATCTGTTTATTCATACCATTAATATTTGAGAGTCAAATTATGTCCAGTCTTGTCTGGGTTTTTTTCACCCTTTGTCAATTGATTGGAAAATAACAGCAGAAGGTTGTTGTTTTTTCCCCAGAAAACCTGATATGATCGCCATATAAGTGAAATTATCAGAGTTAGGCATTGAACATAAATCAATCAATCATATCTTGTTTACAATGGTTTAAAAATCGAGTTGTCATTTTGAATTTGTTTTGATTGCTACACAATGTTTTTAAAGCTCTTTAAAGTACTTATTTACATATATGTAGTTATGTATTTTTACCTGAATAATACTTCTGAGTAGTACTTAAAGGTAAATGTTTTATTTACAAATATATGATTTGTAGTTATATTTGAACCCACCAACCCTGTCTGTGATATGAACTTTTTTGGACATGTATGAACTTTTATTGTTCAAAAATATTTATTTTTTCCTACCCAGCTTAAAGGTGACTGTAACACAAATACTGACAGAATACAATGCACAGCTGGGTGAAGGATATGTTTTTATAGAACTCCCCGTTTTGGGAAAGTGTTCAGAAATGTTCTTGCTAATCAAATGTTTTGGAAACATTTATTTTATGTTAAGTATAGTTTTGGATTTAATACACCTTTTGACAAATTTTGTGAATTGTTGGACTTTTATTATTGTTTTGGCTGATAACTTCTTTCTTCAAAATGAGCTGTGAGGAGGACGGGGTGTTCAACTCGTAATCGAAGAATGCATACTGTGTCGGTGTGTTCTTACGGAAGCATATCTCCGAAGTGCTGAATTCGGAGTTACTTAGTCTAATTTTGCTAATTCGCAGTTACAAACTCTGAATTAAGCGCCATGATTCGGTGTTTGTATCTCCTAATTATAGAAAGAAAAAAATTCTCCTGGCCCTTATTCACTTTGTTACTTATAATGTGGTACGAACAGAAGCCAGAACATTTCATCTCCACATAAAGCCTGGCTTCTGTCAAAGTAAACCCACTGTCAATTCTCACTACTCCTAATCAGACAGGCAAAGCTAGGCATTAGAATCGACTGTGAGTAAATAATCTTCACTGTGGAAAAAACCCCACCAAACAATCTGAATACCAACGCACCCTCAGACTGAGGGCTGTGATTTAGCCATGGTTGCTACCCACCAAAAGTTGAAATATAAGTATACCAAATATACTATAGTAACCTTCCTGATGTTTTATGGTCTTGGTAGCATAATGACAAAATAAGTTGAGACTGAGTGGGGAAGTGAATTTTGGTCTGTTGGTGCTTATGTCTCTGTTGAGTCAGAAATTCAGCCCCAATCAATCAAATACCAACAAAAGGTCAATAATTTCTTGCCCTTCTAAACACCACCCTTTAACAATATAATGTTGAAACTCCAAAACAAACCAAAGTTATTGATGAGAACTCAAGGCAGCACTTCAGAAAAGAGATAACATATGGATTTTGGTAATTGCTTTTAATATTTCTCCATTAGTTTTAACATTAACATATCATTTTGATATTGAGAGACAGTTATTACAGCACTGCTCACCATCTTTGTTAGAATAGCCTATACTTATAACATGGACAAGTAGAATATCTTCTCTCCATTTTGCTTTTGTTAAAGTGGAAATGTGTGGTAATAACAGACAAAGATCAAACAGCAGGGATGCACAAGGGCAGTATTTTGTTGCTAATAAAAACTTTAATGCACATTTCCAAGATTGGTATCCATGGAAAGCTCTTTCTACGACTTTTTCATGAAAAATGCTGAACAATTTCTTAATATTTTTACAAGAAGTTTTCCTTATAGTTGGCAGCTAATTTCTTTGATACCTTGTAGTCTTCAGGATATTTGTTTATTACTGAGAGTTTGGGACTGATGCATTGACCACAATAAAAAACTATATTACATCCCCTAGTGTTTTACCCTAATAGGTTATGTAGATTCTTCATTGTCAATACAAAACAAAATAGAGGTTACTGGTACATCAAATAACAGAGGCTGGACTTTAAAACGTAGATGGTGAGTTGTCATGGTGGACAACGTCGAAGTTAATCTTCTATTGGGGAAGCAATAAACACTGATATGTTGACATAGCTAACACATTAACTTATTTGTGCTAAACGTGCAATGTGATGAACATCTATAAGTTTATAGTCCAGTCATATGTAATTACCATGTGATGAACATCTATAAGTTTATAGTCCAGTCATATGTAATTACCATGTGATGAACATCTATAAGTTTATAGTCCAGTCATAAGTAATTACCATGTGATGAACATCTATAAGTTTATAGTCCAGTCATATGTAACTACCATGTGATGAACATCTATAAGTTTATAGTCCAGTCATATGTAACTACCATGTGATGAACATCTATAAGTTTTTAGTCCAGTCATATGTAATTACCATGTGATGAACATCTATAAGTTTATAGTCCAGTCATATGTAACTACCATGTGATGAACATCTATAAGTTTATAGTCCAGTCATATGTAACTACCATGTGATGAACATCTATAAGTTTATAGTCCAGTCATATGTAACTACCACGTGATGAACATCTATAAGTTTATAGTCCAGTCATAAGTAATTACCATGTGATGAACATCTATAAGTTTATAGTCCAGTCATATGTACATGTAACTACCACGTGATGAACATCTATAAATTTATAGTCCAGTCATATGTAACTACCACGTGATGAACATATATAGGTTTATAGTCCAGTCATATGTAACTACCACGTGATGAACATCTATAAGTTTATAGTCCAGTCATATGTACATGTAACTACCACGTGATGAACATCTATAAGTTTATAGTCCAGTCATAAGTAATTACCATGTGATGAACATCTATAAGTTTATAGTCCAGTCATATGTAACTACCATGTGATGAACATCTATAAGTTTATAGTCCAGTCATATGTAACTACCATGTGATGAACATCTATAAGTTTATAGTCCAGTCATATGTAACTACCATGTGATGAACATCTATAAGTTTATAGTCCAGTCATATGTAACTACCACGTGATGAACATCTATAAGTTTATAGTCCAGTCATATGTAACTACCACGTGATGAACATCTATAAGTTTATAGTCCAGTCATATGTACATGTAACTACCACGTGATGAACATCTATAAGTTTATAGTCCAGTCATATGTAACTACCACGTGATGAACATCTATAAGTTTATAGTCCAGTCATATGTACATGTAACTACCACGTGATGAACATCTATAAGTTTATAGTCCAGTCATAAGTAATTACCATGTGATGAACATCTATAAGTTTATAGTCCAGTCATATGTAACTACCATGTGATGAACATCTATAAGTTTATAGTCCAGTCATATGTAACTACCATGTGATGAACATCTATAAGTTTATAGTCCAGTCATATGTAACTACCATGTGATGAACATCTATAAGTTTATAGTCCAGTCATATGTAACTACCACGTGATGAACATCTATAAGTTTATAGTCCAGTCATATGTAACTACCACGTGATGAACATCTATAAGTTTATAGTCCAGTCATATGTACATGTAACTACCACGTGATGAACATCTATAAGTTTATAGTCCAGTCATATGTAACTACCACGTGATGAACATCTATAAGTTTATAGTCCAGTCATATGTAACTACCACGTGATGAACATCTATAAGTTTATAGTCCAGTCATATGTAACTACCACATGATGAACATCTGTAAGTTTATAGTCCAGTCATATGTAATTAATACTTGCACACAAAACATCCCACTCTTCCTTACCATTTAGACTGGATCAAACCTCCAATAAGTCACACATACCGTCCACATAACTATGTCAGTTATCATGAATTGTTCTGATCCATTAAATCAACTATAAAGTAATTAAACCATTCAATGGTATCTAGAAGTTGAAAGGTAAAGAATTACATAGGGATAACAGCTTCTTGGTTTATTGGGTGACGACGTTTCCATGTAGTTCTTACATTGTTATCATAGACTAATTAGCTAAAGTTCACTGGATCTCCTTTCCCTCCTTTTGCAGTTCAAATGATTTAACTGTATATAAAGTCTCAATATGCACTCTCCTATATAATCTATCAACTATGATTAGGACACAACAAGATTTTAAATAATAGAAAAATGTGCAATAAACTGCTAAAAATCGTTAAATACAATCACAATTATCTCAGGCAAATCAGAATCTTGACTATATGTACATTATCAAAAGTATATGAATGTGGAAGTGTGAAACATCCCATTACATCATATTCAGGGCATTGGCACCTTTTGACCCAAAGGTCACCTTAAACAGAGTCCTCTCTTGGTCAGAAGCTGTGTCTTTTGTTCTCTTCCTTGTATGAACTATTATGGGATGCATAAGAAAAACCATGGCGAATGTTTTAGATATGACAACAATACTGGAGCAAAAGTTGGAGTTTCCAAAGAACTTTATATAGCGAGACAAGAAGCCTTGCTTGGAACAATTTGAGTCGAAATGGAGATATCAGAGTCGCTTGCTCGGTAAAAAGTTTATAAGACCCAATGCATTCTCTGAACTGCAGTCACTGGGATTGCCGATAGATATGATAGAATGAATTTATTTTCTGATTTGAAATTGCGCAACTGTGGACAATTTGAAAATCTACCACGCATAAACATATCATAATGTAGTATAACTATAAGCAGGCTTAAAGGGCCCTGAATATGGGGTAATGCAAACTTTCACACTTCCCTGTTCATAGACTTCTGACGTTATTAATAAGAATTTTTGATTTGCATAAGAATTTTCTCAACATATATTACCACAAAATCACCCTGTCTTACAAAGCTGATACACATGTAGGCTAACAACATGGACCCATTGTGACAAGGGCTTAAGTTCCAATCTCACAGATTTGTTAGACATGGCCCAAGATGCCACAGTACTTTGTGAAAACTGACTTATTTCTAAACTCAATCCTAAATAATTTTAGCAAAATAAGAGATTCAACTCCTTATAAAACAATAAAATACAAACTAAAAGGGAGCCAGAGTATTTTAAAATGTAAGGTAGATTCCAATACAGAAATAAATAAAAACAAAAAGGTTGGAGAAAGCACCAAATCAAAGTAAGGGTTTAACAAAACCTTCAATACAGGTAGATAGAGATAATAAGAGAATATTGCAGAGTAATTATCATCAGTTCAACTGATCAGGTAAACTTTTGTACATACACACTATATATCAGTCCTTAGAACATTCACATATAAAACCCAGTACAACTGATCATGTAAACTTTTGTACATACACACTATATATCAGTCCACGGACATTCACATATAAAACCCAGTACAACTGATCAGGTAAACTTTTGTACATACACACTATATATCAGTCCTCTGGACATTCACATATAAAACCCAGTACAACTGATCAGGTAAACTTTTGTACATACACACTATATATCAGTCCTCTGGACATTCACATATAAAACCCAGTACAACTGATCAGGTAAACTTTTGTACATACACACTATATATCAGTCCACGGACATTC
Organism: Lepidochitona cinerea; assembly: GCA_963971465.1. Classification (NCBI taxonomy): domain Eukaryota; kingdom Metazoa; phylum Mollusca; class Polyplacophora; order Chitonida; family Tonicellidae; genus Lepidochitona; species Lepidochitona cinerea. The sequence continues at coordinate 14,216,833 of OZ020552.1, read as the reverse complement.
ACATATAAAACCCAGTACAACTGATGAGGTAAACTTTTGTACATACACACTATATATCAGTCCTCAGGACATTCACATATAAAACCCAGTACAACTGATCATGTAAACTTTTGTACATACACACTATATATCAGTCCTCTGGACATTCACATATAAAACCCAGTACAAGGTAACAAATAACTAATTGTATATACATCTGAACACATTGTAGGTGGAATTCTAGGACAGGTACACACCTGTTCTGTTACATACATCTATACTGTCACTCACACACATAGGTAAACCTGTTCTGTTACATACATCTATACTGTCACTCACACACATAGGTACACCTGTTCTGTTACATACATCTATACTGTCACTCACACACACAGGTACACCTGTTCTGTTACATACATCTATACTGTCACTCACACACACAGGTAAACCTGTTCTGTTACATACATCTATACTCTCACTCTCACATACAAAGCTTTCTGAAACACATTTCTAAAACATTTGGTTCATAACAAATTAAGCTCAGACAGAGTCTCCAAATTAGGAATCTGTGACTAGTTTGTAAGTGTAGTTCAGACTCCATACATTTTAACCCCCTCTCCATTTCAGGGATATAGTCCATTGTAAAAGTCCCGATTCACAGTTACAGTCATTGGTGAACTTAACTTGTAATTAACAAATAACCTTTCTTACAACAGCTTTCTACAAACAGACAATAATGATTTACATCAACACAGTTAATTAAAATCAAGTTATGAACTTTGATTAAACATCTTAATATCTTTTAAATAGAGTAAACTCTAAGAGAAAGTTAAAAACTATCAAATATTTACACAAGAAGGATCAAACAGCTGCATTCATAATAACAATTATTGACTAGAGAAAAACATTTGATCTTAAAGCATATCATCAGATTAAAACATGGTGTTTAAAAAAATCATAAATTAAAAACCTATTATTAAAGTGACATGAGTTGCCAAAATGTTTTTTGCTTGAAAACCAAGTTGTGCATATTTTTCTCAAGAACTACAATTTATAAGCTACTAGTCTCGAGAATGTACGTTAATGCAGTGTTTGGAACTACCTTAGGTCTAAAATGAATAAATATTCGTCCCAGTTCGCAGCTCATGCTCCTTTAACTAAAGTTAACAATTTTAACATTGTTTGAAAATATTTCAAAAATAATAATTCAAAAAGGAATAAAAAAATATAAAAACAAACTTTTTATCATATGATAAATTCTTTTTAAAACCACATCATGACTCTCAAAATAATAGTAATAAAGTAAATATTTATTTGACAACATTACCATGGTTCCAAAAAAGCTTAACATGAAAATAGCTGGATAGTGTCAGTAAATAAAAAAAGTTGTTTTTTTTCTTCTGAAGTTTACACTTGAAATTATGTTTTCAATATATTAAAACAATACTCCAAAGTAACCGAATTACTCCAGCACAATAAAATTCTTTAAAAATTCATTCAACACAAAATTGCGTCTTAAATGAATAGTTTGTGGAATAATTGTCAATACAGATTGCATACAATATCTATTAAATTTAGTAAACGATAAAAACTAATGGTCCCTTAACATCAACACAACATTTAACATGGTAATGAACTGGGACCTAATTTGAATAGACTATTGGCACTTGTGGAAAATAAAATATGTCAAAGGACAAATGAATAAATAGCATATGGTCAAATACATCATCTACAGCATCCTATGGTGTCCGCTATAAGAATGAATTAATCAGGCCCAAACCTGAAACATAGACAAAAATATGAGACAATTAATGATAAGTTCAAGTGAATTAAACTCCAGATAACACTACTTAATAACTATAGGATACAGGCCATACTCCTGCCTGACGTCAACATAATGAAATATCATGGGTTGTGGTTATTATAACAAACTTACAATTGGGTAAAAACGTCTAAATGATATGTCCCTTTTTGACACAATAAGAAACTTGTCTCCATGGTTATTTTAGACAAGAAGATTTTCACTGTGCCTGTGTGTTTTAATGTTCAAAAATATATGAAACAGTTTATTGGAATATAATTGAATTTAACGCATGGTTTGTATGAAATTGTATCTGTAAATGGACTTAAGAGGTATGAGAGGTATAGAAATAGTGTCTGAGAATGATGCTATTTTGGGTGACTACTGGAAAAATCCATTGAAAGTGATATATATGAGATTGATGAGCATGTGCTGACCAAGAAAGGCTTACTTTTCCTCTAATATAACAGGAATTTAAATGGATTCTAGCAAATTATCATAACCAGAATCAATGAGAATCCTTTTTATCCTGTAATTATACTACAGAGGAATGTACAAAACCTCTGGATGTATGCTAACAGTCTAGTACTGTTAGTTTTCTCCAATAACACATGCTTCCTTGTAAGTTATTTAAATTTATCAGCAATTATAAAGATGAAGCTGTGCATGTTTAATGTCATCAAATTGACCCCAATCATCTTATTTTTTCATATGAGATTTTGATTCCAAACGGATATTTACTGCAATCAGAATCTGCATGGTCTTTTTGGTTTGCATATTTTGAAGCAAATTATTATAAGTGGCTGTCGCCATCAGGACCCCTCGGGTCTGGGCCAAAGAAACCGAAGATATATTTATTTTCCAGACAATTTGTTGCGAGTGAAAAACTACTCCACATACATGTATCACATTTACAAGGTTTTTAGCTGACGGTCATGTAAGGGGCATAACTCTTGAAAAACATGTCCGAGCGATTTTCAATAGGCTTCTTGTACTTGTTGTATTAAACAAATGCGTGAAATTTCAAAGGTGTAAGTTAAAGACTTTTTTAGATAATGTGTTTACAAGGCTTTTGACAGCAGCGGTAATGTAAGGGGCATAACTCTTGAAAAAGCATCCGAGCACGTTTATTTTCAATAGGCTTCTTGTACTTGCTGTATTAAACAAATGTGTGAAGTTTCAAAATTGTAAGTTAAAAACTTTTTTAGATAATGTGTTTACAAGGCTTTTGACAGCAGCGGTAATGTAAGGGGCATAACTCTTTAAAAAAACATCCGAGCACGTTGATTTTCAATAGGCTTTTTGTACTTGCTGTATTAAACAAATATGTGAAGTTTCAAAATTTGAAGTTTAAAACTTTTACAAGGACCAATGGACAGACAGACGGACGACGGAGGCAACGACAATTTTGCCCGAGGGATAAAAATGCAAATGAGAAGATAAGATATTGTCCAGTGTTGTTCATAATTCTTTCAAACCTAACCGTACAGTTAAGTATATCATCTGTAATACCAGCTACTTATAGTGAGGGCTGTACCATCAGGGGAAACCCCTAAACAACTGACTTACTCGTAATGTGCAATACCAGCTACTTTTAATGAGGGCTGCACCATCAGGGGAAACCCCTAAACAACTGACTTACTCGTAATGTGTAATACCAGCTACTTGTATTGAGGGCTGTACCATCAGGGGGAAACCCCTAAACAACTGACTTACTCGTAATGTGTAATACCAGCTACTTGTAGTGAGGGCTGTACCATCAGGGGGAAACCCCTAAACAACTGACTTACTCGTAATGTGTAATACCAGCTACTTGTAGTGAGGGCTGTACCATCAGGGGGAAACCCCTAAACAACTGACTTACTCGTAATGTGTAATACCAGCTACTTGTAGTGAGGGCTGTACCATCAGGGGGAAACCCCTAAACAACTGACTTACTCGTAATGTGTAATACCAGCTACTTGTAGTGAGGGCTGTACCATCAGGGGGAAACCCCTAAACAACTGACTTACTCGTAATGTGTAATACCAGCTACTTGTATTGAGGGCTGTACCATCAAGGGGGAAACCCCTAAACAATTGACTTACTCGTAATGTGTAATACCAGCTACTTGTATTGAGGGCTGTACCATCAAGGGGGAAACCCCTAAACAATTGACTTACTCGTAATGTGTAATACCAGCTACTTGTAGTGAGGGCTGTACCATCAGGGGGAAACCCCTAAACAACTGACTTACTCGTAATGTGTAATACCAGCTACTTGTATTGAGGGCTGTACCATCAGGGGGAAACCCCTAAACAACTGACTTACTCGTAATGTGTAATACCAGCTACTTGTATTGAGGGCTGTACCATCAGGGGGAAACCCCTAAACAACTGACTTACTCGTAATGTGTAATCCCAGCTTCCTGTAGCGAGGGCTGTACCATCTGGGGAAACCCCTAAACAACTGACTCTGTTCTCATGACCATATAGGATACTGATCCTATTGCCTTTCAATACGTCCCATACATTCACTGTGTAATCATTATAACCACCATATAATATACGACCTGCAAATAAATAATATCTCATTTTACCAATGATAAACCAAGTAAGGTGTCAGTGTGACATGATAAGTGTACATCGTAGACATTTACCACTACACGTATTTTGTTATGCTACTATTGGCATGTGTTAAAGCGACAGGAGCTGCCAAAAATGTTGATATTTTGACGTTAAAACAGAATGTTGAAATTATTGGCTATTTTTCTCAAGACGTATAATTCAGGAGCTTTTTAGTGCTTCCCGAAAATCTACGAGAAAGTATTGTTTTGAAATAACTTTGGCTAAGGCTTAGAATGAATGAATGGGCGTCCCGGTTATTTAAATTTTGTTTACTTTTGCGAACACGTTCGTACAGGCCATATACTGTATGAATTTTCCTCATTCCAACGCCTATCATTTAGTTTTTCGATGGCCTTCAAAACCTCTTACTGTTGTGACGATCAGAAATTATGAAAAAAAGTGTGAATTTTGGCAGCTCATGCCACTTTAAGTTATTTCCAAAAATTAAACAACATGTTAGCGATATTCCTTGTCTCCCTCAATGTTATTGACGTCTTGGTTGATTAAAAATGTTTATCATATTCAACATCGCAACTGAATTTTCCGTGATGGCACGTTCTTTAGACGTGACACGGAGCTATGTGAGATCGTCTGCTGCGTCTCTCACTGTGCCGATAATCAGCTGATATTAATCTGCCATGACGATAGTATTCTTGTAATAACTAGCAGACAATCAATAACATGCAACGATATGTTAGCTTAAACATACAATCTCCATTGTTTTGAATACATACATTTGATTGATTGATTGATTGTTTGGTGTTTTAAACTGCGCTCAAGATTATTTCACTTATATGGCGGCGTTGCCAGTTTTTATTGTGGGAGGAAACCGGGCTAGCCCTGAGGAAACCCACAACCTTCCGCTGGTAACTGGCAACCATTCCACATAGGTCGTTCGAGTAAAAAAAACCAGTCCGAAAACATACATTTGGAAAAAAAGATGTATGTTTAGAGAGTGTGCTTTTTAATTTCAATGTCATAGATGTCTTCTCAGAGAATTAATTAATATAATTAAAAGTAAGGAAATATTGTATGATTGTGTATGATTTCAATGAGTAGATTTATAAGGAGTTTGTGAACTATACTTACCACTAACAGAGAAATCTACAGAATTACAGCCAAAGATGATACTTTCCTTCTTGTAACAGTTCACTTCTCTATCTGCTCGCAGATCAAACAACCGACACTGGGTAACAATATAGAGAACAAACAATTAGACAGATTGACAAAATTACACAATGAATGCAAAGTAAAAGAAATACATGGTCAGTCGATATTTCAAAATGTTTTTTTTTTTAGTTTTCAGCTCATGTTGATACATAATCTCTAAAAGCTTTATAATAAACTTACTAATACTTTCTTTATGGCTTATCTTTGTAACACCTTTTGAATACAAAAATATAAATACTAAATATCTCAGAAACATTAACAGATTATAACCTTATAGCTGGGATCCTGATTAAAATTCTGTATAGAAATGACCGTTTAAGATGTAAGTTTGTGAGAGCCAACATGAATTGTACTTACGGTAGCATCATCCGAGCCTGTAGCAAAGGCATCACCACTGGGATAGAAGCGGACAGTGTTAATATCAGAATCATGACCTTCAAAGACCTGAACACTTTCACCAGTTCTCATGTCCCATATAATGGCTACCTTGTCACAACCCTGTCAAACAATGGTAATATATAATTATATGTATGAACACACAGGCACAGGGAAGATCTACTCTAAAATAGCCATGGAGACAAGTTTCTATTTGTGTTAAAAAGAGGTATATCATTTAGACCTTTATACCCCATAAATTGTTGTAATAAACTAAACCTATGATATTTCATTAGGTTGACGATTGACAGCAGCTTAGCCTTGGTCAGTAGAATTTTCTGGAATCCTTTTGTAATACATTGACAATGGTTACGCATCTTTACTATGACAAGAACATCAGTAGACTGAGATTGAACCCCATAAATCCCCCCCCCCCCCATGTAACAAACAACAAACAACATGGTTATAAACTCCATCTCACATTATTGTGGATAACTTTTGCACATTCCTATACGAGTATTCAATTGGTTGTTTATTTTTGGGTTTCACTTACACCAGAGACAAAGAGACTTCCTGTTTCTGACGGAGACAGATCAATACTCATGACATCACCGCTGTGTCCGTGAAAACTCTGTATCAGTTGACCACTTTCCACATCCCACAATGCACATGTGCTGTCTCCACTTCCTGTCAAAATCTAAAATATAAAAGGCAAAGACAATCGTCAGAATACATACAGTTCAAACATTTTATTTTTCTTAATCTCCAAATTAAATAGACAATTACTGTTAATATATTTTAATTTGTTTTATTCACATAGCACTGGACAAATGACCACAGAACACCACATTATAGCCACCAGCACCATCATCTAAAAGGATATCAGTGTCATACCTATATCATAAAGGCCCTTATCTTCAGTGGTTGATATTCCAAACCGCCAACTTTTTCTAAACTAGACAAGACACCGCTAAGGTATTTTACCAAGGTAACAAACTTTCAATGGGCATGGAATTGGACAAATTATGTCTATGATAACATAAACTCTGTTGATTACCCACCTGTTGGTCTGAACTGGTGAAGGTACAACATGACAGGTAGCTGGTATGAGTGGCCACGGCTTTCTTTTTACTGGCAGGATCTTCATCAAGGGCTAAAGGGTAAATTGTACATTTGTTGTCTAAACCACTGGGGAAAAACAAAAGTAAATGACAATGATCATTAAAATCAAGAAAGTGCTGATCAAGGGACAGAATGAAATTGTACAAATGTATATTTCAGGCAATCCAGGAGGCTCCGTAGTCCAGTGGGTTAGAGTGATCGTCCCTCAGTCCCCCACAGACCTCGGTGGTCCAGTGGGTTAGAGTGATCGTCCATCAGTCCCACACAGACCTCGGTGGTCCAGTGGGTTAGAGTGATCGTCCCTCAGTCCCACACAGACCTCGGTGGTCCAGTGGGTTAGAGTGATCGTCCCTCAGTCCCCCACAGACCTTTCATCGATGTGGCGCGGGTTCGAATCACACTCAGACCAAATATATAAAAGTTCGAGTGGAATTTTCGCTCCGTCACCGTATGTGGAAGAGTTGCCAGGTACTCGCCAAAGGTCGGGGGTTGTTTCCTACAGTGCAATGAGGCTGGTTTCCTTCTCCTACTAAACCTGGCAACGCTGCCAGAAACACCAATCAATCAATCTAAAATCTCAAATGTATAGCCAGGGGAAACTAGTGTGCTACAGAGACTGAATATGAACAGCCCTTAGTGAAACTGTAAATTCAGCAATGCATTGTCATCTCAATGAATACAGGAACAATGAGCTTGATAAAAGTGATTATCTCCCCTGGATAGAGGAATGTCTATATCTTCTAACCACTTACCCACAAGCCACCACACTTCCTGATGGCCCATATGAACATGCCATCACCCATGTGGTTGGCATGGTAACAGCATGCTCCTACAATATAATAATAATAAAACATTAGCACACAGTGGTGAGAGATTTGTCTGTTAACTCCACAAAAAGTGGGATGGTAAATAAAGATTACAGTGTCATATGAGAATTACGTGAGACTTTATAGATAATTATCAACCTGTATTATCACCTTTAGTAAGGATTAACCCTGGATCATGGAAACCAAGTGTCAAAACACTACATGGTGATGAAATTAGAGCATAACTAATCACATTTCACCATCTATAATATGGAAGTTATACCTCTCAAATGCCATTTTGTTAAGCGGTAAACAAGGTGAAATTTAATTATGATCTACATATATATATTGAATATAAAACACTGGCATAGGGAATAGCTTCTGTTCAAAGTAAATATATTGGCATAGGGAATAGCTTCTGTTCAAAGTAAATATATTAATATGTATGTAAAAAGTCTTTCCAATTTTGACTTCAAAATAAACATAATACACAGGACATCCTTAAGTATCTTATTGATTACCGTGTGTCATTTCACGAATGTTTATTGCAAAATAAGTTATGAAAACCAGAAATTTGTCTTAGAAAGTTCCAAAAGAGATGATGATCATACCTTATTTGTGGTGAATGCATCCCAAACCAACATCTTCCCATCCTGCAATAGAGATAAACTATCAATGGAAGTACATTAAAAGGACATACAAATCAGTTTGATTTTTTAATGTCCGATGAAAGGCTGCAGGTCGACTTTCCACCAATAACATACATCTAAAGAGTTATTTAGGGAATTCCCAGTTGATATTGTCTGACAGTCATAAACATAGAGCTAACAATGCACCACATGTGCAACTAAACAGACTCTAGCCTGCACAGCTCACCCAGGTCAATTCTACAATTGTAATAACCAAAACAAAGAAGGCAAAAAATCCTGAAATAAGCTCCCTATCCATTCAAGCGAAGACAGTTTTTGTATTTATACATGGGCTTAATATATTTTTGAAAAAGATTAGTTGAAACGAAACAACCTTCATGCTAACTCCCAGATACTGGTAGACAAAAAAGAGCAAAAAGCAAATATGCATATTTTTGGTACCTTCTTGACCAAACTTGTGATATCAGTGATATCATACACTGTATTCAATAAGTTATGTATACATGATCACTTCAAGCTTTATTGAAGACGTATGGAGACAACAAGGTTACAGTGCATTAAACACATCACCACTAACTTGGCACTAAGAGTCTAAACACAAAACATGAATCATGTATTTATCTTTGATATCAGGCCATAGTCCGGGTTTCTGACTACAAAATTACTTTTTTTTTTATACTGATGGCCGTATTTTGGAGTCAGGGTTCATTGCAATCGAAAAGCCGGAGTTGGCTGCTCAGAAGCGGGCAGTATGTGGTCCGATTTCGACAAAGAAATAGCAGTATAATTTACTCAAATCGTGTCTTAACAGTCATAAATCACGTTCATGGATAATTTCGCTACCTACATGTACCAGTGCCTGATATGGACGAGCAGGATCGGCCAGTTAACATTATTCTTCCCCTGAATGCACTTTTGCCGTCTCCAGTCTGAAACTCTCCGTCATTGATGACTTGACGATGTTTAGCGGTTTTTCAATTTTTAAAAGTTAAATCCACTTTACAAAATGGTAAATCATTCATGAATGTCGTAATGAAACTATTTGAGTTAGTTATGTTGTTATTTACTGTCAGTCTAAATCTGACCGCAAACTGCCCGGCCAGAAACAGGCGGTCTACTCCGACTTTTTGATTGCAATGAGTCCGGACTCCAAAATACCGTCAGTATAAAAAAAATAGTCATTTTGGACTAATCAGGCCATAGAACTGTAACATTTCTGTAAGCGTTATAAAGCTATTGAATTTCCTATGCTTTACGCCCAAAATGTTCATTTCTTTCTGATCTGTGTAAATCAAGTCCTATGCAAAATAAAACATATTACTAGGTAAAGTTGTTCATCTATCCTTTAAAATAATGGTTTTTATGCAGAGTTTACCAAGGATCATCATGTTTGTTTGAAAACTATTTCAAACACTAGTTTGGGCCATATACCTGCTATAGACAAAATAAATACAGCCTTGAAAATAGTAATAGTAAACGATGTATTAAACTCCCAGATAATAAATATATATATTAAAGCGCCGCATCCCCTTAACAGCATTTGCATTTTCTTCAGATTATTTGTTATAAGCTACTACAGCGGCCTTTAAAAGGGTGCCTGGAATCAAGATCTGTACAAACAGATCCTCAAAAAGGTATGTGGAAGATTATTAGATCGATACATGTATGTATGTTACATGTATTTCAAAGACATTGGTTTACCTGAGAAGAAGATACAATATGACGTTTGTCAGCTGACCAATCCATACACAAAACCTTCCCTTGATGACCTTTCAAAACTCGACGCGATTTAATATTCAACTGAGGAAGTCCATCCAGGCGATGAGCGACAACACACACTGCAAAACAAAATCCAGGTACATGTATCAGATTAACATCTCCATCAAACTCAACTTTGAGATAGACCCTAAGCAAAACAGTTGGAAAGTTCATTCATGTTTTCTTGTTAAAGCCTTCCCCCCAAAAATACAAATATTTACAGCAAACCTTCCTTCAAGACACTGGAACCTCGACCTCTGTCGATTTACATTTTAAACAAAACAATATCTGTGAAACAACCATAATTTGTGGCTTTTGAGTATATACGCTACTGTGAAACACATTGTCATCAACACAGGAATCTAAGACAGTTCTGACTGAAGGTAAAGTTTAATATTTGTCCAAAGCAGCCGTTCAGAAAACGTGTCAGAGTCGTTAAATTCCGACGGACAGCAAATATCAGAATGAGGATAACAAGTCGGATTTAACTTGTTGAATTACAATTTACCATGGCTGAAGAGTTTGGATATTTTCAACTCGATAAATAATATATCCTTTCTAATGATATGTATACAAAATTTACTTCCTATCTCTTTCCCAATTCTTACATGCTACAGACTTAACCAGAATTTTTTTTATTTTTGATCTCTATTTACCCTCAAATTTCACCTGCCAGCAGATTAGTCCGGGTTTCTGACTCCAAAATGACTATCTTTTATACTGATGGCCGTATTTTGGAGTCAGGGTTCACTGCAATCAAAAAGCCGGAGTTGGCTGGCGCTCAGAAACGGGCAGTATGTGGTCCGATTTAGACAAAGAAATAACAATGTAACCTACTCAGATCGTGTCTAAACGGTCCTAATCACGTTCATTGATAATTTCGCTACCTACCAGTGCCTGACATGGACGAGCAAGATCGACCAGTAAACTTTATTCTTCCCCTGAATTCCCACTTTTACCTTCTCCAGTCTCAAACTCTCCGCCATTGATGACGTAACACTGTTTAGCGGTTTTTCAGTTTTTAAATGTTAAATTCACTTTACAAAAGGCTAAATTATTACTGAATGTCGTGTTGACACTATTTGAGTTACCGGTAGTTATGTTGTTATTTACTGTCTAAATCTGACCGCAAACTGCCCGATCAGAAACGTGCAGGCTATTCCGACTTTTTGATTGCAATGAGCCCCGACTCCAAAATACGACCGTCAGTACAAAAAAAAAGAAGAAGTAATTTTGGAGTCAGAAACCCGGACTACCAGTACCAGCAGATGTAAAAGGACGTAAGTCTGTCATATTTCAACGAACTCAACAGGGACCTATTAGTATTACAATTGTATTAGATTCTACAATACATTTAAAACTATTTATTATTACAATACTATTTACAGTATTAGTAAACAGTCCATCAATGCATGTATATCGTATGATCTAGGATGTTTCAACTCAAATCACTATTCCCAAAACCTGGAAAAACAAAACAAATCTAATGTAGCTTCATTAGAAATTATGAAAACACTACTCGCTAGTAGTGAATCTTTATGCAGGGTATGAAATGACATCTATACTATAGTACTTGTAAGGGCATATTCTGATAATCAACTGGAAATTGTAATCAAGACACCACACGGCCACTGTGCATGGTCACGACCGTGGTGGTCAAGTCGCTCTCTTTTGATTAACATCCGTCATCAGTCACAACACAAATTCCAATTATCTAAAACATTCATTCGTTCTTCTCAAATTTACAACACAATTAAATATGTTTAGGGAATAGAAAACACAAGACTTACTATCCACATCATTCAATTTAGCTTTCTCTTCTTCAAGTTTTGCCTTTAAGCACTCAGCTTCACGACTAAGCGAGTCGATGGACTCTGTGGTGTTATCAACACGCAATGCCTCCGTCGCCATTTTCTATTCTCCAGCATCATCAACACGGAGCTGTCAGCTGCGACTCGTCAGTGTCTGACCTATTAAGGTCAGAGGTTGTGAACTGTGCACCGACAGGCTTGAAAATTCTCGTTTTCGAAATGATGAAATTACAGTTACATTTTTTGTGTGCGGGTGTGTGTAAAATACAATTAGCACAATTAAATGGCTTTGTTAATAGCATGGCTATGTCATCATTCATTTCGGCGATACTCCTAAAATGCTATTAAATAAATACATGTATGCTAAAGCTTACAGCTGCTTTGCAGTACTACTATAGTACTAACGTGAATAGCCTATTTAGGACAGATGTAGGCCTAGGCCAAGCGTAACAAATAATATGACTTATGAGGTGGCGTGAAGTCAGCAAGTTTGTCAATAGCTGTCAACTGAACCATGTCTGGTCGATAGGCAGCTCGGAGATTCTTGTGAACTTCCCGGCAGGCTATGTATGTGCATTATTTTCTTGGAAGGAATGGACCTACATGAAGCTGGAGATATTCAAACTCTGTGGCCAAAGCATATTGATGATGGGTGGCCTCTGGAGAACGTGTCATATTGAAACATGTAGGCCTAACTCTTTAGAATCCCACCAAACTTTACACACATCCCATTTGATCCTTTAGTTTGTCGTTCCACCAAAAAAAAAAAAAAAAAAAAAAAATTCTGTCATATCCTCGACGTTTTCAATGTTCAATTTCAGAGTGGCATGAGCTGCCAAAATTCACACTTTTCATAATTTCTGATCATCACGACAGTAAGAGGCTTTGAAAAACTAAATGATTGGCGTTGGAATGAGGAAAATCCATACAGTATGTGGCCTATACGAACCGAAAACGTGTTCGAAAAGTAAACAAAATGTAAATAACCGGGACGACCATTCATTCATTCTAAGCCAAAGTTAGTTCAAAACAATACTTTATCGTACATTTTCTAGACTTAAAGCACTTAAAAGCTTCTGAATTATACGTCTTGAGAAAAATAGCCAATAATTTCAACAATCTGTTGTAACGTCAAAACACCAACATTTTGGCAGCTCATGCCCCTTTAAGGAAATGCAGAAGCGAGTCAGAGATTTGGGCGGTCCTTGAACATGACAAAAAAGTGAGTTTTTTTAGAGTTTTTTTTTTGGTGGAACTAAAGGATCGAATGGGATGTGTGTTTGGACCAGTTGCTTTGCTTTAATTTGGAGAAAATCAGAGAAAAATGGGGTGATTCTAAAGCGTTACATGCTTCAATATGGCACGTCCTTCACCTCTGTTGGCCAGACATCCTCAATATACACATGTAGGCCTACTTTGGCCACAGAGTTGAATATCTCCAGCTAGAATGGACCATTCACTTGACGTTCACTTAGTTTCAGACTACTAAAACATAATCTGCTGAACGTTCTTAACGATATAATGAGTAGGCCTATAGTAGCCTCATTGCACGAAGTTTGGGTGACATGACAATTCACTATCACAGCGCAATTCCTCAAGCGCCCAGGGGTTGCGTAGGCCTCGGAAGCTCTGTGGCCCAATATGCCCAGAGATGCGTTCTAAACCAATGGGACATAAATTTCAATAAAATGTCCCTAATGTAATGTGAATGCTATGTAAATTTATACGTACATCTTCTGTGTTCCCAGGAATTTCCAGTTAATGGGCGAGGCGAGGATGAGGATCCAGGGCCACGTATACGTAGGCCCTAGTTCAATTTACCGAACTTATGGTGATATTACATATACCAACGTTCGGTATACGAATTTGAAATACAAGGTGGAAATGATGCTTAAATTACAAGCCATGAAAATATTATTGTAACTCCTCGATATGGACGATTCCTACTTCAGACGTCTTTAAAACTCATAAAAGATTATTCTTGTCCGCCTTTATTACATGTAGCTATTCCAAAGGACGCACACCTGGGGGCTGTTTCTCGACACCGACGTAACTTTGCGCCTGGTCGTAAGGTCATGGCATCATATACCTTCAACATTACGTTACGACCAGGCGCAAAGTTAAGAGGGCGTAAATGTGTTGAGAAACAGCCCCCTGGTCTTAAACAACAACAAACTGTCCTTTCTTGGAGACTTTGCCGCAATTTTGCTTGACGTTCGAACTGGGTCAAACGGTGCATGCCAAATAAATAAAATAAATAAAAGAGGACAAGAATAATCTTTTATGGGTTCTAAAGAAGTCTCGGGTAGGAATTGTCCATACAGAGCAGTTACAATATTATTTTCATGGCTTGTAATTTCCGACAAAAGTGCGTCGGACTTTACCGACCAGCATTTCAGAATTCGTAGACTGAACGTTGGTATATGTAATATCACCATAAGTTCGGTAAATTGAACTAACGTATTGAACTATCTCCTGAACAATTCTTTCCAATCAATTAAATGGCGCAATATTTTCACCAAATTTCCCTGAAACAAAGAAACTAATATATGTCGCCAGGATTTTTCTATTTGCTGGGTTCAACTATCCTTTCATTCTTGAATCAGGGACGAGATTCTTGCGACCTCGTTTTGGTTTGTATTTTAACTGTTTATTTGCAGTGATATGGTCTTGATCTTGCCGACACTTATTGTTCGAAACGACCTAGTGTCCCGGAAGTTTCAAAGCCCTATTTAGATGACGGGAGATGCATTTTGAGGGGTTTCCTGTGGATAGAAATCAGCATATTTTTCAAATATGTTTGCTTGCCCCATTCAAATCAAAGATGTTAAAATATTTATTTCAGATCCCGTAAGCTCCAATGTTATGGAAGCCGGATACAGACATTTTATTTTCGAGCTTCGCGACCCTGCCAGATATAGACTCGCCAAAGCCATTGATTCGCGAGTGTCTCTATACCCTACCAAACACGCCAACCACGGTAATCAACTTATATAGTTTTTTTAAAAACATTTCATTCGCATCCTTTGCTACCTTGGCTGGCGGAGACGAGAAGGTCGCGATTCTATATCATTCGCGACTTTCTCGACCTTGGCGGGGTCACGAAACACGCTAAGAAAGATAGTATTTTTTCAATCCCGAATCGCGACCTTCGAGTGTTTATATAATGTAAAATGTCTTTAACATTAAAGTGACATGAGCTGCCAAAGATCGGATTTCTTCTTAAATTCTGATTGTCAAGAGAAGCTTAGCGCTTGAAGTACATTGAAAAAGTAAAGGGTTAACCTTAAAAAAATAATTTGAATAATTCGATTAATTTGATAGATGAACGTGGGGACTTTTTCATCAAATATCTACGCCGGACGAAATTTCCTAAAAACCTAAACTGACGTCGGACTTTTGAAAGAATATTTTGAGAAACAGTGAATTACTAAATGCGTAAAATAACCTAGATAACCCTTGCAATGTCACTATATACAATTTATTGTAAGTCAAAAAGATCACGAAGAAAAACTCGATCTGCTTGACATAAATGATAAGTTTTTAGCGACATTGGTGTCCAGTATAAAACTGTCGTTGAAGACGTTTTTATCCAAACTCTCAATGGTTGGGAAACAGATCAGCTTCATAGGTCTACTATTGCTCAATATAAGTACAAACATCGCGTTTCTTTGTTGATTGTAGAGTTGGCCTCCTGTCGTTAAACTATTCAACGCTAACCCGCCCGAAGACTGAAAATATCGTACCACGCCGTTATTTTATTAAGCCAGAAAAGAATGTCACACAATTCATATCTTTGACGTGTATACTTTAAGTAGGCATTGTCTTAGTGGCACTTTCGACCTTGACCCAGTCTTCGACTGCTAACGTCACAAAATATAACTTTCAGGGGATTAAAGTGATGTAAAAGAAGAAACACATCAGAAGTGTCTAAGATGACGCTACCGCTGGCTCCCAGCGTCGCTCAGCTGTCCAAGAAAGCCGGTCACTTAAATAAACCTTCAGAGAAATGTGCCATTAACGGCTGGTGGTGATTAATCTCACTTAGCCAATGTCTATACTGATAGTTTTTACATGATCTGTAGTCCACTATCGTAAAACACGGTTAGTCTCATAGCTACACACAGTCTATAGCTTTCCCTCAAGTGGAATAAATCCGACCGGATCCGCATAATATATGATCATGAAATTATCGGCCATTTTATCGAAGGCTTTTGCCGTTAGATGGTAACGTGTGTAGAGAGGGAGCTTGGAGTGCAGCGTAGTTGAAGGAAACAGTGAGAAACGGTTGGAATCTGCAGGCTTCCAGACTCCCATGGTGCTGTCAGCTAGCTACAAATCCTGTCGGAACTTCCTATACAATGGTGGCCAATACAGCTGCTTGGCATTGCATGCTGATTCTGTTGACAGTGTCTTTGTATGCAGGTATGTGTCTATAGATATATCGAAGTGTCCTACGCTATACACATGTACTACATGTACTATAATATAGCATACAGATATCAACTCGATAGGACACTATCTTTACATGTTAACCATAGAATCCTTCTATAGTATATGCCAATTAATATGTTTACGTTTTTATATTTGAATAATGGGCAATCTATGTAGGCCTAATGTCAACATTTGAAATGATTAGCCTTATATACCAATAAATGGTAAATGACATAAATCACCCTATAGTGCATTGAGCACCATGTAGTGAGGCCAGAACAATCCGTTATGTCCCACACTTCTGGGTAACCGTTTGTCCATATCTGTTAAGATAGTGTATTTCAGTTGATGGAAGAATAAGTGAATAACTAGAAGAGCGATTCATTGAATCAGACTGAATGAGGGATTCCCTTGGGAGTACAGCTCTATCGAAAACTGACCAATCAGTGTTAAATGTGTCATGTCGGAACAATTGATTTTTATAAGCTATACTCTAGCTACTAAAACACCGAAGGGGGCTGGTCGGAGAACCGAATAACTGACAGCTTAAAACCAACTTTAGAAGCTTAGTCCAATGATTTACCCACCAATGTGGCCTTATTACGACTACATGCCTTATTTTAGATCGTAAAAAATGCTGTGTTTTAAAATTTTCACGCACCTAGGTGATAACTTTATATGTTAAACATTGCATATGTTTTTATTATTACGGCAGATAGCTGGCTCTTAAACAATGCCGAACTGGTTTTGCTATTAACATCGAAACGTTTGTTTGATTGTCGGAGTGATGGGTGAATGAGACAGTATAGTAGGCGTGTTATGATTGGTGGAACTATTCATGCTGCGGAATGCATTGATTGTATATCTAGGTTAAATATCATGTACTTTTCTTGGCATAAATGTGCTTAACTTGGTTTGCCTTTCTCTTGATGAACGGGGCCTTATTAAGACATGTAAGACGCCCCGGCTTGGACAAAAGCTTCTAAAGATCTGTCAAGAATCATAGTGAATGCGTGATACTGTTATATTTGGTATTAATTTTTTCCGTTTGCTGTTATGTTAGTGTTTGGCTCTGTCACTCGGTTAGCAACGTTCGCTGGACCAAAACCCTGTCATAAACTCGGAACCATCCTAGAGAACTCCAGGATTAAAATCTTGACAGACCAATAAGGAAGACATGTTTTTCTGTTCCGAAGGTGGTAGGGGTGTTGTGGACATAAGTGGTATTGCAGATATGGGTCAAATCTACCCTTAAAATGCGGCCTGTACCTTTTTTTCAATTCTCCAATTCCCATTTTAAACAATGCATTATAAAACAACAGCCAACAAAGTATTTAACCTCATTCTCAGTCTTTTCTCCACCAATTCTGTCGCCCTTCTATGTCCTGAAATTCAGGTAATGACATCTTCATGTCTGGCTTACGCCCTTTACGCTTCTAGTTTCCCCTTCTTTCTCCAAGCATCGAGTAGGAAGGTTTTAAAGAACAGGTTATGTGCTATCCATGATGTCATGCGACCTACAGGGATATAAGAACCTTCCGACCTGTTACGAGATATGTCGTCAGCCTAAATTCAAAGAAAAAGCGTCGAGCCATGTGAAATATCGAGTTCTTTGTCCCTGGGACATTTTGTCCTCTTGTATGGTTGAACCCTTTTCCAGAATTTATCCTTCGTCACAGCCCTGTCTTACTTTCTGTGTTCTCTCAATACTCTGGCTTGTACGTTGTATAATGAAATACCCATGGGAATTTCAGTTTAAACGTCTTCTCTAGTATTGCCATTGATGTTAGGTGCTTTGGTGTTCTGGTGCCGGTAAAGCGAAAGTCTATCCTCTGTAATCATCATTTAGTCCTTATATATTCACTGGCTTGTTCAAGATTATTTACTTTCGAGAAACGATAATTAATCGGGAATAACTCTTGGCTGTCTTCCAAAATTGTCCATAACTCACTCTTGAATGCTATAGTGTACTTTTCTCATTAGTAGATGTTACTGAGTCGTCCGTCCGTCCAGACGCCCAGAGCAGCGTTTAATTCAATTACATTTGCATGAGTACAAAATTTGAAGTCATATTTTACTGGTCACCAGAGGCTGTTAAAGTCAAGGTTATACGGCTAAGATCCATGTTTTTTAATTTAATATATCCGTTGTGTGTATTATTGCGCCTCATATTTTATTTGGAAAACATGAAACTATTCACGTCTGTTCCACGTACAGTAAATTCACAGTTATGGTTTTACTGACTTAATTAAGAGGCACAAGTTATCAAAGTTGGGATAGATCAATACCAGTATATTCCATTTTCTATCAGTAAGTCCCAAAATGCGTTGAGGCATGTTTTCTCAGGGTTGTCAGGTTTTTGAACTAATATAAAGTAAATAATGATGAACACTAAAACTCACAGGGCACAATGAATTAATCGTAGCTAAAATAATCACGGAGAAAAGTTTTTATTTGTGTTAAAAAGTGGGTATGTCATTTGGATCTTTGTACCCCATTATATTAAGTTGATATAATAAACCAAAACTCACAATATTTTATTAGGTTTAAGACAGACAGGGGTTTGGATTTAATCAGTAGAATTTTCTGACACATTTTATGATTTATTGACACCGGATATTCAGCTTTGATAAGAATACCGATAAACTGAGATTAAACAAAATATGGTTCTTTTATAAGCAACGACTGGACTTCGGCTTAGAGAACCATTTTACTTTTAAATAGAATTCTTCTACTATAATCTGGACCATACTTATGTCGGTCTATTATACTGAAACACTAATTGTAAAATATTTTTTTCACGACACCTTCCCAGGTCTAAGTTCAAAGCCAAAGAATAAACAGTTTGTAACGTTTCAACCCCAAACTTTCCCTTTTCAAACGTTAGTGCTTGGCATCTGCAGTGGAAGTGAGAAAGTGTTTTTTTTAATTGGCATGATTTCAAAATGGTCGTTAACAGAATGATCTGGGGTGTTGAAATGCCGTGCCACTGACACAGAGTGTATAAGTCTAATGCCAGTTCTTGAACTTTGCTATGAGGAAACAAACATAATAGGAGCAGGTTATGACAATCAAAGAGACCGAATCAGTGGATGTACAGGGGCTGCCAATTGAATTCCTACTGATTCCAATGATGACTTACCAATTTAAGACAATTGTAGAGACTTGTCTACATAGCTTTTCTAATAGAAAAGACCATTGCTGTTTATATCCCTAAAAACAAATATAAAAACAATGGCAATAAGATACTATCTATCTTGTTTTTTTCCAGATGGTATAGAGCTCTTCCCAAATAGCAGTCCATTATGGATGAGAACAGAAAGCACGTTAAACCTTACTTGTTCAACAGATGGGCTCACAGAATTATCATGGTATAAAAATAATGTTAAGATGAACATCGACTACACGGCTGGTTTCATGATGACCGCTAGACAATATCCTCATTCACAGGTCACCATTAGCAACTTGTGGAAAGTCGACGTGGGAATCGGGGACTCGGGTACCTATTCTTGCCATGACAACGGACAGCGCCACCTGGAAGAAAGCATTGACGTCAGAATAATAAATGGTTTGTTTGCTTTTAAGATACATTATATTTTGCTGCATGCGCAGCGTAGTTTATAAATGACCATCATTTTAATAGTAATAATCTTTAGCAGGTTTCGCTCAGAGCTCTGAGCTAAAACCTGAAGAGGGACAACTTTTTCCTTGATAGCTCAATATACACTTTTCCCAAAATTAATAGAAGGGGTTCTTTTAGTACCACTGTAACCAAAATTCGTACGACTGATGGATTTGGACTGTAAAGGATTAGAAACTCTTGGAAAACTAAATGATTAGGACTGAAACCAAAGATATCCATTGACATTGTAGGAATCGATGGTGGACAGCAAATAAATTGATGTAACAGGATTTCAGGACCGAGCAAATCTTGAAAAACTTTATTCTCAAGACTATAGTATTACTGAAATACCTTCAATTATTTTCCTCTCTGAGAAGCTGAATTTTGCTATTTACGAAGCAAATGCTCGTGTCTATTTTTGTGTTGAAAGTGGACAGATCGAATGGACAACTTCATCAGCCTCGCGGAACTCTCCAACAAGGTCGCCGGAATTTGAATACAAGTCCCTGAGCTGAGGCTTTTGTACTTATTGTCTTTGTGTATGGTTGAACGTTGCCAGTGGAATATTGTTGCTTTCGCCATAAAACACAAAATACCTATATTTTTTTTTGATATTATTTCAGTTGTGGGCTCAGACGTAATCAAGAAAGCAGGACACAGTGCAACACTCCGCTGCAATCCCCAAAATCTTAAACATGAAGATTTTAAAAGAATTGAATGGCGTAGAAATTACAACCGTCTTCCATATCCAGATCCATCCAATGCTAAAGAGAATAGATTTTCTCTTCATTTGGACCATTTAGGTAAAGGTTATGCCATTATTGTTACATTATGTTCTATGTTCACTTGGTATTGGGAATTAACAGGAATGACAATATTTCGGGTTATTTGATCCAACTATCATCAATAGTAAAGATACAGTATCTGCCTGTTAATAAACTGTTCTGTACACCATCTTCAGTCTTGTTCTGATCAGCTGGCTTTACTGACATTTTTGTTGCAAAAGCTCACTCAGAATTTATGAAAAATTCTGAATTTTGGCAGCTCAGTTCCCATTATCTGTCAAACTGACGTACTTTAAATGTTTTGATCTAGTTCAATACATGTTTCACTCGATAGTGTCCTATATTTGATGTGCTTGTGCTACAGAATAACAGTTGCCTGTAAATCTATACCTGTTGTTCCTAAGTATACATTTTGTTCCTATTTCCTTCCAATAAATGTCGTTAATAGGAATATTTTCCTGCTTATTTCAGATGAGAAAGATGCTGGAGATTATGAATGTATTTTCACCTTTGAGACTAAAGGTCCCGATGGAATCCCTAAAGAAATGAACCTCTCTAAGAAAATTCGTCTCGATGTTTTAGGTAGGTCAGAAAGTAAGGTTCACTGGTTGATGTTTTAGGTATAGGTAAGATATTAAGGTTCGTTGATTGGGTCCGAAAAAAAGTTTCAGGGTTGGATGTTATAAGAAAGTCAGAAAATACTGTTTGTTGATTGGATGTTTTCGGTAGGTCCGAAAATAATGTTGGTTCATTGGACGTTTTAGGTAGGTCAGCAAATAACGTTCGTTGATTGAATATTTTAGATTGGCCGGAACCTAATCGATGTTATCTTATTAAGTAGACATGTTACCTTTGCCCTTGTTGGATGTTTGGAATTTTAAGGAATAATAATTGTGCAATGCAGAGAAAAATGTATAGATTTGGTGGTTGGGTCATTCTCCGAAGTTTGCGAGGAGTAGGCCTATTATATTCTGAGATAACAGATTGGGACAGATTTACTCAAGTCATTGTTGGCGACTCGCTGCCATGGTTTCTAAACTTATTCCCGTTACCCAAGCAGGGGGGCCTCCGTGGCTCAGTAAGTAGAGCGTTGGACGCTCAATCCGAACAGCCTTCCACCAATGGGTCGCGGGTTCGAATCCCACTCAGTCCAAAAAAAAATTGGAAATTTTCTAACTGGGTTTTCACTCGAACGACCTATGTGGGATGGTTGCCAGTTACCAACGGAAGGTCGTGGGTTTCCTCCCACTATAAAACTGGCAACGCCGCCATATAAGTGAAATAATCTTGAGCGCGGCGTAAAACACCAATCAATCAATCAATCAATCAATCAATCAACCCAAGACAGGACGCCTCATCATTGACCTAGTATCTTCCTCACGCCTTTCTCAGTTGTTGTTGTTCGAGTTTTATGCATAGAAGCTGGAGAGATCCATTTTAGCTATCTTGTCTCGACCCAAACCGACTCACCACGGAACTCCATTCATCATTTCCTTCTCACTGAACACGCCAACCACACTAATCGATGATACATACAGCAAGAAGGCTGTCATTCTACGACTTTCCATTCCCGAATTTCTCGATCTTGGCGGGCGTCGCTAAACACTCTAAAAAGGTACATTTTTCGATGTTGATTCGCGATCAACGCGTGGTTGACCGTTCGAGAAGGTTTGATACGTCGCGCAGGTCGCCAAACAGTCCAATATAAAAGACGATGCGATCGCCTTACGTGAAAAGTTGCCAGGCACTCCCGACGGCCAGGGATTTCCTCTGCCCGCCATATAAGTGAAATAATCTTGAATGCAGCGTAAATGAATCAATCAACAAACAATCTATAAAGTTGAAAATTTGTTTATTTTATTATGTATATTATTATTCTGAATTAATATTGACTTTGGCAAGGATGTAAGAACTACATCGAAACAGTGTAGTGGATATGCGGGTTCGATTCCTGGTTTGAACATCAACCAAATTCAGTTCAAGAATTGCTACCATATTTCCGGTACGAGTTTTCATGAGAAACTTAACCACACCAACGAGCATGGGGCATGCATTTTGCAAAATGGGGTATCTTCAATGGCACCCGTTCTCTGACAGCCTTATCTATTGCAACAGAAGATGCAGTGTAGACGAATAACTGAATCAGTAAATTGGCACATTATCGGTCTGCAACGAGCCGGAACTTTCTTCATGGAAATTGCATAATAAGAACGTCACCACTCCACAGTAAGCCCGCTGGGCCGAAAACATGAACACACGAATGACGTAAGTATCCGCAGACCGTCAGAAAGTCTACGCAAGACTTCGGACATAGATGACAGAAGTTTGCCCGGACGCCATTCATTTGCTTGCAGTTCCACCTAGAAACGTTTCTAGCTCCGCCATTGTCCGTTCAGGTGCCATACAGTTAAAACTCGTATCAGAGCTGCTGGCTTGAGCGCCAGAAGACCAATCAAACGTCCCAAACTCACAGACAATCACAAACGACTGCACATGGGTTGGTGTGGATTGGGATGGAACTTGAGATCCAACGAAAGCAGATTCCTTCTGCATGCTGTTGATGAGAGAATTAGAGTTTGGAGGCCTCCTGGTATGCTTATGCAAAAAGAAACGTCATCAAATCTTTCAATAGCATTTAGAAGATGCAAAGTTAAAATAAGATGAAGAATTACTTATGGATAACAACTTCTTGGTTTACTGGGTGACGACGTTTCGATGTAGTTCTTACATCGTTATCAAAGTCAATAAGTTTGTTGATGTTTGTTGATGATGACGTATCAAATCTTTCAATGGCATTTAGAAGTTGAAAGGTTACAATAAGGTGAATCAAATTTTACTTAATGGATAACAACTTCTTAACAACGTCATGCCAAACTGTACCATATTGTGGTAGATTTGCTATGGTGTGGCGTTGTTTCTCATTCGATTGCAAGCTGTATTTCGTAACCATACAAGGCAATCTGACAAGGGCTCCCTATATCCAGGATGTGCTCGATCCAGTCGTCATTCCAGTGCACCTTTTGACTATGTATATTGTTCCATTTAACTCGAATTCTAAATATTTTTTAACTACAAAGGCCTACTTGTTTAGAAGCAAAGTTATTGAATGATATCCGACATCCTGTTTAAATTCTTTCAAATAAAAAAACGATTTTATGGAATACGTAGGTCCTACAGATATTCGAAATTGTCAATTTAAGTTTATTTTAAAGAGACATGTGCTGTCAATACGCTTGGATTCAGATTGTAGGATACAGTGCCTACCATTCGAACGTTTGGAGATCATGGTTTGCTTTTTGATAAATATTTACTGTTGGACGTGCAAAGACAACCTTTTTTGCGAAATATAAACAGCATCTAGATAACTTGGATGCACGTTTAACGGTTTTAGAGAAGAAAAGTATAAAGTATTTTAACTTTATAATTTTCTCTTTTGCATATTGAATAATTGGCGTTGAAATAAGGAAACAACAGTGTGTCTTGTAGCTCTAATTTATTAGCTGAAACCTTTGATCAGGTGACAACAGGGTGTCTTGTAGCTCTAATTCATTGACTGAAGCCATGGATCAGATTACACCAGTGTGTCTCGTAGGTCTAATTCATTGACTGAAGCCCTTGGCCAGATGACACCAGTGTGTCTTGTAGCTCTAATTCATTGACTGAAGCCATGGATCAGATTACACCAGTGTGTCTTGTAGCTCTAATTCATTGACTGAAGTAATTGATCAGATGACAACAGTGTGTCTTGTAGATCGAATTTATGTAAATAAGCCATTGGTCAGATGACAACAGTGTGTCTTGTAGCTCTAATTCATTGACTGAAGTCATTGCTCAGAGGGCAACAGTGTGTGTTTTAGCTCTAATTCATTTACAGAAGCCATTGATCAGATGACAACAGTGTGTCTTGTAGCTCTAATTCATTGACTGAAGCCATTGATCAGAGGACACCAGTGTGTCTTGAAGATCGAATTTATGTTAATAAGTCATTGGTCAGATGACAACAGTGTGTCTTGTAGCTCTAATTCACTGACTGAAACTATTGCTCAGAGGGCAACAGTGTGTGTTTTAGCTCTAATTCATTGACAGAAGCCATTGATCAGATGACAACAGTGTGTCTTGTAGCTCTAATTCATTGACTGAAGCCATTGATCAGATGACAACAGTGTGTCTTGTAGCTCTAATTCATTGACTGAAGCCATTGATCAGATGACAACAGTGTGTCTTGTAGCTCTAATTCATTGACTGAAGCCATTTATCAGATGACACCAGTGTGTCTTGTAGCTCTAATTCATTGACTGAAGCCATTGATCAGATGACAACAGTGTGTCTTGTAGCTCTAATTCATTGACTGAAGCCATTGGTCAGATGACAACAGTGTGTCTTGTAGCTCTAATTCATTGACTGAAGCCATTGGTCAGATTACAACAGTGTGTCTTGTAGCTCTAATTCATTGACTGGAGCCATTGGTCATAAGACAACAGTGTGTCTTGTAGCTCTAATTCACTGACTGGAGTCATCGGTCAGATGACACCAGTGTGTCTTGTAGCTCTAATTTACTGACTGGAGTCATTGGTCAGAAGACAACAGTGTGTCTTGTAGCTCTAATTCATTGACTGGAGTCATTGGTCAGAAGACAACAGTGTGTCTTGTAGCTCTAATTCATTGACTGAAGCCATTGATCAGATGACAACACTGTGTCTTGTAGCTCTAATTCCTTGACTGAAGTCATTGATCAGATGACAACAGTGTGTCTTGTAGCTCTAATTCATTGACTGAACCCATTGATCAGATGACACCAGTGTGTCTTGTAGCTCTAATTCATTGACTGTAGCCATTGATCAAATGACACCAGTGTGTCTTGTAGCTCTAATTCATTGACTTAAGCCATTGATCAGATGACACCAGTGTGTCTTGTAGCTCTAATTCACTGACTGGAGCCATTGGCCAGATGACAACAGTGTGTCTTGTAGCTCTAATTCATTGACTGAACCCATTGATCAGATGACAACAGTGTGTCTTGTAGCTCTAATTCATTGACTAAAGTCACTGATCAGATGACATCAGTGTGTCTTGTAGCTCTAATTCATTGACTGGAGTCATTGATCAGATGACACCAGTGTGTCTTGTAGCTCTAATTCATTGACTGGAGCCATTGGTCAGAAGACAACAGTGTGTCTTGTAGCTCTAATTCATTGACTGGAGCCATAGGTCAGATGACATCAGTGTGTCTTGTAGCTCTAATTCACTGACTGGAGTCATTGGTCAGATGACATCAGTGTGTCTTGTAGCTCTAATTCATTGACTAAAGTCACTGATCAGATGACATCAGTGTGTCTTGTAGCTCTAATTCATTGACTGGAGTCATTGATCAGATGACACCATTGTGTCTTGTAGCTCTAATTCATTGACTGAAGCCATTGATCAGATGACACCAGTGTGTCTTGTAGCTCTAATTCACTGACTGGAGCCATTGGCCAGATGACAACAGTGTGTCTTGTAGCTCTAATTCATTGACTGAACCCATTGATCAGATGACACCAGTGTGTCTTGTAGCTCTAATCCATTGACTAAAGTCACTGATCAGATGACATCAGTGTGTCTTGTAGCTCTAATTCATTGACTGGAGTCATTGATCAGATGACACCAGTGTGTCTTGTAGCTCTAATTGACTGACTGGAGCCATTGATCAGATGACATCAGTTTGTCTTGTAGCTCTAATTCACTGACTGGAGCCATTGGTCAGATGACAACAGTGTGTCTTGTAGCTCTAATTCATTGACTGAAGCCATTGATCAGATGACACCAGTGTGTCTTGTAGCTCTAATTCACTGACTGGAGCCATTGGCCAGATGACAACAGTGTGTCTTGTAGCTCTAATTCATTGACTGGAGTCATTGATCAGATGACACCAGTGTGTCTTGTAGCTCTAATTCACTGACTGGAGCCATTGGCCAGATGACAACAGTGTGTCTTGTAGCTCTAATTCACTGTCTGGAGCCATTGATCAGATGACATCAGTTTGTCTTGTAGCTCTAATTCATTGACTGGAGTCATTGATCAGATGACACCAGTGTGTCTTGTAGCTCTAATTCACTGACTGGAGCCATTGGCCAGATGACAACAGTGTGTCTTGTAGCTCTAATTCATTGACTGAAGCCATTGATCAGATGACAACAGTGTGTCTTGTTGCTCTAATTCATTGACTGAAGCCATTGATCAGATGACACCAGTGTGTCTTGTAGCTCTAATTCATTGACTGAAGCCATGGATCAGATTACACCAGTGTGTCTTGTAGCTCTAATTCATTGACTGAAGCCATTGATAAGATGACAACAGTGTGTCTTGTTGCTCTAATTCATTGACTGAAGCCATTGATCAGATGACACCAGTGTGTCTTGTAGCTCTAATTCATTGACTGAAGCCATGGATCAGATTACACCAGTGTGTCTTGTAGCTCTAATTCATTGACTGAAGCCATTGGCAAGATGACACCAGTGTGTCTTGTAGCTCTAATTCATTGACTGAAGCCATTGATCAGATTACACCAGTGTGTCTTGTAGCTCTAAATCATTGACTGAAGTAATTGATCAGATGACAACAGCGTATCTTGTAGATCGAATTTATGTAAATAAGCCATTGGTCAGATGACAACAGTGTGTCTTGTAGCTCTAATTCATTGACTGAAGTCATTGCTCAGAGGGCAACAGTGTGTGTTTTAGCTCTAATTCATTGACAGAAGCCATTGATCAGATGGCAACAGTGTGTCTTGTAGCTCTAATTCATTGACTGAAGCCATTGATCAGAGGACACCAGTGTGTCTTGAAGATCGAATTTATGTTAATAAGCCATTGGTCAGATGACAACAGTGTGTCTTGTAGCTCTAATTCACTGACTGAAACCATTGCTCAGAGGGCAACAGTGTGTGTTTTAGCTCTAATTCATTGACAGAAGCCATTGATCAGATGACAACAGTGTGTCTTGTAGCTCTAATTCATTGACTGAAGCCATTTATCAGATGACAACAGTGTGTCTTGTAGCTCTAATTCATTGACTGAAGCCATTTATCAGATGACAACAGTGTGTCTTGTAGCTCTAATTCACTGACTGGAGTCATTGATCAAATGACACCAGTGTGTCTTGTAGCTCTAATTCATTGACTGAAGCCATTGGTCAGATGACAACAGTATGTCTCGTTGGTCTAATTCATTGACTGAAGCCATTGGCCAGATGACACCAGTGTGTCTTGTAGCTCTAATTCATTGACTGAAGCCATGGATCAGATTACACCAGTGTGTCTTGTAGCTCTAATTCATTGACTGAAGTAATTGATCAGATGACAACAGTGTATCTTGTAGATCGAATTTATGTAAATAAGCCATTGGTCAGATGACAACAGTGTGTCTTGTAGCTCTAATTCATTGACTGAAGTCATTGCTCAGAGGGCAACAGTGTGTGTTTTAGCTCTAATTCATTGACAGAAGCCATTGATCAGATGACAACAGTGTGTCTTGTAGCTCTAATTCATTGACTGAAGCCATTGATCAGAGGACACCAGTGTGTCTTGAAGATCGAATTTATGTTAATAAGTCATTGGTCAGATGACAACAGTGTGTCTTGTAGCTCTAATTCACTGACTGAAACTATTGCTCAGAGGGCAACAGTGTGTGTTTTAGCTCTAATTCATTGACAGAAGCCATTGATCAGATGACAACAGTGTGTCTTGTAGCTCTAATTCATTGACTGAAGCCATTGATCAGATGACAACAGTGTGTCTTGTAGCTCTAATTCATTGACTGAAGCCATTGATCAGATGACAACAGTGTGTCTTGTAGCTCTAATTCATTGACTGAAGCCATTTATCAGATGACACCAGTGTGTCTTGTAGCTCTAATTCACTGACTGAAACCATTGCTCAGAGGGCAACAGTGTGTGTTTTAGCTCTAATTCATTGACAGAAGCCATTGATCAGATGACAACAGTGTGTCTTGTAGCTCTAATTCATTGACTGAAGCCATTGGTCAGATGACAACAGTGTGTCTTGTAGCTCTAATTCATTGACTGAAGCCATTGGTCAGATTACAACAGTGTGTCTTGTAGCTCTAATTCATTGACTGGAGCCATTGGTCAGAAGACAACAGTGTGTCTTGTAGCTCTAATTCACTGACTGGAGTCATCGGTCAGATGACACCAGTGTGTCTTGTAGCTCTAATTTACTGACTGAAGTAATTGATCAGATGACAACAGTGTATCTTGTAGATCGAATTTATGTAAATAAGCCATTGGTCAGATGACAACAGTGTGTCTTGTAGCTCTAATTCATTGACTGAAGTCATTGCTCAGAGGGCAACAGTGTGTGTTTTAGCTCTAATTCATTGACAGAAGCCATTGATCAGATGACAACAGTGTGTCTTGTAGCTCTAATTCATTGACTGAAGTCATTGCTCAGAGGGCAACAGTGTGTGTTTTAGCTCTAATTCATTGACAGAAGCCATTGATCAGATGACAACAGTGTGTCTTGTAGCTCTAATTCATTGACTGAAGCCATTGATCAGAGGACACCAGTGTGTCTTGAAGATCGAATTTATGTTAATAAGTCATTGGTCAGATGACAACAGTGTGTCTTGTAGCTCTAATTCACTGACTGAAACTATTGCTCAGAGGGCAACAGTGTGTGTTTTAGCTCTAATTCATTGACAGAAGCCATTGATCAGAGGACAACAGTGTGTCTTGTAGCTCTAATTCATTGACTGAAGCCATTGATCAGATGACAACAGTGTGTCTTGTAGCTCTAATTCATTGACTGAAGCCATTGATCAGATGACAACAGTGTGTCTTGTAGCTCTAATTCATTGACTGAAGCCATTTATCAGATGACACCAGTGTGTCTTGTAGCTCTAATTCACTGACTGAAACCATTGCTCAGAGGGCAACAGTGTGTGTTTTAGCTCTAATTCATTGACAGAAGCCATTGATCAGATGACAACAGTGTGTCTTGTAGCTCTAATTCATTGACTGAAGCCATTGGTCAGATGACAACAGTGTGTCTTGTAGCTCTAATTCATTGACTGAAGCCATTGGTCAGATTACAACAGTGTGTCTTGTAGCTCTAATTCATTGACTGGAGCCATTGGTCAGAAGACAACAGTGTGTCTTGTAGCTCTAATTCACTGACTGGAGTCATCGGTCAGATGACACCAGTGTGTCTTGTAGCTCTAATTTACTGACTGGAGTCATTGGTCAGAAGACAACAGTGTGTATTGTAGCTCTAATTCATTGACTGGAGTCATTGGTCAGAAGACAACAGTGTGTCTTGTAGCTCTAATTCATTGACTGAAGCCATTGGTCAGATTACACCAGTGTGTCTTGTAGCTCTAATTCATTGACTGTAGCCATTGATCAAATGACACCAGTGTGTCTTGTAGCTCTAATTCATTGACTTAAGCCATTGATCAGATGACACCAGTGTGTCTTGTAGCTCTAATTCACTGACTGGAGCCATTGGCCAGATGACAACAGTGTGTCTTGTAGCTCTAATTCATTGACTGAACCCATTGATCAGATGACAACAGTGTGTCTTGTAGCTCTAATTCATTGACTAAAGTCACTGATTAGATGACATCAGTGTGTCTTGTAGCTCTAATTCATTGACTGGAGTCATTGATCAGATGACACCAGTGTGTCTTGTAGCTCTAATTCATTGACTGGAGCCATTGGTCAGAAGACAACAGTGTGTCTTGTAGCTCTAATTCATTGACTGGAGCCATAGGTCAGATGACATCAGTGTGTCTTGTAGCTCTAATTCACTGACTGGAGTCATTGGTCAGATGACATCAGTGTGTCTTGTAGCTCTAATTCATTGACTAAAGTCACTGATCAGATGACATCAGTGTGTCTTGTAGCTCTAATTCATTGACTGGAGTCATTGATCAGATGACACCATTGTGTCTTGTAGCTCTAATTCATTGACTGAAGCCATTGATCAGATGACACCAGTGTGTCTTGTAGCTCTAATTCACTGACTGGAGCCATTGGCCAGATGACAACAGTGTGTCTTGTAGCGCTAATTCATTGACTGAACCCATTGATCAGATGACACCAGTGTGTCTTGTAGCTCTAATCCATTGACTAAAGTCACTGATCAGATGACATCAGTGTGTCTTGTAGCTCTAATTCATTGACTGGAGTCATTGATCAGATGACACCAGTGTGTCTTGTAGCTCTAATTCACTGACTGGAGCCATTGATCAGATGACATCAGTTGGTCTTGTAGCTCTAATTCACTGACTGGAGCCATTGGTCAGATGACAACAGTGTGTCTTGTAGCTCTAATTCATTGACTGAAGCCATTGATCAGATGACACCAGTGTGTCTTGTAGCTCTAATTCACTGACTGGAGCCATTGGCCAGATGACAACAGTGTGTCTTGTAGCTCTAATTCATTGACTGGAGTCATTGATCAGATGACACCAGTGTGTCTTGTAGCTCTAATTCACTGACTGGAGCCATTGGCCAGATGACAACAGTGTGTCTTGTAGCTCTAATTCACTGTCTGGAGCCATTGATCAGATGACATCAGTTTGTCTTGTAGCTCTAATTCATTGACTGGAGTCATTGATCAGATGACACCAGTGTGTCTTGTAGCTCTAATTCACTGACTGGAGCCATTGGCCAGATGACAACAGTGTGTCTTGTAGCTCTAATTCATTGACTGAAGCCATTGATCAGATGACAACAGTGTGTCTTGTTGCTCTAATTCATTGACTGAAGCCATTGATCAGATGACACCAGTGTGTCTTGTAGCTCTAATTCATTGACTGAAGCCATGGATCAGATTACACCAGTGTGTCTTGTAGCTCTAATTCATTGACTGAAGCCATTGATAAGATGACAACAGTGTGTCTTGTTGCTCTAATTCATTGACTGAAGCCATTGATCAGATGACACCAGTGTGTCTTGTAGCTCTAATTCATTGACTGAAGCCATGGATCAGATTACACCAGTGTGTCTTGTAGCTCTAATTCATTGACTGAAGCCATTGGCAAGATGACACCAGTGTGTCTTGTAGCTCTAATTCATTGACTGAAGCCATTGATCAGATTACACCAGTGTGTCTTGTAGCTCTAAATCATTGACTGAAGTAATTGATCAGATGACAACAGCGTATCTTGTAGATCGAATTTATGTAAATAAGCCATTGGTCAGATGACAACAGTGTGTCTTGTAGCTCTAATTCATTGACTGAAGTCATTGCTCAGAGGGCAACAGTGTGTGTTTTAGCTCTAATTCATTGACAGAAGCCATTGATCAGATGGCAACAGTGTGTCTTGTAGCTCTAATTTATTGACTGAAGCCATTGATCAGAGGACACCAGTGTGTCTTGAAGATCGAATTTATGTTAATAAGCCATTGGTCAGATGACAACAGTGTGTCTTGTAGCTCTAATTCACTGACTGAAACCATTGCTCAGAGGGCAACAGTGTGTGTTTTAGCTCTAATTCATTGACAGAAGCCATTGATCAGATGACAACAGTGTGTCTTGTAGCTCTAATTCATTGACTGAAGCCATTTAT
The DNA here is from genome assembly GCA_963971465.1 of Lepidochitona cinerea. Classification (NCBI taxonomy): domain Eukaryota; kingdom Metazoa; phylum Mollusca; class Polyplacophora; order Chitonida; family Tonicellidae; genus Lepidochitona; species Lepidochitona cinerea. The sequence goes on along the minus strand of OZ020552.1, from coordinate 14,184,344 downwards.
CAGATGACAACAGTGTGTCTTGTAGCTCTAATTCATTGACTGAAGCCATTTATCAGATGACAACAGTGTGTCTTGTAGCTCTAATTCACTGACTGGAGTCATTGGTCAGAAGACAACAGTGTGTCTTGTAGCTCTAATTCATTGACTGGAGCCATTGATCAGATGACACCAGTGTGTCTTGTAGCTCTAATTCATTGACTGAAGCCATTGATCAGATGACAACAGTGTGTCTTGTAGCTCTAATTCATTGACTGAACCCATTGATCAGATGACAACAGTGTGTCTTGTAGCTCTAAATCATTGACTAAAGTCACTGATCAGATGACATCAGTGTGTGTTGTAGCTCTAATTCATTGACTGGAGCCATTGATCAGATGACAACAGTGTGTCTTGTAGCTCTAATTCATTGACTGAAGCCATTGATCAGATGACAACAGTGTGTCTTGTAGCTCTAATTCACTGACTGAAGCCATAGATCAGATGACATCAGTGTGTCTTGTAGCTCTAATTCATTGACTGGAGTCATTGATCAGATGACACCAGTGTGTCTTGTAGCTCTAATTCATTGACTAAAGCCATAGATCAGATGACACCAGTGTGTCTTGTATCTCTAATTTACTGACTGGAGCCATTGGTCAGAAGACAACAGTGTGTCTTGTAGCTCTAATTCATTGACTAAAGCCATAGATCAGATGACACCAGTGTGTCTTGTAGCTCTAATTCACTGACTGAAGCCATTGGTCAGATGACACCAGTGTGTCTTGTAGCTCTAATTCACTGACTGGAGTCATTGGTCAGAAGACAACAGTGTGTCTTGTAGCTCTAATTCATTGACTGAAGCCATTGGTCAGATTACAAGTGTCTTGTAGCTCTAATTCACTGACTGAAGCCATTGGTCAGATGACACCAGTGTGTCTTGTAGCTCTAATTCACTGACTGGAGTCATTGGTCAGAAGACAACAGTGTGTCTTGTAGCTCTAATTCATTGACTGAAGCCATTGGTCAGATTACAAGTGTCTTGTAGCTCTAATTCACTGACTGAAGCAATTGATCAGATGACACCAGTGTGTCTTGTAGCTCTAATTCATTGACTGGAGTCATTGGTCAGAAGACAACAGTGTGTCTTGTAGCTCTAATTCACTGACTGGAGCCATTGGCCAGATGACAACAGTGTGTCTTGTAGCTCTAATTCACTGACTGAAGCAATTGATCAGATGACACCAGTGTGTCTTGTAGCTCTAATTCTTTGACTGAAGCCATTGATCAGATGACAACAGTGTGTGTTGTAGCTCTAATTCATTGACTAAAGCCATTGATCAGATGACATTAGTGTGTTTGGTAGCTCTAATTCATTGACTGAAGCCATTGATCAGATGACAACAGTGTGTCTTGTAGCTCTAAATCATTGACTGAAGCCATTGGTCAGAAGACAACAGTGTGTCTTGTAGCTCTAATTCATTGACTGAAGCCATTGATCAGATGACACCAGTGTGTCTTGTAGCTCTAATTCATTGACTGAAGCCATTGATCAGATTAGAACAGTGTGTGTTGTAGCTCTAATTCATTGACTGAACCCATTGATCAGATGACAACAGTGTGTCTTGTAGCTCTAATTCATTGACTGGAGCCATTGATCAGATGACACCAGTGTGTCTTGTAGCTCTAATTCATTGACTGTAGCCATTGATCAGATTACACCAGTGTTTCTTGTAGCTCTAATTCACTGACTGAAGCCATTGATCAGATTACACCAGTGTTTCTTGTAGCTCTAATTCACTGACTGAAGCCATTGATCAGATTACACCAGTGTTTCTTGTAGCTCTAATTCACTGACTGAAGCCATTGATCAGATTACACCAGTGTTTCTTGTAGCTCTAATTCATTGACTGTAGCCATTGATCAGATTACAACAGTGTGCCTTGTCACTCCAGTTCACTGACGGAAGCCATTGATCAGATTACACCAGTGTTTCTTGTAGCTCTAATTCATTGACTGTAGCCATTGATCAGATTACACCAGTGTTTCTTGTAGCTCTAATTCACTGACTGAAGCCATTGATCAGATTACACCAGTGTGTCTTGTAGCTCTAATTCATTGACTGGAGTCATTGATCAGATGACACCAGTGTGTCTTGTAGCTCTAATTCACTGACTGGAGCCATTGATCAGATGACATCAGTTTGTCTTGTAGCTCTAATTCACTGACTGGAGCCATTGGTCAGATGACAACAGTGTGTCTTGTAGCTCTAATTCATTGACTGAAGCCATTGATCAGATGACACCAGTGTGTCTTGTAGCTCTAATTCACTGACTGGAGCCATTGGCCAGATGACAACAGTGTGTCTTGTAGCTCTAATTCATTGACTGGAGTCATTGATCAGATGACACCAGTGTGTCTTGTAGCTCTAATTCACTGACTGGAGCCATTGGCCAGATGACAACAGTGTGTCTTGTAGCTCTAATTCACTGTCTGGAGCCATTGATCAGATGACATCAGTTTGTCTTGTAGCTCTAATTCATTGACTGGAGTCATTGATCAGATGACACCAGTGTGTCTTGTAGCTCTAATTCACTGACTGGAGCCATTGGCCAGATGACAACAGTGTGTCTTGTAGCTCTAATTCATTGACTGAAGCCATTGATCAGATGACAACAGTGTGTCTTGTTGCTCTAATTCATTGACTGAAGCCATTGATCAGATGACACCAGTGTGTCTTGTAGCTCTAATTCATTGACTGAAGCCATGGATCAGATTACACCAGTGTGTCTTGTAGCTCTAATTCATTGACTGAAGCCATTGATAAGATGACAACAGTGTGTCTTGTTGCTCTAATTCATTGACTGAAGCCATTGATCAGATGACACCAGTGTGTCTTGTAGCTCTAATTCATTGACTGAAGCCATGGATCAGATTACACCAGTGTGTCTTGTAGCTCTAATTCATTGACTGAAGCCATTGGCAAGATGACACCAGTGTGTCTTGTAGCTCTAATTCATTGACTGAAGCCATTGATCAGATTACACCAGTGTGTCTTGTAGCTCTAAATCATTGACTGAAGTAATTGATCAGATGACAACAGCGTATCTTGTAGATCGAATTTATGTAAATAAGCCATTGGTCAGATGACAACAGTGTGTCTTGTAGCTCTAATTCATTGACTGAAGTCATTGCTCAGAGGGCAACAGTGTGTGTTTTAGCTCTAATTCATTGACAGAAGCCATTGATCAGATGGCAACAGTGTGTCTTGTAGCTCTAATTCATTGACTGAAGCCATTGATCAGAGGACACCAGTGTGTCTTGAAGATCGAATTTATGTTAATAAGCCATTGGTCAGATGACAACAGTGTGTCTTGTAGCTCTAATTCACTGACTGAAACCATTGCTCAGAGGGCAACAGTGTGTGTTTTAGCTCTAATTCATTGACAGAAGCCATTGATCAGATGACAACAGTGTGTCTTGTAGCTCTAATTCATTGACTGAAGCCATTTATCAGATGACAACAATGTGTCTTGTAGCTCTAATTCATTGACTGAAGCCATTTATCAGATGACAACAGTGTGTCTTGTAGCTCTAATTCACTGACTGGAGTCATTGGTCAGAAGACAACAGTGTGTCTTGTAGCTCTAATTCATTGACTGGAGCCATTGATCAGATGACACCAGTGTGTCTTGTAGCTCTAATTCATTGACTGAAGCCATTGATCAGATGACAACAGTGTGTCTTGTAGCTCTAATTCATTGACTGAACCCATTGATCAGATGACAACAGTGTGTCTTGTAGCTCTAAATCATTGACTAAAGTCACTGATCAGATGACATCAGTGTGTGTTGTAGCTCTAATTCATTGACTGGAGCCATTGATCAGATGACAACAGTGTGTCTTGTAGCTCTAATTCATTGGCTGAAGCCATTGATCAGATGACAACAGTGTGTCTTGTAGCTCTAATTCACTGACTGAAGCCATTGATCAGATTACACCAGTGTTTCTTGTAGCTCTAATTCATTGACTAAAGCCATAGATCAGATGACACCAGTGTGTCTTGTATCTCTAATTCACTGACTGGAGCCATTGGTCAGAAGACAACAGTGTGTCTTGTAGCTCTAATTCATTGACTAAAGCCATAGATCAGATGACACCAGTGTGTCTTGTAGCTCTAATTCATTGACTGAAGCCATGGATCAGATGACACCAGTGTGTCTTGTAGCTCTAATTCATTGACTGGAGTCATTGGTCAGAAGACGACAGTGTGTCTTGGAGCTCTAATTCATTGACTGAAGCCATTGGTCAGATTACAACAGTGTGTCTTGTAGCTCTAATTCACTGACTGAAGCCATTGGTCAGATTACAACAGTGTGTCTTGTAGCTCTAATTCACTGACTGGAGTCATTGGTCAGAAGACAACAGTGTGTCTTGTAGCTCTAATTCATTGACTGAAGCCATTGGTCAGATTACAAGTGTCTTGTAGCTCTAATTCACTGACTGAAGCAATTGATCAGATGACACCAGTGTGTCTTGTAGCTCTAATTCATTGACTGGAGTCATTGGTCAGAAGACAACAGTGTGTCTTGTAGCTCTAATTCACTGACTGGAGCCATTGGCCAGATGACAACAGTGTGTCTTGTAGCTCTAATTCACTGACTGAAGCAATTGATCTGATGACACCAGTGTGTCTTGTAGCTCTAATTCTTTGACTGAAGCCATTGATCAGATGACAACAGTGTGTGTTGTAGCTCTAATTCATTGACTAAAGCCATTGATCAGATGACATTAGTGTGTTTGGTAGCTCTAATTCATTGACTGAAGCCATTGATCAGATGACAACAGTGTGTCTTGTAGCTCTAAATCATTGACTGAAGCCATTGGTCAGAAGACAACAGTGTGTCTTGTAGCTCTAATTCATTGACTGAAGCCATTGATCAGATGACACCAGTGTGTCTTGTAGCTCTAATTCATTGACTGAAGCCATTGATCAGATTAGAACAGTGTGTCTTGTAGCTCTAATTCATTGACTGAAGCCATTGGTCAGATGACAGCAGTGTGTCTTGTAGCTCTAATTCATTGACTGAACCCATTGATAAGATGACAACAGTGTGTGTTGTAGCTCTAATTCATTGACTGAACCCATTGATCAGATGACAACAGTGTGTCTTGTAGCTCTAATTCATTGACTGGAGCCATTGATCAGATGACACCAGTGTGTCTTGTAGCTCTAATTCATTGACTCTAGCCATTGATCAGATTACACCAGTGTTTCTTGTAGCTCTAATTCACTGACTGAAGCCATTGATCAGATTACACCAGTGTTTCTTGTAGCTCTAATTCACTGACTGAAGCCATTGATCAGATTACACCAGTGTTTCTTGTAGCTCTAATTCACTGACTGAAGCCATTGATCAGATTACACCAGTGTTTCTTGTAGCTCTAATTCATTGACTGTAGCCATTGATCAGATTACAACAGTGTGCCTTGTCACTCCAGTTCACTGACGGAAGCCATTAATCAGATTACACCAGTGTTTCTTGTAGCTCTAATTCATTGACTGTAGCCATTGATCAGATTACACCAGTGTTTCTTGTAGCTCTAATTCACTGACTGAAGCCATTGATCAGATTACACCAGTGTGTCTTGTAGCTCTAATTCATTGACTTAAGCCATTGATCAGATGACAACACTGTGTCTTGTAGCTCTAATTCATTGACTGAAGCCATTGATCAGATGACAACAGTGTGTCTTGTAGCTCTAATTCATTGACTGGAGTCGTTGATCAGATGACAACAGTGTGTCTTGTAGCTCTAATTCATTGACTGAAGCCATTGATCAGATGACAACAGTGTGTGTTGTAGCTCTAATTCATTGACTGAAGCCATTGATCAGATGACACCAGTGTGTCTTGTAGCTCTAATTCATTGACTGGAGTCATTTATCAGATGACAACAGTGTGTCTTGTAGCTCTAATTCATTGACTGAAGCCATTGATCAGATTACACCAGTGTGTCTTGTAGCTCTAATTCATTGACTGTAGCCACTGATCTGATGACAACAGTGTGTCTTGTAGCTCTAATTCATTGACTGAAGCCATTGATCAGATGACACCAGTGTGTCTTGTAGCTCTAATTCATTGACTGTAGCCACTGATCTGATGACAACTGTGTGTCTTGTAGCTCTAATTCATTGACTGTAGCCACTGATCTGATGACAACTGTGTGTCTTGTAGCTCTAATTCATTGACTGAAGCTATTGATCAGATGACAACAGTGTGTCTTTTAGCTCTAATTCATTGACTGGAGTCGTTGATCAGATTAGAACAGTGTGTCTTGTAGCTCTAATTCACTGACTGAACCCATTGATCAGAAGACAACAGTGTTTCTTGTAGCTCTAATTCATTGACTGAAGCCATTGATCAGATGACACCAGTGTGTCTTGTAGCTCTAATTCATTGACTGAAGCCATTGATCAGATTAGAACAGTGTGTCTTGTAGCTCTAATTCATTGACTGAAGCCATTGGTCAGATGACAGCAGTGTGTCTTGTATCTCTAATTCATTGACTGAACCCATTGATAAGATGACAACAGTGTGTGTTGTAGCTCTAATTCATTGACTGAACCCATTGATCAGATGACAACAGTGTGTCTTGTAGCTCTAATTCATTGACTGGAGCCATTGATCAGATGACACCAGTGTGTCTTGTAGCTCTAATTCATTGACTGTAGCCATTGATCAGATTACACCAGTGTTTCTTGTAGCTCTAATTCACTGACTGAAGCCATTGATCAGATTACACCAGTGTTTCTTGTAGCTCTAATTCACTGACTGAAGCCATTGATCAGATTACACCAGTGTTTCTTGTAGCTCTAATTCACTGACTGAAGCCATTGATCAGATTACACCAGTGTTTCTTGTAGCTCTAATTCATTGACTGTAGCCATTGATCAGATTACAACAGTGTGCCTTGTCACTCCAGTTCACTGACTGAAGCAATTGATCAGATGACACCAGTGTGTCTTGTAGCTCTAATTCATTGACTGGAGTCATTGGTCAGAAGACAACAGTGTGTCTTGTAGCTCTAATTCACTGACTGGAGCCATTGGCCAGATGACAACAGTGTGTCTTGTAGCTCTAATTCACTGACTGAAGCAATTGATCAGATGACACCAGTGTGTCTTGTAGCTCTAATTCTTTGACTGAAGCCATTGATCAGATGACAACAGTGTGTGTTGTAGCTCTAATTCATTGACTAAAGCCATTGATCAGATGACATTAGTGTGTTTGGTAGCTCTAATTCATTGACTGAAGCCATTGATCAGATGACAACAGTGTGTCTTGTAGCTCTAAATCATTGACTGAAGCCATTGGTCAGAAGACAACAGTGTGTCTTGTAGCTCTAATTCATTGACTGAAGCCATTGATCAGATGACACCAGTGTGTCTTGTAGCTCTAATTCATTGACTGAAGCCATTGATCAGATTAGAACAGTGTGTCTTGTAGCTCTAATTCATTGACTGAAGCCATTGGTCAGATGACAGCAGTGTGTCTTGTAGCTCTAATTCATTGACTGAACCCATTGATAAGATGACAACAGTGTGTGTTGTAGCTCTAATTCATTGACTGAACCCATTGATCAGATGACAACAGTGTGTCTTGTAGCTCTAATTCATTGACTGGAGCCATTGATCAGATGACACCAGTGTGTCTTGTAGCTCTAATTCATTGACTGTAGCCATTGATCAGATTACACCAGTGTTTCTTGTAGCTCTAATTCACTGACTGAAGCCATTGATCAGATTACACCAGTGTTTCTTGTAGCTCTAATTCACTGACTGAAGCCATTGATCAGATTACACCAGTGTTTCTTGTAGCTCTAATTCACTGACTGAAGCCATTGATCAGATTACACCAGTGTTTCTTGTAGCTCTAATTCATTGACTGTAGCCATTGATCAGATTACAACAGTGTGCCTTGTCACTCCAGTTCACTGACGGAAGCCATTGATCAGATTACACCAGTGTTTCTTGTAGCTCTAATTCATTGACTGTAGCCATTGATCAGATTACACCAGTGTTTCTTGTAGCTCTAATTCACTGACTGAAGCCATTGATCAGATTACACCAGTGTGTCTTGTAGCTCTAATTCATTGACTGGAGTCATTGATCAGATGACACCAGTGTGTCTTGTAGCTCTAATTCACTGACTGGAGCCATTGATCAGATGACATCAGTTTGTCTTGTAGCTCTAATTCACTGACTGGAGCCATTGGTCAGATGACAACAGTGTGTCTTGTAGCTCTAATTCATTGACTGAAGCCATTGATCAGATGACACCAGTGTGTCTTGTAGCTCTAATTCACTGACTGGAGCCATTGGCCAGATGACAACAGTGTGTCTTGTAGCTCTAATTCATTGACTGGAGTCATTGATCAGATGACACCAGTGTGTCTTGTAGCTCTAATTCACTGACTGGAGCCATTGGCCAGATGACAACAGTGTGTCTTGTAGCTCTAATTCACTGTCTGGAGCCATTGATCAGATGACATCAGTTTGTCTTGTAGCTCTAATTCATTGACTGGAGTCATTGATCAGATGACACCAGTGTGTCTTGTAGCTCTAATTCACTGACTGGAGCCATTGGCCAGATGACAACAGTGTGTCTTGTAGCTCTAATTCATTGACTGAAGCCATTGATCAGATGACAACAGTGTGTCTTGTTGCTCTAATTCATTGACTGAAGCCATTGATCAGATGACACCAGTGTGTCTTGTAGCTCTAATTCATTGACTGAAGCCATGGATCAGATTACACCAGTGTGTCTTGTAGCTCTAATTCATTGACTGAAGCCATTGATAAGATGACAACAGTGTGTCTTGTTGCTCTAATTCATTGACTGAAGCCATTGATCAGATGACACCAGTGTGTCTTGTAGCTCTAATTCATTGACTGAAGCCATGGATCAGATTACACCAGTGTGTCTTGTAGCTCTAATTCATTGACTGAAGCCATTGGCAAGATGACACCAGTGTGTCTTGTAGCTCTAATTCATTGACTGAAGCCATTGATCAGATTACACCAGTGTGTCTTGTAGCTCTAAATCATTGACTGAAGTAATTGATCAGATGACAACAGCGTATCTTGTAGATCGAATTTATGTAAATAAGCCATTGGTCAGATGACAACAGTGTGTCTTGTAGCTCTAATTCATTGACTGAAGTCATTGCTCAGAGGGCAACAGTGTGTGTTTTAGCTCTAATTCATTGACAGAAGCCATTGATCAGATGGCAACAGTGTGTCTTGTAGCTCTAATTCATTGACTGAAGCCATTGATCAGAGGACACCAGTGTGTCTTGAAGATCGAATTTATGTTAATAAGCCATTGGTCAGATGACAACAGTGTGTCTTGTAGCTCTAATTCACTGACTGAAACCATTGCTCAGAGGGCAACAGTGTGTGTTTTAGCTCTAATTCATTGACAGAAGCCATTGATCAGATGACAACAGTGTGTCTTGTAGCTCTAATTCATTGACTGAAGCCATTTATCAGATGACAACAGTGTGTCTTGTAGCTCTAATTCATTGACTGAAGCCATTTATCAGATGACAACAGTGTGTCTTGTAGCTCTAATTCACTGACTGGAGTCATTGGTCAGAAGACAACAGTGTGTCTTGTAGCTCTAATTCATTGACTGGAGCCATTGATCAGATGACACCAGTGTGTCTTGTAGCTCTAATTCATTGACCGAAGCCATTGATCAGATGACAACAGTGTGTCTTGTAGCTCTAATTCATTGACTGAACCCATTGATCAGATGACAACAGTGTGTCTTGTAGCTCTAAATCATTGACTAAAGTCACTGATCAGATGACATCAGTGTGTGTTGTAGCTCTAATTCATTGACTGGAGCCATTGATCAGATGACAACAGTGTGTCTTGTAGCTCTAATTCATTGACTGAAGCCATTGATCAGATGACAACAGTGTGTCTTGTAGCTCTAATTCACTGACTGAAGCCATAGATCAGATGACATCAGTGTGTCTTGTAGCTCTAATTCATTGACTGGAGTCATTGATCAGATGACAACAGTGTGTCTTGTAGCTCTAATTCACTGACTGGAGTCATTGATCAGATGACAACAGTGTGTCTTGTAGCTCTAATTCATTGACTGAAGTCATTGATCAGATGACAACAGTGTGTCTTGTAGCTCTAATTCATTGACTGAAGTCATTGATCAGATGACAACAGTGTGTCTTGTAGCTCTAATTCATTGACTAAAGCCATAGATCAGATGACAACAGTGTGTCTTGTAGCTCTAATTCATTGACTAAAGCCATAGATCAGATGACACCAGTGTGTCTTGTATCTCTAATTCACTGACTGGAGCCATTGGTCAGAAGACAACAGTGTGTCTTGTAGCTCTAATTCATTGACTAAAGCCATAGATCAGATGACACCAGTGTGTCTTGTAGCTCTAATTCATTGACTGGAGTCATTGGTCAGAAGACAACAGTGTGTCTTGGAGCTCTAATTCATTGACTGAAGCCATTGGTCAGATTACAACAGTGTGTCTTGTAGCTCTAATTCACTGACTGAAGCCATTGGTCAGATTACAACAGTGTGTCTTGTAGCTCTAATTCACTGACTGGAGTCATTGGTCAGAAGACAACAGTGTGTCTTGTAGCTCTAATTCATTGACTGAAGCCATTGGTCAGATTACAAGTGTCTTGTAGCTCTAATTCACTGACTGAAGCAATTGATCAGATGACACCAGTGTGTCTTGTAGCTCTAATTCATTGACTGGAGTCATTGGTCAGAAGACAACAGTGTGTCTTGTAGCTCTAATTCACTGACTGGAGCCATTGGCCAGATGACAACAGTGTGTCTTGTAGCTCTAATTCACTGACTGAAGCAATTGATCAGATGACACCAGTGTGTCTTGTAGCTCTAATTCTTTGACTGAAGCCATTGATCAGATGACAACAGTGTGTGTTGTAGCTCTAATTCATTGACTAAAGCCATTGATCAGATGACATTAGTGTGTTTGGTAGCTCTAATTCATTGACTGAAGCCATTGATCAGATGACAACAGTGTGTCTTGTAGCTCTAAATCATTGACTAAAGCCATTGGTCAGAAGACAACAGTGTGTCTTGTAGCTCTAATTCATTGACTGAAGCCATTGATCAGATGACACCAGTGTGTCTTGTAGCTCTAATTCATTGACTGAAGCCATTGATCAGATTAGAACAGTGTGTCTTGTAGCTCTAATTCATTGACTGAAGCCATTGGTCAGATGACAGCAGTGTGTCTTGTAGCTCTAATTCATTGACTGAACCCATTGATAAGATGACAACAGTGTGTGTTGTAGCTCTAATTCATTGACTGAACCCATTGATCAGATGACAACAGTGTGTCTTGTAGCTCTAATTCATTGACTGGAGCCATTGATCAGATGACACCAGTGTGTCTTGTAGCTCTAATTCATTGACTGTAGCCATTGATCAGATTACACCAGTGTTTCTTGTAGCTCTAATTCACTGACTGAAGCCATTGATCAGATTACACCAGTGTTTCTTGTAGCTCTAATTCACTGACTGAAGCCATTGATCAGATTACATCAGTGTTTCTTGTAGCTCTAATTCACTGACTGAAGCCATTGATCAGATTACACCAGTGTTTCTTGTAGCTCTAATTCATTGACTGTAGCCATTGATCAGATTACACCAGTGTGTCTTGTAGCTCTAATTCATTGACTGTAGCCATTGATCAGATTACACCAGTGTTTCTTGTAGCTCTAATTCACTGACTGTAGCCATTGATCAGATTACACCAGTGTGTCTTGTAGCTCTAATTCATTGACTGTAGCCATTGATCAGATTACAACAGTGTGCCTTGTCACTCCAGTTCACTGACGGAAGCCATTGATCAGATTACACCAGTGTTTCTTGTAGCTCTAATTCATTGACTGTAGCCATTGATCAGATTACACCAGTGTTTCTTGTAGCTCTAATTCACTGACTGAAGCCATTGATCAGATTACACCAGTGTGTCTTGTAGCTCTAATTCATTGACTTAAGCCATTGATCAGATGACAACAGTGTGTCTTGTAGCTCTAATTCATTGACTGGAGTCGTTGATCAGATGACAACAGTGTGTCTTGTAGCTCTAATTCATTGACTGAAGCCATTGATCAGATGACAACAGTGTGTGTTGTAGCTCTAATTCATTGACTGAAGCCATTGATCAGATGACACCAGTGTGTCTTGTAGCTCTAATTCACTGACCGAACCCATTGATCTGATGACAACAGTGTGTCTTGTAGCTCTAATTCATTGACTGAAGCCATTGATCAGATTACACCAGTGTGTCTTGTAGCTCTAATTCACTGACCGAACCCATTGATCTGATGACAACAGTGTGTCTTGTAGCTCTAATTCATTGACTGTAGCCATTGATCAGATGACACCAGTGTGTCTTGTAGCTCTAATTCATTGACTGAAGCCATTGATCAGATTACACCAGTGTGTCTTGTAGCTCTAATTCATTGACTGTAGCCACTGATCTGATGACAACAGTGTGTCTTGTAGCTCTAATTCATTGACTGAAGCCATTGATCAGATGACACCAGTGTGTCTTGTAGCTCTAATTCATTGACTGTAGCCACTGATCAGATGACACCAGTGTGTCTTGTAGCTCTAATTCATTGACTGAACCCATTGATCTGATGACAACAGTGTGTCTTGTAGCTCTAATTCATTGACTGAAGCCATTGATCAGATGACACCAGTGTGTCTTGTAGCTCTAATTCATTGACTGAAGCCATTGATCTGATGACAACAGTGTGTCTTGTAGCTCTAATTCATTGACTGAAGCCATTGATCAGATGACACCAGTGTGTCTTGTAGCTCTAATTCATTGACTGAATCCATTGATCAGATTAGAACAGTGTGTCTTGTAGCTCTAATTCATTGACTGAAGCCATTGGTCAGATGACAGCAGTGTGTCTTGTAGCTCTAATTCATTGACTGAACCCATTGATAAGATGACAACAGTGTGTGTTGTAGCTCTAATTCATTGACTGAACCCATTGATCAGATGACAACAGTGTGTCTTGTAGCTCTAATTCATTGACTGGAGCCATTGATCAGATGACACCAGTGTGTCTTGTAGCTCTAATTCATTGACTGTAGCCATTGATCAGATTACACCAGTGTTTCTTGTAGCTCTAATTCACTGACTGAAGCCATTGATCAGATTACACCAGTGTTTCTTGTAGCTCTAATTCACTGACTGAAGCCATTGATCAGATTACACCAGTGTTTCTTGTAGCTCTAATTCACTGACTGAAGCCATTGATCAGATTACACCAGTGTTCCTTGTAGCTCTAATTCATTGACTGTAGCCATTGATCAGATTACAACAGTGTGCCTTGTCACTCCAGTTCACTGACGGAAGCCATTGATCAGATTACACCAGTGTTTCTTGTAGCTCTAATTCATTGACTGTAGCCATTGATCAGATTACACCAGTGTTTCTTGTAGCTCTAATTCACTGACTGAAGCCATTGATCAGATTACACCAGTGTGTCTTGTAGCTCTAATTCATTGACTTAAGCCATTGATCAGATGACAACACTGTGTCTTGTAGCTCTAATTCATTGACTGAAGCCATTGATCAGATGACAACAGTGTGTCTTGTAGCTCTAATTCATTGACTGAAGCCATTGATCAGATGACAACAGTGTGTCTTGTAGCTCTAATTCATTGACTTAAGCCATTGATCAGATTACACCAGTGTGTCTTGTAGCTCTAATTCATTGACTGAAGCCATTGATCAGATGACACCAGTGTGTCTTGTAGCTCTAATTCACTGACTGAACCCATTGATCAGAAGACAACAGTGTGTCTTGTATCTCTAATTCATTGACTGAAGCCATTGATCAGATGACAACAGTGTGTGTTGTATCTCTAATTCATTGACTGAAGCCATTGATCAGATTACACCAGTGTTTCTTGTAGCTCTAATTCACTGACTGAAGCCATTGATCAGATTACACCAGTGTGTCTTGTAGCTCTAATTCATTGACTTAAGCCATTGATCAGATGACAACACTGTGTCTTGTAGCTCTAATTCATTGACTGAAGCCATTGATCAGATGACAACAGTGTGTCTTGTAGCTCTAATTCATTGACTGAACCCATTGATCAGAAGACAACAGTGTGTCTTGTATCTCTAATTCATTGACTGAAGCCATTGATCAGATGACAACAGTGTGTGTTGTAGCTCTAATTCATTGACTGAAGCCATTGATCAGATGACACCAGTGTTTCTTGTAGCTCTAATTCATTGACTGTAGCCATTGATCAGATTACACCAGTGTTTCTTGTAGCTCTAATTCACTGACTGAAGCCATTGATCAGATTACACCAGTGTGTCTTGTAGCTCTAATTCATTGACTTAAGCCATTGATCAGATGACAACACTGTGTCTTGTAGCTCTAATTCATTGACTGAAGCCATTGATCAGATGACAACAGTGTGTCTTGTAGCTCTAATTCATTGACTGAAGCCATTGATCAGATGACAACAGTGTGTCTTGTAGCTCTAATTCATTGACTGGAGTCGTTGATCAGATGACAACAGTGTGTCTTGTAGCTCTAATTCATTGACTGAAGCCATTGATCAGATGACAACAGTGTGTGTTGTAGCTCTAATTCATTGACTGAAGCCATTGATCAGATGACACCAGTGTGTCTTGTAGCTCTAATTCATTGACTGGAGTCATTTATCAGATGACAACAGTGTGTCTTGTAGCTCTAATTCATTGACTGAAGCCATTGATCAGATTACACCAGTGTGTCTTGTAGCTCTAATTCATTGACTGTAGCCACTGATCTGATGACAACAGTGTGTCTTGTAGCTCTAATTCATTGACTGAAGCCATTGATCAGATGACACCAGTGTGTCTTGTAGCTCTAATTCATTGACTGTAGCCACTGATCTGATGACAACAGTGTGTCTTGTAGCTCTAATTCACTGACCGAACCCATTGATCAGATGACACCAGTGTGTCTTGTAGCTCTAATTCATCGACTGAAGCCATTGATCAGATGACAACAGTGTGCCTTGTCACCCCAGTTCACTGACGGAAGCCATTGGTCAGATGACACCAGTGTGTCTTGTAGCTCTAATTCATTGACTGAAGCTATTGATCAGATGACAACAGTGTGTCTTGTAGCTCTAATTCATTGACTGGAGCCATTGATCAGATGACAACAGTGTGTCTTGTAGCTCTAATTAATCGACTGAAGCCATTGATCAGATGACACCAGTGTGTCTTGTAGCTCTAATTCATTGACTGAAGCTATTGATCAGATGACAACAGTGTGTCTTGTAGCTCTAATTCATCGACTGAACCCATTGATCAGATGACACCAGTGTGTCTTGTAGCTCTAATTCATCGACTGAAGCCATTGATCAGATGACAACAGTGTGTCTTGTAGCTCTAATTCACTGACTGAACCCATTGATCAGATGACACCAGTGTGTCTTGTCACTCCAGTTCACTGACAGAAGCCATTGGTCAGATGACACCAGTGTGTCTTGTAGCTCTAATTCATCGACTGAAGCCATTGATCAGATGACAACAGTGTGTCTTGTCACTCCAGTTCACTGACGGAAGCCATTGGTCAGATGACAACAGTGTGTCTTGTAGCTCTAATTCATTGACTGAAGCCATTGATCAGAGGACACCAGTGTGTCTTGAAGATCGAATTTATGTTAATAAGCCATTGGTCAGATGACAACAGTGTGTCTTGTAGCTCTAATTCACTGACTGAAACCATTGCTCAGAGGGCAACAGTGTGTGTTTTAGCTCTAATTCATTGACAGAAGCCATTGATCAGATGACACCAGTGTGTCTTGTAGCTCTAATTCATTGACTGAAGCCATTGATCAGATGACACCAGTGTGTCTTGTAGCTCTAATTCATTGACTGAAGCCATTGATCAGATGACAACAGTGTGTCTTGTAGCTCTAATTCATTGACTGAAGCCATTGATCAGATGACAACAGTGTGTCTTGTCACTCCAGTTCACTGACGGAAGCCATTGATCAGATGACACCAGTGTGTCTTGTAGCTCTAATTCGTTCGCTAAATCCAATGATCAGATGACAACAGTGTGTCTCGTAGCTCTAATTCACTGACTGAAGCCATTGGTCAGATGACAACAGTGTGTCTTGTAGCTCTAATTCACTGACTGAAGCCATTGGTCAGATGACACCAGTGTGTCTTGTAGCTCTAATCCATTGACTGAAGTCATTGGTCAGATGACAACAGTGTGTCTTGTAGCTCTAATTCATTGACTGAAGCCATTGATCAGATGACAACAGTGTGTGTTGTAGCTCTAATTCATTGACTGAAGCCATTGATAAGATGACACCAGTGTGTCTTGTAGCTCTAATTCATTGACTGGAGTCATTTATCAGATGACAACAGTGTGTCTTGTATCTCTAATTCATTGACTGAAGCCATTGATCAGATTACACCAGTGTGTCTTGTAGCTCTAATTCATTGACTGTAGCCACTGATCTGATGACAACAGTGTGTCTTGTAGCTCTAATTCATTGACTGAAGCCATTGATCAGATGACACCAGTGTGTCTTGTAGCTCTAATTCATTGACTGTAGCCACTGATCTGATGACAACAGTGTGTCTTGTAGCTCTAATTCATCGACTGAAGCCATTGATCAGATGACAACAGTGTGTCTTGTAGCTCTAATTCATTGACTGAAGCCATTGATCAGATGACACCAGTGTGTCTTGTAGCTCTAATTCATTGACTGTAGCCACTGATCTGATGACAACAGTGTGTCTTGTAGCTCTAATTCATCGACTGAAGCCATTGATCAGATGACAACTGTGTGTCTTGTAGCTCTATTTCATTGACTGAAACCTTTGATCAGATGACAACAGTGTGTCTTGTAGCTCTAATTCATCGACTGAAGCCATTGATCAGATGACAACTGTGTGTCTTGTAGCTCTAATTCATTGACTGAAGCCATTGATCAGATGACAACAGTGTGTCTTGTAGCTCTAATTCATTGACTGAAGCCATTGGTCAGATGACAGCAGTGTGTCTTGTAGCTCTAATTCATTGACTGAAGCCATGGATCAGATTACACCAGTGTGTCTTGTAGCTCTAATTCACTGACCGAACCCATTGATCAGATGACACCAGTGTGTCTTGTAGCTCTAATTCATTGACTGAAGCCATTGATCAGATGACACCAGTGTGTCTTGTAGCTCTAATTCATTGACTGAAGCCATTGATCAGATGACAACAGTGTGTCTTGTAGCTCTAATTCACTGACCGAACCCATTGATCAGATGACACCAGTGTGTCTTGTAGCTCTAATTCATTGACTGAAGCCATTGATCAGATGACAACAGTGTGTCTTGTAGCTCTAATTCATTGACTGGAGTCATTGGTCAGATGACAACAGTGTGTCTTGTAGCTCTAATTCACTGACTGAAGCCATTGATCAGATGACACCAGTGTGTCTTGTAGCTCTAATTCACTGACCGAACCCATTGATCAGATGACACCAGTGTGTCTTGTAGCTCTAATTCATTGACTGAAGCCATTGATCAGATGACAACAGTGTGTCTTGTAGCTCTAATTCATTGACTGGAGTCATTGGTCAGATGACAACAGTGTGTCTTGTAGCTCTAATTCACTGACTGAAGCCATTGATCAGATGACACCAGTGTGTCTTGTAGCTCTAATTCATTGACTGGAGTCATTGGTCAGATGACAACAGTGTGTCTTGTAGCTCTAATTCACTGACTGAAGCCATTGATCAGATGACAACAGTGTGTCTTGTAGCTCTAATTCATTGACTGGAGTCATTGGTCAGATGACAACAGTGTGTCTTGTAGCTCTAATTCACTGACTGAAGCCATTGATCAGATGACAACAGTGTGTCTTGTATCTCTAATTCATTGACTGAACCCATTGATCAGATGACAACAGTGTGTCTTGTAGCTCTAATTCATTGACTGGAGTCATTGATCAGATTAGAACAGTGTGTCTTGTAGCTCTAATTCACTGACTGAACCCATTGATCAGATGACACCAGTGTGTCTTGTATCTCTAATTCATTGACTGGAGTCATTGGTCAGATGACACCAGTGTGTGTTGTAGCTCTAATTCATCGACTGGAGTCATTGGTCAGATGACACCAGTGTGTGTTGTAGCTCTAATTCATTGACTGAAGCTATTGATCAGATGACACCAGTGTGTGTTGTAGCTCTAATTCATTGACTGAAGCTATTGATCAGATGACAACAGTGTGTCTTGTTGCTCTAATTCATCGACTGAACCCATTGATCAGATGACACCAGTGTGTCTTGTAGCTCTAATTCATCGACTGAAGCCATTGATCAGATGACAACAGTGTGTATTGTAGCTCTAATTCACTGACTGAACCCATTGATCAGATGACACCAGTGTGTCTTGTCACTCCAGTTCACTGACGGAAGCCATTGGTCAGATGACACCAGTGTGTCTTGTAGCTCTAATTCATCGACTGAAGCCATTGATCAGATGACAACAGTGTGTCTTGTCACTCCAGTTTACTGACGGAAGCCATTGGTCAGATGACAACAGTGTGTCTTGTAGCTCTAATTCATTGACTGAAGCCATTGATCAGAGGACACCAGTGTGTCTTGAAGATCGAATTTATGTTAATAAGCCATTGGTCAGATGACAACAGTGTGTCTTGTAGCTCTAATTCACTGACTGAAACCATTGCTCAGAGGGCAACAGTGTGTGTTTTAGCTCTAATTCATTGACAGAAGCCATTGATCAGATGACACCAGTGTGTCTTGTAGCTCTAATTCATTGACTGAAGCCATTGATCAGATGACACCAGTGTGTCTTGTAGCTCTAATTCATTGACTGAAGCCATTGATCAGATGACAACAGTGTGTCTTGTAGCTCTAATTCATTGACTGAAGCCATTGATCAGATGACAACAGTGTGTCTTGTCACTCCAGTTCACTGACGGAAGCCATTGATCAGATGACACCAGTGTGTCTTGTAGCTCTAATTCGTTCGCTAAATCCAATGATCAGATGACAACAGTGTGTCTCGTAGCTCTAATTCACTGACTGAAGCCATTGATCAGATGACAACAGTGTGTCTTGTAGCTCTAATTCACTGACTGAACCCATTGGTCAGATGACAACAGTGTGTCTTGTAGCTCTAATTCATTGACTGAAGCCATTGATCAGATGACACCAGTGTGTCTTGTAGCTCTAATCCATTGATTGAAGTCATTGGTCAGATGACAACAGTGTGTCTTGTAGTTCTAATTCAATAACTTAAGTCATTGATCAGATGACAACAGTGTGTCTTGTAGCTTTAATTCATTGACTGAAGTCCTTAATCAGATGGCATCTCGAGATGGTTGTTATTAAATTGACTTTCTATGAACATAAACAAAATCAAGACCATTGTGATTCCTCCAATGAAGATGTTTTACGCCCCACTCAAGATTATTTCACTTGTATGTCGGCGTTGCGGAGGAAACCTCCGATCTTCGGCAAGTACCTGGCAACTCTCTACGGCGTAGGCCTACGGCGATCGAGTGAAAATCCACTCAGAATTTTTTTAATTCATTAAACAAGTGTAAACAAAACAACTCTTTTTATTCTGTATCATTCATTAATTCTGCCTTATTTGACATATGGAAACGCACTTTGGGATATTACGTATCAAACTCATCTTCAACCTCTGTTCATCCTTCAGAAAAGAGCAATTCGCATAATTCGATTCTCACAAAAACGCCATCACACTGATCATCTTTATAAGTCAGTACAAATATTACCGTTCACTAAACTACCATTGCTTGTATGTCTCTCATGTATCAGCCATACCAGTAACCGTCGAAACATCCACTCATTATCCGTGACAGACCGACAAGCTATAGGCCTACTTACCCAACACGAAACCTGAACTTAAACATGCTCCGACCAATGACAACGTTTTGTAGTGGGCGAATAAACTAAATATCAAATATACTCAGACATTCTGGTGACCAGTGACTTAGCACTAAAACCTTGTAATTTTGTACTTCTTGGAGGAAAAAATATATTTTCCCACGTACACAATAAAAAAAACTTTCCATTTTGGCAACTCACACCAATCTGCAAGACGCCCCAGTTGTCTAACTACTTGTTGCGATGAATAGATAAATATAAAACATTGAGGAATGAAACTATATAAAAAATCATATATCAAAACGCAGTCTGTTAACCAAAGAGACCATTCTCATTTAAATCCTACATGTTGGTTACCTTTAAACGCTTGAAACATTATTTTCGACTTTTGTTTTATCCGGAAAATATTTATATATGCACACTAAAACACACGGGCACAGGGGAAATCTTCTAAAATAACAATGGAGACAAGTTTCTGTTAAGAATGGGGATATGTCATTTAGACCTTTTTACCTAATCGTAAGTAATAAACCAAAACCCATGACATTACATTGGATGAAGTGTTGGGCTTAAGTCAGTAGAATTTTCTGGAATAGTTATTATATATATTTACAAGGTTGTGTGCACCTTCAGCTATGACATGGAGTCCGGTAAACTAAGATACAACACCATAGGATAATGGGAAAAGTAAGTGAAAATATGAAATTTGGTTATCAGGTAGAAGACAGACAGCGGAAATATACATTATTAATTGGCTCATATAACTTTAAATATCAGAGAAAGCGAAAAATTAAAGACGAATTTATCCCAAATCACTAAATAAAGAGATGGTAAATAAGTAAAAAAAGAGAAGAAATAAATGATTTACCGCTGAAACCTTCTTTTCTCGCAGATCATGAAACTATGCTAGACAACAGTTAATATTTCCTCCAAGTTCTTTATAGAAAGACTTATAAAATAACTTTTTCCTGACACTATTTAAAGTGACATGAGCTGCCAAAATGTTGATATTTTGATGTTAAAACAGAATGTTGAAATTATCGGCTATTTTTCCCAAGACGTATAATTCAGAAGCTTTTTGGTGCTTTTAGTCTCGAGAATGTACGGTAAAGTATTGTTTTGAACTAACTTTGGCTTAGAATGAACGAATAGTCGTCCCGGTTATTTAAATTTTTTTTTACTTAGGTATAAAACTTACCTATAGACTTGTCTCCATGGTTATTTTAGACAAGAAGATTTTTCCCTGTGTCCGTGTGTTTTAGTGTTCTTAAATTTTATATAGAAACGTCAAGGTATCTCTGCAGAAGAGTTGCTGTGATGTTTTGCTTTTTTCAATATGCTTGCATGGCTGTTTTGTCTGAGGTTTCGCAATACACACAATGGAGATTTTTTTCGTTGTTCACTCTCCTTTAGTGACGGTTCCATTTTAATGAAAAACTCTCTCTCTTTGACCTTTCACTGGTTCCTGGTTCCATTTTAACAAAGCCTTCTTTTGTGCAAGCGAATCCTTGGTTTTATTTTAATGTTTGTCTTTGTTCAGATCGCTATATATCCGCATAAGAACACTCTTTTTAAATCCCACGATAGCTTATATATCTTATGTAAAGGTTGCAAGGAAGCGAAAATATTTTAAAGTGGCGTGATCTGCCAAAATGTTGATATTTTCTGTTAAAATATAATTATGTGGACATTATTGGCTATTTTTCTCAAGATGTGCAATTCAGAAGCTTTATAGTGCTTCTTGTATCGAAAATGTACGTTAAAGAAGTGTTTTAAACTAATTTAGCCTTAGAATGAACGAACGTTCATCACGGATCAAAAGTGACCCTGGCAATTTACCCAGTTGTTGTTCAGATTTGTGTAAAAATAAGGCCTACGTGTCCTAGAAGCTGAGGCAAGACTACACATGTCCAACAGGTAGGCTTAGCCTATATATGTGTACTAATTATTTATTATTTTCCTGTTATTTCACCTGTATTTACTCAATGTACATTGCGTCACGTCAGTAATGCATTTACAGGATAAGTCAAGGTCTTGGAATCGAAAACCATTGTCGGGAAAGGTACTAGTCTGACGAAATTGCCAGTTCGCACAAGATACCAGCTACTTGAAAATTACCGCACCTCGTTTCCGAGCTGCCTTTCGGTGCTCATAATCTGACGTCATTTTCCTATTTCAAGGTTTTTTGCCAGAGACTCCTTGAAAATCACTTAATTTGAGAACATTGCTAAACTGCAGAATATCTATGATCTGTTGACATTATTCAGTGCTATTTGTCTCTCCGAAAAGGCTTAGAAAGTGTGCTTGTTGGTTTTGGCCTCTATTTCTAGCGCGCATGTGCAAACTTTATGATCATATGATCGGCCATATTTGCTCAGCAAAACTGGTTCAGTGTAGAATTGGCTCCTTTCTTTGTCGTTGCAGTTAAAATCGGGAGTAAAGGTAGAAAAATACCTTCCCCGCAACCATAGGAGTTTAATAATGTTTTCACATAGAGAGATTATAGCCACCTTTGGTGTGCTTCTTCAAGTATTTTATGCTTTGGGTAAGTCAACATACTAAATCAAGTACTACAAAAATATGTACGCCGTACGTAAATCCGCAAATCATGAAATGTCATTTTCGACGAGGTTCGCTTCGGCTATCGAGTCTTTGTCTTCGATACGGATAGTGATACAGATAGGGCATTATCTACTAGATAGGTAAAATAGGATTCCTCTAATTTGCAATTTTTATTGTATTATAAAATATTACACTTTTTATTTTTTTATGACCGTCTTGAGCAAGTGACTTATACTTAGATCTATGTTTTATACCAAGTTCAGGTATATGATCAGTTATTGCACCCATTTAGCCGTCCTCCTGTGTCTCAGCCTACATGTCGTTAAAGGAAGAGCCACATATTAAGCCGCCATTATCAGGTTGGGGAAAGTCGCCGATCAGCAGGTTGTCCATCAATTCTCGGTTTCGGACATCCGGGTACCTGACCAGCCGGCTAGGGTCACGTGGTCTTCCCTCAGCCAGTCAAAATGGCGTCGTTATGGTATTGTTTTCACCTCGGAGCCTTGTTGTCAGGATCGTGACGACATGCCGAAATGGAGAATCGGTGTGTAAATCCCCGAACGACGGAGAAAAGACACTGTCAATTGGTGGGTAACGTTTGGGACAGACTATAGAATTGGTCCGTCAGTCTCAAACCGCTATAATCGTCAGAGGGCGGAAGCCCCCCTGAAACCCCCCGTTTTATTCATTTCTTCTAGAACTTATGACTAATTTAATATTACAAGCTTAAAACTAAACTATCCCTACTAAAAGAAATAACATCTAAAAGACGAATTTGAAGAGAAGTTAAAAAAGACGGACCTATTCTATATTTGCACCAACGTTTGGACAAAAATTACAAATTTCCTCCCTATTTTGATACATGTATACCAGCTGTCTTTCGGCTGTCTAATCGGACAGCTGATCAGTGAAAGTTATACCCTTAAATGCTGGTCTCTCTTGAGACTTTGATCAAAATCAAATGGGATTTATCATCAAAGCCGACTTTTATGCCTCTCCGAGAATCTTGTAAAATTTCATTCTTCAGGAAGAAATATAACTTATTATAGAGGTAAATTCATCCAACAAATGTTGCCTTCTGCAGTGTTGGGTGATTCTGGACATGATACATGTAAATGACATCACAACAGCTTTATGGTGCGGTGTACACTAACTGGTTCACGTCGCTTAGTTTGCACAGAGACAAGTAGGACTACCCTTGTTTCAGCCCTTTTTATCTATGGCTTACATTAAAAAAATTATCGGCAGTCGCTCCTACTCAATTCCCAGTCTTCTCCGATAAAGTACCTAAAATTATACTGTGCCGACTGACATTAGGGTTCATGTGCGTAACTTACTATGTTCAGGTTTGGGGTTTGTTTGCATTATGGATACCTGATAAATCTAATTTTCATTTTCAAATTAAAAACACTAAATAATGCCACAATCCACCCACTGTTTTTTTTGTGTAAACAGTATTCTGGATTTTTGCGGCCAGTGTGCCTTTAACTAACTTACTACAATTTTAATTATGCTATAATGTATGTTCATATAATTTCGAATTCTCTGAAAAAATCTGACAAGATGTAATTGTAGGAATACTCTGGACATTTCTGGTATTTTATTTGGTCAAATGATGTTTTATAATTAACAGGTAATCCTGTGATCAGTCCAGAGAAGAACCCTGTTTATGTTTTATCACCTGCAACTATCATGCTTACCTGTACAGTGGATGGAAATACAAAGATAGGCTGGAAGAAAGGAGATGATGTTATTTCCACTGACTCCAGACACAAGTTTTCTAGTTTTCCTGATGTAGATAAATCTAGAAGTGAACTGAAGATCCTGAATCCCACAATGGCAGATGAAGGGGAATATAAATGTTACGGAGAGAGTGATTCTTCAGTTGTCACCTCCAAATTTGTCAAGGTCTTAGAAGGTACGACACTAATACATGTACATTTCCTAAGCTGATAAACCTGCAAATATTTGTGGAGCCAGTTTGACTTTCTCTCGACATTGATTTAAACTACCTATGTCACAATATTGGTGAAATAATCTTGATTGTGTCATTATCAATCAAATTCATGTGAAAAAAAAAGTTTCTATATTTTGTTTTCACAAAAGGATCTTTCTGCCAGCTAACACTAGAAGTCTAGAATACGTTAGAGTTAAACAGTTGCTTAGTTCTGCTAGAAAAAATACATGACCTCCAGCTGGTATTAATTGTTTTTTTTATCATTATCTGTATTTTACACCATCTGGTGCGTGACTAGATTCTTTAGCAATATGCTTCAACTGTAAGGCTAAATAAAAAATCTGATTAATTCCTACAATATACACATTAGACGTATACATGCTTATTTATATAGATTTTGCGAGTAACAACAAAATTAAATCATTGTAGCTGTAAAAGGAATAAGACCATGTAAAAAGTGTATTTTCTTTGTTCAGTGAATGTGATGACTGCTAACTACACTGATACTGGCTCAGTTCTCCTGGGGTGCCCTCCAATAAACCTACCTGCCAATGAAGCCGCCAATGTGGAATTCTCATGGACATTTAATGGGGGAAAACTGGACAATGCCAGAGCCACAGAACATCCAGAAAACTACACACTGGAGATTGTAAACTTAGGTAGGTTCATTATTCTACACAGGTATCAGTCAGGGAGTTTTGAGTGTTGAAGTGATTGTTATAAAGGGATTTCTTTTGGAGAAAAGGTGGGCTTTTTCATCCCAATAATACTGGTATTGTTGTAGTACATTGAATAAAAACTTGATTGTGGAATTTAAGAAAATCAGGAGATGTAGACTTTTTGGAGACTAGTCCCAAATTTTGGGATCGTTTCACTGTTTTCACATGTCTTTATTATTTGGTTGATCATGTATGTCAACTTATTTATTACTGTTTGTATTTTGTAGAACCTGCTGACATTGGTCAGTATGGCTGTGAGTTTAGGTTTAAAGACTCTTCTGATAAGAACGGAACAACACTCCGTGTAGATGTGGATCTCTTTGGTGAGTATTATCATATCTCAAACTTTACATGCAATAAGTTGGTTTTGAATGTCGGGCGTTGATTTAAGGCATAGAGAACCCCAGAAATTAACTTGAACAATGCCCAGTCCACCAAGGTCCTTAAAACACAAACAAACTTTTCGTTGTTTAGTCAAATCATCAGTTTACTTGATCACCAGTCTAATTGACTGGGCACTCTTGACTTAACTCAAAGCTAAAAAGACACAGAAAATGTCTTCAATCTTGAACAGACTCGCGTGGCTTTCCAATGCTCATTTCTCACTTTCAAAAACACAAAAATGTATTGGATTATTGTTTTGGTAGAACACTCAACGTAAATTAGTGAAACCCTAAAATGGCTCTTGTCCTTAAATCAACATGCATTTTAATACAGAAGAAAATGTGAAAATCGGTTTGGACATTGTTCTGGTTTATCAAGGTGTCTGTTTAGACTGTACTTTCTAACACTAAGCTTTTTCCATTTATATTTACTAGTTGTATAAATTGTTAGTATCATTGTTACCCTTATGATTCATTCAGAAATTCTTTGTGGAAGTTATTAATTCCTCTGTTATTTTCGATGTCACAGTGAATTATTCTCATCTTCTTTCCACCTTGCAGCTCTTCCATATATTGTTCCTTTTGACAAAAGTAAGAATGTGGTTCAGGCTGATAATCTGAAGTTGGAATGTTATGCTTATGGACACCCAACACCCTCAATAGTTTGGAAGAAAGATTCAACAGTATTGAGTGATAAAGACTCACGAGTTGGTATTTCTATGCTGGAGAAAGCTGATATAACTGTTAATGGAGGTCTCTTGACCATCTATGAACTAGAATTTGAAGATCGAGCCACGTATACCTGTGAGGCTAATAATACTCTAGGATCCAGCAACAGTAGTATTATAGTTAGAGTTAAAGGTAACTACAACATTACCTACATTACCAATTTCCAAACAATCCCGACTAACGATTTTATTTTATGTTACCAGACCATGACCAGAAAAATGGCCTGATTCAACTTTTACCTAGAACAGAAATGATTGTTATCCAAATTAATGTTTCGTAGTTAGATATTGTACTTGTTCAATGTGTTCAAGGCGATTTGCCAGCCGGCTCAGATCTGAACTGTGGGATGGTTGCCAGTTACCAACGGAAGGTCGTGGGTTTCCTCCAGGCATAGAGCCCGGTTTCCTCCCACAATAAAACTGGCAACGCCGCCATATAAGTGAAATAATCTTGAGCGCGGCGTAAAACACCAAACAATCAACAATCAATCAATCAGATCTGAACTATGGCCTTAGTGGCTAGTCGACAGTGATAGTCTCAGACACAGATCTTCCATCAATGAGCACAGGTTCGAACTAAACTCCATCCAATTGAAAAATTTATTTGTGGAGTTTTCTCTCAATTGCTGTGTGTGAGAGTTGCTAGGTGCTCCCTCTGGACAAAAGAGCCAACCAAACCTGGCAACAGTGAAATAATCTTGAGAGCAGCAAAAAGCATCAATCAGTCAGATCGGCACTAAATTTGAATAGATGGCTGGATTAAAAACTAGAGTTGTCAGTTAATTGTTACTTTGCTCTGTTTTTAGATAAGTTGGCTGCTTTATGGCCCTTCCTGGGTATTGTTGCAGAAGTAGCCATTCTCTGTGCTATTATCTTTATATATGAAAAGAAACGCAGCAAAGAGACGGAGGAGGAAGAAGATGCACCTCTTCAAAAAACGTAAGATTTTACTACATTTTTTTAACCGACGGGGTATCTTTTTGGGGTAAAACGTCAATCAAACAAATGTAATAAAGTTGACGTGGCTTTCAACTGGTCCTGATTTCTGTTAACTTCAGTGAATGAAAATATCTACCTTTCATGCCGTTTCAGAAAGCTCATTCGACTGGTATAACGGCTCATTAAATGCCTCGTATAGTGATTCAATTATTATCTTTTCTTACTAGTTATTGTAAGATGAAATTAATCATGCTTTGTATTTATGTATGGTTGTCATTGGTTTGGTTTACTCTCATCATTATTCAGGCTACACTTGTACGTAAGTTCATAATCTCTCTCTGATGAACCATTTATAATGTAAAGAGTTAGTTATATTATCTTTTTTTGTCCATTTTCTCTAGACCTAATGCTCAAGACCACAAAGGAAAGGATGAAGTAAGACTGCGTAAGCCATGATGCCCTAGAAATCTCAGTGTGTTGGTCGAGTCTGATTGGCTTGGTCACTCGCAATCAACTCTAAACCTACTGTCTTCTCCTATACTTGTATGAATGAAGCGCTGTGTGTGTTTTTGTTTTTAATTTACCTAGATGATACGTCCTAAATGGCCTACCCGTGGGGTATATCCCTGTCTACAACCTTTTAACATAGATATATCACTTAAGCCTGTAAGAAGAGGAAATTGACTGATGTGCATTTGTCATGTAACTGTCAGCAACATGTTTATATATGTGTATAGTACAACCTGTAAATAATGAAACTTTTTTAATCAAGAGCATCTAAAAGTAAAGTATAGGTCACTTGTATTGTGGTTTACTAAGGATAATTATCCATACAACATAACAATGACTGTATATTTAGGCTATCAAGGAATCAACAACAGGAAATATTAGAGTACTGTTCTAAATATCAGCCCGGATTAAGTATGGATGTGTCTGTTTTGTCATTCCTTTTGTCTGTTCTGGCTTTTGCCAGGAGACTGTTTATCTAACTGGTGGTCAACATTTCAAACATGATTCCCTAACCCTATGTACATGTTTGGTGTAATTTCTATTGTTTTTTTATATGATATTCAGTTATTTGTTTTATTTAAACTCCGGCACCTCTTGTTGTGATATAAATGTTTATTAAGTATCGTATGAAATAATCAGATGATTTCACTTTGTTTACTCAATGATTGGCCTACTGTAGTGTATTCATTAAATAAAGTTATATGTATGTGATCTTTTTACTGTATAGATATTAAACTTTGTGTGATATAACCAGGTTTCCTAGCTACTTCTTAATAATTAAACTGTGTTTTAATACCTCTTCTCTGGCAGGTATCCAGGTTGTACAATTATTCATTTGTATATACAAAAATTGAAGTATGTCACATTGAGGAATATACAAAAATATCCACTTTGGTTAGGGTTTTTTTATCAGCTGTTTGCTATAGAGTTAGTTTATTAGTACTAGTAACAATCATCCATAGATTATCATTTAGTTGTAATATTGACTGAAATATAAGACCTAAAATAATGCAACTATTAAGTTAACCGTTAAGTGCAGTTTTAGTAAGATCTTACCATCTGTACATTTCTATGCCCCGTCACGCATGTGGAAGAATGGACATGTACTCCTCGAAGATCATGGGTTTCTTACAGGCAAAGGCCCTGGTTTCCTTCCCCACTAAACCTGGCAACGTCGCCATTGAAGGGATTTGATCTTGAGTGCGACGTAAAACGTCAATCAATCTATGTTCAGTGAGTGGGCCCTAATGTTTCATGGAATCGTATGGATCTGACCGCCTCAAATACCTAGATGACACACTTAGGTACTTCAGATCTCCAGGTACTTCAGATCTCCAGGTGAGATTGACAAAAAAAATATCTGAATCAAGAATATGACCTATGCATTGTTAGGCCTGATTTGAATAAATATAGATTTCTCAAATTATTGGATTGTAAATTGAAATGGTAAAGAATAAAAGTAAAGAATAATCGGGTCTTATTGTCCGCTAAGTTGTATATCAACGTATTAACGTTTTGTTATAAATTTGTATGATATGATCTTTAATGATGGCTTCTTATATGATTTTATTTCGTTGAACCTTTGAAATTGCTTTCCACTGTGTTATACGTACTTAATTCAGACCGTGTACAAGGATTCTTCACATCTAACCCAGTCCATTATTCATCAGTTTTGTTTACAGATTTATCTGTCAATAGACTGACTGACTTCACCTAATGTATGTATTATACCGCAATGTTCTTGGTCTGGTGTTTAACAATTGGTTAAGTAATTCTTTTTGGCCTACATAATACCCTAGGTAGGTCTCGACCCTGAAGCTGTTGCCATTTCCACGCTGGTACATCTGTCCTGATCTACGGATGAAATACCTAAATAGTTTATACCTGGACAAGCTGCAGACTTATGGCACGTGACACTTGTTCTGAAACGTGACTACACTTCATTTAGACGATTTTAGGTTTCTGTACAGAATTTATCTGATTTGAATAAAATCTAATAAAAATAAAAATTGCCTTTAATTCTTCTGATGGGAGTTCCCAATTACTTAGCTGATACTCGTTATTTACTTGCTTTACTGCACATACCAGATATGAATTAAACGTCCACATAAAAAAAAAAAGTGCGTTGGAGTTCTGTTGGGTTAAAAATGAATTTGTACGGTTGAATTATTTTATGTGCATACTTCTGCCATGAACCGTGTGCGTCATGTATTCTTTAGTGAGATGCCGGTACTTCAGCACTGCAAAAAACAGGACTGTTTTCTGTCTCATATTTTGCCCTTTCGAAACCATCGGCACCACACAAATCGCATTGTATGTTGTATTTTTTTTAAAATTGGGGATTCATTATAGATTTATTTCTCTGAATATTTGACGTTTGGTTTGCGGTTTTGATAAGTGAGCATGCTTACGGGGATCAGAAATATCCACAGAAGGTTGTGAACACGATCAACAGCATGGGTTTGTAGAATACAGGTCATGTCATACGTCAGTCAGCTTTTTACAAATCTTGTGGTAAAAGTAAAGCGGGTCACCACTTGACGAGTTCTCAACCTTCAACCCATACAGCGCTCAATTTACACCTATGTATAATCACGATACTGGAGTAGACTCAAAATAGATGATCACTTAGACAATTTATTTCTGATATCAACATTTGTGAAACTGGTAGGCTTAGCTTACACTGGCGTAAATCTATCAATCAATTATTCAATCTTATCGGGCATGCCTTAATGTCCTGGCGCCAGTCATGTGGCTTAATTCCGAAGATAATAATAGCCCGTGGCTAGGAATCCAATAATGCAGTATTAACCTAAGCTTAAACCAGTCTGGCATTTTATTGTTAAATTTGAATTCTTAAAGTAGGCTTTACTGTGTGATTTTAAATGGAGATCTTGGAGATAAAGACTTGGAATAACACGTATACAGGTCTTTCAATTCGCTAACAATTAGAAGTATATAGGCCTACATGTACATACATCAGTGAACTGTTATACTATATCCTTGTGCGACTTTTGTCCTATGTTCACTTGACGTAGACTTTTGTCCCCCTTGGCGTACACAAACTGTCCTTTCTCCTATACTCAATACGGATAGTAAAGATTTGTAAATTGCATAACAGAGAACACAAGTAGAGAATCGCCTATAAAGTTCTGCTATATGAATGCAATGGTTATTTAAGCTCGATAACTTCTCTAATGGTCGACTAACTATGTTGGCTTCTAAATGTACAACTTCTTCAAATATTAAATCTATAGCAACGGTTCAATCTTATTCCAATGATTGTTTTAAAGGCCTATAGATGGTCTGTGGATTCATTGGTGTTTTACGCGACCATCTAAGCGCTTCTAATGTAACAATTGTGTTTTATCTGCTTTGAGTTTAACAAGTATCAGAGATAAAGGGACGGTACATCTCGCTCATACATTATGGGGCATTATAAAGTACACACCTCTTGTCTGTTTCATTTCAATACGTTAAATGGAGTGAACACGTTATGCATCACTTGTTCTGAGTCTCTCCAAACACAGAGGCAAATGTTTTCCAGAACAGCCAATTGTTTGTCAAGGTACTCCAGTTTTGTAACCTTCCGACATTGTCAAATTTAAACTTTGGACCATAAGGTTTTGGACTAAGCTGTCAACCCCTGTTGAAATTAGTAACTTGAAACACAGATAAGAGGTGTCTGAAGACAAATAGACTTAGTATCAGTACTGATGGTCTTCAGGACCTAGACGAAAGTCAACCAGGAAATCACAATTTGTGTATTATTGAAACATATGCGTCGGGCTGGTTTTTGTTTTTTGGCGGCTGAGATTACTATGCAATCTTTAGGCGATGGCCCAGGGACCACCAAAGCTTTGGAGAGCTTTGAGACGAAAGGGCAGCGTAGGTGCGGTGTTGGTCATTTCCTGGACCATAAACGACATTATCTTTCGATGTTACCTGAGAGGCAGACTAAATTCCAGTGAGAGATTAAAACAAAACCAAATTTGTATTTTTGTTCCTAAGTTTATTTTGTAGTTTCAAATAAAAATAACTAGCAATTAGGCCTAGCTAATATTTTCATTATATCTAGCAACTCATGCCACATTAAGTAGGCCTATGTATTGATGTGTCCAAACATGTCCATATCCCAATATCTCAATCCCCTATATCCCAAAATTGCAGCATAGTACACTTCAACAGAAAGGTGCATGAATGTATATGTATGAAACATCATCAAAATGAGCTGCATACTGAATGATTAATAGTTTGAATGTTGTTTTACGCTGCACTCAAGTTTATTTCATTAACATGGCGGCGTTGCCAGGTTTAGTGGGGGTAGTAGACCTCTTTGCGCAGGGGAACCATTCGCAACGTTACAGTTGCCGGGTAAGCAACACCTAGACAGGTCATTAAACTGATAATTCTCAAAGGTAACATCCGCTGTTTCATTCAGTCCAGTATCAGGGGAAGGAATCAGAATCTTATCCTCCTTAGAGTTACCTCCCATGCATTATATGTTATCCCAAATCTGAGCCCGGGTTGATCTAACTGTCCCCTCTTTCTTGTGAGTTCAGGGAGAAAGGCAGTGCTGGTCATATATCTAAGGTATCAACTTGTGGACGTGAACCAAAACGCCGTATTGGTTGGTTGATGTTAAACGCCGCATTCAAGATTATTTCCCATTATATGGCGGCGTTGCCAGGTTTAGATGGGGATCAAAATGCCGTACTGGTGATGATACACGTAGACGTCAAACTCGAGATGTGGATCAAAATACCATACTAGTGATGATACATGTAGGCGTCAAACTCGAGATGTGGATCGAAACGTCGTGCTGGTGATGATACATGTAGACGTCAAACTCGAGATGTGGATCGAAACGCCGTACTGGTGATGATACATGTAGACGTCAAACTCGAGATGTGGATCGAAACGTCGTGCTGGTGATGATACATGTAGACGTCAAACTCGAGATGTGAATCGAAACGCCGTACTGGTGATGATACATGTAGACGTCAAACTCGAGATGTGGATCGAAACGTCGTGCTGGTGATGATACATGTAGACGTCAAACTCGAGATGTGGATCGAAACGTCGTACTGGTGATGATACATGTAGACGTCAAACTAGAGATGTAGATTGAAACGCCGTACTGGTGATGATACATGTAGACGTCAAACTCGAGATGTGGATCGAAACGTCGTACTGGTGATGATACATGTAGACGTCAAACTCGAGATGTGGATCGAAACGCCGAACTGGTGATGATACATGTAGACGTCAAAATCGAGATGTGGCTCGAAACGCCGTACTAGTGATGATACATGTAGACGTCAAACTCAAGATGTGGATCGAAACGTCGTACTGGTGATGATACATGTAGACGTCAAACTCGAGATGTGGATCGAAACGTCGTACTGGTGATGATACATGTAGACGTCAAACTCGAGATGTGGATCGAAACGCCGTGCTGGTGATGATACATGTAGACGTCAAACTCGAGATGTGGATCGAAATGCCGTACTGGTGATGATACATGTAGACGCCAAACTCGAGATGTGGATCGAAACGTCGTACTGGTGATGATACATGTAGACGTCAAACTCGAGATGTGGGCCGAAATGCCGTGCTGGGGGCCGTTTCACGAAGCCGTCGCACAGTGCGATCAATCGCAGTTGCCATGACGTCGTATCTCTTCAATATGGTATCCATAGGCAACTAAGCTTCGTTTGCGATGCGACTGCTTTGTGAAACGAGCCCCTGGTGATGATACATGTAGACGTCAAACTCGAGATGTGGATCGAAAAGTCGTACTGGTGATGATACATGTAGACGTCAAACTCGAGATGTGGATCGAAACGTCGTGCTGGTGATGATACATGTAGACGTCAAACTCGAAATGGTGATCGAAACGTCGTACTGGTGATGATACATGTAGACGTTAAACTCGAGATGTGGATCGAAACGCCGTACTAGTGATGATACATGTAGACGTCAAACTCGAGATGTGGATCGAAACGTCGTGCTGGTGATGATACATGTAGACGTCAAACTCGAAATGGTGATCGAAACGCCGTACTGGTGATGATACATGTAGACGTCAAACTCGAGATGTGGATCGAAACGTCGTACTGGTGATGATACATGTAGACGTTAAACTCGAGATGTGGATCGAAACGTCGTACTGATGTAAAATTTAGTTCCACACATCAGACCTTCCATCAGACCTTTCGGTCGCCGCATGTGGAAGAGTTGCCAGGTACTCGCCGAAGGTCGTGGGATTCCTCCGGTTTCCTCCCCCACTAAACCTGGCAACGCAGCCATAGAAGTGAAATGATCTTGAGTGTGGCGTAAACATCAATCAATCAATCTATCTTTTTATGTCAGACTCGAGATGTAGACCAGGTTTTGTGTTAAATGCGTTGTATTAGCTTTTATACGGTGGTGCATGATGGTCTCTTATTAAGTAAGATGCTATGTTCGTCGCTGAATTAGTAAATTAACCGACACTGATGGACCCGGGCCAGGGTGAGAATCGAACTCAGGACTTAGGGTTACTGTCCCACCGTCCCACCAACATTATTAATCTGATACATGCAAAATGCAAGAACCAACATAATTAAATTGTCTATTGGCGATATGTCCTTTATTGTTTAACAGGACTGCAATTTCTGTTGTCCACAGTTGGCAATCCTATGCATATAGTTTTAATACCTACACTCTATGTGACAGGATCTTGGTGAGTGGTTTACTGATTTAGCTTGGGTCATTATCTTATATCAGTAAATTATCGATTTGGTCTTGACATCCATAGCAAATACAAACAAAAAATCAGACTGTATCATTTAATGCCCGAACCACTTAATACTGGCAAATTAGATTCGTGTTTATCTGCTGTTATCTCACGATTGGTGCATGTTAAATTTAGAGGTAGACCATCTACACATCAGAGGTCGACACGACTGAATTATTCTCCATCACGAATAGGGAACGAGTTCTGGCACAAGTATTGCCAAATAGAGAGCCCTGTGAGAGTTAGGGCTCAGAATGGTATGAAACAATTAAAATCTCTGATCGATGAAGCATTGATTGACATTGGGCACAAAGAAACAACTAGACATATAAAACAGTTATAGCAGAAAATAAAAATAAACCTAAATAAAACTTACAAATGGAAGCAAAACTCGCTCATGGATAACAACTTCTTCATTTATTGGTCAGAACCGGGACGGTCTTGGTATTTACACGTTATCAAACTACATGTATGTTACAAAACATCGCTCAGATTTTATATTTGATGTTGAAGAAAAATCAAAGGTTAATGATATTGGATTTACTTTCCGTCCAGTTAGTTTGTGTTTGATGAAATGAAATCTCACTAATATGGCGGTGTTCGAAGAGAATCGGGAATTTCCCAACGACCTTTATGAATCAGTCGTCGTATGAAACCCTCAAAATTTACCACGACAATCGGTTCATCAGTTCGAATTAATTGAAGCAACCTTAGATTAGGAGGGAACAAATTCAATCAATGTTTTAATTAGCGGTAAGAAACAAACGATACCGTCTAGACATAACACAGGAAATTGAGAACAGACAGTAATTAAAAGAGCGTCTAAAAGTTAATCACAATCTGTATAGATTCAACAAGACTAGTTTAAGACAATTTGTCTTCGTTTCGCTGATGGATCACAACTCTGAAGGATGTCATCTTCCAGTTTACCCCACCTGTGATTTCCATCCACACAATTGTCATTTTTGGCTAATTAATTTACATATGTTACTTTATTTCTTTCTTCTTATACTATCAGAATACACGAGATTTGTCTTTACATGCCAAGCTCATTTTTACCCTCAGCTGATTTAAAAAAATACACAAATTTTGAAACCCTAGTCGACGTTTTATACGCCATGGTATAGGCCTAGCACTAACCTATACCAAAATGTTTATAATATAAGCTGCGACGTCACCCGAATCTATCCTGTAGGCAAAAAGTGGGCGAAACGCCGGAGTCAAGCAAACATTCCAGTCTCTCGCTTGTTGGTGAGTCTACTGGCAAGGTTACCTTATCGTTAAACTGTAACAAAGCGTCTAATACGCCGGTCGTTGAATAAACATTCCTTGAAAAACGACGGAATTTCATTTAGCTTGCCCAGGAGTAAATGTGGTTGAGCGGGTCCGAGGATGTATCAAGCTATATATACAGTGAAAGTGAAATACTCCCACAAACAAAGCCACGAAATTGCATCAATTAGTTGAGTTATTGTCAATTAACGAGAATAAATGAATGAGTATATAGATCTACCGAAAAATAATAGATAATCAAATTAATGTATATGTTGGCCTATATGTCAGAAATCAAAAGTGAAGTAATCTCCAGAGTCAAGTCATCAAGCTATTTAACCTGGGTACTATATAACTTGCTCTTGACCATTTTCTGTCATATCCTATTAAACCCAATATATCGCTGGGAGTGAATTTTATGTCCAGAAATAACTGTAAGGACTCTAATGTTTTGGTATATATCAACAAACGTCCGGTTTTACCCTCACCATGATTCCGGCTCTCCGTCTGGACAATTTTACACACGCAACTATTCATGGACGCTAAAACACACGGTCACAAGGAAAATCTTGTCGACCATGGAAGCTTCTAATTGTGTAAAAAAAACAAACAAACGGGGATATATGTGTAAATGTCATTTGTACTATATCCGCAGCGTCTTGTTTAGAATGCGTTGACTGCGTTGATACCAATATTAGTGACTAAGGTTGTGATTAATTTGTGTCTTGGTAAGTCTGGGCTTCTTATATTCCGTGTTTATCTATAAGGGCCATCATCTGCCAAAAATTCTCTGCGCACAAAAGACAGTCTTAGTGGACATCTCGTTGTTTCAATGTCAAGTTGCGATTTTTGCTTGTACTGCGCATGTACAAACTTGTGTTTAAAGATGACGAACGGGTACAGATCGATGGTGACGAAGCTATTTTAATGACTGTTGTAGCGTGAGGTATGGCTTCACCAAAGGTATTATATAACAGGAAACATGGTTTCATCTGACCATTTCTCCCTCTCTCGTTAGAATCTCATTTAACACCTGGAGAAACCTTTCCCATTAACCTTACCTCATATATAGATGCTAAGTGGACATGGATCAAATGACTGCCCTGACAATCGT
The DNA here is from genome assembly GCA_963971465.1 of Lepidochitona cinerea. NCBI lineage: Eukaryota > Metazoa > Mollusca > Polyplacophora > Chitonida > Tonicellidae > Lepidochitona > Lepidochitona cinerea. The sequence goes on along the minus strand of OZ020552.1, from coordinate 14,147,392 downwards.
ACCACTCCTTTGAAGTTATGTACAATTATTTGCAATACAGGCTTTATGTTGTAAAGAATCAATATAAATGCTGATGAAAAATGAAACAAATTCAGATTATTTCATAACGTATATATAATGGTTAGATTCATTCAGAACGCCATTTCGGAAATCAAAGACTTATGTGGGAGGCTAATTGTTTAACCTTTAAGGTATGAAATCCATTATGCAGCGTCTTATTTACGTCAATATAACCTAAATTAATTTTAATTCATTCATCTTAATATCCGTCAACCAAGCTTCTCGGCAAATGATGTCTTTGGATTGGTCAATTACCCGGGTCGTATAAACTCATACACCCGGATGTTTTTATAACCAGCCTGGCTAAAAAATGGCGGCCACCACTTCAAATAAGCTAGAAGCGGATTGAAAACCAGAAACAAGTTGTATGAAGATCAGCAATGTACCTTTTATAAGCGTGCATAATTTTGATATAAATCTACTTTGCGCGTCATCAAAATCTATAATTTGAAAAACAAAAATCCCAATTCTTTATCTATACGATCGATAGTTCTATGTATATACAAGGTTCATAACTCTATGTGCATCGTCTGTCCATCCGTTTGTTGTACTATGGACACACGAAGTTGTGTCGGCTTTTTTCATACCCGATGCAAGTGGAATCCTATATACTGTATTATGTCGCTAAGCACAAAACAAATTGGTCAACTTTCAAAAACTCCCATTTAAACCCAGGTTAATTTCCCTCTCTTCAAAGTCTTCCTATCTCAAGGAAATTGCTTTTAATTTCTTGAAATGTAGGCCTACATTGAATTACGGAGGAAATTGAGGCCTACATTGAATTACAGAGAAAATTGATGAAAATGTGGCTTTGCGAAAAATTTGTCTGCGTGCCCTAATGGTGAGTTACTAAGTCTTGGAAGTGGATGAAATTAATCTAGGCTTTAATTTGAAACTTGACCAATTTGTATTTCGTGTTGTGATGATAAATTAACTTCACTGTCCAGTGTAAAAAATATGTTTTGGTATCGTTGGAAAGAATTAATTAATGCTCTTCTTCTGGGCTTAAATGAGTTTTTTGCGTTCTTCTCCGTTAACTTATGAAATTACAAAATAGAATACTAAATAATACATCAAACTAAAAATGTGCTCAAACCATGAGCAGCTATGGTGCAATCTCTGGTGGACGATTTTAAGGGAACGCCTTGTCGTTGAAAATCTGTCATGATTCTCAGTGTGGGATTTTTAGATTTGAGGATAATAAATGAGGACCATCCTGTTCCTCGTACCCCCTTCACATGCAACTCACTGTTTATAACTATATCGTTACGATCATAACAATTCATACACCTAGGGTAAAATATCAAAACCGTATAATATCCTGACATAAACTGACCTATAGTCGAAGTAGAGCTATATTAAAGTGCCAGTCAAATAAAACAAGGAAAAGTCAAATAAAACAAGGAAAAGTGGAGTTCTTCCTTCCAATAATTTTTTTCGACAAAGTTACTGAATGAATTGAGTGTTATGTTTTTGAGGTGGTGTGTTTTATTGTCCTGTAATTGGAATTCTATAATTGGAACGTTGACACTAAGTGTATCAAATTACAGGCCAATTTAATAGAAATATAAGACTTCAATGCACTGTCAGAATCACAATCACAAAGATTTCATTACAATTAATTGGACAATGCCAACATTGAGGAAGTAATCTCTACTGTAACTAATTTGTCTTTTTTAACCGATTTACTTCATTTAGCCTTAACTTTGATACATATATTTATGATCACTAAAACACACGGGCACAGGGAAAATCTTCTTGTCTAAAATAACCAGTGTTTAATGATTACCACCAAACACGGACTTGTAAAACTATGCTGCAACTTAAGATTTTGAAATCTAAAACATTTTGGCAGCGGGATAAAATAAAAGGAGCAATAAAAAGAAATGAACCCGATATATTTAACTGAGGAGCATATAATGTACTGTGGTTTATTTTGAATTCCCTTCTGAAATACATCCTGATACCAGCCGTTCATCATACAATGTGGTTATTCTGGGTAACGTTCCCAGTTTAACCGTTTTCTCTGGCCTCTGACCCCGGTTAATCTCCAATGACCCACCAATCTGATGTATCGTCCAGCCTACACGGAGAAAGTAATCAAACCAATTTCTTAATTGATAAAAAGCGACGGAGATTGATGTCGGATCGTCTCTTACCAAATGTCCGTATTAGTTAATAATCAAATACTCTGAGACATAAATCAATTGTTGGCTGGTTGTTTAAGCTTATTATCGCCTCCATTCGTATGATAAATCAATTGTAAATGTAGGTCAAAATGTTCAAAGCTAAATCTCCAGAAACAAAGTCCAAATTAGGAAATGTGAAAAGGCACAGCAGCATCCATATAACAGAGGACCAATTCGTCCACCATCAGTAAGTTAGGTATATTACAGTATATACTCTCCCAAAAAAGAAACGCAATATTCAATTTTTTTTTCAAACATGAATATTTCCAAAAATGTGCGTGATTGACACATGACAACAGGATCATGTTATAGTGTAAATGTCCGATAATTGAATTTAAGCCCCTGATAGTGGCTGTTGATCACACGTGACTTTCGGGTCAGCCTTTGTGTAACGTTACACGATGAAGGCGTAGGGAAAAACGTAGGGCAGTTGCACGTGCGAATCACGTCTTATCTTTATGCGGGTTTAATGGGTATAAAAGACACACAACCGTTCAATTGAATTCAGTCGTTAAATTTTTTCACGAAGTTGCTACAATATGCCAAGACTTGACGCAGCTACCCGGAACGTCGTCATTGGTCGTCTCCTGGCCGGCGAATCACAGAATGCAGTCGCTAGACTTTATAATGTTCACCGGAGCACGATTTCCAGACTGTTGCAACGGTACCAGCAATCCGGTTCAGCAGCTGATCGTCAACGTTCTGGCCGACCTAAGATCACATCAGCAGCCCAAGATCGCTACATCCGGTTACTTCACCTGCGAAACCGGACCAAAACAGGAACAGAAATAGCATCAAATATCCCAGGTCTCCGTCGAATATCGGCAAAGACAGTCAGAAACCGTCTCCGTCAAAACGGTCTACGCGTCAGACGTCCTTACTTTGGCGTAGTACTGAGACGCCAGCATGGACTTGCAAGGGTCCGATGGTGCAACAGGTTAAGGGACTGGAATCTGCGAAACTGAAGGCGAGTCTGGTTAAGCGATGAATCAAGATTCCAGCTGCAGAGAAGAGATGGTCGTACACGAGTTTACAGACGCCGGAATGAGAGGTTCGCAAGGAACTGCATTCTTGAGGTCGACAATTTCGGCGGAGGAAGTGTGATGGTGTGGGGTGCCATATCCTGTGCCCGAAAAACTCAACTGGTCCACATTCCCGGCAACCTTAACGCCGTTCGATACACAGATGAGGTTTTGACACCATATATGCTGCCCGTAATGGACTTCCGTAGGGATATTTTTCAGCACGACAACGCTCGGCCGCACACAGCTCGTGCTACTGTTGAATTTCTAGCCAACCAGAACGTAACAGTGCTCCCCTGGCCGTCCAAATCACCAGATTGGAACCCAATAGAACATTTGTGGGATGATTTGGATAGACGCGTGCGCAGTCGTCATTCAGCGCCGCAAACTATGCAAGAACTGCAGCAGGCTCTTGAGCAAGAATGGAGGAGAATTCCGCAAAACCGTATTCGTCGATTGATTGTGTCTATGCCGAGACGGGTGTTACAGGTTAATGGTGGACACAACAGATATTGACGTTGCAGTGACGTCATCTGGGCGCTATGAACTTTAATGTGATAATTGTTTACATCTGAATGAACTATAAAGTCTGAACAACCAGTCTGCCAAATTTCAGTGTAATATGATTCTTATTTCTGTATTAAAAATGATGTTGAAAATTCATATTTTGAAGAACAAAAATTGGATGTTGCGTTTCTTTTTTAGGAGAGTATAGTTGGTAAAACACTGCCATCCAATCTTTGACATTTTCTAAAAAATTAGTTTGAGAAGTTTTCCCTGTAGCTCAAATCTGTAATATCAACGGAGTTGTTGGGCAGTAAGAGAAAGTGTTTTGATTTTCGCCGACAATCTAATACGATGGTAGTTTTTCTTATATCCTTGTCCTTACCCGTGGTATTGAAACCGAAAATCGATAACACAATCAGAAACTAGCATTTGAAGGATAATTAGAATAGTAAGCAGAACACTTCTCAAGACAGGCAATTATTCCCGTCGAAATGAGACGATCGGCGGGATGTACGAAGATAAATTCTTTGCACTTTGAGAAAATATTTCATGAGAAACATTTTGAGATAAAAGTATTGATTTGTACCCATAACACAAATGCTCTGTTCAGTAGAATTCCAGTGTAAACATCTACGGGATCTCGTGGGACTTTCGCCAAACCCGAAAGGGGCTTATTATGCAATGTTCAGCGCATTACTTATGTTTCAATAGTGTACCTCAGTTTTAGAAAGGGGCTTTGGTTCGACCCACTTGCACTTGACACCACCATAGATATACGAGCTGTTTTTGCCTTTATTACTATCAGTTTAAAGAAATCTGTCTGATACAAGAACGGGTCATCCATGCTTATCAATCTTATAGTATAATCGCTAAAATATTCTGGGCTAAAAGAATTTGAGCTTCAGTTGATTTTTGACTTAGATCAAATTCTTAACATTTGAAAATATCCTATATATTGATGTTTATCAATATTCTATCTTTTATAGAAAAAAGCACGGATCGTTTTTTTTTTCTGATAAAATTACCCATTATCAAAATTTGACGAAACTGAGTCTCCATAAACAATAGGCAATCAACCACAGTAAGTGCCACAATTAACATGTAATGAACCAATTGACGATGTAATTATGATTCTCTAGAATGGCAGAAAACGAACATCATTTACGAAGACACATAGTTAAATTGAGTCATCGAGACTGTGTATTACTGAATATTGTTTGAATAGAATAGAGAAAGAAAGAGTTTTTAAACTAGAATTCTTGTTCAAATCAATATCTAGGAAAAATACTGGTCGTTCTCTAGAGAAAGAGAAACTGATAGTCTATTGTAATGCAAAGATGAGAATAATAGACCGGATGAAGTGATCGATGTTAAACAGTTTGGTGATAACCTGACTATTGTGCATAGTTATGGAGACAAATGTATAGTCACGCGACATCTTCCATATGATTTTGTATGAAAAATACTTAAGTTGGTCTGAAAGTCTAATCGACGTTACTTATTCATTTTTTCATGACAATGAGTAAAAATATCTTCTTGAACCTTCTGTTCACGGGAGTTGAAGCTATCATTATCTTAGAATGTGTCCAAAGGAAATGCAGCTCAATTTTATAATATCTAGCATAATTTGTACAATTCATTGCCAGATATAGATTTATGCTGATGATACATTACTGTCAAGAGAAGCATAACTTATAAGTCGTGTTTCTCAGTTTACATTCTCTTGAAATGACAACGCTCTGACCATTTATATACTCTTGGGGCCTCTGTATCTACTAGGTAATATCGCTAAACCACTGGTATTCTTCTGGCTAACAAATTCCCGAAGCATTTTATTGATAAAGAACAAAATTCTAAGGATATAGTTTTATTAGATCGATATAGATCAATTCAAACAAACCAATACACTGAGGATTTCTGAGGTCTTCAGACAAGGCGCTATATGTATCGGTTATTCACAAAGAGATCTCTCTGTCACTATTGTTCGTCGCCGTTATATGTAAACCTATATGGAGTGTTTGGCAAACAAATATGTGCAGGAAATAAGTAGTTTACTAACACATAATTCAATAAGAAAAATGGATTTCCAGAGTTCTTCACGTCTTGAATCAATTCAGATTTCATGTGTTTACTTTTCATATGCTCTTTTATCAAATGATCTTGTTGGGTTTCCTTCCAAGAGAGAAAAAACATATTGCAAACAGGCAGACAATATACGCCATTGTAAAAGAGAGAATAAGAGAAGATATGGAGTAATTGATCTCAAACCGATCAGGCTTAACGTGAGCATAGTTGAGGGAAGAGTCGATGTACATCCCAGTCCAGACAGTTCTGGAGACAATAGAACTTTCACGTGTTCTCAAACACTCTCCAGTAACAGCCTGTGATTAAATCAATCTTACAGATTCATATAACTATTAGATTATTTGACAAAGTATACATCTCCGTCAGGATAGAGTTATACTGTAACTAATTGCAAGGGAAGTTGGTAATGAAGGTCGACATTTGAAATTCTTTCTTTTTAAATGACAATGTATTTATGTGTGACGTGGTGTGCTTTATGCTCTTTCGTGGACTGCTCTTGCAAAAAAAGGTATCAGTTGTTCTTGCAATTAATGTCAAAGCCTTATTGTTTGTCAGCAGATGTTGGATTCCCCCGAAGAAAAGATTGTTTGTCCAATCAAAGCTGTCTATATTGATAGTGGTTTGTCTTATCAACTCAGATCGTTACATGTAAACGGTCATAATAGCCTTGACGAAGACCTCACTCTTACCATCTGATGGTAGGATCAACAGAAATAAACATCAGACGATAAATGTCACTCAACACGCCCACATACTTAACTTCAACAATATTGGAAGACTTGGTGGTGAAAACTGTCAAGTCTTCAACAATAAAACTTTGGATCGAATTCCAATCAGTATGACCTTATCATTTGTACCGATTTTTTCGAATGTTTTACAAGTCAGTGCACTTGTCCGTAACTAGTGCCTCTCTAAATGTACCCAGCAGGTCCAATAAACAACTGAAATAATCTTAATGTCCACACTGGCCCCAAACTATCAAATAATTAACTTGGTGCTATACCATTTAAGTTCAATTGAACCAAGTACATGTTCCAAACACTATTTATAGCGGCATCTCATCCGCAGACTAGGTTCCATATGACCAAAACCAAAGATTACTTAATTTAAATCTTTTTTGGCTCGTTTGATTTTCAAGTCAAGTTATTTCAAGGAAAATATATCACACCTTAACAGTACAATAAGAAAGAATCGTGTTACGGAACTGTAAAACAATCAGTAAATGTGCCACTCATCTGTGCTATTGATTTTTGTCTGGGATTTCTTAATTACTTTCTCTCTCAGACATTTGCTGTGGCACGTCCAGACTGTGATGTGTCCGTTATGTCTTGTTAATTAAGAAATTGGTTAGATTAGTTTTAGACTGAAGGAGCCGTTCAGGGAGATTGCCACGCGAGATTTAGAAGGGTCAAAGGCTACGAAAACGGTAAAATGTAAGATGCATCTCTAGCCTACACGACCCGCCTCACCCTAACTGGTCTGGCCGATATATAATTGAAAAGCGACTCGGTCGATTGGGTCGATTTATACCTTTTAAAGTTTGTTAATATTTGAATCGAATTGCTACCAGTGTGGTTTTGGAGTTGATATATATTTGGGGGGCGGGGGGGGGGGGGGGGGGGTAGGATAATTCGATAAGCATTGTCGATGGTTGATATTTACAATCCTGTTATGCAGGGATATGATGTACGTATATTATTGAGTGGCATATGAGCTGCCCAAATTCGCCCCCCCCCCCCCCATGACTCCAGGTTGTCAAAATAAGCTAAGCATTTGGGGTATCTTAAAAACTCAAAGATTGACGTTGAAAAAATATATTAATAAAGCCGGTAGCCCATACGAACCGAAGAGGTGGGCTAATAACTGACACCATTCAAATAGACGTGGTGTATGAGTTCAATTTTCCCAGGCCGAAATGTCCCAGACCGAAATGTCCCAGGCCGAAATGTCTGGATACCTTTATGGATTGCATATAAAAAGCACATCCCTAAGATCAGCTGAAAGCTCTTTTTTTGTACTTCTTGATAAAATGTCGAACTATAGGCCTTTTCTGTTCCAAAGAATCCTTCCCAATATTTGGCAGCTCATGCCACTTTAATATTTTGAATTGTATGGACATGTGTTGTAATGGGGGTATTGATTGTTAACATTTTACGGCCGCTGCACTGACGACGGGTTCCGTAAGAAAAACAAAACATGTTAGGCTTGTAAGCTCTGGAGCCTCTATTAGAAACTCTAGCCTGACTGAAACTAAAAGTTAAACATATCAGCTGCAAATGAATTCAAAAATCATATTAAACTCCCCATTTAAGGGTCTATCAGGGGAAAGAAGTTTTCCCAACATCTTCCCAATAGGAAGAATCTTTTGGATCTTTAATGTGTCTCATACCCGCGCTGTCCATTAAAGAAATCGACCAGCACGTGAAAAATGAATGATTCCTTATTCATCATTTAGTGAAATTGACTATTTACGACAGCGATTTTATGAATGCACCCCAAACATTCTGCAATGGTAATATCAATTATCCTATATTTTGAAGCACAGATTACAAGGCTTAAAATCGTAATTGCAGCGGAATATTTCTCAGATATTTAATTTCTTCGTCAACAAACATTTTGCAGAATAAATATCACGTAGTGTAATTAAAAGGAGATAGGCCTACCATTACGTGCGGGATCGTGTTGTTGTTTAAACACACCCATCGATACGATTAATTAAACCCAGTGTCTCTTATCGTTTATAATATCTGGACCCAATAGCAGAAAGAATTACCCTTGACAGCCGTCCATCATTTTGGTACAACCCACTCCCCACAAATTTGTTAATCTGTGTTGAAAAGATAGGGAATTAGGCCCTGGTCGTAGCCCAGAACAATCGGTCTCTATGGTGCTGGGAATCTATCATACATCATTGAGTCTTTTTCGAAAATTAATGTCAAGATTTATTTTGATTTAAAGACACGCGTACCGTGTCGGTTAAGTTAATCATTCTTTGGCCATGCCTATTTGTTCAGGCATGGTTTAGATATACATAATTATCGCCGAATCTGATAACGTCAGATAGATTTACGCAAAGCTTTCTGGGTAAACTAAGTACCTCAGCAAAGAGAGTAGATTGACAAGAGTGGTCATTTCGTCCGCGCCATGTTGAATTTGAACTGACACGATTCGATTATTAGGAACCTCCTTTCTCTAAGAGGCGCCCTACAGTCGAATCGTGTACAGTCGGAACACCCTTCTGATAGGGGGCCAGAAGAACATGCCGGCAATGCTGATTGGACGAAGTGACCACTCTTGTCAATCTACTCTCTTTGACCTCAGTTCACCGTTTTTTTTGTGACATAACGTGTTTTTATTCACACATTTTTATGGTAACTTTGCGCCTTTCACATCTTCTTTTTGATACAGTATTATTCCTTTCGCCATTTTGTAACATTATTTGAACATCCCTCAATCCCCCGAAATGCTTTGCGCGTAAATTCCAAGTGACGTCATCAAACAATCGGTCAATTGTTAAAAGAATTAAAAAAATAATTAGACTGGCTTCTGAAAATCTATTAGAAGATGTTTTAAACAAAGTGCCATCGTCAACTGGAGAATTCATTATCTCCAATACAGAAAATATCGAAGCTATTTGATTGGGCGCAACATCACAAAGCACCCCACAATTCGACAAGGTCTTTTTAGTCTATACAGTCGGGCTGATGGGCTAGATAGTCTTTTTTCGGCGACAATGCTATTTCTTATATCATTTCTTAATTGTAACGAAGACACCGGCACAGGTGTCGAAAGCTCGTGTTGTTAAAAAACAACTGACGACGTGGTGATGTCTTAATTTTTTATCATTAGTATGGAACCCACGTTTAAAGAGAGTTTCAAACATTTCTTATTTCTTAAAGGCCCACTTGCCGCCGTAGCCTGTTTAAATTTGCTAAGAAAACCAATTTACATGAGCTTACTACGACTAATACCACTAAACTTAAACATAGGACACATAAAACATGTCTAGTTAGCTTTAGAATGTAGAAATGGGGTGAAAAACAAACGAAGAATCGAAGCCCGATTGCAACGACAACGATCTGTGTCGGTCAACTTTCGTTTTGGATTACCCTCATATTAGGCCTTTTTATCTCTGGTTTACACTCAAACAATTATCATCAGGCTTTTCCAGTCGCTGTTAACCGATCGTCAGTCTGTATTTCTCAGATAAATAGGCCTACGTAAAATTACACTGTGCCGTTAGTTCACTCACTCGACTGAAACATAAAATCGCCCCTGCGAGCACTTTGGTTTGTTTACGTTCCGGGCACCTAACAATTCAAATTTTCAAATTCAAATTAAAAATACAAAGTGACGTCCAAACTTTTAAATTTTGGTAAAAATAGAAAGTTCCTAACTTATATTGTGTGGGGAAAATACAGAAAACGGTCTTTCTTTTTTAGTGTAAACAATATTCCTGATTTTCGCGGCAAGTGTGCCTTTAGATATGGCGAGTGATATGAGAAATAGAAAAGCAAACTGGTGCGGCCCAGATTTCTAGGTTTCTGGTCGTAACTGGTTGGTTTAAGCACTGGTTTTGTAAGACACTTCCAGAGCGGTTATAAAGGCGCAGTGTAGGGAGAAAAGGATAGCCCTGACGGCCTTTTGTTCTTTTAGCCAATATTGGCCAAACAGCTCCCAGCAGTTTGATGTTAAAATACGCCTAAATATGGCAAGATATAGGCAAGCGTTAGCCGAGCATAGAAAAGAAATCAGTTATCATACATGTACTTTAGCCTGCCTTAACGCCACAGGTGATTGAAACTCATTTACGTTTGATCTGTTTCTTCCTGAAGGGAATGATCTGAGTTGTACAGGCCGAAAACTCAGACATCAACCTCTTATGATTACCAAATACATGCTTATGAAAACAATTAATACTTTTTTGTACGTGGGCATGAATTGGAAATCTAAAGAAATACACTACCCATCAACACAATATATATACGCGGGTACTATAGCAATTGAATTCCTCAGTGTGTGATTTAACTGTGATAAAACAAGTTTGAAATATGGTGCGAGAAAATCTACGGATGGTTCATTAATATAAGCCAATAAACAAACTAATCAAGCTTTAGAAAATATAGAAGTACATTACAAGTGAATTAGCGTGCGGCACACGTATTAGCAAGTAAAACCCGTATATAGAATGGACAACAATGGACGTTCTAACGATCAATTCCACGATAAAGATTATGGTTGAGCCTGTTTAGAACTTCTTTGAGCGAAAGGAAACTCGTTAGATAACTCTCTGTTATCAAGTAATCGCCAGCAAATGTCATATTCTCAGAGCCAAATGACATCTACTGAGCGAGGATATATCTTTCTTTAGATCACGTTGCCATGGATCTTTTAAACCATCGGGGATAAAAAAAAAATAACATACATATACAGAAAACACACCACAACAAACAATAGCCTTTGAGAAGGTTCTGTAGACTTTTCTGCTACACAATACGTGTTAATTATCAAAAATATTATTATGCTCATACTCTTACAATTCGGAGCACCGCAAGAACTTAACGGTCCGTTAGAATACTGTTTATAAAACGAGAAGTCCAATTACCCATTTAAAAAGATTTAACACTTAGCCACAAAGTGACATATGTCTATCTTAAATGTACAGGGGCTTATGTGTAGTCTACATATGTACGAACCTGATGACCAACATCTCCTTGATTAAACGACAAAAGACGAAAACAGTTTGCTACAATGGCACGTTTCCGGGATTCCAAAATGAAGCGAAAGGATTTAATCCTGACATGACAAAAGGTAAACAAAAATTAAAGAGTGACAATCTTGTCTTATTTAATATGACATTGCTAGCATCGTTATACACATAATAAACTAAAAACGAAACGCTAATTTAAGGACGTTTACTTGAAAACTTGCTCTACGTATGCTGTCGAGGGTTTAAAAAAGCACAGTGACGTCACAACATTTAGTTTATTTGACCCTATCCCAATAGGAGTAAGATGAACCAGCTTATCATGTGTTTACAGGAAGTGAATCTTACTTTCAGCTCGCATAACATGGGTCTTTGGTCCTCATATAGATATTCGTGTAACACCAATCATTACTCAAATTTCAATAAATAGAAAATTCACGTTTGACCAAAATAAACTAACTACACACTTGGTATAAGATATCGCTATGTATAAGGTATTAAATATTGATATAATATGTTCCACATGTGACTTCTTCAATAAATTTAAGTTATAACAGACGCTTGTTCTTAATTAAAGAGTAACTAATGTGAAGGTAACTTGTGTTATCAAGACATCTTTCCTGAAGGGAATATGTTCTCAGTTTATTCACACATGTAACCATACGGGACATAAAACATCTATAGAGCAAGTGTTACTTTCTTATCAGTGTACTATCTAGATATTATTTTACTTTTCTTCAAACCTTACTAGATACACTGTGGTTACTCAGACTCAAAATACTGTCCAAATGAAAGTGGCATGAGCTGCGAAAATTCCCACTTTTTTCATAATTCCTGATTGTCACGATAGTAAGAGGCTTTAAAGGCCATCAACAAACTAAACGACTGCCATTGGGATGAGGAAAATCCATACAGTATGTGGCCTGTACAAACCGAAAACGTGTTCGAAAAGTAAACAACAATTTAAATAACCGGGACGACCATTCATTCATTCTAAGCCAAAGTTAGTTCAAAACAATACTTTTAGACTAGAAGCACTAAAAAGCTTCTGAATTATTCGTCTTGAGAAAAATAGCCTATATTTTCAACTTTCTGTTTAAACGTCAAAATATCAACATTTTGGCAGCTCATGCCACTTTAAGATACAGGCACATCTCATGAAATAATGCTGTTTGAAGCCTTGTCATTTTTAGAGAGTTCTTACTATGGCAAAAGAGATTTTTTCTATTGATCATGAGCCAGTCTCATTACCTAATGTCGATTTAAAGTCGGACATTGTACCCGGTCCGGCTGTTGTTGGTATAACACCATTGTTACCATTTAATGGTATTCATTTGTTGTATATATACCTGGGATATAACATAGGAGGAAAGTGAAGTGCATGTTGTCAACAGAGGATCTATACCATGGAATAATGGCGACGTAGGTCTGACCCACATTTTACCATTACCATCAATCTTAAGTACCAATTCTGTTATTTGAAATGACATATTGTATTCATTGCTCTGATGTCCACTGAACAAATACTTTGGCTTACGTCCTCGGTTCCAAAGGGGCATTTGTCTTACAACTTATGGTTAATATGAGTCATAATAATAATATGACCCCCCCCCCCCCCCCCACACACACACACACACAATCCATTTTGGTGATTTTGTACCCCATAACCGAAAAAGGCACTAGAACACATTATGTCGGGGCTTTTGAAAACCTTGTTTTTGAGCTTTCCCCCGGAATCTAAGACTTACAGATACAGGCGCATCTCAATATATAATGCTGTCTAAAGCCTTGTCATTTTTAGAGAGTTCTTACTATGGCAAAAATGATTTAATTAAGCGTCCATTCTTTGCCCCCTCAACGCCAGCTGTCTGGCTTCGTGACTGCGCTATATTTCTAGAGCATCCATCTCCTAGTGATATCGAAGATAAAGTGTTTTATGTAACGTGATAACTTTGTCACACACTAAGGTGGGTCTTTATACTTAATTCGACATGTGATTATGATAAACTGGACACTCGGGGCTAATCGACATTCGCTATTGTTTATTTTCTCACCCATAATAACATTGACTAAATCAAACCATCATGTTATGGCAGGATACTTATTTAGAATAACAGAGAACAAACATCAATTTGGACGACGCCTGTTTTGAAACCATCTTCACATAGCACATTGTCAGATCATATTTTGACGTTTTAGCAATAACTTATCACATACTTCCGGCCAATTTGTCAATGACATGGTCGTATTTCCGTGTTAGCTAATCTGCAAACCGTATTATAGGAAAAAACAAAAGATTTCTCTTATCTAATTGGATTTATGTGCTAGCTGAATTTATCTCTGTTATCAGTTTTTATCGCCAATACATTTATTGCTTGGCCCTATTCTTAGTTAGAATCCAGAACTATGTTAGTGTGATTCAATAGGAATATGGATTTGGAGCTCGATATGTTCATCACCTTTAGAATCAATACAGGTTCACTTGTTATTTGGTTAATGAATTATTTATGCCGGAATTAAACGTCGTTGTCTATTATAAAAGAATTGCAAAGAAAAACTGATAATTTCCAGTAAAGTAAAATAAGAATAACCCAGGAATTAAAAGTCGTTGTCTATTATAAAAGAATTACAAAGAGAAACTGATAACCCCCAGTAAAGTAATATAAGAATAACTCAGGAATGAAGTAATTGATCTCTAACCGATCAGTCTTCACATTTGAGAGTCGATTGAAATCTCAGTCCAGACAGTTCTGGGGGACAATAGGATGTCCACGTGACATCATGACACACCATACTATAGTAACAGATGTACGCAAGTGCGTCACGGTATCTATTTAATGTAACACAATTACATTTTCCAACAACTACGGAAGTGTATAAGAGTAGAGCGGAAAAAAATAACTCGTAGTTCGTAACTCCTAAGTTAGAGTTAATAACTCTGAATTCCCTCATAATTCGATAATTTTTAATAATTAGACGGTCAAAAATACAAACAGCGCCCACTTATGTAAGACTAAGTACCAGAACGCGACTAACAAGGATTAAAATAAATGTGCATAGTTATAGAAACTTATCATATTTCAGTATTATACGGATACAGATTTATTTCATTGTTATGAAATCAGTAATAATTAAGAGAACAGAGCCCTCTACTGAGATCTACAGCTAACTTGATAGCTATCAACAAAAGGCTCTATGATAAATGTTCGTCACCATCAGATGTAGACCTATGCAGAGTGTTTCTAGTACATAAATAGTTTACCGACACAGGATTCCAACAGAAAATAGACCCCAGAGAAGTGGTCCACGTCTTGAATCAGTAAAGCGGTTATGTGTTTACTTTTCGTATGTTTTTTTCCTATGGCCTCATAGGATTCGGCGAGATGAGAATAAACTGTGACAAAAAGGTAAGGACTAACAGACAGTATTATGAACAAGAGAAGATCTGAAGGAATTGATCTCCAATCGATTTGTCTTAACGTGAGCATAGTTGTGGGGAGAGTCGATGGAAATCTCCGTCCAGACAGTTCTGGCGACAATGGGATGTTCAGGTGTTCTCAAAACCCCCTCTAGTAACAATCTGTGATTAAATGGCTGGTCAATCTCATACATCCACAGTATATCATTTAGCAAACATTTAGTACATGATACATCTGTCTGTTTCGATAACTAAAGAAATTTTAAAACTGACTATCAATTGAAGGATGGAGTTGATGTGATGTAAACATATTGGTACAATGAAGTCCCTCCTATGGGAATAGATCTCATGATTTACTTTTAAATGCACAAAATATATATATGTGTGACATGGCTCGCGGATTTCTGTCCAAAATCTGCCCTCCGTCAATTTGTTTAAACTCTCATAAAAATAAGGGAAAAGTCTCGAAAAAATGGAAATGAGATTTGATCACAGTTGGTACTTTTACAAGGCGTTAAACACCAAACTTGAGAACTCACTATGAGTGGGTGCGGTAAACATAATGGCAAGCAGGACGATGCACATTGAATGTCAAATAATGTATACCTAACGATCAACTCACGTGAAAAGTAAAATAATTGCTCCTCTTTTGAACTTCTCTGAGGAGAAGGAAACTCATTAGATAACTTGCTATTGTTAGCAAATGTATTCTCCCAAACAACGAGAGACGATATACCGACATGACATTCCTCTTCTCAGATTACATTGTTAAAGGGAAAGAAAATCTAAGCTTTAGACTAGTTTAGATGGAAAGAGTAGAGTTCATTTAGTCCAAAACAACTGTCCAATGTATGTTTTATCCCCTCGTAAGTGAATAATTGAAATTTGAAGGTGGTGTTACAATAGAGAATAAGTTCCCTAGGCCATTCACAAGGCCGCCACCATTTTTTCATTAGTTTTATCCAATTATTGTTGAATAAAAATTTAAGTGCGTTATAGAGTAGTCATGTGATGCAATTTAGCCAATGGCTGGCTAAGTAATGGCGCGCGGTTGCATACTGACCTATATATTCGGAGACAATCTTCCCACTTCAAGTTTGTCGCCATGTTTTTTTGGACCTAAATGTACCCTATACTAAAAATAGCTATACCAACATCACGTCATCCTAAAACGGAAAAATGGCTACACAGATAAGCCACTGAAAGGACATACTTCTGTCTGTTTTTATTAGCTTGAGGGTCACTGGAGGTAATTGACGTGAAATGTTTTAAGTACTTTGAAGGTTGTTATCAACGATAATCCCTATGTATTTCTAGAGATTTCCCCTCCTTTAACACAAACGTGCTATTGATATCAACCAATGAAACCGTCTGAAGGAACCACTGATAAATTTTGAAAAAAAGTTATTCTCATTTTAAGAATTTTCACCACGAATGAACTAATTTGCACAAAATTCTCAGCATAATTGTATGCCTCTTTACCTGATCAGGCGGGCAAGACCTACATATTGAATGTAGAATAACGTATTTACAAGAGATCAAATCACAAGGCGTAAAATGATCGCTCATCTTTTGAACTTCTTTGAGTAGAGGGAAACTTGTTAAATAACTTGCTGCATGCTATAGAAATGTTGACAGCAAATGTTTTATTCTCACAACCAATTATCTCTACAAAGTATTTTACACTTTTGGATGTGCCTAGATTATCATATTGGTTTAATTTATGATATTAACATGCTGTGAGAAAACTTAACAATGTTTGTTAAATACTATGTATAACTTAAAAACGTGAAACGTTTACACTCAAGATATAGGATGTATCAAGTTTTTTTTATGGAATAAATTTTATCAAAGAAAAAAAAAAGTATTTTACAGAGAAACTTTAACGGGAACATATACTACTTGTGTTGGTACAAACACTTCATTTACGAAGGCATTTACAAAGGTCATTTACGAATTTAGAATAAAAAACAAGAATATTTAATATGTTTTTTAAAAGTGGTAGTTGAAAAATTTTAATGGGTTGTTTTGGCAGCGCTTGTTTCTTTACAAAATATTTCAAACCTCTGGCGAAATTTGAGAATGATAATGGATTTCTACCTCTGGGGATATTGTAAGATGAACTCATCCATGTTTTGTTTACAGGAAGTACCTTTTACTTTTCCCTCACGTAACACGAATCTCTTGACGTCATCTGTTGACGTCATGTAATATGACAGGAAAATGGAAATAATCAATGTCTTGGTCCACAAGCTTCAAAGACAGAAGAGACCGACTTTTGACGATATTCAACCAGTGTAATATGATGTTGTTAAAGTGGCATGAGCTGCCAAATTGTTGATATTTTGACATTAAAACAGAATGTTGAAACTATTGGCTATTCTTTTCAAGACGTAGTATTGAGAAGCGTTCGAGAATGAACGATAAAGTATTGTTTTTAATCAACTTTGGCTTAGAATGAATGAATAGTCGTCCCGGTTATTAAAATTGTTTTTACTTTTTGGGCACTATTTCGGTTCGTATAGGCCGTAGACCATATGGATTTCCCTAATTCCAACGCCAATCATCTAGTTTCTAGATGGCCTTCAACGCCTCTTAATGTCGTGACGATCAGAGATTATGAAAAAAGTGTGAATTTTGGCAGCTCATGCAACTTTAATTAAAGTAGCATGAGCTCCCCAAATCCGGACTTTCCCCCCCATAAATTCCGATTATTTGAGGTACTTGCAAAAATTAAAGAATTGACTTGAATTCAAAATATTGGTAAAACCAGTACCCCGTAAGAACTGAGGGGGCGTGTAAGTAACGGACAAAGTTCAAATAGCCCGCCTTAACGTACAGCCCTAAGGTTGATAATCAAGTTTTTATTTTGTACGCTTTAATATAAATGACCAGCAGCTTGCCGATTCTGTTCTATCAAATTTTTCGCAAAATTTGGCAGCTCATGCCACTTTAAAAATGTTTTAATTGGTTTTAAGTGAAATATCATTGTTGCTGTTCCAACAGCGTAACTTCCTTTGCCAGCCAAAGTGTTTCAAAGCACAGTTTGGGAAAATAAAGATGGTTCTTTTGACATTTGTCACGAAAAAGGCTTTGTCAATTACTCCTATTATTCGCATCAACTAGAAATTTTAACCCTATCTCAAATTTTATTACACTGATTTAAATCTATATTAACTGAAACCTATTGTTTTTAGCTTCCACACTTGTGACTAATTAAAAAACGGACAAAATATTATCTTATATTCTGGATAAATATCATCTAATTAATGATCCTTTGTCCTGAGTAGGCCATGTCTCCATGGTACAGGCACGTGATAGAAGGTTTTATGGAATGGCTACAATCCAACCATTAAGTAATTGTCCCAGAACAAGATGGCGCTCCCTTGTTTCCGTGTCCAGCAAGGGGTTACTGATATGGGAGAAGTATTTGTATATCGATTGGCGTTACCTAAGGCAGTGTTCCCCTAATCTAATCTACTCGTTTACTGGACATGCCTGTCCGCAACAATTCATTTAGTCTTCCAACTTAGTAACCTTCTTTCAATCCACACGATGATTGTGAACATAAAATCAATCGTCTCGTCTACCTCTGTGTAGCTTGCTGCTGTACAGTGTTTTAGGTCAAATTATCACTGCTTCAGGGGTTTTCATACATGTACAGAAGATGAAGAGAAAAACCTTTCAAACAACCAAGGAAGGCAATCGTTACCTTACAATGTATCTGTTTTGACAGTTCTGTCACCTCATTTTTTACCTTCGAGAAATATATTCTAATCAATATAAGGACAGTTTTGGTTTGCAATAGTTTACAGTATCCTGCACTTCCAACTTATGGGCCAGTCTCGAAAACTTGCGCTTGGGTAGCATTTAATAGTTGTAATGGCGATTGTTTTAGAAATGTTGTGTGGATCTTTCAGAGCACCGACTCACCGTGTTTTTATTTGAACGACAATAAACATGTTTTTCAATGATCGTGGAAAGTTGCTAGTCTCTTGTCAATCGAGATCCTGGCGAGATTTCGGTATTTGGCTTTTCATTCCACTTTAAGAAGATTTCTACTCTGATGGCATCATAGATTTTTGGATACTTTCAACAAAAAAGGTTACGTCAGTCAGTTTTAGGACAGGCAACAGTTATTATTTAATTTCAAGTTCTCGAAACGACATTTGAAGTGCTTTTGGAAATAGAGAATGAGACATTGGAGAGTTTTGCAAGAATTCTGCTAACATAAGTCTGCGTTGTTTAACCATCAATCATTGGCCGTTATTAACACGGAATATCACAACTTACACAATCGTTGTCAAGATTTTCCAGTAGTTTATCATATCAGACAGATCCCAGGTGGTTGTTAGAGGATTTTATTTAACCTCGGAAAGATTTTACACAACACACCAGCTGAGTTCCGTGGAGTGTTGTGTTAAAGATATAGGGCACACACCAAGCAGTAAAATTGTCTTTATACATTATGACTGAACAGTTTTTGGCTATAACAGTGCATACAAAGGTCATGTTCCCACTTGGAAGTGAAATGACGTGGTCTGTATGTTTCTATACATAATATCAATTTATTCAACACACTGTCAACCCAGAACTAATATCGAGAATGGAATTGGATTTTATCAGATTTTGAAAACATGTTTTTTTTTTTTAAAATACACGTCTGTGGTCTAAATGAACGACAATCGCGAAGGTGGAAAAAATATGTCTACCAGAAAGATGTTTTAGCTCAGAACCACGTCTGACGTCTGAATAGTTATACACGGGAAGGTCCAATGAGGGATTAAAGTAGGCCTAGACATCATAAGCGTGATATTATGATAACAAGTGAACAATGGACTAAAATTGTGATATTACGAGGATAAACAAATAGTTATAAATTTTTTTTTTCGTTTCAAACTTTTTTTTAGTTTTAAATTTTATTTTTAGTTTTGAACTTTTTTTCAGTTTTGAAATTTTTTAGGAGGTTTTCACCCAGGTGGAAAGTCACATGACTATCCACTACAGTGAAAAGTCACGTGACTTTCCTTCCTGGTGATAAGTCATGTGACCGACAATAAAATAGCTGCCAGCTATCTGCAAGCCGCTTTTTGGTAGCACACATCAACGGTGTGAAACAGCTTTGGAAATTGCATGCGTGATCCGCTTTCTATATGTAAATACAAAAAAGAATACCAAAACGCTGCTTACGTCCCCGATCTTTATAGCTTCACACACACCACAGCTGGCAAATATCGTGTTATTATTATCGGTCATATGACTTATCACCAGGAAGGACAGTCACGTGACTTATCACCAAGGTGGATAGTCATGTGACTTTCCACCTGGGTAAAACCTTCTAAAAAAATAATTCAAAACTGAAAAAAAAAGTTCAAAACTAAAAAAAAATTTAAAACTAAAAAAAAGTTTGAAACGAAAAAAAATTCATAACGTAAAAAAAAAGATTTAAAGCTAAAAAAAAAATTCATAACCAAAAAAAAGTTTAAAACAAAAAGGATTCCATGTCCTATTCAAGCCACAGTATCCAAAGCTATGATTTCAAATTTTCTGATAAGCCGATATTTTACGAGAAAAGGTGTTTTGGTTCTCACGATGGGATAACTTGTTGTATTTTGAATGAGACTAGGTGTGAGAACTGTACAGTTCGTTGTTAGGGGCTATCTATTGCTGGGTGATTAGTGTGTTTGCTTGTCAACAGAATACGTTAGAGACGTGTAATTAATTTCAGCCTGGCTGGTTGGACACATTCAAGGGTCAGTCTTATTCTTTAAAGAGTGCCTAGAACCTAAAATATGAACCACTTACTTCTGCATTTTGAAATACAAACATTGTCTTTTATACATGTAGACATATGACTACCTATAAAACTATAATAAGGGCCTTTAACATCATATCTAGCATCACAAACTGACTGAGAACATAACTATGGAATATTTAAAGCGGCATAAGCTGTCAAAATTCACACTTTTTCCATAATTTCTGATCGTCACTACCGTAAGAGGCTTTGGAGGTCATCAAAAAACTAAATGATTAGCGTTGGATTGAGGAAAATCCATACAGTATGTGGTCTTTACGAACCGGAATAGTGTTCGAAAAGTAAACAAAATTTAAATAACCGGGACGACCATTCATTCATTCTAAGCCAAAGTTAGTTCAAAACAATACTTTATCGTACATTCTGGAGACTAGAAGCAATAAAAAGCTTTTGAATCGTACGTCTAGAGAAAAATAGCCGATAATTTCAACATTCTGTTTTTACGTCAAAATATCAACATTTTGGCAGCTCATGTCGCTTTAAACAGGATAATTATTGAGGTACGTACACAGGTAGATACTTTAGCTGGGTTAAAATGGGTAAATTAGCGTTTGCTTAGGTGTTTGTTTTGATTAAAGGAACACTTGCGGCGAAAATCAGGAATATTGTTTACATTAAAAAAAGAAAGACCGTTTTCTGTATTTTCCCCAGACAATATAAGTTAGGGACTTTATATTTTTACCAAATTTTAAAAGTTTGGACGTCACTTTGTATTTTTAATTTGAATTGTTAGGTGCCCTTAACGTAAACAAACCAAACTGCTCGCAGGGGCGATTTTATGTTTCAGTCGAGTGAGTGAACTAACGGCACAGTGTAATTTTACGTAGGCCTATTTATCTGAGAAATACAGACTGACGATCGGTTAACAGCGACTGGAAAAGCCTGCTGATAATTGTTAGAGTGTAAACCACAGATAAAAAGGCCTGAAATGAGGGTAATACAACACGAAAGTTGACCAACACTGATCGTTGTTGTTGTAATCAGGCTTCGATTCTTCATTTGTTTTTCACCCCATTTCTACATTCTAAAGCTAACTAGACATGTTTTATGTGTCTTATGTTTAAGTTTAGTGGTTTTAGTCGTAGTAAGCTCATGTAAATTGGTTTTTTTAGCAAATTTAAACAGGCTACGGCGGCAAGTGGGCCTTTAAGTTGGGTTGTCTGTCATTGTAGATCAGTCTTTCTCTCCACTGATGAAAATTGTCTATCATTTGTATTCGATTTCTCCCATTTTGCAAATCGTCTATCATTTCACATCGATCTCACCCGTCTATTACAAAAATCGCCGATCATATCAAACCGACCTCTCTCTTGCATTTTTGAAAATCGTCTGTTATTTCAAATCGATCTCTCTGTCTCCCATTATGAAAATTGTCTATCATTTCAAATCGATCTCTCTCTCCCATTATGAAAATTGTCTATCATTTCAAATCGATCTCTCTGTCTCCCATTATGAAAATCGTCTGTTATTTCAAATCGATCTCTCTGTCTCCCATTATGAAAATTGTCTATCATTTCAAATCGATCTCTCTCTCCCATTATGAAAATTGTCTATCATTTCAAATCGATCTCTCTCTCCCATTATGAAAATTGTCTATCATTTCAAATCGATCTCTCTCTCCCATTATGATTATGAAAATCATCTATCATTTGAAATCGATCTCTCTCTCATAATGAAAATCGTCTATCAGTTCAGTTCGATCTCCCTTCATTACAATACATTAGTCTTGAAAGTGCTACTTAATTCCAAACTTTATTCGACTCGGTAATTCAAAAGGTATCAAATTTAATTAAATGTGTATACAGTGCGGAACATTGAGTTGAATTGACACGCCTCAAACGTCGTTTGCAAAGTGAGACGTCTTTGCAATGTAAATAATAAAACAAAATAAGTCTTCAAGACGATATATACGAACCAATCCCCTTTCGACCTACAGCAACTGGACACAATGGCAGTAAATTAAAAGAAACTAACATCCATATTTTATCGCTGCTATCTTTCTTTTTTAAACATTAAGTATTATTTTCTAAACTTTTAACATCTTTTATAAACATTAACCTTGGCTACAGGCACAATAGATAGACTGCGGGGAAAGTAAAACTTTGTAAATCTAATGCAGGCCACAAACCTGTCCATTGCTATCGGACATTTACATTATAACATGATCCTGTTGGCATGTGTCAATCACGCACATTTTTGGAAAAATTCATGTTTGAAAAAAAAAATTGGATGTTGCGTTTCTTTTTTGGGAGAGTATATTTTACTTATACATAACGTTAATTACCTGTAACATGAAATACGACGTTTTACCAAGCAACATTTATATGATTAATCTTAAATAATGTAAAATACAGCTCATTAGGGAACCCACTCTTGTTAACTGGTTGTTAGCAAATGTTTTATTCTGACAAACAAAGATATCCACATAGAGACGATGTCCCGCTATGATATGCCTCTTTCCAGATCACAAAACAGTTGTTATCAACCACTGCAACCATCTGTTATGAACGAACTACACAGAAACCAGAAATGGACGATCCTACAAAAGCCTCATAAGAACCTTTTCAGCAGGGATCAACTGATTCTATTACCTGTAATATCAAGCATTAGTTCAGCTCCTTGGCCTGCAGCAAATGGAAAAAATGCCTTTTTACTAATTACATTCTAACACAAGCGAGTAGTTTGGGTGGAAGTATATACTACTTCATCTGGTAAAGAATACTTCAACTAGAAAGGTTATTGAAAATTTCCAATAATGAACACTGATATGAAGCAATTGTTTTACAATGTCAGTTGACAAATTGTAATGTTATTTCTGTGCTAAACTCTTTAATGGCGAACTTTCACAGTAAAATCTCGATGTTCTCCTTGATGTCGAACTTTTACTGTCAAATCTCTAAAGTTGAGAATGATAATGGATTTCCTTTTTTGGCGATATTCTAAGATGAACACCATTCTATGTTCACAGGAAGTGGTTTTTATTTTGTTCTCACATAACAGCTGTCTCTTGACGTCATATGTTGATTCATTAAATATCACTTGGTAAAGAAACATAGAAAGAAAGCGCTAAAAGCTTCAAATGCAAATTATTCAACTTTTAACAAGTTTCACCATTACGTCAATGTTACCTGAATGTGATATCAACATGTGATTGTTATTTACAAGTTGTCATTTTAGTTTAAGAAAGGCACAGAAAAAGATCGTGTGGTTTGATGCTGTTGGTTTTATAGACGCTTTGATATGGCATGGTATCTTCTATCTTTTTAGTTTTTTTAGAGCAACAACAAAATCTGTTCCGTAAATCTCCTTAAGTTTACAGATGCGTTTTATGGAACTTTAAAGCCTGTAAGTCTAAGTCTTTAACACCTGTCTGTTGTAAAGTTAATGCCAATATGAATGAATTTGTACGATGAAAGTAATCCAAAATAAATCGTTTTGATTATCTACCTGTATAGAGAATGGTGTTTGGGACAATATTAGATGCAGAGATAATTCTAAGAACGTGACTTGTTCAATTCAGACGAAGTGATGTGAAACATATAAACTTGTAAAAGGCATTTTTTAGAACATTCAAGATCATAATTAGTGCATGTTCCTTATTACCTTAGCAGTGGCAGTATCCAAATTGACATATATAGAGTTTCCCTTAGCCTATACAACTTCACTGAGGTACAACCCATCCCCAAAGTAAATGACGATAGAGAGAGTATCAGATGCTAGAGTTTCTTAATATACTGACAAATATAATAAGACATTGCACGGAGTGTTTCATGTCGACAATAGTCGATTGGAATAAAAGAAAATTACTCAGATGGAAGGCTAAATGAATTGCCCCGGACAGGCATGTCCAGTAAATGATTGGATCAGACGAATATCGACTACGGTAACATCATCGATATACGGATACCGCACAAATAAATCCATTTTGAATAATAACTTAAATTGTATCAATTGCAGTCAGACAGAGTAGAATTGCATGTGTCTGTCCCATTAAACTTGATAGGTCGCGTTCTCTTTAGGAGAAGGGGTCATTAAATGTAGGTGTCTATAAGGTTGGGCTGTTTTTATACGTACAAGGGTTGACAAATCCCACTAGCATAACTTCGGGGATTTACGTACTTCAAATAGCCTCAAACAGGTGTAAGGTAATTTTCAATGTGGCCACCACAAATGTAGCCGCGAAATGAACGCTTCCCATATCATGTTGGTAGCCATCTTCTCTAGCCAAGTTAAATTCTGCATGGTCCCGTTCCGTGTTTTACCTAGGCGGACTACTCCACTCCAACCCGTAAATCGAACAGCGCCCACTGGTGGGAATGTAAGAGTGGTCTTTCCCAAACTTACAGAGTTTTGGCCAATCATCACTCGTTAAACAAAAGTTCAACTTCAAGGTGTATACAGCCGCAATTACGTTTTTTTCAGCGTAAGTGCCCGAGGTTTTGATTAGCTGCGAGAAGTTTCACTCGCATCAAATCAAAACGAGCTTACGGGTTTGAGTGGAGTAGTCAGCCACCGTAGAACACGGGATGGGGACATGGAGGTTTTAACTTGGCTTGCGAAGATGGTTGGCACCCTAACAAAAGTGTCCTTGTAAACGTTAGCAGCACAGACACTATTTCATTAATTTTTAGTCGCAATTAGCTATAATTTAATCATTGGACGAATGCAGATGTGTACGGAAACGGCGTCTGTCTCCGTTGGTGTTTACCGGGCTACATAAGATTTTATTAATTTCGATGATTTTCTATTTCCATTTGTAGTGAAATTATATTGGCGTGTATTGCCTGTTGCCATTTGTAAATTAGGTATTATGTACTGTATAAAACAGCGGACTGTCCGAGGCATGTTAAAGTATGTTTGCTCCGATTGGACAAATCCTTCATAAAACCAATTTCCCGATTCTGGGGAAGGCATGTGGCCAATATCCTGAACACTGGCTCTTGTAAATAACAGGTGAAATCGTTGTTCATTTCTTAATTTGCAGTTATCCGGTTGAACAAAAGTATAGTACATTTTACTAAACAATTAGATAAATAATCAGGTTGCTTTCCGGTTGTCGTTATTACTGTGGCTGTCTCTTAAGAAAAACTGTCCATACTTTTCAGGGAAAACTGAATTCGGAAATTGTTGCCAGACAAAATTCAAATAGTCTTTATTTATGATTGATTGATTAATGTTTTACTGCGCACTCAAGATTATTTCACTTATTTGGCGGCGTTGCAAGGTTTAGTGGGGGAGGAAACCGGACTCATTGCCCGGAGGAAACCCCCGACCTTCGGCGAGTACCTGGCAACTCTTCCACATACGGCGACTGAGTGAAAAATCCACTCGGAAATTTTTCAATTTTTATTTGGTCTGATTGGGATTCCTTATGTTCGGCTGTTCATGCCACTTGAAGAAATGACAGCAAGGAGAATTGTAGCGATAGCTTTATGACGAATATACATTAAGTTTACGTTTCAAACTTCTAACATCAATTATTTTAGTTTTGTGTTCATTGGTAAGTAATTGGTCAAATCATTTCGAAACGTGTTCCCTTTGCCGTTATATGGGCTTGAGATAAGTCCAATCAGGATTACAGATTGTTAAGGCAGTCGACGTCAGCAACAGCAAGACGGGATTTGCCTTCTTGTCTGCATTTTATCAATACTATTAATTTATTGCCCCTTTTAATAGAAAATACAGGAATAGCCAAAGACAAAAACAGATTAAGCTGAACAAATATGGTTACAGGGTCAAAGATATATACTGTGTGCATTGTAGATATGCTTTTGTGATTTTGATTGGTTGCTTCCTGTGACCAACTGTGAAAAAGCTGCAACTTACTTATTAAAAGCATCCAGAATACAATAAGTATAAGTTGCACATGTTCTGAAAGACATTTCAGCTCAAGCGTTTGAAAACAGCTTATCTGTTCTCTTCATAGATGGACCATATTTGTTATCAGTGCATTGCTATAGCACCAAAAGCATTATTAAATTGGATTGAAAATTAAAATAAAAGGTCAGGCAAAGTTGAGAGCATGCGACGAAAATTTGTGTGTGAGATCCTATTGGACTTTTCTTCAAGTAGAATGCAAGGAGAATTGGACGTCACTACCCCACAGTAAGCCGTTCGGTCCGAAAACATGAGAAAAAAAAAACAATGACGTAACCACGGACCGTCAGACTGACCACCTATAACCATGGACAGAGATGACAGAAGTTTGTTGAGACCAGTAAGGCGTCATTCATTTGTTTCCAGTTTTACCTTGAAACATCTCTGGCTCCGACATCGTCCGCTAAACTGCGAAACAGTTAAAAATCGTCTCATTGCTGTTAGGTTGAGGGCCCGAAGTCCGATTAAACGCCCTACATTCAGAGATAATCTGTCACGACTGCCTTGATTGGTGTAGACAGAGGCAGGAATGGACCTTGGCATCTTGGAGAAGAGTCCATTGTTCCCACAAGATCAGATTTCTTCTGCTTGCTTTTGAATAAATGCTGTACCATGCAAAAACTATGGGGTAAATTAAAGGATGTAATATGGGAAAACGTTTTAGTCCTAAAATTGCCTGTATTATGGCTGGGTGATATTTTTCACAAATGTCACAAACCTTTCATTAATCTTCAGCAGCTGGATGACATTTGCATACTTTGAAAGACCTTCATATTTTAATTGATATTCTTAATTCTTATGACACCAATATTATACTACAGCCTACTATTGGTCACACTTCTGTGGATTTTTTAATGTAACTATTTATACGGGTCATACATATCAAACTATTGGGTATCTAGGTTACAAAGTATTATTCAAACCTACTGACACGCATCCAGTTTGCATCGCATCTTTAGGGTATCGCGTATAGAAATTGTAGCTCTTTAGATTTTTTTAATCAGGCTTGTTCTGTTCTGTTGAAAGCTTTTCTTACAAGCGGGTTATTTGGTTACTTCGAAGGATCAAATCTTACACATTTAGACAAATCATTTCCCCCCTTCAGCCTCCGACACCCTTGCTTCTCTTTCACGAGTGTGCCATTACCGCCCAACATTTTCCTCGGTACTTCAATGAAATGCCTGAGGACGCAATGCAAAATCGATGTAAATGTGCCAGATCGTGGAATGTTTTCGGAGAATAATCTAGCAACAAATATCAAATGACAGAGAATCTTAATTACAACTCCTCTAGTATCGTGTATGTTATCACGTGCAAAAATGTCGCAAGCAATACGTCGGAGACACTTAGAATTCTCTACGACAATGAGCAGCCAACCGTTTATCTAGTATTAGACTTAAACATGATGTACCCGTGGCACAACGTTTCAATACTCTAGGTCATTCGGTCAAGAACCATTTTGAAACCATGCCTTTTGGGGAAATCCCTTTTCTCACTTCCGCCACAAAGGGAAAGTTTTTGGATTTAAACTTTGCAAACTATTTATCCTTTGGGTTTGAACTTTGACCGGGGAACATGTCGTGAAAAAACTATAATACAATTTGTGTTTCAGTATAACAAGGCCAGCATCACCATGGCCAAGATTATAGTAGAAGAATACAAACTACTTGACCTCTGACCCAAAGGCTTGCCATTGCTTATAAAAGAACAAACGTTTCTACCTAGGTTTTTCAAGGGGGGGGGGGATGGGGGCAAAATTTTCACTATTCGTATTATGCCATAGCTGAAGATGCGTGAGCATTGTCAAAGTATTACAAAGTGTTCCAGACTGACTAAAGCCAAGCTCCTGTCAGTCGTCAACCTAATGAAATATCATGGACTTAGTTTATCACAACAACTTATTATTAAGTATAACGGTCTAAATGTTATACCTCTTTTTAACACAATTCGAAACGCACCGATTTGTGCGACAGATTTGAGCAGTGTCAATAATGTTGCCAAGTAAAACTCATCAATAAAACACAGTCTGTAGAAAATACACCTTGTAGTATTTTTGTACTGAGATCATTGTTCAAAGAAAGGTTGTAAACGGCACAGGTGATCAGGCTCTCTAGGACTTGTACGCATGTATGTCTCATGACCACGGATGTCACCTAACTGAGACATGGGTAAGGGGGGCGGGGGCACACTGATGTACAGAAAATTCCATATGTTTATATTGTATATTCAATCCATAGACACAAGAGGAAGTCTTCGAGAACCAACATTGTCGATAATGTACAGTGAATGGATTATTACGGCGAAAAGCAAATATAAGATAATTGAATACGTAAATCGATACAATACAATCTACAAACATTAAAATATTTAGAGTCACGAATCAGACAGAAGCAATGAATGTATTGCGATTGTGAAACATTTGCGTTTAAACATTCAACCGTGTAACGTTAAATAAATCTAATTGTTGCTGTCAATGCTTTTAGAGTTAATAATGTGTTTGTTCGGTTAAAATGGAACATTCTAATTACATCTAATTTCAGTCACGATTGCGAGTACATTTTAGATAACATTGGGCATTTCATCAATAATTCTGAATTCGATTTGGTTAAGTTACATTGATATTGTGTGATATGAATCAAAACCATCTATGGTACGTCTTTGGGCAGATTTTGTATCCAACGTCCAAAAGGTGATAGTTCGTATCTTCCACCCGTCTTGGGCACATAGATTCTTCAACATATATAGACTCTATTCAAATACATGTACAACAATCAATCAATACAAATATCTCCCTTCTTCGACAACGATAAATAGTCAAGTTCACAGCACTATATTTGGCTTCAAACATTCAATCGTGTTTTATCACGGTAACGTGAAATGAATCGATCCCTGATTTGATCTCTGTCAATAGTTTTTAGACTTGACAATCTGTGTACTTAATTGCTAGGCCTATAGAGAAGTGAAAAGCAAGTTTCTACAGACACAGTAGTGTGGGATTCATTTGGACAATATATAACCACATAGCATTTCATATTGGAAGAGATTTAGCACGTTCATTAACGAAATATCAATTAAGACACATCAATAAACCAGGTTGTCTATAACGATGCACTAAGATTAATGTTAAAGCTATGGAAAGTTGGTGAACACAGGTGGACTTACTCCCAGGTATCGTCAGACGTATCATCACGATTGGCTGGGACCTGGAGGTAACATGATATGAGAACAGATCAAAATAGAAGTAAATGTGGTGGGAAGATTATCTGATTGATTTATTGATTGTTTATTATATTTATATAGCGCGTTTCCAGGTGAAGTGGGGGAGGAAACCGGGCTCATTGCCCGGAGGAAACACCCGACATTCGACAAGTACCTGGCAACTCTCCCACATACGGGGATCGAGTGAAAAATCCACTGAGAATTTTTTTAATTTTTATTTGGTCTAAGCGGTATTCGCACCTGCGCTGCATCGATGGAAGGCCCGTGTCGGACTTAGGAACAATCACTCTAACCGAGTGCGCCACCGAAACCCCTAGATTATTGACAGATTATTTAAAAGACCCACATATGCACGAATATGTACAGATCAAATTCAAAAACAAAAACATTATTTACTTACGTTAAATTAGGATAGAATCGGCACTGTAGTTAAACTCCACATAATTCACTAAGAAAAAAATGGAGTTGTTTTTGTAGTACATTTGAGTGGATTTGTGGAATTCCACGGACCCTACAAATCAGTCTTTTCTCCAAGTCTATTCTGATGTATTAAGGCAGCTGTACATATTTACACGACGTCGAGCTCGTCTCTTTGTCTTGGTACATGAAAGTTTAATCCCATAGTTTATCTCATGTGGTATGGAAATAATAAAATAAATCAAACTCCTGAACTGACAGGGGTCTGTGAACATTCATAAATCTTTTGATCTAAATTTAGTAATAACATCACAATTCATTCTTCCCGTTGACCAAGAGACGTTTGCTTCATAAAGTAGAATTCACCTGAAGCAGAATAAACACAAAACTTGATTGCAGTGAAAATAAATACAGGTATTGAATGTATGTAACCATTTCATCTGTACATACAACAGTGTTTGGATATCAATGTTAAGTAGGCCTACTTCTCTGAGCGTATATTAAAGGTACACATATGTAATATCTCCATCGACGGAGACAGGGAAAATCTTCTTACCTAAATAACCACGGAGATAAGTTTGTGATTGTGTTAAAAAGGGGGATATGTCATTAGCTTATATATTGATAATCAATTACTCACTGCTGTATGAGTGTTTTCAGTATAACGTAATGTTTATCTGTTATTTCTCTGGGTATGCTTTACGTATGTTTTAGATTTGAATAAAAAAATATAAAGCAAAAAATCTTCTTTCACAAAACACATGTACGCGGAAATAGATTAATTGTGACATCCAAATGTCGTGTATCTGAAATATACTGCCAATAACAATTATAAGGCCCGGAAGCTCCGAGGTACCTCGCTATATATAACATCGGACAAAAAGAGACGTGATGAATGTCGATTTCTCCATTCTGTGTGAGTTCGGTTGACATTTTCTGGTTAATAAGATGGCATGGCATATTTACAAAGAATGATAGTATTTCGTTAAAAATATGAGTTCATAACAAGTGACAAGAAAACGGTTTAATCATGTATCTCCGGAATAACTGAATCCCTTGATAGAATTGAAAACAATATCAATTTCGATGATATTAAAGTTATTAAAAAACAAATTAAAAAAAAATCTATTTCCATCAAAAATATATATATATATACAAGAGGGCTCAATTGGTACTCGTACCGATTCCACATAAAATATACAATAGATAGTAAATAGATGCTCATTCCATATTCTTTGTGGAAGGTGACACTTTCTGTTCGAAAGGAAAACAACGCCCCAGTTTGTTGATGTCTTTCGTTGATTAGTAGATTCAGATTAGTAGAAAATAAGAAGTAATCAACCTGGGTCGAATTCCTTTAAAGCCAGGACATATTCATCTCTATAAACATGTATAACAATTATCTGAAATATCACATTTCAGAGCAAACGTCACTCAATATAGAACAGAGACTTCATCTGTTTTCAGATTGGATACATGATAAACTTACACTAGGAATGAAACAGGAAAAAACAGTTTAAGTTATCCCGTTTTCTGTTATTCAATTGGAGTCAGTAATATGTTTGTAAAGGGGGCGAACTTTTAATCGTGTCATTTGTTTGGCTTACCAATCCTAGATGGTTGAGTTTTTATGGTCAGCGTCACTGACGTACGGACAGCTTTGTGTCAAGACTTGTACCTTTGCTTTTAAGAAACGTGTAATTAATGAACAGTATTTAAGCTCTGGTCGATAGCTGAGTTAAAATGCATTACAAACCAGTCCCATTTCTCAATGTTCCAAAGTAATATGTCATTCCATGTATTTAACTAAGGCTATTATAACGAATACAATGAAAAATAAAACGAAAAAAAAAGATAACTTGTGGTCACTTTTAAAATTAAGTTCCAGTTGAAAAATCTCAGTTTGATTTTCTCGTAAAAAATGTCTAAAACTGAGAATAAATTTCTGTCGTCCATACACATGAGAAAAAAAGAGAAGTAGAACTGAGATAATGTGTAAATACTTCATGTTAAAGACACCATCCTTCCAAGAAAGTCCAAACCGTTTCCAGAATGATCTAAACAATTCATATGTATAAAACAACTTTCTATCACAATAGAATCAGATATTTCCTACCTAACAAATAAACAACAGGGATACAGACCTTTTACGTCTTGAAAAACTAAACAATGGATTTATTGTCAGGTTTTCACTCAATCGCCGTATGTGGAAAGTTGTCAGGTACTCGCCGAAGGTCGGGGGTTTCCTCTGGGCAAAGAGCCCGGTTTCCTCCCCCACTAAACCTAGCAACACCACCATATATGTGAAGTAATCTTGAGTGTGGCGTAAACCAACAATCAATCAGTGATTGTCAGCTGGCAGGACAATGACTAATACTTGATAGTGATTCGGATTACAATTACATCACTTCCGTAATTAATAGGAAAGTACTGTATGTATTTGGATTGGTTCCTTGGATTTTCCCCAGGGCATTTCTGTAGATTCGAAAAGGATGGCTTTTTGTTTGTAAACGATTGAGAAGTGAAATAAAACCAATTTAGGTGGATGGATATCTGTAAGTTGGCTGTGCTTTAGTCTGTTTACATCATGCAGAGGGACTAAGTGTAAACTATATCAGATGGGTTTGACTAGTTTGAAATCCTTACCCTTAAACCATGCACTTAAAATGTATACTTCAAAGATTGAATCACCTCTCACCAAATGAATTGGTTCAACGAAAGTCATTTTGTTCACATGCCCAAGAATTGGCCTGCATTCAACATTAAGACGGACCTATGAAATCTAGGTAATTTCTGTTTTCCAATGTTGATCCACTTGTGCCTTGCAAGAGGGAAATGTCACGGAAGCTGAAAATTTCAGTCTTCGGTTTGCAATTTTTTTACTGCGCTTTTTGTATTTGGTAACTATTTGACGTAAGCTTATTGTTTATTGCACAAAATACGTCAATTAACTGTGCTTATTTGCTGGAGTATTAAGATTAAGATTTATTTCAGGGATGCTCTGTTACCCGACTTTCCTCAACACTGGCCTTAATCAACAGTGCCAGGAAGCGAGATAATTGACCAAACAATATCTTAGTTTCCTGACGTTCAATCATAGTTTCATCGTTTTGCAGCTTGACATCTAAAGTAGAATTACTGAACTAACTGGCACAGTATTAGTTTTCATACTGTGGACAATTTGACAGTTAGAACTGTTTATACCGAATTAAATCCTACACGATATGATCATCAGGAAGTTATTGAATAAAAACTGGGCGACAACCTTAGGTCGCATGTTTATGGGCACCAAGACATAATGGGCGAGGAAGGAATAATTAACTCACTAGGAGTTTTACCATTCCATTTCAGCTATCTGTCAATTGGCGTGTTTTTATTAGAAGTACCAAGAATTGCTTCGGTTAAAAAGACGGAGGGTATGAGCCTTGACAGCAGAGGGAAGAACCTGCATGTAGTTCTGGGTTGACCTATATATCACAGAAACATAAGTGCCGAACAAAACAATTACAAGTAATTGCGGAGTTGTGAAAAACATAATTTGGTTCTAACATAAAACCTCCATCTTGTCACATTTTTATGCTGTGGGCCAATGACCAATAGTGCTGTTCCATATCGCCTCATTTACCATTCTTTAAATATACATATACTCTTATTGAACTAGAAGTTCAAATGTTTCTACGTTTTAAAGATGTTTGTTAAATAAGAAAGACGACAGTATAGCCAATTTATCATGTTTCAAAAAGACTAAAAAATAAAGATTATTTGATGGAAACACGATCGTCAGCTTTACAGGAGTTGTAGCATGTGCTGACTCCGTGACATAAGCGGTATATGAGAACGGCATACGGGTGTTTTACTTTATTAAACGTGTTACTTACGAACGCAACACATTATCAATTCAAATAAACTGTTAGTTAAACAATCATATCCCAACAGTAAAAACAGTTTGATTAACTGCTTTTAAAGATATTAAAGGAATTGATGTCAAATCTTTCTTTATTCTCTTCAAGAAGTCGTTCCTCGGGCTAGATTGTGACATAATTCAGCGGATGTAATTATTTGTATTGTGGATGATAGACGATAAGACCGATCCTATCTGCAATATGTTTGAAGGCGCCTGAGGACATTGCTTGACAAGAACAGAATGAACACGATAATGTCATGTCAATCTCATTTGTTACGAGACAAAATAATAATAAAAAGAAGTAACAACAGACCGTCAGATTTTATATACAACTTTTGATTTATTTAAAAAAAAAAAGAAAAACGTATTTAGCAAATATTATACAAGCATTGGAAAGAACAGCTATATCAAAGTAAGAACTGACAGTTCTTATACAGAAATACAGAATGGCAGTAAATTAAAAGAAACTAACATCCATATTTTATCGCTGCTATCTTTCTTTTTTAAACATTAAGTATTATTTTCTAAACTTTTAACATCTTTTATAAACATTAACCTTGGCTACAGGCACAATAGATAGACTGCGGGGAAAGTAAAACTTTGTAAATCTAATGCAGGCCACAAACCTGTCCATTGCTATCGGACATTTACATTATAACATGATCCTGTTGGCATGTGTCAATCACGCACATTTTTGGAAAAATTCATGTTTGAAAAAAAAAATTGGATGTTGCGTTTCTTTTTTGGGAGAGTATATTTTACTTATACATAACGTTAATTACCTGTAACATGAAATACGACGTTTTACCAAGCAACATTTATATGATTAATCTTAAATAATGTAAAATACAGCTCATTAGGGAACCCACTCTTGTTAACTGGTTGTTAGCAAATGTTTTATTCTGACAAACAAAGATATCCACATAGAGACGATGTCCCGCTATGATATGCCTCTTTCCAGATCACAAAACAGTTGTTATCAACCACTGCAACCATCTGTTATGAACGAACTACACAGAAACCAGAAATGGACGATCCTACAAAAGCCTCATAAGAACCTTTTCAGCAGGGATCAACTGATTCTATTACCTGTAATATCAAGCATTAGTTCAGCTCCTTGGCCTGCAGCAAATGGAAAAAATGCCTTTTTACTAATTACATTCTAACACAAGCGAGTAGTTTGGGTGGAAGTATATACTACTTCATCTGGTAAAGAATACTTCAACTAGAAAGGTTATTGAAAATTTCCAATAATGAACACTGATATGAAGCAATTGTTTTACAATGTCAGTTGACAAATTGTAATGTTATTTCTGTGCTAAACTCTTTAATGGCGAACTTTCACAGTAAAATCTCGATGTTCTCCTTGATGTCGAACTTTTACTGTCAAATCTCTAAAGTTGAGAATGATAATGGATTTCCTTTTTTGGCGATATTCTAAGATGAACACCATTCTATGTTCACAGGAAGTGGTTTTTATTTTGTTCTCACATAACAGCTGTCTCTTGACGTCATATGTTGATTCATTAAATATCACTTGGTAAAGAAACATAGAAAGAAAGCGCTAAAAGCTTCAAATGCAAATTATTCAACTTTTAACAAGTTTCACCATTACGTCAATGTTACCTGAATGTGATATCAACATGTGATTGTTATTTACAAGTTGTCATTTTAGTTTAAGAAAGGCACAGAAAAAGATCGTGTGGTTTGATGCTGTTGGTTTTATAGACGCTTTGATATGGCATGGTATCTTCTATCTTTTTAGTTTTTTTAGAGCAACAACAAAATCTGTTCCGTAAATCTCCTTAAGTTTACAGATGCGTTTTATGGAACTTTAAAGCCTGTAAGTCTAAGTCTTTAACACCTGTCTGTTGTAAAGTTAATGCCAATATGAATGAATTTGTACGATGAAAGTAATCCAAAATAAATCGTTTTGATTATCTACCTGTATAGAGAATGGTGTTTGGGACAATATTAGATGCAGAGATAATTCTAAGAACGTGACTTGTTCAATTCAGACGAAGTGATGTGAAACATATAAACTTGTAAAAGGCATTTTTTAGAACATTCAAGATCATAATTAGTGCATGTTCCTTATTACCTTAGCAGTGGCAGTATCCAAATTGACATATATAGAGTTTCCCTTAGCCTATACAACTTCACTGAGGTACAACCCATCCCCAAAGTAAATGACGATAGAGAGAGTATCAGATGCTAGAGTTTCTTAATATACTGACAAATATAATAAGACATTGCACGGAGTGTTTCATGTCGACAATAGTCGATTGGAATAAAAGAAAATTACTCAGATGGAAGGCTAAATGAATTGCCCCGGACAGGCATGTCCAGTAAATGATTGGATCAGACGAATATCGACTACGGTAACATCATCGATATACGGATACCGCACAAATAAATCCATTTTGAATAATAACTTAAATTGTATCAATTGCAGTCAGACAGAGTAGAATTGCATGTGTCTGTCCCATTAAACTTGATAGGTCGCGTTCTCTTTAGGAGAAGGGGTCATTAAATGTAGGTGTCTATAAGGTTGGGCTGTTTTTATACGTACAAGGGTTGACAAATCCCACTAGCATAACTTCGGGGATTTACGTACTTCAAATAGCCTCAAACAGGTGTAAGGTAATTTTCAATGTGGCCACCACAAATGTAGCCGCGAAATGAACGCTTCCCATATCATGTTGGTAGCCATCTTCTCTAGCCAAGTTAAATTCTGCATGGTCCCGTTCCGTGTTTTACCTAGGCGGACTACTCCACTCCAACCCGTAAATCGAACAGCGCCCACTGGTGGGAATGTAAGAGTGGTCTTTCCCAAACTTACAGAGTTTTGGCCAATCATCACTCGTTAAACAAAAGTTCAACTTCAAGGTGTATACAGCCGCAATTACGTTTTTTTCAGCGTAAGTGCCCGAGGTTTTGATTAGCTGCGAGAAGTTTCACTCGCATCAAATCAAAACGAGCTTACGGGTTTGAGTGGAGTAGTCAGCCACCGTAGAACACGGGATGGGGACATGGAGGTTTTAACTTGGCTTGCGAAGATGGTTGGCACCCTAACAAAAGTGTCCTTGTAAACGTTAGCAGCACAGACACTATTTCATTAATTTTTAGTCGCAATTAGCTATAATTTAATCATTGGACGAATGCAGATGTGTACGGAAACGGCGTCTGTCTCCGTTGGTGTTTACCGGGCTACATAAGATTTTATTAATTTCGATGATTTTCTATTTCCATTTGTAGTGAAATTATATTGGCGTGTATTGCCTGTTGCCATTTGTAAATTAGGTATTATGTACTGTATAAAACAGCGGACTGTCCGAGGCATGTTAAAGTATGTTTGCTCCGATTGGACAAATCCTTCATAAAACCAATTTCCCGATTCTGGGGAAGGCATGTGGCCAATATCCTGAACACTGGCTCTTGTAAATAACAGGTGAAATCGTTGTTCATTTCTTAATTTGCAGTTATCCGGTTGAACAAAAGTATAGTACATTTTACTAAACAATTAGATAAATAATCAGGTTGCTTTCCGGTTGTCGTTATTACTGTGGCTGTCTCTTAAGAAAAACTGTCCATACTTTTCAGGGAAAACTGAATTCGGAAATTGTTGCCAGACAAAATTCAAATAGTCTTTATTTATGATTGATTGATTAATGTTTTACTGCGCACTCAAGATTATTTCACTTATTTGGCGGCGTTGCAAGGTTTAGTGGGGGAGGAAACCGGACTCATTGCCCGGAGGAAACCCCCGACCTTCGGCGAGTACCTGGCAACTCTTCCACATACGGCGACTGAGTGAAAAATCCACTCGGAAATTTTTCAATTTTTATTTGGTCTGATTGGGATTCCTTATGTTCGGCTGTTCATGCCACTTGAAGAAATGACAGCAAGGAGAATTGTAGCGATAGCTTTATGACGAATATACATTAAGTTTACGTTTCAAACTTCTAACATCAATTATTTTAGTTTTGTGTTCATTGGTAAGTAATTGGTCAAATCATTTCGAAACGTGTTCCCTTTGCCGTTATATGGGCTTGAGATAAGTCCAATCAGGATTACAGATTGTTAAGGCAGTCGACGTCAGCAACAGCAAGACGGGATTTGCCTTCTTGTCTGCATTTTATCAATACTATTAATTTATTGCCCCTTTTAATAGAAAATACAGGAATAGCCAAAGACAAAAACAGATTAAGCTGAACAAATATGGTTACAGGGTCAAAGATATATACTGTGTGCATTGTAGATATGCTTTTGTGATTTTGATTGGTTGCTTCCTGTGACCAACTGTGAAAAAGCTGCAACTTACTTATTAAAAGCATCCAGAATACAATAAGTATAAGTTGCACATGTTCTGAAAGACATTTCAGCTCAAGCGTTTGAAAACAGCTTATCTGTTCTCTTCATAGATGGACCATATTTGTTATCAGTGCATTGCTATAGCACCAAAAGCATTATTAAATTGGATTGAAAATTAAAATAAAAGGTCAGGCAAAGTTGAGAGCATGCGACGAAAATTTGTGTGTGAGATCCTATTGGACTTTTCTTCAAGTAGAATGCAAGGAGAATTGGACGTCACTACCCCACAGTAAGCCGTTCGGTCCGAAAACATGAGAAAAAAAAAACAATGACGTAACCACGGACCGTCAGACTGACCACCTATAACCATGGACAGAGATGACAGAAGTTTGTTGAGACCAGTAAGGCGTCATTCATTTGTTTCCAGTTTTACCTTGAAACATCTCTGGCTCCGACATCGTCCGCTAAACTGCGAAACAGTTAAAAATCGTCTCATTGCTGTTAGGTTGAGGGCCCGAAGTCCGATTAAACGCCCTACATTCAGAGATAATCTGTCACGACTGCCTTGATTGGTGTAGACAGAGGCAGGAATGGACCTTGGCATCTTGGAGAAGAGTCCATTGTTCCCACAAGATCAGATTTCTTCTGCTTGCTTTTGAATAAATGCTGTACCATGCAAAAACTATGGGGTAAATTAAAGGATGTAATATGGGAAAACGTTTTAGTCCTAAAATTGCCTGTATTATGGCTGGGTGATATTTTTCACAAATGTCACAAACCTTTCATTAATCTTCAGCAGCTGGATGACATTTGCATACTTTGAAAGACCTTCATATTTTAATTGATATTCTTAATTCTTATGACACCAATATTATACTACAGCCTACTATTGGTCACACTTCTGTGGATTTTTTAATGTAACTATTTATACGGGTCATACATATCAAACTATTGGGTATCTAGGTTACAAAGTATTATTCAAACCTACTGACACGCATCCAGTTTGCATCGCATCTTTAGGGTATCGCGTATAGAAATTGTAGCTCTTTAGATTTTTTTAATCAGGCTTGTTCTGTTCTGTTGAAAGCTTTTCTTACAAGCGGGTTATTTGGTTACTTCGAAGGATCAAATCTTACACATTTAGACAAATCATTTCCCCCCTTCAGCCTCCGACACCCTTGCTTCTCTTTCACGAGTGTGCCATTACCGCCCAACATTTTCCTCGGTACTTCAATGAAATGCCTGAGGACGCAATGCAAAATCGATGTAAATGTGCCAGATCGTGGAATGTTTTCGGAGAATAATCTAGCAACAAATATCAAATGACAGAGAATCTTAATTACAACTCCTCTAGTATCGTGTATGTTATCACGTGCAAAAATGTCGCAAGCAATACGTCGGAGACACTTAGAATTCTCTACGACAATGAGCAGCCAACCGTTTATCTAGTATTAGACTTAAACATGATGTACCCGTGGCACAACGTTTCAATACTCTAGGTCATTCGGTCAAGAACCATTTTGAAACCATGCCTTTTGGGGAAATCCCTTTTCTCACTTCCGCCACAAAGGGAAAGTTTTTGGATTTAAACTTTGCAAACTATTTATCCTTTGGGTTTGAACTTTGACCGGGGAACATGTCGTGAAAAAACTATAATACAATTTGTGTTTCAGTATAACAAGGCCAGCATCACCATGGCCAAGATTATAGTAGAAGAATACAAACTACTTGACCTCTGACCCAAAGGCTTGCCATTGCTTATAAAAGAACAAACGTTTCTACCTAGGTTTTTCAAGGGGGGGGGGGATGGGGGCAAAATTTTCACTATTCGTATTATGCCATAGCTGAAGATGCGTGAGCATTGTCAAAGTATTACAAAGTGTTCCAGACTGACTAAAGCCAAGCTCCTGTCAGTCGTCAACCTAATGAAATATCATGGACTTAGTTTATCACAACAACTTATTATTAAGTATAACGGTCTAAATGTTATACCTCTTTTTAACACAATTCGAAACGCACCGATTTGTGCGACAGATTTGAGCAGTGTCAATAATGTTGCCAAGTAAAACTCATCAATAAAACACAGTCTGTAGAAAATACACCTTGTAGTATTTTTGTACTGAGATCATTGTTCAAAGAAAGGTTGTAAACGGCACAGGTGATCAGGCTCTCTAGGACTTGTACGCATGTATGTCTCATGACCACGGATGTCACCTAACTGAGACATGGGTAAGGGGGGCGGGGGCACACTGATGTACAGAAAATTCCATATGTTTATATTGTATATTCAATCCATAGACACAAGAGGAAGTCTTCGAGAACCAACATTGTCGATAATGTACAGTGAATGGATTATTACGGCGAAAAGCAAATATAAGATAATTGAATACGTAAATCGATACAATACAATCTACAAACATTAAAATATTTAGAGTCACGAATCAGACAGAAGCAATGAATGTATTGCGATTGTGAAACATTTGCGTTTAAACATTCAACCGTGTAACGTTAAATAAATCTAATTGTTGCTGTCAATGCTTTTAGAGTTAATAATGTGTTTGTTCGGTTAAAATGGAACATTCTAATTACATCTAATTTCAGTCACGATTGCGAGTACATTTTAGATAACATTGGGCATTTCATCAATAATTCTGAATTCGATTTGGTTAAGTTACATTGATATTGTGTGATATGAATCAAAACCATCTATGGTACGTCTTTGGGCAGATTTTGTATCCAACGTCCAAAAGGTGATAGTTCGTATCTTCCACCCGTCTTGGGCACATAGATTCTTCAACATATATAGACTCTATTCAAATACATGTACAACAATCAATCAATACAAATATCTCCCTTCTTCGACAACGATAAATAGTCAAGTTCACAGCACTATATTTGGCTTCAAACATTCAATCGTGTTTTATCACGGTAACGTGAAATGAATCGATCCCTGATTTGATCTCTGTCAATAGTTTTTAGACTTGACAATCTGTGTACTTAATTGCTAGGCCTATAGAGAAGTGAAAAGCAAGTTTCTACAGACACAGTAGTGTGGGATTCATTTGGACAATATATAACCACATAGCATTTCATATTGGAAGAGATTTAGCACGTTCATTAACGAAATATCAATTAAGACACATCAATAAACCAGGTTGTCTATAACGATGCACTAAGATTAATGTTAAAGCTATGGAAAGTTGGTGAACACAGGTGGACTTACTCCCAGGTATCGTCAGACGTATCATCACGATTGGCTGGGACCTGGAGGTAACATGATATGAGAACAGATCAAAATAGA
This sequence comes from Lepidochitona cinerea, assembly GCA_963971465.1. Lineage (NCBI taxonomy): Eukaryota > Metazoa > Mollusca > Polyplacophora > Chitonida > Tonicellidae > Lepidochitona > Lepidochitona cinerea. Next base: position 14,105,557 of record OZ020552.1, on the reverse strand, counting down.
AGTAAATGTGGTGGGAAGATTATCTGATTGATTTATTGATTGTTTATTATATTTATATAGCGCGTTTCCAGGTGAAGTGGGGGAGGAAACCGGGCTCATTGCCCGGAGGAAACACCCGACATTCGACAAGTACCTGGCAACTCTCCCACATACGGGGATCGAGTGAAAAATCCACTGAGAATTTTTTTAATTTTTATTTGGTCTAAGCGGTATTCGCACCTGCGCTGCATCGATGGAAGGCCCGTGTCGGACTTAGGAACAATCACTCTAACCGAGTGCGCCACCGAAACCCCTAGATTATTGACAGATTATTTAAAAGACCCACATATGCACGAATATGTACAGATCAAATTCAAAAACAAAAACATTATTTACTTACGTTAAATTAGGATAGAATCGGCACTGTAGTTAAACTCCACATAATTCACTAAGAAAAAAATGGAGTTGTTTTTGTAGTACATTTGAGTGGATTTGTGGAATTCCACGGACCCTACAAATCAGTCTTTTCTCCAAGTCTATTCTGATGTATTAAGGCAGCTGTACATATTTACACGACGTCGAGCTCGTCTCTTTGTCTTGGTACATGAAAGTTTAATCCCATAGTTTATCTCATGTGGTATGGAAATAATAAAATAAATCAAACTCCTGAACTGACAGGGGTCTGTGAACATTCATAAATCTTTTGATCTAAATTTAGTAATAACATCACAATTCATTCTTCCCGTTGACCAAGAGACGTTTGCTTCATAAAGTAGAATTCACCTGAAGCAGAATAAACACAAAACTTGATTGCAGTGAAAATAAATACAGGTATTGAATGTATGTAACCATTTCATCTGTACATACAACAGTGTTTGGATATCAATGTTAAGTAGGCCTACTTCTCTGAGCGTATATTAAAGGTACACATATGTAATATCTCCATCGACGGAGACAGGGAAAATCTTCTTACCTAAATAACCACGGAGATAAGTTTGTGATTGTGTTAAAAAGGGGGATATGTCATTAGCTTATATATTGATAATCAATTACTCACTGCTGTATGAGTGTTTTCAGTATAACGTAATGTTTATCTGTTATTTCTCTGGGTATGCTTTACGTATGTTTTAGATTTGAATAAAAAAATATAAAGCAAAAAATCTTCTTTCACAAAACACATGTACGCGGAAATAGATTAATTGTGACATCCAAATGTCGTGTATCTGAAATATACTGCCAATAACAATTATAAGGCCCGGAAGCTCCGAGGTACCTCGCTATATATAACATCGGACAAAAAGAGACGTGATGAATGTCGATTTCTCCATTCTGTGTGAGTTCGGTTGACATTTTCTGGTTAATAAGATGGCATGGCATATTTACAAAGAATGATAGTATTTCGTTAAAAATATGAGTTCATAACAAGTGACAAGAAAACGGTTTAATCATGTATCTCCGGAATAACTGAATCCCTTGATAGAATTGAAAACAATATCAATTTCGATGATATTAAAGTTATTAAAAAACAAATTAAAAAAAAATCTATTTCCATCAAAAATATATATATATATACAAGAGGGCTCAATTGGTACTCGTACCGATTCCACATAAAATATACAATAGATAGTAAATAGATGCTCATTCCATATTCTTTGTGGAAGGTGACACTTTCTGTTCGAAAGGAAAACAACGCCCCAGTTTGTTGATGTCTTTCGTTGATTAGTAGATTCAGATTAGTAGAAAATAAGAAGTAATCAACCTGGGTCGAATTCCTTTAAAGCCAGGACATATTCATCTCTATAAACATGTATAACAATTATCTGAAATATCACATTTCAGAGCAAACGTCACTCAATATAGAACAGAGACTTCATCTGTTTTCAGATTGGATACATGATAAACTTACACTAGGAATGAAACAGGAAAAAACAGTTTAAGTTATCCCGTTTTCTGTTATTCAATTGGAGTCAGTAATATGTTTGTAAAGGGGGCGAACTTTTAATCGTGTCATTTGTTTGGCTTACCAATCCTAGATGGTTGAGTTTTTATGGTCAGCGTCACTGACGTACGGACAGCTTTGTGTCAAGACTTGTACCTTTGCTTTTAAGAAACGTGTAATTAATGAACAGTATTTAAGCTCTGGTCGATAGCTGAGTTAAAATGCATTACAAACCAGTCCCATTTCTCAATGTTCCAAAGTAATATGTCATTCCATGTATTTAACTAAGGCTATTATAACGAATACAATGAAAAATAAAACGAAAAAAAAAGATAACTTGTGGTCACTTTTAAAATTAAGTTCCAGTTGAAAAATCTCAGTTTGATTTTCTCGTAAAAAATGTCTAAAACTGAGAATAAATTTCTGTCGTCCATACACATGAGAAAAAAAGAGAAGTAGAACTGAGATAATGTGTAAATACTTCATGTTAAAGACACCATCCTTCCAAGAAAGTCCAAACCGTTTCCAGAATGATCTAAACAATTCATATGTATAAAACAACTTTCTATCACAATAGAATCAGATATTTCCTACCTAACAAATAAACAACAGGGATACAGACCTTTTACGTCTTGAAAAACTAAACAATGGATTTATTGTCAGGTTTTCACTCAATCGCCGTATGTGGAAAGTTGTCAGGTACTCGCCGAAGGTCGGGGGTTTCCTCTGGGCAAAGAGCCCGGTTTCCTCCCCCACTAAACCTAGCAACACCACCATATATGTGAAGTAATCTTGAGTGTGGCGTAAACCAACAATCAATCAGTGATTGTCAGCTGGCAGGACAATGACTAATACTTGATAGTGATTCGGATTACAATTACATCACTTCCGTAATTAATAGGAAAGTACTGTATGTATTTGGATTGGTTCCTTGGATTTTCCCCAGGGCATTTCTGTAGATTCGAAAAGGATGGCTTTTTGTTTGTAAACGATTGAGAAGTGAAATAAAACCAATTTAGGTGGATGGATATCTGTAAGTTGGCTGTGCTTTAGTCTGTTTACATCATGCAGAGGGACTAAGTGTAAACTATATCAGATGGGTTTGACTAGTTTGAAATCCTTACCCTTAAACCATGCACTTAAAATGTATACTTCAAAGATTGAATCACCTCTCACCAAATGAATTGGTTCAACGAAAGTCATTTTGTTCACATGCCCAAGAATTGGCCTGCATTCAACATTAAGACGGACCTATGAAATCTAGGTAATTTCTGTTTTCCAATGTTGATCCACTTGTGCCTTGCAAGAGGGAAATGTCACGGAAGCTGAAAATTTCAGTCTTCGGTTTGCAATTTTTTTACTGCGCTTTTTGTATTTGGTAACTATTTGACGTAAGCTTATTGTTTATTGCACAAAATACGTCAATTAACTGTGCTTATTTGCTGGAGTATTAAGATTAAGATTTATTTCAGGGATGCTCTGTTACCCGACTTTCCTCAACACTGGCCTTAATCAACAGTGCCAGGAAGCGAGATAATTGACCAAACAATATCTTAGTTTCCTGACGTTCAATCATAGTTTCATCGTTTTGCAGCTTGACATCTAAAGTAGAATTACTGAACTAACTGGCACAGTATTAGTTTTCATACTGTGGACAATTTGACAGTTAGAACTGTTTATACCGAATTAAATCCTACACGATATGATCATCAGGAAGTTATTGAATAAAAACTGGGCGACAACCTTAGGTCGCATGTTTATGGGCACCAAGACATAATGGGCGAGGAAGGAATAATTAACTCACTAGGAGTTTTACCATTCCATTTCAGCTATCTGTCAATTGGCGTGTTTTTATTAGAAGTACCAAGAATTGCTTCGGTTAAAAAGACGGAGGGTATGAGCCTTGACAGCAGAGGGAAGAACCTGCATGTAGTTCTGGGTTGACCTATATATCACAGAAACATAAGTGCCGAACAAAACAATTACAAGTAATTGCGGAGTTGTGAAAAACATAATTTGGTTCTAACATAAAACCTCCATCTTGTCACATTTTTATGCTGTGGGCCAATGACCAATAGTGCTGTTCCATATCGCCTCATTTACCATTCTTTAAATATACATATACTCTTATTGAACTAGAAGTTCAAATGTTTCTACGTTTTAAAGATGTTTGTTAAATAAGAAAGACGACAGTATAGCCAATTTATCATGTTTCAAAAAGACTAAAAAATAAAGATTATTTGATGGAAACACGATCGTCAGCTTTACAGGAGTTGTAGCATGTGCTGACTCCGTGACATAAGCGGTATATGAGAACGGCATACGGGTGTTTTACTTTATTAAACGTGTTACTTACGAACGCAACACATTATCAATTCAAATAAACTGTTAGTTAAACAATCATATCCCAACAGTAAAAACAGTTTGATTAACTGCTTTTAAAGATATTAAAGGAATTGATGTCAAATCTTTCTTTATTCTCTTCAAGAAGTCGTTCCTCGGGCTAGATTGTGACATAATTCAGCGGATGTAATTATTTGTATTGTGGATGATAGACGATAAGACCGATCCTATCTGCAATATGTTTGAAGGCGCCTGAGGACATTGCTTGACAAGAACAGAATGAACACGATAATGTCATGTCAATCTCATTTGTTACGAGACAAAATAATAATAAAAAGAAGTAACAACAGACCGTCAGATTTTATATACAACTTTTGATTTATTTAAAAAAAAAAAGAAAAACGTATTTAGCAAATATTATACAAGCATTGGAAAGAACAGCTATATCAAAGTAAGAACTGACAGTTCTTATACAGAAATCCGAAATCAGTTATCAGCCCGAGAATATAAAGTTAACAATTATCCACAGAATCAAATCTTGAAAACACACTGGTAAATCCACAGAATAGAATATTGTAAACACACTGGTAAACTCTTGGTCCAGGCCGAATAATAACACTCCTCTATACCAGAAATTCCAGAATACTCCGGCTAAAATTCATTATAATAAATGTGCACATCTATAGAAAGTTGTTTATATATAAGCTTCGAGAAAGTTCCTGGACTAGCGCATTACAAAGGCCAACAGTAAACAGTCGTCGGGGTGAGTCGGCGAACAAACAACAGAGATCGAGAAACATCTCTAGACAATCAAATTAGAGGTCAACAATCCAACTTAACGTAATACATTCGAGTAAATACCAAATGGTTTCACCTTGAGTAATCAGTTAACACAATCAAATTTAATTCGAATTCGATTACTACTTAACTATCACTATTCGGGAAGGATATAAACAGTATACAACTACAATGTACGTTACTGATAGGCTAATAATAACCTGAACGATATTTTCTATTTTAACATACGTCTTAAGATGTAACAATTGATATCCCTGTATGAAACGACACGGGGGTGACATTTTAGTGATTTCGATAAATCCAGCGCCAACCATCCCTGCATCTTGCTTCCAAATAATGTCTTACACAAACACCCAAAGACAATACGAATGATTTGCTATAAACTATTGCATTTGAAATATGGTCGAGTTGAATTTGCATAAACTATGAGCGATATTTATATTTTTTAAAAAGTGTAATGGATAATTTGAGAAAGCTATTGGATAGATAATGAGAGAATATCGCATGCATCTTTGTCTATGTTGTGTAATTTCCTAACAATTCGAACAATTTGCACACATAATGCCTATTTTTATTTGATTAAATCGAACATACATTGATTTTTTTTTTCTTGATAGAATTTATTCCATTAACAGTGTTATTGCATATGATATTTTGAACTTTAGCTCTTGCATTGTTCAGTCATACATTGTTAAACCTAAAGCCACCTTATGTTTACATCATAAATATTCATATATTACGTATTCATAGTACACCATCAATTTATAGGGGTGGGGGGGGGGGGGGGGTTCTCGATTTCTCGATTGTGACGTATTGTCTGTTTGTTTGCGAACTGTTAACTCCAATGTTTCAAGTTTGACCTAGTTCCCAACTGTTACTATGACGACTCCTTGGAAAGTTCTATAGTGAGGTAATCTCAGGCCTATTGTTTATTCATAACCATTTGTACTGCGGAATCCAAAGAACTTTCTCGAAGCTTGAATCTAGTCTACAGATATGTTAATTTATGCAAATACTCGGATCTTTCTGGAATTCTGAGAATGTATTTAAAGACGTTCTTTTTGGTAGTGAGGCAGTCAGTTTCCTATGGAAGACGGATGAGGACACTCGCGCCGCGTTTTGGCGACCTGTAATAACACGCGGCACGAGAAAACGCCAAAACGGCTAATTCTCTAGAGATATTGCCGTTTTCTCGCGCCGCGCTTTCTCGACCTATTAAAAAATAATAACACGCTAAATTGAAAGGTTCCGAGATTTTTAAAAATCTGCTCTTTTTGTTTTCTCGCATAACTTTTTTATCCAGGGCGAGAAAACGCGGCACGACAAAACGCCAAAACGGCAATATCTCTAGAAAAATTGCCGTTTTGGCGATTTCTCGTTTTCTCGTGCCGCGCGTTTCTTAAGTCGCCAAAACGCGGAGCGAGAAAACGCCAAAACGGCAATATCTCTAGAGAATTCACCGTTTTGGCGATTTCTCGTTTTCTCGTGCCGCGTGTTAAAATTCGTCGCCAAAACGGTTCGTTTTGGCGATATCTCGTTTCCGCGTGTTCTGTTAGGTCGCCAAAACGCGGCGCGAGAAAACGCCAAAACGGCCGGAAGCTCGTACAGTTATATCTTTCCAGCCGAACTGTTGCGAAGGACAAATTGTAGGCTATGTAATATTCAAAGCATCAATATTTTGGTGGATATTTTTTTACTTCCTGACATTGGAAGTAAAGAAGTCTTTGAAGTTAAAGTATTGATGTAGTAATGATTTAATTCATTTGTGAGTTGTGCACCTTGCAAGTGATCTTTTTTTAATCACGGGAGAATGTACGAGCTTCCGGCCGTTTTGGCGTTTTCTCGCGCCGCGTTTTGGCGACCTAACAGAACACGCGAAAAATGAATTAAATCTCTAGAGATATTGCCGTTTTGGCGTTTTCTCGCGCCGCGTTTTGGCGACATAAGAAACGCGCGGCACGAGAAAACGAGAAATCGCCAAAACGGCAATTTCTCTAGAGATATTGCCGTTTTGGCGTTTTCTCGCGCCGCGTTTTCTCGGCCTGAATAAAAATGTTATGCGAGAAAACAAAAAGAGCAGAATTAAAAAAATCTCATAACGTTTCAATTTAGCGTGTTATTTTTTTTTAATAAGTCGAGAAAACGCCAAAACGGCAATATCTCTAGAGAATTAGCCGTTTTGGCGATTTCTCGTTTTCTCGTGCCGCGTGTTATTACTGGTCGCCAAAACGTGGCACGAGTGGCCTCATCCGTCTTCCATAGTTTCCAACTGGTCTCGGGGTGCTATAATTTGTTATGAGTCAGATTTATATCTTAACTCCGTATGATACAGCTAGTAAGCTGCTATCTTTGAATACGATATTCGACTTGTGACAGAGTCAGTTTTCTATCTGGACTCGGAAACTATATTATAGTTCAGTTCTATCTGAACTCGGTACATACTATTTTGGATCTCGTCTGTGACAGAGTCAGTTGTGAACTGTACTCTTTGAACTCTGTACTCTTGGATGATATGTCCATTCATATTAAGCCTGCTTTGTCAGTGATACCTGACTTGTGAATTCTATCAAGAATTTATCCTGTGGATTTACCAGTGTGTCTTCAAGATTCATTCTGGGGATCTATATTTCGTAAATTCGTGGTCATCGGATTTAAACCAGTGAACTTTGTGAAGGATTACAGATTTCTCGGAACTGTAATTACCTAACTTGTATAAGTAAGTCATTTTGATATATGTTTTCTTTCCAACGTTTATGTAATATTTGCCTGTAAATAAGTTAGTCCGTTTTCTTTTTAATATAAATCAAAATTTGTACATAAAATCTGCTGGTCTGTTGTTACTTCAGTTCTGTTTACTCTCATTTTGTATCGTAAGAATCAAAATATGGAGGAGAATGCAGAGGTACATTGATTTGATTTGATTTATTCACCAGCATAATATAAGTAATGTTTGTACAGAAATATTTGAAGAAAACTAATCGCTTAATCAATCAACTGAAGAGGTCTACAAAAACTCGGTCTTCTGTAATCTCAGTTATATATATTGTGAAAGTGATTGTGACAAGTCTGATTTCCGTTCTGTGAAGAATGTGGTCATAATATCTAAACCTAGCAAGTATCGATCTGGACTGTTTCTGTGTCTGTCTTCTAAAGTAGACAAAGTCTGTATGTTTGGATGATTTGTAGGTGAATGTAGACAAGAGGTGTCTCATTGGTATTACACTCTTTTGTCTTACATTCATCAATAAAACATCCACTGTTCTGTGCTTGAAATCGCAGCCCTTCCCAAATTCTTGAATGATATTCCTTCTCAATGAAAGGGTCAAACCAGGCCTACCGACTAACTGTAAAACGTGAGCGGTAAATCTGTAACAAGAATGGCAAAATGCGAAATAGCACACACAAATTGCTACTTTCAACCAGCCTAAATGGCCACAATCAATATATCCAATATATCATTTAAATCCTTTCCTCACAAAAGTCGCCTGTGTACGTCATGGCTTTATCGATACCCACGTCGACGTTACTTCTGCGTTAAAATACTTCTTTTCAAAATCACCAATACGCTCAAGTATCGTGAGAATTCCACAAAATCCCTGCCACCGGTGCTGCCAATGCACATGTTTCGGAGAGTCTTCCGTGAACAAAATATCTCACATGGAATTGCACCGTCAACAAAAACGTGAATTATAACGTCACCTGTAACCGGATATAACAAAATCTCGAACTAAACTCATAGGCCATAAAGCTAGGCGTACACTCAATCTGGCTAAAGTCGTGAAGGAACATCCCGACTTTAGTCAGAATGGGGTACACTGGGCGATTCTGTTCGAGTGGGCGACTCGGCAGCCGCTCTGTCAACAAAACACGTGACGTTACATGTACGTTTATAGTTTCGATCAGACGATTTTAATATAAAGCGAGTATTAGATGATTTTAATTTCACAAATAGACTCGATGAACTTTAATTCGTGCTCTGTTCACTGAAAATTTGGGCAGATCACGATTCGGAATGGCATCATATGGCGATGTCGAGAAGTAGGTGAAATTGATTAAAATGCGGTGATACTTTTCATCAGGTTATTTCACACCTAACCATATCTGTAACCTTCATTGTAGTTGTACATATCTCATTACTATACAATACCGCGTGAAGATAGTTGAGCAGTTTTCAATTAGTTTCATACATGACCTCGCCAACTGCTAAAGGATTCCATGTTAATCAGTCAAGCTGAAGCATCTAATCTAAATGGGATATTTATTGGAATGAGATTGACATGACATCAACACGCTGTGCCTGCCCTTGTCAATCAATAGAATTCATAAAGGGATATTGTCCTCAGTCCTCCGGCGCCTTCACAACGACAGGACATTGGACGTTTTCAATCGCATAACGCCCACAATACAAATTGTACCATCCGCTGATACAGATCGCGACCGCTGATACATATCGCGAACAATACAAATTGTACCATCCGCTTATACATATCGCGACCGCTGATACATATCGCCCACAAATCAAATTGCACCATTCACTGATACATATCGCGACCGCTGATACATATCGCGAACAATACAAATTGTACTATCCGCTTATACATATCGCGACCGCTGATACATATCGCCCACAAATCAAATTGCACCATTCGCTGATACATATCGCGACCGCTGATACATATCGCCCACAAATCAAATTGTACTCTCCGCTGATACATACCGCCCACAATACTAATTGTACCACACGTGTACTGATGCCACGTCTACAGAGAACAATCAAATCAATCCAGTGACGTCCACTTCTTGTTATTTCTCATTGCCACAAACTCCTTCTAAACTGAGCATATTTCGCTTTTTAAAAATTGTAGATAACCCTGAAAATATTTGATCATTTTCAAGCTCCTCCTCATAGGCAAATTGTTTTCTCCACGATTAACTTTCATCGTTAAAACGTCAAGTATAAATGCAATCAAGAAATTAGAGCTACTCGCTTTTTGTAAATTTATATGTATAAATGAATAATGGTTTAATCGTGACAAATGGCAATATTTAGTATACGCAATTACAAACTGCATTTGATTATTTTGCAAATTTCATCGCAATGGTTTCTCCATTATGGGGAATTCGGATTATTTTATTATCTTTCCGTTCCTGTCAAAATCCAGTCTTCTATCTTCTTCACAGCTCATAAACGTCCAGCACTTATAATAAAAACACCAATTTAATGCCACTTGAAGTAGAATGAGAAAACTTTAAAAGTATTAAAGTTCTTTACTTCATTCTCGTCCACCTAGCTAGTACTTGAGAGCTTTTATAACAAATCGTTTTTACCCTCACATACCAAGCGGATTGCAGCTGGTCGAATATGGGATTAAAATAATTAGATCGGACAACTTGTGTGACCAAACGCGTGTTTTTGTAATGACCAATTTTGAGAATACAATAAAAGAGCACAAGAATGCTATTATATCCGCTATGTTGCAAGCCTGAATGAGTTTCCGCCACGGTTTCTAGGAAAGAAACTGACGAAGAAAAAACAATTAACACTGTCACGTTTAACGCTTGGAGTTGACTCATTCTACTTAAAGTGTTTCTCATTAACCGTGGGGATTTTATTAACGGTCCTGCACACAATGTTATATGCTTCAGGTTAGAGAAAGTCTTGACAGTAAACAGGAAGTCTTGACATTAAACAGGTCTTGCTAGCAAACACAAACGCTTCACAGTAAAGAAAAATTCTTGACAAAAACAGAACGGAATTAAGGCCACTGAAAGAAGTCAACAGGGCGCAAATAATTTACAGTAAACACGAGAGGTCAAAGTTTTGAAAGTGAACAGGGCAGAAAGAAGTTTTGACAGTAAACAGGACAGAAAGAAGTTTTGACAGTAAACAGGGCAGAAAGAAGTTTTGACAGTAAACAGGGCAGAAAGAAGTTTTGACAGTAAACAGGGCAGAAAGAAGTCTTGACAATAAACAGGGCAGAAAGAAATCTTGACAGTAAACAGGGCAGAAAGAAATCTTTACAGTTAACAGGGCAGAAAGAAGTTTGAGAGTAAACAGGGCAGAAAGAATTCTTGACAGTAGACAGGGCAGAACGAATTCTTGACAGTAAACAGGGCAGAAAGAAGTCTTGACAGTAAACAGGACAAAATGAATTCTTGACCGTAAACTGGACAGAAAAAATCTTGAGAGTAAACAGGACAGAAAGAAGTCTTGACAGTAAACAGGGCAGAAAGAAGTCTAGACAGTAAACTGGGCAGAACGAAGTTTTGAGGGTAAACAGGACAGAAAGAAGTCTTGTCAGTAAACTGGGCAGAAAGAAGTCTTGTTAGTAAACTGGGCAGAAAGAAGTCTTGAGAGTAAACAGGACAGAAAGAAGTTTTGACAATAAACAGAACAGAAAGAAGTATTGACAGTAAACAGAACAGAAAGAAGTTTTGACAGTAAACAGGGCAGAAAGAAGTCTTGTTAGTAAACTGGGCAGAAAGAAGTCTTGAGAGTAAACAGGACAGAAAGAAGTTTTGACAATAAACAGGACAGAAAGAAGTTTTGACAGTAAACAGGGCAGAAAGAAGTCTTGACAGTAAACAGGCAGAAATAAATCTTGACAGTAAGCAGAGTGTCTTGACAGACAACAGGACGAAATGAAATCTTGACATTATTACTGTTTAAAACATGACAGGAATTGTTATGATGAACAGGGGTCCAAGAGTCAATACTCACGTGTTGGATCGATAGTCATTGGTCTAACAGAGAAATGGTAGTAGTCAAACAACTAAATGCATTTTGTGAGTTTACACTACGTCCAAAAACCTTCCTTTTCTATTTATTCCGCTGTACGTTGCTTAAACGAAAAAATACCATGTCTTTTTTTGAGAATTAACCTTAGAGATTTTTATCCATGATTAAATAGTGTATGTAGATTTCCTACAGTTAAAGGCTTATGAGCGACGACACGCCCCTATTTGTCTTTGAAGAAGGGAAAATACCGGTATTCTATATTTTGATTAAGCATTAATACGAACAAACTAATGGAATATAAATCCAAAATATTGTGATACGATAACCAACAGTCACGGGCCAGCCTATACGAATGAGGAATCAACCATTTATACCGTTTCTAAAATGTAAAAAATCTGAGTTTGTTTATTGGAGTACCGAGGCTTTTTGTTTGTTGTCTTTAGTGAGTCATTATCGTTACTGAGACAAGATTCGGCCAGGTATCAGCGGATGTTATTTCTATTGTGCTTAGAAAAGTACTGTCCCATCGGTTTGAGGACCGAGTACAATATCCGTTTATGAATTCCATTGCTTGACAAGGTCAGTGACAAGGCTCTGATGCCATGTCAATCCCATCCCAGTGAAATACAAAATTAGGACTACTAGCTTCAGTTTGACTGATAAACCAAAACTTTGGACGAGGTAATTTCATGCTTATTGCTGACTCAATTATCCATGAATAGAAATCAAAATCAGGCGTGCAATGTAGGTTACAAATGTGATTTGTGGTCATGATAAATCTGACTAAACTCTAACCAACATCATAACTTTGCTACTTGTTAGTAGTAGTTATATATTAACATGCTGATAACATAGCCATGTAGCAAATCTGATAAGAAAATGGGCGTCTTGAGTTGAATAGCTGATTGAATGTTCGTAGATTTTGTCTCTCTGATCTTGGGCTGAATAGCTGATTGAATGTTCGCAGATTTTGTCTCTCTGATCTTGGGCTGAATAGCTGATTGAATGTTCGCAGATTTTGTCTCTCTGAGCTTGAGTTGAATAGCTGATGGAATGCTCGCAGATTTTGTCTCCCTGATCTTGAGTTGAATAGCTGATTGAATGTTCGCAGATTTTGTCTCCCTGATCTTGAGTTGAATAGCTGATGGAATGCTCGCAGATTTTGTCTCCCTGATCTTGAGTTGAATAGTCGATGGAATGCTCGCAGATTTTGTCTCTCTGATCTTGAGTTGAATAGCTGATTGAATGTTCGCAGATTTTGTCTCCCTGATCTTGAGTTGAATAGCTGATTGAATGTTCGCAGATTTTGTCTCCCTGATCTTGAGTTGAATAGCTGATTGAATGTTCGCAGATTTTGTCTCCCTGATCTTGAGTTGAATAGCTGATGGAATGCTCGCAGATTTTGTCTCCCTGATCTTGAGTTGAATAGCTGATTGAATGTTCGCAGATTTTGTCTCCCTGATCTTGAGTTGAATAGCTGATTGAATGTTCGCAGATTTTGTCTCCCTGATCTTGAGTTGAATAGCTGATGGAATGCTCGCAGATTTTGTCTCCCTGATCTTGGGTTGAATAGTTGATTGAATGCTCGCAGATTTTGTCTCTCTGATCTTGGGTTGAATAGCTGATTGATTGATTGATTGATGTTTTACGCCGCGCTCAAGATTATTTCACTTACATGGCGGCGTTGCCAGTTTTATTGTGGGAGGAAACCGGGCTCTATGCCCGGAGGAAACCCACGACCTTCCGTTGGTAACTGGCAACCATCCCACATAGGTCGTTCGAGTGAAATCCCAGTCAGAAAATTTTCCAATTTTTGGACTGAGTGGAACTCGAACCCGCGACCCATTGGTGGAAGGCTGTTTGGATTGAGCGTCCAACGCTCTACCTACTGAGCCACGGAGGCCCCGAATAGCTGATTGAATGTTCGCAGATTTTGTCTCTCTGATCTTGAGTTGAATAGCTGATTGAATGTTCCCAGATTTTGTCTCTCTGATCTTGAGTTGAATAGCTGATTGAATGTTCGCAGATTTTGTCTCTCTGATCTTGGACTGAATAGCTGATTGAATGTTCGCAGATTTTGTCTCCCTGATCGATACGGCCAAATAATTGTGATTGAACAGGGTGAATATTTGTATCTCTAATAATTCTCATTTTCGATGACTGAAGATGGTGTTCGGAAATCCCGTCACATAATCCCTACAATAAGAGATAACCCTTCTGGAAAATGCTTATTATGAATGTTCATTATTGGTTATATTGAAAGTGACATTTCGTAGGTTTTGTTAATCTCATCACGTAGTTATTTATAATACAGTTCGTCTTTTCGCAAAAAAAGTCAACCTTGTGATTTTTAAGTATGTAGACCTAATGACTCCCCTTTAATTGTGAACTAAGATAATTTAGATGAAATTACCTAGTACTTTCACGACATTTTCCCAACACAACCGGCAGTAGTCTGGAAGCGCTGTGATTCTAATTAACCAAAATAGACATATCCAGACAGTGAGAAGTCATTATTCTGACCGTACAAAACATTCCCCAGTCCATATTGGTTTCATCACTTATTTTACCTCAATGTGTATATTTCGTTCGTCATATGGATTTGTCGTTCATCAACTCCCGTCGCTCTGAATTTTGATCCTAAATGTCTGCAAGTTTATGATGAATATTAACTTCAGATATGCATATTTCATTGGGAAAATTCTTTTTTTTTTTCCCGTCGCTCTGAATTTTGATCCTAAATGTCTGCAAGTTTATGATGAATATTAACTTCAGATATGCATATTTCATTGGGAAAATTCTTTTTTTTCCCCAATTATTTGAAGCCATTTTCAACTTCTAAAATCTAAGATCGAAAGTGGATGGAGAGTTAGAAATGCTCGTTATGGAGAGAAATATGATTACAGTGGGAACAGGGAGTAGTTCAAAGTCAAACCTATTGGAAAACAGACACAACTTAAGCCTTAATAAAACTGGATTGTATTTATAAGCATTTGGACAAAACTACAATGAGGGCATCTTTTCACCAATCAGAATCTTATATTTTCTTCGTGAATATTCTGAAAAAAATAAATCTATTTTTCAAAATCCAATATGGCCACCAAATTGTTGAACCAATTACCATTATTAGAACATTTTAAAGGTCAAAATCTGAAACCACTTTTACGACTTATATGCAAGACGTGGTCTCACATTATTTGCTTTGTTCTTAAACATAGAGTGAAGTATCACAACGTCCAATCTGAAGTGTTTTTAATTCTAAAACTAACAATTTTGCGGATATAAAGTTGTTAAACAAGCTCTTTGGGGTTTATCCCCGCACGGCTTCTTATTAATTCTTGCTATTATACATTTCTTCTCAACCGATAAATAAGCATTAGGAGATCATCGAAAGACGTTTATACATATCAAGTTAACGTGTTTACATTGTAAAAATAATGATGGGCTAATAATCAAATTGCATGAACCTAAAAACTTAGGTACAAAATGTTATTTAATAAACCCAGTATTTGATGTGTTATTGATCTCAAATCGACTTGATTCTACCACCAAAACGGGCGCATACTTCATATATTGATTGCGCTGTACATGCATGTAAAATGTTTCAAGTCTTCCAGGCTTATTGATACAAGTAAAAGGAAAAATGGGTTACTCTCAGTGGTGCAACTTAACAAATCGAAATAAACTATACACAAAGAAAAACGTTAAGTACCCCAGTGGAAAGTCTGAACCGACCGATAAAATCATTGGTGTAGGGAGATTGTCAACAGATCCGACGTCTCACTGGAGGGGTGAGACGCAGGTTTGAAGCTAATAGTGGTTATACGCGCTATTGACCTTCTGCTCTAGGGATGTGTTCTACATACTCAAAGTGACATTTTTACTTCATTATGTTCGCCCTGTGAAGCCAGACGGACTCTGAAGTTTCATACTTACAAGCATCTTTTTATTTGGTTAAAATACACTTTTCATTTGGCTAACGATATCCTGAATAAATGGTATAGCTTATCGCCAGAATGTTGCCCTATATGATCACAATCGTATAATCACAATCAGTTAGCCAACAATCTCCCTACACAGATGATTTTATCGATCGGTCAGACTTTCCAGGGGGGGGGGGGGAGGTGCTTAACTTTTTTCTTTGTGTATAGTATACGCTTTTCAAAGAATTCATATTGTTTTTAGCCTGGATATTTCGGGGACGTAAAAAGATTGCAACCATATCATCAAATTGTTTTTTAAAAATCACAAATAAAATGAAAAAATTCATGTCCGTAATGATTAATATCCCTCAATAGTTCTGAAGAATTCAAATCGACGTAAAAATCGGAATGCTTTTTAGAAGAGTAGAATAGAACACGTTATTTAGGTTCAGTGTCTCTCCTTAATGAGTGAAAATTTGGTGGGATAAAGCTAACCGAAGGAAAGTTCACTGTCATTGGATTTCACATGGCGGCCCCAGGGCTAGAGAAATAGTTTCTGTAAATAAACCTTCCTTTTCATGTTGCTAAGAATACGTCCATGATATAACTGTAGCATAAAACTACCCTTAAAACAAAAACACAAAAAGGACTATGAACAGATGATCATTAATAATGTTCTCCTTTGTTTTATTTCAATGATATATCAAGTGTAAATAACAAGGTGGCTTCACGACTTTACGCCGGCTCTTGTTATTAACGCTGGCTACGGATGACTATGAGATCACGTGACACAATCACAGATATATTCACATTTCTCCTATAAAACGAGGTGCTGCAATCAGTGGCGAGTAAGGCAAAGAATGAACAGTTGCATTATATTTAGTTTAACTCAAAGGCAATTAAATAGACGTCGACCTAAAACGTATGAACATTCCGTTTTGAATATTTTTTTAGAATTTTTGGAAGTTTAAATCGTAGATGGTAAAAAAATGATACATGTAACAGCTTTTAAAAACGTTGCCTTGTGTCACGGATTGGGTAAAAACATAAAGAAGGAAACAGAGTAATATAGATTACAACTTCTTATAATCCCAGCTCCTAGGATTGGTATCAAGCCAATAATAATTTGAATATCAAGCAAAATACAAAAAAGCCGACATTTCACTAACAACACGATAACGCAACAGGATAAAAGCCATGTTCTTTCTGAACATCTGACGGTGATTTGTAAATAAGCGCCAGAGATATCATTTTCTTTTGGTCGAGTTCGTACAGTATACACGTATGTCCTTACACAGATGGATTACAGAATATTGTCTTAATCTTTAACCGTACATTTTTAAGACTGATGTTATTCCTTAGACGACTGTAGATCAAATATAGTTCAGATACAGTTGTTTGACCAGTAAGAAATGGCGAACTTGTATTAATCGTGGTAGGTGCTCACAATACATCCCATTGGTCTATTCCATTGGAAAATGTTTCTTGTATGTTAAAATGAAAATTAAAAAAACCATTGCGTTTTAACTGAAATCAATATAGGGATACATTCTGATATCTTTTATATTTCCTTTAATGTTCAAATTCTCATTGACTTGATAATAATCCAAGGAGCTGGTTTGAAATGTTGTCCCGCAAAATACCAAGACGGTATAATCCATATTACATATACATGTACATTTTCTTCATATAAAAAAGTTGATTGATTGCAAAGTTTAGTTTATATCCTAAATGGTTTCTATCACTCCATTAAATGGATGGCCAGTTTTGCCTCTAAAAGTTTCCAGAGTGCTTAAGAATATATTAACAGCTTTTCTTTGACAAAGAAGACATAATTAGATCCTCCTTAAATTATAAAATAGCAGTCTAATACTCAATTCAATTATTAACAAATATAATTTGCAATAAGCTTACCTTGTAAAATAATCCCTTCTAGTTGTAATGAAATTTTATCCTAAAAAGCTTCCATTGGCATATAGCTATTATATTTTCATTCTAAAAATAAAGAGTACTTTTTGTTTGAGCCTATTACGAACCGGGAACTGTGCAGGATTAATTGACAAAATCCCAATAACCGGAACCTACATTCAATTTTTAAGTTGCAAAGACTTCCTTTAATGTACATTTTTGAATCGTTCATTAACTTGTATTAACTTGTACGTTGAATTCGTCCAATGAACACTTCCTAAATGTTTGGATCTCTTTCAAATCTAAAGTTCACGTACACCATGTTCAACCAATTTTGACCGGCGTCTGAAAGTATTTCCGTCCAATAACGACTGAGAGTCAATGAATGTATTTGTCCAATACAACGATCTACAGTGAAAACGCTAACTAAAAAGTTATGCTAGTTTTGGATACAGATAACGTTTTCTAACAAAACAATATAGTACTCTGACTGAAAATTGACATCCAACTTTTTAAAACAAAAATCATGTAAGTTGTTAATATCACTTTCAGGGAGGTACATTGTCCAATGTAGTGTTTAGAAGTTTTGAAAACGTAACATTTGAATGTGCATTATATCCATACAAATGTTGTCCGCTATTCGCCCACAATCGTACAGGTGACGAAAACTGCTGGGTTTGTTGGCTTCATCGTCAACCACAAAGTTATTAAATAAACTCTAAACGGTCACATTGCAGAGACAATTGAGTTTATGACAAAAGCTAGAGTTATGGCACTTAAATGTATTCATTACAATTTTAAAGTAAACTACAAAATATGAAGCATCATAAAGTCGACCCCTTTCCAAATCTGGTCTTAAATATAAAATCGACCCTTATCCAAATCTGACCATTAATACAAAGTCGACCCCTATCCAAATCTGACCTTAAATATAAAGTCGACCCTTATCCAAATCTGACCTTTAATAAATGAGTCGGTTTTTTCGTACATTGAGATAGACATGAAGTTCTTTTTCTAACCTACCCCAAAGCTTGGAAGCAGGTGGTATGTTAAACGACAGGTTATCATATGCTAGATGACGTATTTGAGAAGAAGGCAAGAGATAAGTAAATTCACAACCACGATAGTTTAGGTGTGGTATGAGCTAATAAGCTATACTACAGTTTGATTCGTTGAGCATAGATGATCAAGATGGATTTTGGTGATAACCGGGGGATGCTTGAGTAATATGGAAATGAATTAACAGCTGGCTTTTATCCACGCAGAATTTGCCACTAAAACTTACCGGCGAGCATTTATCGACACCCCAAGAGGAATATGATGGCGCAAAGCGATAGAGGAGGCATCATTCATCGCAAGGCTAGCGTGGTGATTATAAAATGTTTGAACAGACAATATCACAAATTCCTATTGCTAAATACTAAATGGTTCCTAACAACTCTCATCACATGTTAAACTCCGGTCTCTGCAGACATTCTTCAGAACTTTAAAATTCAGGAAACTGTAATAGGGAATGGACAATTCAGGAATCCCCCAAGATGCACAGTTCTATTGACCTTATATGTTATCAATCTAAATGGGTTTGATCAAAATTAGAAATGAATTAACACTTTCTTAACCCTTTGCTTTGACCCTGTTTGCCTCCATTCCTAGGACAATAAAACAAAACAAAAAAAAAACGTAGCTAAACCTCGTCCCAGTCTTGTCCTCTTTTGTTCACATGCTGAGGAAAGCAAAATTACATCACAGGCATTCTTTAATAACAAACACCGAACAATCCTTTAAAATAATAGCATTTGCATTCTAAATAACGGTATCATTCACAGAACATCGTCTTAAGTGCATTGTTCCATTGTTAATGTTTTTATGCATATCACACGTTTTTTTACAAGAAGTCAGAGTATAGTCATGTTAAGTTGGGGCGGAATCCGTTTTTGAATCTGTTGATTCCCGATGTCTTTTGGGAGTAATAGATGGAAAGCGTTCTCTTGCGTCCTTGGGTGTTTCAACAGGGGGTTTTAGACTGTCAAAATTTTGTTCTTTAGGGGGACTTTTTCGTTGAATTAACTGAGACCCCTGGAGATTGGGAATCCTCGTAGAATCACGCGTATCACGACCATCAAACCGGAATAAACTAAATCGTCTCTCGGCAACGGGTCGAGATGCGGGTTCTTCGGGAGGTTCCGGACTATTTCGCTCATGAATGATTCCAAGAGCGTCTCCCACACTCCCGGAACGCTTCCTGTCGCTTACTTCCGGGACTTTCAAACTAAGCAAATTGGATCCGGAAGCCACTTTGGGCAATTTGGGAAAGGTCCTTTTCTGAAGCTTCCTGGAATCGGCAAAGAATGCCAAAGTTCTATCTTTACCTTCAGATGGAGTTTTGCTTTCTTTACCTTTAGACTCTTTGCTTTCTTTTTGCTCTGAAATTTTCTGCAAAGTAATTGGGAAATCAAATTTAAATTTTCTTTTGGGTTTATTTTCATAGCTGTCATCGGAATCTCGATCTTCGTCTTCACTTGCACTGGTTGCCACGGGTGTTGATTCCATTACAATCTCATTAACTAACTTCTGATCTTCTTCGAGATCAGCACGACTACTAACAATGCTCGGATTCTTCCCTATCTTAGTGAGTCTTTCTGCTGCTACACTCTCCATCGTACGCCTCATCACCGGGTAATGTTCTAATACAGCATTGAAATGTTCCACAGACAAAGAATACAGATTAACGTAAGTCTCCGCACGTACACTAGCAACCCTCTTCGTATTCGTCAGCAAACAAATTTCTATAAATAGAAATAAACGAGAGAAATTTATTTATTTAACAAATGTTTATTGATATCAAGAACTCCATTTTCCATCTATATAAGACTTTTAATTTAATATGAATATTTAGAAGTTTGAACTCTTTTATTATTGGATAGTGAAAGACATATATCAAAGGCGTCATCCTTATATATTTTTTTATTAGTGATGCAAACAGTGCGTATCGTTTGTGTTCAGACAATGACAAAACTTTATAAGGTCTAGATGTATGTTGTTTTTAATTGCTATATAACAAGTTGGAATGACTAAATTGTTTACCTCCAAAGTAAGATCCATCTGACAAGCTGGTGGCCACTTCACCATCCTTTGTTATCACGTCAACAATACCCTCTTGTATAAAGTACATCTTTGTTCCGATATTTCCTTCCTTAATGATGTAGTCTCCTGGCTGAAAGACCTCATACTTCAGTTTACTGACCACCTCAGAGACAAAACTCGGGTCAGCGTGGGTGAAGAAAGGCACTGAAGCTACTAGGGCCCGACAATTGTGATTAATGATCTCCTGGAGACAAGAAATCAAAAATGGCCAATAAACAGTGAGAAATGACCAGTGAATCGTAAAAGACCTCACACAGATATGAGTAAAACTGAACGCTTCATTCACTCTGAGTGGGTAACAGGAAACATAAATATCCCGACCAATATTACAACCAACATAACAAATGTCACTTATTGCACACGACCCACATTGGCAACCAAAATCCACTATTTAATTCGATGTTATTAATCGGAATAACAAGTAACTTTGAGTTTATCATTTGCCAAGGGAAAAATTCCATCAAGATAATTTTTTTTAAATAAAGAAACCAGATTCAATGTGTCCAAAATCCCCGGACATTAGTTTAACTTATATAATTTGCCCATTATTAACGGTTCATTCGCTTTAACATGGGGATTTTTCCTCTTGACAAATGCCATAGTTTTGTTCGGCTTCAAATTGAATGACAGCTACATTGATCGTTATCAGAATAAATGTCATCTCAAATTATATACCTGACTTATATCGTGTTCTGCGATACATGTCGGCAAGTAATAAAAAACACGTCCTTCGAGTAATGCGTTAATGTGTTTATCGATTTTCCACATCCAGCTTAGCATCTCTAATGAAAATATATTGACGACAGAGAAAAATAACTTCAGCTTAATACACTTCAAGTTCACAGCGCTTTCGTTATAAATCTCGGCATGGCTAAATACGCCACGTTCGAAACAGAAGCCTATGTTCTATTGCAAAAAGTTCACACCTTTGAAATAGCTGGGCCATTTTAAACTGAGGAAACATTGATTTAAGACGTCAAGAATCAAGAAGCACTTTACAGAAACGCATCATTAGATGTTGACAAGCGGTCTACACAGCTTATCGAGAAGATGATCTGAGCCAAGTAACAGTTGTCACAAGATAACTTACCGTCCGCAGACATTCGTTCAGTTCACCTAATATATTTTCTTCATCAAACATTTTCCCTTGATATTTATGTTCGTAATATTCTGTTATCCGGTCACGTAATTTGCGTGGTAATTTTCTACATAGCATATATTCCTCTACTTCTTTGATCTGAAACATAAAACGTGTCAAATTTAGAGAACATCAACGGGTATTCAACCATGGTTTAGAGAAATTGATTACTTTGATAAATCTAACATTTTACATTGGCCTCTATTTTAAAAGGGCATGAGCTGCCAGAATGTTGATTTTCGCCCTTAGAAACACAATTTTAGAATTATCAGTGATTTTTCCAAAAAAGTAGAAATCAAAAGCTTTTTATCGATATCAGACTGGAGAAAGTACGTTACAGTAGTTTTTTGAACTAAAATGAACAAAGAGTCGTCCCAGTTATTTAAACTTTGCTTGCTTTTTAAATACAATATCAGCTCTCAAAAGCCACCGGCAGTATGGATTTTTGTTTTTACAACGACAAAGAGTTAAAAAAAATGTAAATCCTCATTTTGACATGACAATTATAATTTATGAAATAAAAGTGCTAATTATGACAGCTCAAGGGTGATTTGGTTAATCTTAGGGCGTTGATTCCTATATCACGGGCAATGAACTAACAGAGAAAGGTTTTCCATTTACAAGTTCAATGCCCTTTATTGGTACACATGGGATAAAGAACGAGATTACCGTTAATAATATATGAGATGCTATTGACCCGAGTAAATGATACAGCTATTTCTTCAAACACTTACTTTTTCGTTGTATAACCGTCTAGATGTATCAAAAGATTGTATTAAAGTTGTCGTGTGGCCAAGGAATAGTGCATAGAATGTGGCCCCACTGAGCATACTGAGGATGGTGAGCCAGGTGTCTGTCATATTCTGCGGAGGGAATTTCCCATAACCGATGCATAACATATGAGATAGTGCTTTGAATAGAGCCCATGTGTACTGCTTCATCCAAGTAGCATCCTGAAACATTAAAACCACGTTGTCTTTCCATTACAATCATTTTGTAAAAAAAGGTTTCCTCCGGACAGAGCCCGGTTTTAACACCTACTAAAACTGGTAACTTTGGCATGTAAGTGAAGTCATCTTGAGTAAAGCAAACGATGCCCTGATTAAGAAATATTGCACAAAGCCATCCATAACTGGCATGAGAAATTGCAAAAAGTCAAAACATTCAAGAAATGGAACGTCGCTACATAAAGAGTGAGTTTGAATAATATTTAGGATCGCACACGCAATCATAAACATACCGAATAAATCTTATTATAGATAATTCAAATAGGTCTTTCTTCTAAGATGTGCATTCGATGAATGAATCTAAATAGACTTCTGAAAATATTTGGCACAGAATGGTGTACACAGCATGTGCTACACCGAAGTGGATGTTCTGTTCAGTTACGATTGTTTTGAGATGTAATTAGAAACTGTGATGGAATCTTGAAGCAGGGTATAGTTTTCTGGGTAAAATATTACTAGAGGTAGGAAGTTTGAATTCCAAGTGATCTCATTTAATATCTTAAACCGACCTTCTAGTCTTCTGTACAGATCTTAAAACTAGAGATAAATGGATGGCAAATTTGAAGATCGAAAGTTGATTGAAACATCATCTTCCTCCATGTGTTCAAACAGACGGAATTAGTTAATACAAAGCTAAGACTGGAATATTATAGATAGTACGTGAAGCTGACAATACAGACACGTTTAACTCATCAGATTGGGCTTTCTAAATATCAGATTTAGCAAAGGTATGCTTATATTAAAACATGTTATACAAGTTAAACTTGGGGGTAAGAGAAATGGCGAAATATTAATGACGATTTAGATAATTATTCTCGACAGTTATCTTGGAATTTATTAGTTAGCCAGTATTGTCGATAGTTATATTAGATTGATCATTGATTAGTTGACCAGTATTGTCGATAGTTATGTTAGATTAATCATGGATTAGTTGACCAGTATTGTCGATAGTTATGTTAGAATAATCATTGATTAGTTGACCAGTATTGTCGATAGTTATGTTAGATTATTCATTGATTAGTTGGCCAGTCTTGTCGATATTTATGTTAGAATAATCATTGATTAGTTGACCAGTATTGTCGATAGTTATGTTAGATTAATCATTGATTAGTTGGCCAGTATTGGCGATATTTATGTTAGATTAATCATTGATTAGTTGACCTTTATTGTCGATAGTTATGTTAGATTAATCATTGTTTAGTTGACCAGTATTGTCGATAGTTATGTTAGATTAATCATTGATTAGTTGGCCAGTATTGTCGATAGTTATGTTAGATTAATCATTGATTAGTTGACCTGTATTGAGGATAGTTATGTTAGATTAATCACTGATTAGTTGACCAGTATTGTCGATAGTTATGTTAGTGTAATCATTGATTAGTTGACCAGTATTGTCGATAGTTATGTTGGATTAATCTTTAGTTGACCAGTATTGTCGATAGTTATGTTAGATTACTCATTGATTAGTTGACCAGTATTGTCGATAGTTATGTTAGATTAGGCATTGATTAGTTGACCAGTATTGTCGATAGTTATGTTAAGTTAATCATTGATTAGTTGACCTTTATTGTCGATAGTTATGTTAGATTAATCATTGATTAGTTGACCAGTATTGTCGATAGTTATTTTAGATCAATCATTGATTAGTTGACCAGTATTGTTGATAGTTATGTTAGATTACTCATTGATTAGTTGACCAGTATTGTCGATAGTTATGTTAGATTAAGCATTGATTAGTTGACCAGTATTGTCGATAGTTATGTTAAATTAATCATTGATTAGTTGACCTTTATTGTCGATAGTTATGTTAGATTAATCATTGATTAGTTGACCAGTATTGTCGATAGTTATTTTAGATCAATCATTGATTAGTTGACCAGTATTGTTGATAGTTATGTTAGATTAATCATTGATTAGATGACCAGTATTGTCGATAGTTATTTTAGATCAATCATTGATTAGTTGACCAGTATTGTTGATAGTTATGTTAGATTAATCATTGATTAGTTGACCAGTATTGTCGATAGTTATTTTAGATCAATCATTGATTAGTTGACCAGTATTGGGGATAGTTATGTTAGATTAATCATTGATTAGATGACCAGTATTGTCGATAGTTATTTTAGATCAATCATTGATTAGTTGACCAGTATTGTTGATAGTTATGTTAGATTAATCATGGATTAGTTGACCAGTATTGTGGATAGTTATGTTAGATTAATCATTGATTAGTTGACCAGTATTGTCGATAGTTATGTTGGATTAACCATTGATTAGTTGACCAGTATTGGGGATAGTTATGTTAAATTAATCATTGATTAGTTGACCTTTATTGTCGATAGTTATGTTAGATTAATCATTGATTAGTTGACCAGTATTGTCGATAGTTATTTTAGATCAATCATTGATTAGTTGACCAGTATTGTTGATAGTTATGTTAGATTAATCATTGATTAGATGACCAGTATTGTCGATAGTTATTTTAGATCAATCATTGATTAGTTGACCAGTATTATTGATAGTTATGTTAGATTAATCATTGATTAGTTGACCAGTATTGTCGATAGTTATTTTAGATCAATCATTGATTAGTTGACCTTTATTGTCGATAGTTATGTTAGATTAATCATTGATTAGTTGACCAGTATTGTCAATAGTTATTTTAGATCAATCATTGATTAGTTGACCAGTATTGTCGATAGTTATTTTAGATCAATCATTGATTAGTTGACCAGTATTGTCGATAGTTATTTTAGATCAATCATTGATTAGTTGACCTTTATTGTCGATAGTTATGTTAGATTAATCATTGATTAGTTGACCAGTATTGTCAATAGTTAATTTAGATCAATCATTGATTAGTTGACCATTATTGCTGATAGTTATTTTAGATTAATCATTGATTAGTTGACCAGTATTGTCGATAGTTATTTTAGATCAATCATTGATTAGTTGACCTTTATTGTCGATAGTTATGTTAGATTAATCATTGATTAGTTAACCAGTATTGTCGATAGTTATTTTAGATCAATCATTGATTAGTTGACCAGTATTGTCGATAGTTATGTTAGATTAATCATTGATTAGTTAACCAGTATTGTCAATAGTTATTTTAGATCAATCATTGATTAGTTGACCTTTATTGTCGATAGTTATGTTAGATTAATCATTGATTAGTTAACCAGTATTGTCGATAGTTATTTTAGATCAATCATTGATTAGTTGACCAGTATTTCCGATAGTTATGTTAGATTAATCACTGATTAGTTGACCAGTATTGTCGATAGTTATTTTAGATTAATTATTGATTAGTTGGCCAGTATTTCCGATAGTTATTTTAGATTAATCATTGATTAGTTGGCCAGTATTTCCGATAGTTATGTTAGATTAATCACTGATTAGTTGACCAGTATTTTCGATAGTTATGTTAGATTAATCATTGATTAGTTGACCAGTATTCTCGATAGTTATGTTAGATTAATCACTGATTAGTTGACCAGTATTTTCGATAGTTATGTTAGATTAATCACTGATGAGTTGACCAGTATTTTTGATAGTTATGTTAGATTAATCACTGATTAGTTGACCAGTATTTTCGATAGTTATGTTAGATTACTCATTGATTAGTTGACCAGTATTGTCAATAGTTATGTTAGATTAACCATTGTTTAGTTGACCAGTATTGTCGATAGTTATGTTAGATTAATCATTGATTGGTTGACCAGTATTGTCGATAGTTATGTTAGATTAATCATTGATTAGTTGACCAGTATTGTCGATAGTTATGTTAGATTAATCATTGATTAGTTGACCAGTATTGTCGATAGTAATGTTAGATTAATCAGTGATTAGTTGACCAGTATTGTCGATAGTTATGTTGGTTTAATCATGGATTAGTTGACCAGTATTGTCGATAGTTATGTTAGATTAATCATTGATTAGTTGACCAGTATTGTTGATAGTTATGTTGGATTAATCATTGATTAGTTGATCAGTATTGTTGATAGTTATGTTGGACTAATCATTGATTAGTTGACCAGTATTGTTGATAGTTATGTTGGATTAATCATTGATTAGTTGACCAGTATTGTCGATAGTTATGTTAGATTAATCATTGATTAGTTGACCAGTATTGTTGATAGTTATGTTGGATTAATCATTGATTAGTTGACCAGTATTGTCGATAGTTATGTTAGATTAATCATTGATTAGTTGACCAGTATTGTCAACTATCGACAATACTGGTCAACTAATCAATGATTAATCTAACATAACTAATCAATGAATAATCTAACATAACCATCCCCAATACTGGTCAACTAATCCATGATTAATCTAACATAACTATCATGTTAGATTAATCATGGATTAGTTGACCAGTATTGGGGATGGTTATGTTAGATTATTCATTGATTAGTTGACCAGTATTGGGTATAGTTATGTTAGATTATTCATTGATTAGTTGACCAGTATTGGGGATAGTTATGTTAGATTAATCATTGATTAGTTGACCAGTATTGGGGATAGTTATGTTAGATCAATCATTGATTAGTTGACCAGTATTGTCGATAGTTATGTTAGATTAATCATTGATTAGTTGACCAGTATTGGGGATAGTTATGTTAGATTAATCATCGATTAGTTGACCAGTATTGTCGATAGTTATATTAGATTAATCATTGATTAGTTGACCAGTATTATCGATAGTTATGTTAGATCAATCATTTATTAGTTGACCAGTATTGTCGATAGTTTTGTTAGATTAATCATTTATTAGTTGGCCAGGATTGTCGATAGTTATGTTAGATTAATCATTGATTAGTGGACCAGTATTGGGGATAGTTATGTTAGATTAATCATTGATTAGTTGGCCAGTATTGTCGATAGTTATGTTAGATTATTCATTGATTATTTGACCAGTATTGCTGATAGTTATGTTGGATTTATAACCATTGATTAGTTGACCAGTATTGGCGATATTTATGTTAGATTAATCATTGATTAGTTGACCTTTATTGTCGATAGTTATGTTAGATTAATCATTGTTTAGTTGACCAGTATTGTCGATAGTTATGTTAGATTAATCATTGATTAGTTGGCCAGTATTGTCGATAGTTATGTTAGATTAATCATTGATTAGTTGACCTGTATTGAGGATAGTTATGTTAGATTAATCACTGATTAGTTGACCAGTATTGTCGATAGTTATGTTAGTGTAATCATTGATTAGTTGACCAGTATTGTCGATAGTTATGTTGGATTAATCTTTAGTTGACCAGTATTGTCGATAGTTATGTTAGATTACTCATTGATTAGTTGACCAGTATTGTCGATAGTTATGTTAGATTAGGCATTGATTAGTTGACCAGTATTGTCGATAGTTATGTTAAGTTAATCATTGATTAGTTGACCTTTATTGTCGATAGTTATGTTAGATTAATCATTGATTAGTTGACCAGTATTGTCGATAGTTATTTTAGATCAATCATTGATTAGTTGACCAGTATTGTTGATAGTTATGTTAGATTACTCATTGATTAGTTGACCAGTATTGTCGATAGTTATGTTAGATTAAGCATTGATTAGTTGACCAGTATTGTCGATAGTTATGTTAAATTAATCATTGATTAGTTGACCTTTATTGTCGATAGTTATGTTAGATTAATCATTGATTAGTTGACCAGTATTGTCGATAGTTATTTTAGATCAATCATTGATTAGTTGACCAGTATTGTTGATAGTTATGTTAGATTAATCATTGATTAGATGACCAGTATTGTCGATAGTTATTTTAGATCAATCATTGATTAGTTGACCAGTATTGTTGATAGTTATGTTAGATTAATCATTGATTAGTTGACCAGTATTGTCGATAGTTATTTTAGATCAATCATTGATTAGTTGACCAGTATTGGGGATAGTTATGTTAGATTAATCATTGATTAGATGACCAGTATTGTCGATAGTTATTTTAGATCAATCATTGATTAGTTGACCAGTATTGTTGATAGTTATGTTAGATTAATCATGGATTAGTTGACCAGTATTGTGGATAGTTATGTTAGATTAATCATTGATTAGTTGACCAGTATTGTCGATAGTTATGTTGGATTAACCATTGATTAGTTGACCAGTATTGGGGATAGTTATGTTAAATTAATCATTGATTAGTTGACCTTTATTGTCGATAGTTATGTTAGATTAATCATTGATTAGTTGACCAGTATTGTCGATAGTTATTTTAGATCAATCATTGATTAGTTGACCAGTATTGTTGATAGTTATGTTAGATTAATCATTGATTAGATGACCAGTATTGTCGATAGTTATTTTAGATCAATCATTGATTAGTTGACCAGTATTGTCGATAGTTATGTTAGATTAATCATTGATTAGTTGACCAGTATTGTCGATAGTTATTTTAGATCAATCATTGATTAGTTGACCTTTATTGTCGATAGTTATGTTAGATTAATCATTGATTAGTTGACCAGTATTGTCAATAGTTATTTTAGATCAATCATTGATTAGTTGACCAGTATTGTCGATAGTTATGTTAGATTAATCATTGATTAGTTGACCAGTATTGTCAATAGTTATTTTAGATCAATCATTGATTAGTTGACCAGTATTGTCAATAGTTATTTTAGATCAATCATTGATTAGTTGACCAGTATTGTCGATAGTTATTTTAGATCAATCATTGATTAGTTGACCTTTATTGTCGATAGTTATGTTAGATTAATCATTGATTAGTTGACCAGTATTGTCAATAGTTAATTTAGATCAATCATTGATTAGTTGACCAGTATTGCTGATAGTTATTTTAGATTAATCATTGATTAGTTGACCAGTATTGTCGATAGTTATTTTAGATCAATCATTGATTAGTTGACCTTTATTGTCGATAGTTATGTTAGATTAATCATTGATTAGTTAACCAGTATTGTCAATAGTTATTTTAGATCAATCATTGATTAGTTGACCAGTATTGTCGATAGTTATTTTAGATCAATCATTGATTAGTTGACCAGTATTTCCGATAGTTATGTTAGATTAATCACTGATTAGTTGACCAGTATTGTCGATAGTTATTTTAGATTAATTATTGATTAGTTGGCCAGTATTTCCGATAGTTATTTTAGATTAATCATTGATTAGTTGGCCAGTATTTCCGATAGTTATGTTAGATTAATCACTGATTAGTTGACCAGTATTTTCGATAGTTATGTTAGATTAATCATTGATTAGTTGACCAGTATTCTCGATAGTTATGTTAGATTAATCACTGATTAGTTGACCAGTATTTTCGATAGTTATGTTAGATTAATCACTGATGAGTTGACCAGTATTTTTGATAGTTATGTTAGATTAATCACTGATTAGTTGACCAGTATTTTCGATAGTTATGTTAGATTACTCATTGATTAGTTGACCAGTATTGTCAATAGTTATGTTAGATTAACCATTGTTTAGTTGACCAGTATTGTCGATAGTTATGTTAGATTAATCATTGATTGGTTGACCAGTATTGTCGATAGTTATGTTAGATTAATCATTGATTAGTTGACCAGTATTGTCGATAGTTATGTTAGATTAATCATTGATTAGTTGACCAGTATTGTCGATAGTAATGTTAGATTAATCAGTGATTAGTTGACCAGTATTGTCGATAGTTATGTTGGTTTAATCATGGATTAGTTGACCAGTATTGTCGATAGTTATGTTAGATTAATCATTGATTAGTTGACCAGTATTGTTGATAGTTATGTTGGATTAATCATTGATTAGTTGACCAGTATTGTTGATAGTTATGTTGGATTAATCATTGATTAGTTGACCAGTATTGTTGATAGTTATGTTGGATTAATCATTGATTAGTTGACCAGTATTGTCGATAGTTATGTTAGATTAATCATTGATTAGTTGACCAGTATTGTTGATAGTTATGTTGGATTAATCATTGATTAGTTGACCAGTATTGTCGATAGTTATGTTAGATTAATCATTGATTAGTTGACCAGTATTGTCGATAGTTATGTTAGATTAATCATGGATTAGTTGACCAGTATTGGGGATAGTTATGTTAGATTATTCATTGATTAGTTGACCAGTATTGGGTATAGTTATGTTAGATTATTCATTGATTAGTTGACCAGTATTGGGGATAGTTATGTTAGATTAATCATTGATTAGTTGACCAGTATTGGGGATAGTTATGTTAGATCAATCATTGATTAGTTGACCAGTATTGTCGATAGTTATGTTAGATTAATCATTGATTAGTTGACCAGTATTGGGGATAGTTATGTTAGATTAATCATCGATTAGTTGACCAGTATTGTCGATAGTTATATTAGATTAATCATTGATTAGTTGACCAGTATTATCGATAGTTATGTTAGATCAATCATTTATTAGTTGACCAGTATTGTCGATAGTTTTGTTAGATTAATCATTTATTAGTTGGCCAGGATTGTCGATAGTTATGTTAGATTAATCATTGATTAGTGGACCAGTATTGGGGATAGTTATGTTAGATTAATCATTGATTAGTTGGCCAGTATTGTCGATAGTTATGTTAGATTATTCATTGATTATTTGACCAGTATTGCTGATAGTTATGTTGGATTTATAACCATTGATTAGTTGACCAGTATTGAGGATAGTTATGTTAGATTAATCATTGATTAGTTGACCAGTATTGTCGATAGTTATGTTAGATCAATCATTGATTAGTTGACCAGTATTGTCGATAGTTATGTTGGATCAATCATTGATTAGTTGACCAGTATTGCTGATAGTTATGTTGGATTAATAATTGATTAGTTGACCAGTATTGTCGATAGTTATGTTAGATTAATCACTGATTAGTTGAGCACTTTTGTCGATAGTTATGTTAGATTAATAAATCTAAAGAAAATCTAAATAAAGCTTGGATAGCAACATTTAATGAAAGTAAAAGCTGTATACATGATTGTAACTTCCAATACCTGTAACTCCTCTAATGAAACCCAGCAATCTCTGGGGAACTCCTGTAACATGGGGATGAGGAACTGTAAACAGCCATTCCAATGACCCAATAGAAACATAAGGCAGATCAGGTTGAAGATTCTCATAAATTTACCAGCCATGGCGAGAAACTGTGAATACAAAACAAGTGTGTGAAAGGAAATAACCTACAGTCGGCGATTAATATTCAGCTACATCTACCAAGTTATCATTTACCATCGGGTGCAAGATAGACGTGCAACCCGTCAGATGTCAGTAGTACATCGCAAATCACACAATGCCAACATGCAATAGATTAAGTCCCAGGGCGCATTGTCATGCAGAACATAGATTACCGAGGAAAAATGACATAAAAAGAGGGTAAACAAATACTAGAATTTAACATTGTGTTGAATAAGTTAAAAGACTATTAAAGGCGCCTTAATGCTGTATTGTGAGCAAGTACTTTAGCATGGACTACATCATGCTTGTCCCAAGCTAACTGAAGCATGCTATAGTTATAGCTAATCTCGGTGAGTAAAAGGATTCAATTTAGTTCTCACCACAGAGCTCTTTTCCATATATTCCAAAGCGGGCTAGAATAAAACCAAAAATACATAGTCGTCTTGTATATTCTCAGTAACATATCTTTCTCCATCTTATGATACGAAAGATTGCCGCCATTTTGTTTCATTCTTGAAACTACACAATTTGTTTTGACTTTTGGATAACTTAGAACACTTAGAAACACTAAACAACGTTAACGAGGTCAAAGGCCAGAATAAGAAGTGCTTCAATACAGGATAGTGCCGAAAAGAGAGGAAATACAAGTACATACATACAATAATAGTAAGGCTTTCCGCTGACCGCAAGTGCTTTTGAAAATTAGGAAGGGACTTTTGTGGTGAGACTGATTACATTGAAATCCGAAACTTGTTTTCTTAGTTACATAATATATCTTCTTACAATAAAACACAACATGCATACAGAGAGTAAATTCCATACACGGATCAACCATAGATTTAACCAAAAATGAACAAAACTTACTGAGCACTTGAGGCCAAGGGGAAAACCAAACTACACAACATTTTCTTTGAGATAACTTTCATTAACAGTCTGACAAACATATCATTGAATTGCAATGTAGAAATAATTGACACATTCATACATAGTTTAACCTTATTGAGACTGTTTCCGTTAAAGCTTAGTTTTTTTTTTCTGGAAATTCATAAGATTAATTTTATATGTTAGTTTATAAGATAAACTGCTTCGTATGAAACTTTAAGGGAAGTTTTGTTTTGTCTCGTTAATTGTGCTGTTCTTTTTAGGATATAATGTTGTAACGTAAAAGTGAGCACTGATGTGTAATGAAATCCTATAGGATCGATCATTGATACATAACCATCTTATAACTTCACAAGGTGTTAATGTTACTTACAAAGCCATGTTATGGTTGCCATGACCAGTGTGTTCACATTTGTGTGACAAGATTGTAACATTCACGTCCCAATGTTTTTACTTCCACGCCGAAATCAGTTTATAAAATATTCAAATTTATAGAACTTAATTAGCTTAGAAGTTGTAATGTCTTAAACACCTTCGACAATACTAAAGTAGGCAAGACAATAGTGCACAAAACAGTAGGCGTGGATAGACAACTAGTGTGCGATCTGCGATGTGACATCTCTATTCTTTGTTCACTTTCTAATTGCATGTGAACACTTAAAGCAAATTTCGAGTCATCTAAAATGTATAAGGGTAGAAATCTAAGGAACAGTTTTCGCCCAAATTACACAAACTGCTATTTCTTTCTTATATATCTGTCAAAAGATAAATGGAAGTCAAATGACGGAAGTTGCTCTAAGTTATATATTTGCTTTAACTTAAAATCACACTTCTTCGTGTATTGTTGGAGAGCTTGTCCGATAGTAGAAACTTACCTCTTCCCATTGTTGTACATATCGCACAAGACGAGATAATCTTAAGAGGCGTAACAAACTGAGAAGTTTCGCCAAACGTAACATCCGTAACGCCCGTCCTAAAGAAAAATATAGAAAGGACAGTCGGTCTAATTGGTAAGGTACCCATGGACAATGATTGAGGTCGATAAAAACAGACTAGTATCCTAGTAAACGGATTGGCAAAACAATATAAAATGAAAGTTGGCAATTTAAAATCTATAAATAAATATGTATATGAACTTTACAATAAACTACGATAAGCATTTTTTGTGAAATTTGAAAAACTGTCTTTGGTAGGTATAGAAGACATTGTTGAGCCCAAATATGCAATACGCGAAATCTCGTTATATAAAGTGTGAATTTATACCAACGATCTAACAATAATATAACTTCCCAAAATAAATCGTATTTTCAATCATTGATTGCATGCTCATCAAAGTTTGGTCGTTGTAAAATGTACATTCGATGACAACCAGGTTTTTTTTATCAATTAAAAAAACCCCAAAGAGATCTTGGATGGAACAAGTCCATTTTGTATGTCGTTTGAAAGATGGGCAATTTGGTTCCTAGATGGAGCTATAAACATCCGCTTTAAAGTCCGTGTTTGAGAGTTATTATTCTAGCTTAAAATAAGACAAAAATAAGATTTATTGGTTCTGTTGCTTTTAAAGGTGATTTAATGACAGCTATTGGAAGTGACCTGCGTATGGAGATCATAGGATGTAAAGTATCACTTGAAAATTCCATGCGAAAGTATGTGTATAAATACGGTTTTAATGTGTTGTTTGGTTCTAGGTTTGGTCCTAGTTTGCAAATAGTTTCTGAATTGCACTTTGACTTTTAAAAGGATGGAAAACTACATGTTATTTTTTAATACGTCCTTTTCAAGTCAATATACTTAATTGAATGTGGAAAATTTTCTGTGAGAGGGTTTTGAAAAACACTTTGAAAAACATATTCAGAAGCATATATAGATTCGTGGTCATTTGCATTTTCCACAAGAAAAAAAATCTACCGCATTCTGAACGCTATAAAATGGAAAAGTCTGCTAATGTCAGTCGATAAATCTATCTTAAACACAATGGCGAAAGTATTTCTCATAGCAAACAGTATGAAATACCCAACTATCCTTTCAGTCGTGATTGGCCTAATAATACCATGGATTGATTTCTAGATCATTAAAATTGTTTAAACATGAATAGTGAGTCAAGCAGGAGCACCCAAACAACTTCAACAAACTTAATCTAATCTAAAATCCTGATTAGTGATACAATTGATAGCTGTATTGAAATGAGATTTAATTGCAATTCTGTCGATGAGTTTTTTGTATATAATCCAGTGTGGCGAGGCATATACATCGTGTAATAGACCCATTAATAGAAAGTGGGATACAAGAAGTAAACGTTACCAGACTGAGGTGTTTGGAGTATATGATGCTCATTTCAATTCTTATTTATCGATATTTCTAATCATGCGATTGGGTCTTATCGATATTTCTAATCATACGATTGGGTCTTATCGATATTTGTAATCATACGATTGGGCCGTACGGACATTTTACACCCGTTATCCATAACCAATAAGTGGGTCAAACATACAAACTTTAAGGAATGTACAATGTAATCCAGATAATGGAATCATCCTTGAAGAGAACATTGCCATAGCAATATCAATATAACACTGAACAAAATAGTACGTGGGCTTCATCATCACAAAAGGGTACGAAGCAAAGGTACATCCATCCATTACACATCGAAAGCAGACGACAGCGTATAATCCTTGAACCCAATTGGTTGCGTGAAATAAATCATTATCCAATGAAAAAACAAGGTGCCTTTCACGTGGTAATCACATGCACGGTAATGCTCGTTACAAGCGCAACCGTAAAGGTTTTGGGGATGACCGGACATTGGGGCCATACGATGTTTCACAATACATTTCACAATGAACATTTTAAGAACACCGAACAGCAAGGCGACCATTCTCTTTCTTCGTTTGGGTTTTGTTTTATCCTGTAAGCCTGGCTGATTACATCAGCGGTAAACACATGTAATTTGACACAACAGTGAAACAAGATGTTTGTGAAATAATATAGTATAGGCACATGCTTAGGATTGTAAGATGAATCTATTGCATACACTGCTACTTCATGCGACACAAACGTGCAAAACTGAAAAGATAAAATGGTTGTATGCAATACACTTGGGGTGCAAACAACAAGTTTTAAAGATGTTATCAATATTTCGATTTACGTATGGTTGACTATATATGACAAGAAGAACTATGTGCTGTTAAAGTAAATAATATAGATGAGAACATCATGCAATATTCATTGATAGTATAGTAAGTGAATACGTTTTCTATAGCTGAAATGATTGTATCTATTCAAAAAGTGGTTGATGAAACAGTGTTAGGAAAACTATGGTGGTTGGTGGTCAAATCATGTGATTATTAGTGAAGTATTAACCAGAGAAGTGCAGACGGAAAACTTCAAATAAAGTAGACAAGGCGTTTATTATATAACACCCGGTATCTGTTTTGCTCTCGATATTACTACCAGTCATCACATGACCTTCATTGATCCAGCAATTAGTATATTTTTCTGGCTTTGGTATTTAACTCCCGAAAATCAAACTATTTGACTTTCACTACATCAAGGGTAAAACAGACTGTGATAATTGGCTGTGAAATCATGGAAATGTCGATGAAGCTGAGAATGATCACCTTGCCAGTAAGGAGAAGCGTCCACCCGAGGTTTCGTACCTGCGTGGAACAACTGACTGAAGTCGGCTTCAGCGTCCCACATTAAAAAAATATAGTCCACAGGGATTGAACTGAGCAGGTCAAGAAAAAACCAGGATTTCAGGTAATGTTTAGCAATGAGCTTCGGATCCAGGATAATTTCGTCAGCAAAGTCGTTTGTTATAACACCTGCAGAAAAAAATACAAACCGGAATGTTAACAAGAATCTGAAATTAGAGTAATTTTGAGGAGGTCAAATAAATTTGAAACATTGATGTTCTGTCAAATATATAGACAGCGATTCCATTTTCGTCTGCCATACAACTGTTTTAAACTGTATATTCAAATATCTTTTCCTTAGTGCCATTTTCTTGGTAATTAAACGCATATATTTTAAAATGCCCCAACATCCATTTATTCTTGATGATACATATTATCATTTAAATAGAGTCGTTAAGTTCTTACCTGTCCTAAAGTTGATGATAATGTCTAGAAAAAATACCGTGTCCGATATACAGTTGAAGACAATCCAGTGTGAGCTTAGGTCGTCCTTAAAGAATGATATTGCCACGGGAAGAATGATTAAATTAGCTATAAGTAGAACCAACATAAACAAATCCCAATAAAATCTGAAACGAGAGTAAAACATTCAATAATTTACAAAGCTGTAGATCAAACAGGTTATTTCAACAAATGATTTAACGAAACTTCTATCAACCACAAAAATCCCCCTTTTTCATAAATCCTTATTCTAAAGCCAATGAGGTGTTTCTGAGCCGTCAAAAACTAAATGATTGGCGTTGGAATGAGGACAATCAAATACAGTCTACTGCCTATAGTATCCGGAAAGTAAACAGAATTTAAATAACCAGGACGAACGCTCATTCGTTCCAAGTTTAAGCTATTTCAAAACACTTCTTTAGCACACATTATCAAGACTGGCGACACTTGGAAGCTTCTAAATTGTGCTTTATACGAAGAATAGCTGACGATTTCAAATTGTTTGTTTTAACCGGAAAATACTTTGACAGCTCATACCACTTTACAGGAAAATTACTTGTTTACTCGGTCAAAATGTGGTATTAAACAACGGGGCGGAAACAAGTGACCAATTTTCCACGAAGAAATAAACAGTGAAGAACACATATGCATGCTATATAGGGGTGTTTCATATATATAAGTTTTGACACATATGTTTTTAACTAAGGATTGTCGTGTATATGTAAGCCCATGTGTTTTTGTAGTTTTTGAATGGACCGCTCATAGGATATTGCAGGGCATTTGATATAACTCGAATCACATCTGTATTAGCGGACTGAAAGCTCACAATTTATACATAAATGTTCAGAATTTATTAGGAGATTGGTATTCAAACCGTAAACCAAATCTTGCCATTTATACACGAACATTCATAATTCACTGGGAGATTGGTATTCAACCCTTTAACCAAATCTTACCATTTATACACGAACATTCATAATTCACTGGGAGATTGGTATTCAATCCTTACACTAAATCTTGTCATCTACACATGAACATTCATAATTCACTACGAAATTTGTCTCCAAACCAAAGACAGAGCTTATAACATTTAGAACGCCTTAACTCCATTACGTCTTAATTTCCGTGTGCAAAAACATCTACATAGTGAGTACTTTGTCAATATCGACTGGCTACTTTGTCTCTCTGTTATGCCTTTTATTCTCTAAGGTGTATTGATAGAATAGAAGGACATGTCAAATGTGTAAAGTCAGTCGAGAACGAAATGATCGGATGTGCGGTATCGCGTTGGCCAAGATGGCTGGCGACGAATAACGTGTTTTGAAATAAGGGTGCTTGTCATATTGGGCTACCAATAACTTGCAATAAGCCTCATTCACAGTTTCAATCCTGACTGATCAATGCTTTTTGGCTGAACGATTAAGTGATTTATTGATTGAAGTGCCACAATCCTAAACTTGGTCGGGGTCAAAATGAGCAGCTTGTTGGTGTTATTTCCTGAAAGGTACGAGTGTATTGGGTTGTTTGTTCTTAATTCTTCTCTACAAATGTTCTGAACCAAAAACTTCATTCGTATGCTTCTAATCTAGTCAGAGGAATCAATGTTAAGCTGTAGAAGACAGATTAATCTCAAGCCAAATGATAAGATCCCATAAACTGATTCTATGCAAACCAAGATTGAGCCATTAATTAGATAAAAAAATCGAATAAATATTTAAGATTATGTATTAAAAATGGGTTGAGGTAAAGCCTACTTTGTGTTACACAACAATTCTAAAATAGTAGTCAACATCCTTAATGTACGTGGGATTTGAGGTGGATACTGGGATTTCAAAGGTTTCTCGATCCTTTGTGGCTAGAGTGAGAGTCCCTCAGTCTAACAAGTCCATTGAAAAATTGAAAAAAAATCTTGAAGAGTTATCAGATACTCGTCAAATGTTGGGGATTTCCTCCAGGAAAGAGTCCGGTTTCCTCTCCAAGTAAACCTGGCAATGCCTCCATATAAGTGAAATAATCTTGAATATGCCGTAAAATACCAATCAATCAATGGTTCCTTTAATCACACTGGATACAAATATCTAGGAAGAGACAGGCATTCATAGATGTGATGATATTTATATTTGCAGCCCAACCATAATAATTCGATTGCGCACAAAGCTGAATTTTTAATCTGCTAAATTACGGCACTTTATCAATAAAGTATGATCATTTAAGTGTACCGGGATTCAAAATTAGAAAACCGGATGTAGTGGAGAAGCCGCGTTTGTTTACATACATTTCAGAACTTGGATTGAGAATCGATAATTATTTTTTCTGTCTGAAGCATAAAATTCACTATGAAATCCCCAATAACTATCTTTATTGAAATAACAATAATTAGAATGGCTAAACGATTGATAGTCTGTCTTCTATAAAATGCATGGGTATTACTGAACCTATAACGATTATTGAGTTTTGTAGTAAGATAATTCAGTTTAATCTCTGCAGGTCTGATTCAGACGATTGACAATGGTAATGACCATGGTAACAATATTCCATAGGACATTAACATACTTTGAGATTCCACTGAGTAGTATGGTTCAGTTCGCAGCCCCGGAAACAGCTCCTATGTCTGCTTTAACTGGCATCCGTCAAAATGTTTCGGAGGTAACATGAACGAACTCTCGTCTCGTTTATTTATATTTTGGCCACATACTCTATGAATATTTGTTCTTTTTTCGACGTCAACTGTTTATTTTTGCAATGACACTCAATCATTCTAACCTTTTTCACAATCGAAATTTATTAAGAAAAA
This sequence comes from Lepidochitona cinerea, assembly GCA_963971465.1. Taxonomy (NCBI): domain Eukaryota; kingdom Metazoa; phylum Mollusca; class Polyplacophora; order Chitonida; family Tonicellidae; genus Lepidochitona; species Lepidochitona cinerea. The sequence goes on along the minus strand of OZ020552.1, from coordinate 14,065,650 downwards.
ATGCGAATGTTGACATCTAACCACATATCAAAACGCTGTCAAATGTGGATATTTTTTAGACAGAACAAACTTAGAAAGCTGTTGGTTATTTTTCTCAGGGGCAAATAAATAGCAACTCAATATTGTAATTGTAGTGTTTAGTAGTAACTTAGACCTAGAATTAAATGTTGTTTATATTTCGTACAAACTTTCCATAGGTACAATGAATGGGCTAAATGGATATTCATAATTTGCAATTGAAAAGACCTCAATTGTCTGGACAATAGTTCGAATTTTGGCAGTTTTTGCCAATTTTACATCATTACAACACCAACGCCAAAAAAAAGACAATGTTATAATATCGGCGATCTGCCATTAGAAGATTGATGGAGAGCTTGATCGATAGAAGGTGGTTTCGGATGTTATGAACACAGACCGGAAGTCAGACATGGCATAACCCCAGCAACTTTCCCCATCAATCTCAGTCGCATTATTACAGAAGGGTTTTGAAAACCCACTTTCGCCTGATATGTTGGTCAATTGATTAAAGTTGTTTGTGTATTTTCCAATAATAGGGAAATATACGTTTTTTTCAATTTGAGTAAGATACAGATGACGTTATCTGTTTTTGGGGCGTAACATTTAGGTGTAATATTGAACCAGTTAATACCATACGGACCTTCGGCTAGAGCACTGGCAGACTCCAACACTGGGCCCGGTGATAAGTAAATGTAAAAGTGTACCTTGTTTAAGATTGAAAACTTTTACGTTATTGTTAAATAAAGGTGTCTTGCTCATATTCACTTACATGTATGTTGTAGGTGTCTAGGTGTGTAATACAAAAAACACTTTATCATTGTGTTATTAACAAGGCTTTTTTCCATGGTGTGCATTAACTTATACTACTAGAAGCAATGTACGTGGACAATGAAGTGGCTTCAACTTTATAGAAGCAGAAATGGAAAATGTTTTTGTGAATAGTTGTACATATAATCTTGAGTATAATCAAACTATTCTGTCAGAAAAGTAGGCTAAAAATGGGGGTTGTGCTATCAAAGAAAAGGCCAAAATTATGACCAATGTAATCTTTAAAAAAGAATCAAAGAGTGAGAGAAAATTTTGTTAAATCCAGATAAATATAAACGGTCATTGGTTGGTCAGCTTTGCTACGGAGGGTGTATAGAGGATGAAATTCATTTTGTTTTTAATTGCATATACAGGATAAGGAAATAACTATTAAAATGATATTCTACTCCAATTGCCAATATAAGAAGAAAAAATGCAAAACTCTTTTGAATTTCATACAAGAAAAATGTGTCAACGTGTAAGATTGGAGTATTGTGTATGACAGAATAGCCTTTACTCTACGATTAACCATTTTGGTACTTTTAGTTTAGAGTGATTGGTAAGCCCTAACAGGATTGGGTTCAAAGCTGTTATTTTTTTAATGTCAATGTCAACTGCCTGTACAAGGTTCCAACTTCTATAAATAATATATATTCGTACATATTGGGCTGATGACACCTTCCTGGCGACCATGTTAAGTGAATTGTTTTAAAAGCTCAGTTAGAAGAATAAGACACAGAAGGCGACTTGTTATGTTTGATTGCTTCACCTTTTCTTAACCCCTTCGTTTGTCTCCTAAATGAATTCCGCTATTGATTATTCGTCTAGAACCGTTTTGTTCAACGTAGATGTAGATCACAACTTTGTCTTCAAACAGACAGTCGTGCTAGATTGTCACAAGCGTTCTCTTTCTGTCAAGGATTCTTAAAAGGAAATTCTAACAGAAAAATAGACATATTGTTGACAAATGCATGTATACCAATATAGCCGTTCATCTTCACCGCGTTTTCAATATGATCAAGGGAACCATGTCCAAAAACCCGATTGACTAGAAGATACAACTGTGATTATTATTGAAAGAATAGAATGTTGAAGAAAGCGTGGAAGAGTTCACTGGTTCATCCACATACTTGTCTTTAAATTTAATCCTGTTAGCCGTTTTATCTGTTTTTTAGATCATTTCCGCGGCTATACCACCGACCAGGCGTTAGTTGGTTAAAGCATGTCGTGTATCAACCACGTTAGCTGGTTTTGTGCACTAGACATTTTGTTAGGGCGTATGATGACACAAGCCATCCCAGTAAAACATTATGCAATCGATGAGATTATAAGTTGCACATAAAACCATTGTCATATGTAGTGGACGGACATTTGCACGAGTTTATAGCGAAGACCCATATCGAATAAAAAGACAATGTATTGATTGAAAATGCCGAGTAGTTAGACGCATCATAAGTTTAACTGTTATAAATACGCACTTTGTCTAGGTTTTGTAAATGTCCAAACAGCGTAAACACACGTAAAAGTTAAGCTATTTCCTGGAATAATCTAATCTTATTCCACAATGGCAATAATGAGGCCACAAAAGCGTCGTAGTCCAAAAATCTTTACAACCCAACAGTTATAGAAAATTACTTTCAGCCCAATTATAGGTGGTCACGTTTCTGTTAAAGTGGGATGGTCTAGCAAATTCGGCTTTTTTCATACTCACGAGAAGCTGTGCGTTTGAAGTACCTTCAAAAACTAAAGGATTGACGTTGAAACAAAAAATAATGGTAAAGTCAGTAACCGGTATAAACTAAACGTGTGTAAAAAATAACAAACAAAATTCAAATATTCATGAGGACATTTGAGGGTTTTGGATATTTATTAAAAAACTACGGAAACGTACATCTCCAATATTGGTATCAGACGAAATCTCAGATTTTTTAGTTCCTCACAAAAGTGACGAAAAATTAGCTTATTCTATTTCAACTAAGTCTCCCCTATTTTTGTTAGCTTTAAACCAATGTCCCGTTTAATAAAAGCAAACGTTGATGATTCCTAATAATGTCAGTACAAATAGATCTGTAAAGGGCATCATTTTATCCCCAATCTCTTGTAATCTATAGAGCCTAATTGCCACGGAAATAAAACTGTAATATTACACGAGTTATTCCTTTTCAGCCTTTGTTTTATTGCCTTCCTGACCCGAAACAGAAAGGGCGGAAAAGAAATAACTAAGTTTTCTCCTGTATAGCTTGAGTAAACTCACTCCACATGAAGTGCCGGTCAATAAACTGTGAGTTTTATTAAAAGTATCCGAGCTGTGAAATACTTTGATTGGAAAGGGTAGGCGGTAAGGGAATGAAGGTTTGATTGCTCACGGGAGGTAAAGAAAATAGTATTGGGAATGGTCCGAATTGAATAAAATGTTCGGATGAGATACGGCCAGAAAAGTCATTGGCCAAGCCTGAAAATAGCGTTGGAAAAGTGAGTTAATGGGCTGCAATGGTGGCCTTTCACCCAGTCAAGATAAAGCCAAAATATATTTCAGCCAGTTATATATTAATACAAACCCCTGTCGTTCATCTTATAGCGGGAAGTTAATGAAGTTGGATAAATAACTCATAGGGACGGCACTTTTCTCTAATAATTCATAACATTCCTATCTGAAAATCACATCACAAACTTGTCATTTGCCACAGATTAAAACGTCGTTTCGTTCTGACCGCTAGTTTACAGAAGCCAAGAACCATTTCAAGCCTCAAATTTGGTTTTGAATCGACATGGAGAAAATGACAACTGAACGAGAAGAAAGAATGGTTCAAGATAAGTATGGCAGTGTAAAAACTTATAACACTACCTCTTTCTTTTCTTCTTGAATTGACCTTGCCATTATTCCCCTAACCTATATATACTTTTGCTCCTTTCCTTTCTAGTAACTTCCTCCACCATTTCGTTAAAGAACACTGGGCGTGTGTGCGTGTGTTACCACATGTTACCATTAATGTTGTATAATGCATCGTGTGTTTTGAGGTTTAACTACTGAAGTAAAAAAGTTTGTATAATAAACTACGTGATACTCTGACCACGTGTTATTCCAATTAACCTTAGTATTGAAGAGAGTCAGCCGACATCGGTTGATCTGGCTGTGAGATCTGGTAGTGGGGATGGGGTTTTTGAATTCTTTACTCTGCATGGCCTATCTTAAACTGGGGATCGAAAGCCTTAAAATGTATCTACTTGGCCGTCATTTGCGAAACGATAAACACGGTATGGATAAGTAAGTTTACCTACTAAGACAAACGACATCATGTTAAGTAAAGGTACAATACATATCCTGGCATTCCACTAATTCTATAAAGTACCAGGGAAAACAATCCACCCCGATGATGAATGGTCAACAAGGGTGTATTCCCTGTTCTAAGTTTCTGGAGAGACCAGCATTATTCCTCGGACTTAATCGTGACAAATTTGAGGAAGTTATTATTGTTAGAAGGCGAATACTGACAAGTGATAGGCTGTTGTCACGTGAGTTTTTGTCGGTGTTTATCGGTGACAACAAGTTCAGTGCCTCGTTAGTCTGAGCACATATGTGGACAGCATCCGCCAGAAGGATCATTGACAGACAACATTAAGAGAGATGGGCAATGTTGATGCCAATGGCAATCATTTTTACAAATCCAGTTGGTGTGAAAAGTTAATAGCAAATCACTCAAAATTTGACTAGGGCACATTGCTATATACATTATTTGTATTGGTATAATACAAAATAACGACAAGTATATTCTCCTGTGGTGGCGCTTGTAGTATTGTTAATTGAAAGCGGTAACCCCAAATATTGACTCTACAAGTGTGTTAAGTTGTAAAGACACTGATAAAATCCTTATTTGATTCTTGTTGAGATATAAATGAACCTTTGATTAGTGCTTAAAGAATATGAAGCTTTGGTAACAAATTGGCGAATAGGCCTACTTCAAAGTACAATTGCATGACGTCTGCAGATTTCCCCATTGTATAAATGGAGGTGCTGTATATAAAGAACGGGAATCCACCTTTGTAGAATTCAAGTCTGAGAAGGAAAGGTTAAATGTGCATGGTTTATATATACCCAGTTATACGCGGCTATTACATCGACATGGGACACAGGGATAATCACGTATACCTGCCCACGCTATTGACGTCAACATGATACGGTAACACGTTAAGTGGGTGACATGACCGATCCATTGATCAGTAAATGTGCCAACCATTCACCTACGTCAACGGATTGTCCACAACAGAAATGAGTATTTATACTAGCAAATGTTTAATGCTTGCAGAATGTGTGTTTTGTAATTCGTTGGTCTGAATCAGTTTTTCAAGATGTTGATTTTGCTAATGCTTTTTGACTTGAATATGTATCGACCTCTCCCTTAATGGGGAGTTGTATTTTGCAGCTTTCTGATTCTCCATAGGCTGTTTTCTTAATACAGGTTTATAACCTTTCCTTTTACATGTACTAAGTTGGCTTACTAATTCTATATCAGCTTTGATGCTGAGGCCATGACTCCCCTGTGGTTAGTGGATGGGGAATGTTTCTCCCGAGGATAAAGCTTACCGGAGATTACCGACCAGCGACACACAACAATCTACCAGTAATATAGGTCGTGTAATAGTTTTCAATCCGCATAGTGACGTTGTGATTGCGACTCATCACTTCCACTAAATCAGAGCGATTGTGAAAACTGATCCGAATGACCTTACTCACTCTGGTATTGCTTTTGTCTTCTGTAATCTTCGTCATTTTAGTCTAAAACAGTTATTCAATGTATGTTTAATCGCATCGTAAGCGGACAATTGACATTTAAATGTGCCATTACAATAGAAAATGAGCTCCATGGAACATTCACAAGGCCGCTACCCTTTTTCATTAGTTTTAAATGACGTGAACTTGCAGGACTGATCTACATATTGCGAACCAATCTTTCCCACTTCAAGTTTGTCGCCATCTTTTTTTTTACTTCAATCTACCATCATACATTAGAGAGCGGTACAATATGTCATTATATAGCTACGGCAACATGCCGTTACCCTAAAGCGGAGAAAGTGACACAGATAATCCACCGAAAGGACTACTTCTGTCGTTTTTTTATTAGTTTGAAGGTCACTGGCGGTAATTAACCTGGGATGTTTTGAGTATTTTGATGGTTGTTAACGATGTTAAACCGTATGAATTTGTACAGATTTCCCATCCTTTCAGAAACTTTTTAGTGTTACTAGGCACGAGAATGTGCGGTAAAATATTTGTTTTGAAGTAACTTATGAATAAAATGAATGGATGTCTATATTTTGTTTATTTTTTTAAAGCTGTTTCGGTTCGAACATGGCTGTATTATGGACAGCACCGTTAATAAACTACAAGCCCTGATAGTACCAATGTAATAACATGGACGGCACAGCTAATAAAACCACCAGTCCAGATAGTAACAATGTAATAACATGGACGGCACTGTTACCAAAACCATCAATCAGTATAGCACTGATGTTATATCATGGACGGCACCGTTAATGAAACCACCAGGCATAATAGTAACAATGTTATAACATGGATGGTACAGTTAATAAAACCACCAGTCCGGATAGTACCAATGTTACTTGTGAGCAATTATGTTTAATTTGACATCAAAAAATGTCTTAATTATTTCTTCAAAGCGACACATTGGTGACTATAAAGATTGTTAGGATATAATATAAAATGTATAGGACTTCGCTAATGTTTTGATGAGGTGTAAACTGAATCAAATCATGTTTATGGATTGAAAAGATGTATAGATTGAGATACATGCTAAGGCAATGATAGTTACCAAACAGAATATAAATATATTTCTCAAAAGGAATCATATATTAAAGCCACACGAAGCAAGTGATTGTTTTAGAAATATCCGACGTGATCTACGACATTGAGTTAAGAGTCTACAAAGATCACATCATCAACACAGCTATTAATAGATGGTGCTTTTGTCCATCCAAAAGCCTAGTAAAGTGGCAGTGTAGCTTTTTTTCGATGAAGAAAGACTATGAGAATTACACACATTTTCAGGTCGAAATCCAATTATTGAAACGAGTTCTCGAGGTTATAAATATTTAATCAGTTACCAGGTTTACGGTGATTGTTTTCAGCTGTAAACAGTTTTCATTAAGATGCGATGAGGCAAAGGCGGGAAAGGATTGCGTCTGTTTTCTTGTCTCTGAGAGGCAAATTAATATTGAATGAACGCTGAAACATACCTGTTAAATATCGATTGATTGTCTCACTAATGGTATTTTAGACCAAAGAAAACACACACAAAAACCATAGCTAACTGAATTCCTATCTCGGACAACTGGTGATCAAATAAACACGCTTCGTGCCTCTCTAAATTGAAACTACATTGATTTTAATGGTGTAAGTAAGTGAAATGTGTCTTTAAGCACAGATTTGTATATCTATATTTATATCAGCATCAAAAATGGTTTTGCGTTGAGGAGACATTCAACAGATAGTTAACGGTCGATTGTGCAAGCGATGAAGACTGGGAATTAACATCCATGTAATATTGTCTTCAAAGGTAACACTTTTGGTATAGTAAAACAAAACATGATTTCCCCAAACGGCACAGTTTATTTATCATGCAGGGGTTTGAGGAGAAAGAATGAAGCACTGTTAGTCCATCGGGTATGTTATTTCATACATAATTATTCGGTGGTCACATCGGTTAGATTTCTATCGCGATGATGATGTGCTATTGTTTATTTACCAGCATCCGTGACACAGGCAAACACTTACGGCTGATCGCTCTGTAGAACGCTAACCAGTGCTGGTGAAGACATCTGCTAATGCGCCGGTAGAGCATCCTCAGTGCGCACCCCTCAATAAAACTACACTTCTCCTGTAAGTGTGTGTCAAGCCAAACCACTGTAAACATTTCTATCCGATCTAAAACCATTAAATCAACTAACGTTTATTCACCAAAATCCATTTCCCTTGCGATTCCGATTCCGGATAAACTTCTCCAGTATCACGTGGTTTGGGGTTAAATTACCTCTGGAAATGTGTATAGCTGAAGCATCTTGGTGTTGAACCAAAATCTTTATCGTCAGATTTAGAAATATTTCGTACACCAGAATTACTTGTGTAAAAATTGCCCAGACAAAGCCGTGTAACATTGCCCTAGACAAACCCGTGTAACATTGCCCCAGACAAAACCGTGTAACATTATTTAGATGTATTGACAAGACATAAAAGTTAGATTTCACTTGTCTTTAGGCCTGTAGATATGTATGTGTATAATCAAATGACTCTTCATGAAAGTGGAGGCAAAAGCATTAACACAGGAGACCATCAAATCTAACTTGTCTTAGACCAATGTTATAAATTAAGGCATCGCGGCCATCGATTTCTGGATGTCTCTAGCATCACTCAAGCAGTTAAGGAGAACGGGGTGGGTTTGAGTCTCAAACAAACAGAATGGTGATTTATAATGAAGACTATGAAGACTAAAACACACATGGAAAATCTTCTGGAATAAAATGACCATGAAGACAAGTTTATAATTGTGAATGACCTAACGTAAACTTAATGTAAATGCTGCCAAATGGGGAGAATACGACATCCAGATGGACGGAAAATTAAAAAACAAAAGAGTCGAGGCTTAAGTCTTCTCTGAAAACATTGAGAGGTGGAGGAATGACAAGTTCAGCTCAGCATAAAACCAAGTGTATTGTCCGTCGGCAATGGAAAGAAACCAGACTTTGGACGTCTTGATATTTCTGATGAGATGTCCACTGCTTCATCCGAAACATTTCCACCATGGCAGCGAAAAACCATTAAATAATGTGCATAGCTAGTAACATAAACATAAAACCATATATTCAATAAATACAATATGAATGTTTATGTTGCTTTAACAGTTTGCCAACCCTTCTCGTCAGGCTTACTTGCACTTAACAAATCCGCTGTGGTGGGATTGATTGGTTACCAACTATTTCTCCTGGGGGTTTCTACTCATGAGAAGTTGTCAGTTTGATAGACAGTTCCTTATCGAAATATAGAACAGAAGAAAAGAGTGCTTTTATCACTGACTGCTCACTGTAACATGTGTGACAAAACAGGTTCCTACAATTGTAAACATGTCCGTAAAGATAGTCGTATAAGACAACAAAATGACCTATATATACAAAACGGGATGAGTGCTGTTTAATAGCGGGCTCTGGGGAAATGTGTATGTTAGCAACCCCTCAGCGAGATACAGAAAGATTGGGGAGATGGGATAAACGATGACGGCAATCTGGTAACGAGATGCAATCTGCCTGACCCCAGGGGCACTTGTTAACATTATCACAAACAATATGTTAAATAAAGATGGAAGTTTAAGACTGACTGTGTACCCAAGGGAGTTCAAATTAGAACAACCATTTTTGTGAACCATTATCAGTGCAGATTTTCTACAAACCTAACCTTGTGCACACATCCCATGTCCCATACTTGCATGTTAAACGGTATTTGCAGTATTTATTGGGATATTGGATATAAAACTCAACCAGTGAAATTGGCCTTGTATTTTTTCTTTTTCTCTTACATCGACAGAAGGAAAATGGAATTGTTTAACTGAGGCAGATAGCATATATTGATTTTTGGCAGGGCTCTGGCAGGTCCATTTATATAGGAGACATACAAAGGCTAACCTTGCAGGACCTTACACAAGCAGATCCAAACTTTAAGCCTGGGAGATGTGAAGCGGGTTTCTCCACTCAAATACCAATCTTCTGTCATTCCAAATGAATTTCCAATCTTTTCTTGGAATTAAAATAGACCAAGACAGCATAGAATAATTATGTGAGTTGATCCGTGGCCATGATTGTACTTTGTTCTATGGCCGAGTCTTAAGGCGAGAGAGAACTGGTTGAAAAGACAGCTATCTAGTGCACGCAACTCCGTGTTTCTCGGCAATCGAGCGTGATGTTCGAGGCAAACCTTATACTTAAAGTCATTATTGGATGACTGTGAAATGACTGACTAGCTACTTGGATGGGGGTATCTCAGCTTATAACTACAGCCTGCCGAACACATAGAATAATGCTGTAATCAATAAAGTACCATAACGTCAAGATAGCTAATTACCGGCACGGCTTACGCTCAGTACAAACAGGACAGCACTCTCTTATTGCTACCCTCTGACCTAGCAATAGATGAAGCTTCCTACTCAAGTTTGTAGCCCACGGGATAATCTTTCACAATTCCCCCCCATTTACGATTCGGTAAATTTTGATTTGGGAAGACAGGTGCATAAGCCGTTAATGTTCATTGTCCTAAATAATTCAGTATACATTGGTATGAATTAGTCACACCACTGATTAATACAAGACAATTAGTTCTGTGCACAATTCCTAGAAACACCCGATAACCAATGGTAAAGATGTCTTGATGGAAGCATAAAACTTATCCATTTTATCTCAACATTCTTTTCTGGGACTGGTGTACCGGTAGCTGGGAAGCTAAAGCTTAAATGGTCCTTTCTTAAGAGGGATTCCTCCCATGCTATCTGCTATTGATAAAAGTCTCGTTTGTAACGACTGCCATAGAAATGCCACATGTTTCAAACCTCCATATGGGGTTTATATGAACAGGCTTAGGGTCATATAGCAATACAATTCAAACCGATGCTTGGCGCAATGCCCAGTGGAATTGCGTGGCGAAATCGAAATTAGAAGCAAAACAAACCTGCAAACTCTAGAACAGCACTAAGCTTCTTATGCTTTAGGGAAATTATCTAATACATCAGATCACAGCTGAAGCGAATTTGAAAAGTTACGGCGGATTTCAATCAGTGTCCAGTGGATTCTATTTGGTGGTCTGCCAATTCCTTCCCGAGAAACAGCTTACCATAAGCTATATTTGCCCAAATCTCCGAAAGCATTATCAGCAAGGACCACAGACACCCAGCCCATTCCTCTTACACAGCCGTGTTATTTTCGTCAGAGGTAGCCAAAATAGGATGTTATCATACATCTAAGCATATATCAATGCTAGAATAGGACTTCATAAAACCGCATATAGCAATAACAAGGACTGTGTTTCGATACATCTATGTTGTATGAAATGCTTATATAAACAACGTAGTAACATCTATCAAAGGAATGTCGAATAAGAAAATTGTTCGAAGGTTTTCTATGCGGTATGCTGTCTCATTTTAACTAGATTCAAAGTAAACTTTGTTGATAAACTGTTATACGCAATATCTCCTTCCTCAAAGCATTTTGGTTTCATGCAATAGGATATAATAGCATAGTGATGTCGTTAACGAGGGTCTTCAAGCCTAATGTGACGCTTACAGTATTGGAGGGTTAACAAGCGTGTAATTTCTAGAGGTGAATCTATTGATGATGACTAAGATCTTGAAACCACTAGATTTTAACGTAGCCCTAAAACTAACCTAGCAACCTTGACCAGAAACTATGACCGAGTTAATTGCAAGGAAGCTCGGGGTGAAGGAGACAATTTCCACCCGAGCGAATCGCGTCATGATCGCAGACTTGAAGACTAGACGAGGGAACTGTTCTGCAATTAAGAGAGTTTATTGCATGAGATGGAAGTCACGGTCTGTTTACACACAACATGACATTACTACTGGTCGATACGGACAGATAAGGAGCCTAAAGCTAACCCCGAGATAACTTCCCTCTTATTTCTATCACTGTCAAGATTGCTGTTTTTAAGATTAGCAGACAGTCACGACACGCTTCATTACAACTCTGATTAATTCATTCCAATACTATGTTTCTCTCTGGAAAGTCAAAAATGGATTGAAAATTGTCCATCTTCATTGTCCAGTAAACAACAACTATGAGAAGTGTTTGGCGTGAGACTGATACGCGAAGTGTTATATAATATTAAGAGGGGGCACATGTTCTTGTCTAACAGATATTTGGACTACAAACTAGAAAGTAGCTATTAGAAGATAGAGCGAAGTTAGTTCTGTTTGATCTGCAGCATACTTTTACTATATATCTATTCCAGTCCCCATAACTTTGTGGTAGACAGGAAAAGTAAACTTAAAATAATCTACATGGTCTTTCTTTGTAAACCAAGGTATTCCAATGTGGATACTTACGGGATAATAGAAATGAATATTATAAGCAATTTTCCAAATCCATACTGAAAAGTCCAAAAATCAGACTAATAGATTACGATGTGTACATTTGCCATATTAAACCCAACAACACTTGGAACATACAATCTAATAGTTCTATAAAATTGCTATCCCGTGAAATGTAGTTTAACTTAAAGACATAGAATTTCAAATTATGTTGGTATGTAGCTTACTGAATACGCTATTGCTAAAACTAGTTGTTTTTATTCAAGTTACAATATGATTTAATGTGCATTGTGTTTTTGCAAATACATTGCCTTCGAACATTACTATGTCAGATAAAACTTTTCCGGGTGTGTTTGATTGTGATGTGTATGTAACAATAAAGTAATTCTATATTTAGTTTCCCTAATTAAGATGACAGACGAAAGTTTTACAAAGGTACATTTCTTAAAGCTTAGTGCTGGTGTTGGTACTGGGAGTGAAGCAATTCCAAAAGACCGGCATACTGTACAATTTTTGATGGGTTTCAAAACAAAGAAATTTTCATAGAAAAAAAGCTGGATTGAGCTCACTTGTAAGGTACAATAAAACAGTTCAGTGCTATTTTGTCCGTTCGATGTAGCCGTCAAAAACAGTTAAATAATTCATAGTTCAGAGGTTAAGGATCTAAACACACAACGTAAACTGTGAGAGGTGTAACGCGAAGGGTATAGCTCACATACAGCACTACCAGATCACTATTGTAATCAATAAGAAAGAACGCTATAAATGATATAGAGAGAACTGCAACCCGGCTACATAATTTAACTTTAAATACAATCTTTTTAAGCCAACTGTTTTGCACTGCATAAAATAAACATACGTAGTCAAGATGACTGAGATATTCAGAATGGCTAGAGCCCTAATTATCATGCTTACAAAATTTTCAGTGAGATAATAGACTGCCTTCTAACAGCTGAAAGTAAGTCATGTATAAGGAAACCTATGTAAAAAGTGAATGTGACATACTACTACTAATAATAATAATCTCATCATTTTATATTCAGTACTTAGAGTATAAGTATGTTGAACGCTTATTTTTTGGGGATTACACTTTCTTGGAAAGTGGCAAAACTTCTTCCACTGATTTTTTGTGACGCCCAAAACAGGAATCGAACCCGGGTCACAGAGTATTGCACCCATCGCCAGAAAATGATGCATCTGTCTTATCCATTCTGCCAACCGGCCTCCTTTTCAAGAAAGTGTTATCCACAAAAATAACGAGAATACTGCTATACTTACTTTCTAAAAGATACTAACTAATTAAAGTCAAACATGTAATATCTACAGGAAAACTTAACTAGGTACTCCGCTATTCCAGAGGGTGAACAGAGTGGCCAAATTTCTGTCTGGAAAGATCTTTAAGCTTTATGGAAGGAAGAAATAAACCGCACATTGGCATTTGGGAATGTACTTACCTGAAATTACTACAAGGATGGATAACCCAGTTGCCAACTTTACGATGGCGCATTTTCTCCTTAATTAGTGCATTTCGGTTTCCGAACAGCTTCATTGCTAGTTTGTTGTCTGAAGGTTGGAAAAATGATATGATCTGGTCCCGCAGGAAACTGCCTGCCCTTTGCTTAACGTCGTTATCTTGTGAGGGAGGCATGATTTCTTCTTTAGGTGTGCCGTATAAACTCACATCATCTCCAAGGAATTGAACTTTTATGTCGTTCTTATAGTTGATCTCCGGACTGAGGTAATCACTGTACACAGAATCATCATCTGAGTCCATAGTAATGGTAATGCAAGGGTTGTTGGAGTTCTGAGGCAGACATGGTATTGTCGCTTCAGACTTTTCAAATGACTTAGTCCCCATTGATAAACGTTTTAATTTCAGACTGGGTACTCTCCTTGTCGGCCTTGGAGGGGAGGAGATACCCACGGCCTTGGGTGGTATTCCGTTACTTGTCCGAACGCATTTCGGACCGTCACTGGTCGAGGCACTTGTCGAAGACTGGGAGCCTTCTGCATCCGACCCATGTTTTTTCTGTGGAGGAGAAGCTTTCTTCTTACTCTTTGGCGGTGATCCATTCAGAGACCAGATCACGGTAGCGGGTCTACCATCTGGGCTAACCGAGCCAATCGAACCTTCCCCATCGTCCCCTTTAGAGGGCGTCACTGGTTCTGTGTTTATTGGTGGAGAGCCTGGAGACAATTTCCCACTTGTTCCATCTCTTGCCAACGACCAAATATTCGCACCATTTACAGACTTGTTGTTCGACATAGCGAGCTTCCTGATAAAGTAATCAAAATACCAAATGATATTTTCACATGCTCCGGGCTGCTAATGCTGAAGGTGTATAAGTATTTCCCACCAATTTACCACCATCACCTCTCAAAAAGTAATGACTATCGTCTTTTATATGATTCCACAGTTTTGTACAAAATCTTATTTAGTTTCAATCTAGCATTCAGTATTGGGGACAGTTTATCTTCAAGATTGCTAGAATGTTTAACGTCTGGAAACAAATCAAGGTGAGATTACCCAGTTTATGTTCAATCAGGAACTTTATACAAACTATAAGCCATTCCAATATTATGAGACACATACGTTGGATAGGACGTGCCCGTTAAAATATTAAATGAAACCTATTGATCAGAGTAAACGGACTTACCTGGGTGCGCCCCCGACCACGTTAAACATCCATATCCTTGGAGCATTACGGAATACTTTCTCTGCGACTCGCCGTCTCTGGAACTAAATTACAATGTCGCCTTGATTGCGGATCTGCCATGGTCCAATATAGACTACTAATACTCACTGAATCAACTCGTTTCCTTTCCAAAGGAACTCTAGCCTCATAGTCACGAGGAAAAAGTTCTTACATAGTCTGGTTTACTTCCTCGCCAGACAATTTCGAAGGATATCACTGGGAAATAGATTTATACCATGAGTGTACCTTTTGTTCTCGCGTGTTAATCCAGTAAATAGGCGGACACGTTGTGTCACGGTCACTGTATATGATATCAACTGAAATAATACCTACCAATATTGTACTAATTAATAAAGTAAAGAAATCCAATTGTGTATTGCATGAGAAATATGCCCTATGAGGTGCTGAGGAACGTAGAATGTCTAGGCTCAAGTCGGCACTGATATTGCAGCCTGTTGGAAAATGTAGACGCTGGTGAACAGACAATCGATTTTGATCGATCCAAAAGAGAACATTCAATAGTTCACCGTTACTAAATACTCTCTACTTTTGAGAGGATGAGAGATGCGTAAGGCCACTTTGGCCACTGGAGTCTGGCTTGGTGGGGATTCCCTCACTAAAAGTAGTCAATCTGTGTATCATTATCAGTAGCTTCAACTCGGGCTTGGCTTATCAAATCCCATTAGATGAGTCCGTATGTATTCAGCAGACTGGCTTTGCACAAGAACCGCCTAGCTTGCCTCTATACCGCCATCCGATCGTATACATAGAGGCGAGATGAGAGCGATAAATATGAGAAGAGTAGCGAATGATCGAGACACCCTTCAACTTCCGTTCAATATAGTTCTTACCATGTCTATAGAGCGGACGAGACAAGTATTATCCTTCAACAATCAAGAGCTGATGAGAGGCTAACAGAATCAACAATTTCACCTGGCTATTTACATTTTATATCGTGCCACAACTTATACAGTTCTCTTCGATACCACTTCCCAATCTTTTATACATATAATAATCCAATATGAAAGGAGAATCTCATCTTGTTGAGACATATTAAAAACTATTGAATCATTTTGTTTCTATTTCGAATGACCAATGTAGACAGTTATCTTAAGTAAATGCGAATTATACCAGCTTCCCAGTTTCTATGGTAACTATTTTTGTCTCGGAAACATGTCGAGCTCAGTCACAGAAAGCTCTCTCCCCGTATAGTGATCCTTTGTGACCATTGTTCAAACATCGAACCTCTGATACCATTACATTTTCCACACCCAAAAACATATAGCAAGTTAAACCTGCCACGATCAAGTTTATGAATCACCCGTTCCAAGTACAATGTGTTTGAATGTACATCTGGTTTGTCGATGGAGTCTGGCACGCCCTCTATCGATTTGGCGCGGCGTTACATTACGGCTGATCTTTTTGACTTCAAGTTGTTAGGTTTCGCAATCAAAGGGCGACTCTCAGAGCAACTGAACTATCAAGTTAAGCCTCGCCAATGATTGCATCTTACTGAGCGACATGGGCTCCTTTTAATCAAGTCAAAAATCATCTCTAAAATGTTCCATCATTGATTGAAAAGAATCGACCAGCTTCGGAGTAATTCTTCAAAAGACATCTTAGAAAGACGTTATTAAAAATAAATCTTCCATTCATCTTAACGTTGTTTCTCAATTAGGTAAACTAGATAAAAACTAAGGTAATAAATAACTCCAATAAACGGTCAGAAGAAATGATGACGGATCATGGATACCATACAGATGCATAGGAATAGAATATTTTATTGCTATGCTTTCCAGAATTACATTATGGATATTCAGCTTAAGCAAAGGCCAACCTGTAAATCTCCAGAAGAAATTTAATATTTAAAAGGATCATCTATTTTTATTCCCATACATAAACATGTTGTTGACAGCAACTCGATGTCATAAATATACTTGTCTATGAATAAATGTTTCATCCTAGCTTCTTATAGAAAAAATACAAAAAATCACCAAAATCTTACTTCAAATCAGGGATATTGTCTCTAGCATGAGACAATCTAGCTTCGAAATCTCTCCCTTACGTGATTGATTGATTGATGTTTTACGCCAGACGTAAGATTATTTCACTTATATGGCGGTGTTGTCAGGTTTAATGGGGAACGAAACCGGGCTCATTGCCTTCGACCTTCGGCAAGTACTCTGCCTTACTGGAGAAAAGTATAATATGCGCTTATTTCTAGTATCAAAGACAGTTCTGACCAACGCTTTGTATTAAAACAAGACGTATAGTTTATGCCTGGCATTGTGTTTTTCGGCATAGATTGGTTGATTGGTGCCTACAATTTTTTTACCGGAAACTTTCGGCTATGGTTTCGAACAAGTGGTACTTCAGAAACAATATGGTTGTTAATTACTCTAGGTTTATCAGTGGATTTGTCAATTGTTATATATCGCATATCTGCTTTTGGGACATTATACTGAAACATAAAGTAGCCTGTTTTATCTAAGATTACATCATTTCCACAAAATATCGCGACTTTAACAAGCTAAAGCCCTGAGTGTTTATATTTAATCATGTTGTGATACCATATAGCATCTTCTATACACATATTTGTTGTATAGGACATTCAAGCCAGTCAGGAGCAAAACATAAAGCCATAAAAGGGAAGCCAATAACACTTTTATCGTATCTTAGACAAAGATGTCTTAAACATAAGTTATCCTGTATCTTACTAAGATCATCCTTGTGTATAGTATTACACTGTGTTAAGGGGGAGTTCAAGATCCCCGTGATTCGTTCTCTATATTCTTACACATGTGAACTATGATTATTTTTAATGGTAGGAGCAGACCATGGCTATCAAAGACATTTAATAATTGAATATGCGGGGGCTGCCAATTGAATTCCTTCGCAGTGTAGCATTTCTTTCCTTCCCATCAAACACCCTCGTTCAGTTGAACTGCTTCTAAGTTTTATAGGTCAGTGATGACTTACCAACTCAAGACATGCAATTTAAGAAACTTGTCTATATAGCATTTATAGTAAAATACATTCTTTTTAATGCTCTTGTGCCACTGTGAATTTAGTTTCAAAAATGTATTTATATCTCCAATATTCTAGTTTACGTCAACTAATGTGATATTTATAAATAACGTTTCTAGAATAGGACAGTAAAGTCGCCAGATAAGCACGAGGGTCCGATAGTAATACAGTGTTTTCACGTATACAATCCGAAGTGAATTAGTCCATATAATCGTAGAACTGATAATCTCCGTTATACTGGGATTTGATATGATATACAGGGCATCAGCGGAGGGAATATGGATTAGCTTTGCATATGTGCCAACGAGGATGCACGTCTACGTGAGACACCACTGAAACAACACACGAGCTGCTTTGGGCAAACATCAAATCTGTGGCGTTCTATTCGTCCTCTCTGACATAGGGACTGTCCGAAAACTGCTGATAAATTACTGAAAGAATAAATTTGATTTGTATACGGTGATATTTTTAAACTGACTTGAATGTGAGAATTTTGTATCCAGTATATAGTTCACAAAAGATACAGGTGCAATGAATAGCACACATTTTGTTAACTCAACCCAAATTGCCCTATGTGATTAGATTTCCAAGGGCAGTAAATACATCATATTGCTTTAGTTTCTGTACTGGGGTGGAACTCAGCTGGTCTGATGTGTTAAACCTTTCCGAGGTTATATAAAATTATCAACCAACCACCTGGGATCTGTCTCAGAAGATATACAACTACTGAAAAATCTCGTCAAATCTTGTCAAAAGCATATATGACGTAACCAGCGAAATCGGCTGTTTATTATGACCATTGATTTATGCTCGGATATTTCGCGAACTAAATTCCTTCCGCAGCCTATTTACTTCCTCATTGTCCGGTAACCCTTTAGTGATGTTATATGCACTGTCCGGTTGTTTATGTCTCAAACGAATAAGTTTACACTATGACAACCAACTGTCTAACTGTTCTCATTACATTACATTGCATTACATAAAAACTGTGATTTATCCACGTTTAGTATTCACTCTTCTCGGCGTATCAAACGGTATTGAAGCGCTATGAAGAGAAAACCTCGACAAGTATTCCTTTCAATTGTCGCTGTTTTGGTGTCTAAATTCAGAACTATGGAGAAGTAATTTCCGCCCAGAGACGCGGTATCGTATGTCAATGAAATAAATACAGAAATTTGTTTCTATAGATGAAATAAATACAGTAATTTGATCCCGAAGAGCAGAACTACAGTAATGATGTCATATTGATTTCATAACACACTCGGATATATACGGCGCATCAGTGATTACGTTACCCACGAGACATGTGCAGTGAACAAGGATACAAAGGCAGAGTAGAACATTGATTTCATGTCGACAATCATAGGGAGGATTTAAAGGAGATTACTAAGTTGGAAGACTAAATGAATTGCCCCGGACAGGCATATCCAGTAAGTGAGTAGATTGGATTAGGCAGTCAGACAGACTTATATGACGTCATTCTTTAATTCAATACATAAATACAAGCTGTATTGTTTAGCTGCAATGAAGAGAAACTGAAAATATGTTTTCTTTCAAAGCTAATTTTTGAAATCATTTGCGAAAGGAATATCTCTTCTCAATTATAACCAATCTAATACAGACATGATAATTCCCGGATATTATATGCTAAATGTGTATGTAATGACGTCAGAGAAATCGATCAAATGTTTTTTCTGTTCTATTTATACTGTTTTTTGTTTGGCAAATAATATTTTCCGAAATATCAACATTCTACTGTGAACATGACACGTTTCGTTTCAAAGTCAATGTTAGCAAACAGTGTTTTCACCTCTGAAAATATTTTTATGAAAATGAATTCGTTCTGCTGTATAAGTTACCAGATGATCTTGTCTTTCATGCATCTTATTATTATTATTATAAAAAAAAACACTACAGTATAGTATTTTATTACTTATAGGCAGCTGTTAATATTCTAGGAATTCACTCTGAGAGCATGAACACTTCGCCCAAAATCAAATTAGGTATGTTATCTGTAGGCCATATGATTAAAAAACATGAGCAGTTCGATCTTCGTTTCGTTCATATGTAGTCTGATGAAAATCTCAGTAAAAAAAACTCCACTGATGCCGTCGTGTTCAATTTGACGTGGATTTAGCGACGTATGTTTTCCTTGGCTTGAATTCAAAGACATTTCGTATTTTGGGGAGTAGCGATCGAGGTTGAAAGAAGAATCTCTCATTTGTGTGACTCTTTACTATTCCATTATACAGTTATAACTGGAGAAAACCGACGCTGAAGTTTACCGACAATGATCGTTGTTGCTGTAATCAGGCTTGCAAAAATTGGCCCTTGACTTCGCTGTCAAGGCGTAGTCGCTAATTACAAAATAAAATATGGCATACATGGACCTCCATCTTTATTTTCCACTCAATATTTGGCCTAACAGAATATCATTCCGCTGATTGCATTTTTTTCTCGAAAATCCAAATCATTTGTTACATTCTATTGTTTTAAAGCGTAAATGAAAACTTTAACAACAAGAGTTTTAGTAAACTCAACATACGCCCGCCGTGGCAAAGTCGAACCGCTACGATTAACAACTTTACATTTAACATAACATTTGTTTTAATTTCATCAATTGAAATTTCTTGTTCACATTAGAAGTTTTTCTTTCTGAATTTGATGAAGCTGCAACTAAATACCAGTACGTTATAGTACCAGTACCAGTACTCGCGACCCATTGGTGGAAGGCTGTTTGGATTGAGCGTCCAACGCTCTACCTACTGAGCCACGGAGGCCCCCTTTCCACAATTTGGAAGGAGCAATCAATGCAATAGCTTACAATTCTTGAATTTAAACAGTTTTGACTTGGATACTGTTCTATTGGACTGTGTTGTAATAGTTTTGGTACAAAGCAAACAATCTTCAGGCTGACTACTGATATGATGGTGTGTAAATATGCAAACCTTGTGTGTCCACTTCAGTGGATGTCATTGTCCCCTTATCTCTATTTAAACAGCCACTCTGATAAATACCAGATGGGTAATAAAGCTGTGAAAATGGTCTTTTTTGTTATTATAGCGCACATAAAACTATCCAAGAAAACAGTCTCAGAATGTATAAATTAATTGGCTTCAAGTATTACTCTGGACTAAGTGTACTAAAAAAAGCATTGATATATATTAATATATATATATATTAAACATCCGGTACACATTTCTGATAAAAAAAACTCTTGAAAACACACAGAAAATATGTGGACCCAAATCAAATTTTGTATGCGACACATCATCTACCTATAATGTATATATACTCTAAAAGAATTATAGAGATTATATTTAAACGAAAAAAGTTCTGGAGCAGAAAGGGAATATTACATAATCCAATATGGCTGCCATATTATGCAACAGGTGATGTCAGAAATGGTACGTGAAACACCGTCTGCCCATAAAGTATATACTCTGAAAGAATCATCAAGATCGGATCAGAACTTTAGAAGTTATGGAGCGGAAGGGAATCTGCTGGTGATACCCTAATACCACCGACTTTTTTTAAGTCGGGCGTATAAAAACGCATTACATATCATATTAAAGACCATATTCACATAGTAAATCAAAGTTTATTCAAATTTTATCACATTTCTGCATGAAGCCATGGACTTTTTATTTTGATTGGCCATCAAAATGGAGCGACCCGATGATTTATGATCGTCATCATCAAAATGTTTATAAGGAATGTAGTCAGTAATGTGTCAGTAATCAGTTACATCTACTTGTTTTTACAAACACATTTAAATGGGCATAAGGCATAAGCTACCAAAACTTTGACAATTTTCTCTATCTCTATAATATTAAAGGAGTTAGGAGGTATTAGTAGGTATAATTGAATTTGTGTTAACAGGTTATTTTTATACCACCAAAATGGATTAACCGATGGAAAGCTAACAATTGTACCATGTGCCAATCACATATCAGTTCAAGGTCGAGTTCGATTATGTGTTCTGCGTACGCCGAGGCTAATATCTGACGTAAGCAACATGGGTTTGGTCTTCAGTGTTAAAATCGAACGTGCAGTCACTAACGGAAGTAAGAAAACGTCGTGGTTACCATGACTATGAATAACATGGGCGGCACCCTGGCTACTTGGGGATTACATGGCGCGGAAAAATTGGTCACAAATTACCCACCGTAGAAAGTCGTTCGGTTTCCTGTGTTCGAATACATAATCGAACTCGACCATGGAGTCGAAATCGCTATTGGAGTGCCATATTAGAGTTCTATCCGGAGAATAAGGACATATAGGGAGCGCAAGTCAAGAATTTGTGACATCCGGTGACAGGCGATGCCATTAAGAACATTTTTGGTGACGTTGCAATTCCATTTGGCGTGTTTTGCTCCACGCTCAGTCACATGCGCAAAGCAGTACAGGTGACAGGAAATATGTGGAATTCACACGTAACTTGCGCACCCTATAACGTCAGTCCGTTGACGTATAACGTTCAAATTTGACGTCATCGATACGAAAAACAGATTTTTGAGGTACCCGCAATGAACCTTTGAAAACTTTGAACCTCAGCATGCGCACAAGTGCCCGAATGTTTTGAGTCGTGTGGGCGATCTAACGACACAGTATAACTTCATCTAAGAAATACAGACTAACGATCGAATATGAGGAACTATGCAAGCCTGCCGAGTGCAAACCACAGACAAAAACGCCTGAATAAGGGTAATCCAACCGACACTGATCGGTGTTGTTGTTGTAATCGAGCTTCGATTCTTCATTTGTTTTTCACCACATTTATACATGTTTTATGTGTGCTACGTTTAATTTTAGTGGTTTTAGCGGTAGTAAGCTCGTGTAAATTGGTTTTCTTAAAGGCCCACTTACCGCCGTAGCCTGTTTGAATTTGCTAAGAAAACCAATTTACATTAGTACGACTAATACCACTAAACTTAAACATAGGACACATAAAACATGTCTAGTTAGCTTTAGAGTGTAGAAATGGGATGAAAAACAAACGAAGAATCGAAGTCTGATTACAACAACAACGATCAGTGTCGGTCAACTTTCGTGATGGATTACCCTCATTTCAGGCCTTTTTATCTGTGGTTTACACTCAAACAATTATCAGCAGACTTTTCCAGTCGCTGTTAACCGATCGTCAGTCTGTATTTCTCAGATAAATAGGCCTACGTAAAATTACACTGTGCCGTTAGTTCACTCACTCGACTGAAACATAAATGCGCCCCAGCGAGCAGTTTGGTTTGTTTACGTTCCGGGTACCTAACAATTCAAATTCAAATTAAAAATACAAAGTGACGTCCAAACTTTTAAATTTTGGTAAAAATAGAAAGTTCCTAACTTATATTGTCTGGGAAAAATACAAAAAACGGTCTTTCTTTTTTAATGTAAACAATATTCCTGATTTTCGCGGCAAGTGTGCCTTTAACAAATGTCAAACAGGCTACGGCGGCAAGTGGGCCTTTAATCTAGGCTTGCTTGTATATGTATAATACAAAGGCGATTACCGGTATATGAATTTACAGCGTCTCGCCGATATGGATTTTCAATCCAACAGCGACTCTTACAATAAATATCCATATTGGATGCAAGATCATATAATAACCTCATAAAATATTTGATTACCTATTTATAACCTCTGTGTAACAGTGACCTCCATCTTGTTTTTTTTTTCAATGACTTCCGGTAGGATCTGTCACTGCGATCGCGTAAAGCAGGATCCGGCAAGTTTCCGGTAATTTTCTTTATATTCCACTTTTATTTTTATTTTCCTAAGTTATTACCGAGTCTTTTTAAATCCAGGTTCAGAGTGGGTGGAGCTCGTTTGTCTGGGGCGTTAAGCGAACATATGAAAGTTTTACACGGAAGAAACTTCGCGTTTTATCTGAGTGGGGTTTTCACTTGCTTTAGCCATGTTTGCTGATCTATCAAGATGTAACATTAAGCATGACAAATACATTAGCCGTTGGATAGGTGGTAGATATTTTGATCGGTTGGTACGTTTGTCGCTATATGATAGTTGCTGTTGAGTACGACGGTAAGCACCGATCGACCAATCAAGCCTTACTAAACCTAGCAACGCTGCCAGATAAGCGAAATAATATTGAGTGCGGCGTGAGACTTCAATCGATCAATCTAATTTGAATATTTCAAAAACAAAACAAGTATTGTTGTCTTACATATCAACCAAAGACATATCCGCAAGCATGTTCACATTTCTGATTGAGAAGACGATGTATTAACTTTTTCCGTTATAAAGTACCTATACTGTCTATAGAAACTGGCGGGTGTTGATCGACTGTGTAATATAAAATCCGTTTCATGTGGAAAGAATACTATTTAATATGACCAATTACAACAGGTATGGAATATTAATAGATAGAAAGAAAATCAATCTAATTTTTGTCCCATATTACAAAACGTTACGATGAGATCGGTATAATACTACAAAGGCAATAAGCGCATTGTAAGATCGGAATAGTCAAAACAGTGAATCAACAGCAGATCTTCCCTTGTGAATTTCCCCCGATGTATCTCACTAATAATCCTATACAAATCCAATTAGCCATATTCAATTATATACTGTCATAGTGGTTCGATGAAATTAAACCCCACATCTGTGTCTCTAGGGTCATGATTGATTGATATTTTACACCGCTTTCAGTGTTCTTTCATTCAAATGAGGGCGTTGCCTGGTTTAATGGAGTTGTCATCGAGCACGTTGAAATTCGCGTACTTTCTGGTGGCAACTATTCCACATTGGGAATCCTGTGAAATCACAATCCGTATCTTTTCTTCTTAGAACTAATGGGATTCAAACTGGCCACCGGTTGTCACCTATCGCTTTGACCAACACTGAAGCAAAGCCAAGTAGCTCCACAATTATCTAGGGAATTGCAAATTAACTTGGTATGATAGCTTTCTTGATTTTACTTCTAAGAATCCACTTGGGTTCAATACAAGAAGAGAAAGTAAAACAGAAAATACTGCGGCTGTTCGCCACGCTAATTTGTCCAACTAACTAATATTGGACCAACCGTGGATAAAACAACAAAATATATGTTAACCCTACACACAGGCTGTTTGGTGCAAGTGTATTTTACAGGTCATCTTTAAATGTGGACAAAATTATCTTGGGTGTGGCCAAAGCAACCATCCTGTCCCATAATCAGTACTCTGGTAAGTTGTGCAACCAGAGCACCCGATACAACTCCGACCATCCCCTTCAAGAAGAACTTGGTCATCACAGATCATCCCTTTCAAAGGCTAATCTGGTATACCAGTATCCCGTATAAGATCAGATCACACGCTTCAAGCAAAAAGTGTAATCCTATATTAGCCGAGAAATCTTGGCTCATATGACGAACACGGAAAAAAAAATTCGGCAGAGCCAAGATTTCTCGGCTAATCCTATATCAGCGGCTAGTGATTTTGATTATTTCGAAAAATCTATTCGTAATTCAAAGAAGTTTATCTTAAAAACGGGTTATTATCATATTTACTTGAATAATGATTTGATGACATCCTCTTGGTATCACAAATATCCTTATTCAAGAAAAACCGCTTGAAGCTTATTATCCTTCCTATATGGGATAGTGGTGTACCTGCCCATACCTTGAAATGTATGATCTAGAATGATCTGGTTCTCCTTGAAGAGAATGATCAGAGTTGTAACGGGTGATCAAAGCTCTATCATTTGACAAAACCGAAAGTCATTTTGATCGCATTTATCAAATATTTTGCTGTCATTTATGTTTTAAACGTGTCTTATAAAGTATAATCGATATAACTATGGATATTTGTAAGCAATTTTAAACTTTGATGGCAGATGGTTTGACATTTAGATTTTTCATTTAAAGGCAACCTTGCTGATAAAAATGCAGAATACTGCTTATATTAAAAACAGTGGTCGGTTTTGTGTATTTTTGCCAAAAATTGAAAGTTTTGGCATCATTTTGTATTTCTGATTTGAAATTGAAAATTTGATTTGTTTCGTACCCGCAATGTAAAATAATTTCCAGTCTGAGCATGCACACAGGTGTCCTCATGATCTGAATCGTGTGGGCGATCTAACTGCATTTTATCATTTTACCAACTTTATCTGGAGAAATAAAGACCAAGTATCTGATTTGAGGGACACAAAATGCATGTCGATAAATTTGAGACTGTAACCCACAGATGAAAGGAGAGCAATCCAGCACTGAAGCTAACCAGTTGCTGATCGTGGTTGGTGTATTCGGGTTTCAATTCAACCTATGCTTTTACACCCAATTCAAACATTTTAAAGATAACTGGATAAGCATATTGTACCCTAGCTCCGTGTGTAGCGTTAATGTGAGAAATATGTTGATTCCTGAATGACTGAGAATACAAAACATGACCGCCGTGACCGCGGGAAAATGTTCCAACCTGTACTAGATATGTATGTAATGCAATAACTCTGGCCTATAGCTCATCAAAAGGGAAAAGGATATCAAGACGGAAGGTTGGCCATTCATTTTAAGGCATTTATTACATCGGTGAAAGATTTTTTCGAAAGAAAAAAAAGGGTAGATGTACAATTGAATCGTACCAATTGTTGTTGAATATCATTTTAAAATATTTGTGACTTCAAATAATATTTTGAATGTTTGGGCTCAAATCATATTCTGATTGTTTGTGTTAGGTTTTCTATAAATTTTCTTGTTTGGTTGTTTTCGCAAGTCGTTTCAAGTGTAGTTCGTTCTCGAAGCCCTGACATGTTTTCCTCATCACACGGCTGTTTACAATTTGAGCAAGTGTTTAAAATGTGGTAGCCTATGTAAGCCTATGTACCGACGGGATCTTCAGAGGTGAAACTAAGGGCAAACCCCATTGTCTAGAGACCGTCCTTTGAATCAATATCCCACCTAGATATACACATTGTACCTCAGATGGGAAAATAATACTTACTTTATCTCAATTTAATATGTGTGATTGATGGTAGTTCCGAATATGTTATATTCATGGTATGGCAGGGTTAACATCTTTCAGTATTGGACTAGTGCTCGTTAGAATTGTTACCATTCATAATGTGGTCTTCGAGGGGCCAGCTTCTCCGAAATTGTCCTCTCCCTACTCTATATTTTCTTTTGACGTAATACCTTTTTCAGAAAATGATTTAGCAATCAATGTGTACTAAAATACAGTTTATATTTCAAATACAATGTCGAAAAGAAAAGCGCTGTACACTTAAGCCGTAGGTTTATACTGTGTACCATATAAGGGAACATATTTACAATGGTTTGGTCCTTTTAAAAGAAAGTTCAATAATTTTGTAAATAATTGCAAACAAATAACATATATATAACATAAAAATATATTATTGAATTCGGATTTAGTAATTAACATAACAGGACTTTGTACATGAAGATGATGTAATTGAAGCAAAATTGACGCACTGGGCAGGTTATGAAGAGGACCCCATGGGTATGGTTATGCAAATCTTTTTGTGGCTGACTGTAATATATTTACATAAGGATGCCCTTATTAGTTAGTTTTGTGGAACTGTTAAATCGGTAGATCCATACAACAATAGCAACAACAAAGGCTCTTTTGTCACAAGCTTTTTATAAAGCATAAATTACAAACCCAGTTGTTGGTTCGGGACAGCGAGTCGTTCCTTAATGACAAGCTTTGAGATTAGTTTGGACGTATTTCGGTGCTTCTCGTCAAAAAATACGTAAGTGGGCCGATCATAATGCTGACGAAAAGAGAACCCCTGGCTGAACCATACCAATACATGTAATGTGGTCAGGACGAGAACCAATCTGACAGAAAGTTCTTTTCAAAGAACATCTCGACTTTAGTCAGATTGGAAGATAAGTAGACTCAATCAACGGCGGGGGACAAAGGACCAACCAAAGCTGAGAAGTCGCATTTTAGCATTATATTTTCTCTCCTCAAGTCACAGACTTGTTAGTATGTTTTAAAACTGTCCTACTCCGGTGCTGAAGGCTAACTGTTATCACGCATGTACGACTACCGGGTAAAATGTGGAGGAGTATTTACACCTGACTGACATAGGCCTTGCAATTTGGAGCCATGGCGTTTTTAACATGGTCTGCAATTCACGTTCCGCCATATGACCAACAACATTATTTTGGGGATAACAAAGCCACCAATATTGCAATTTAATATTGTACATAGTCCTATATAATTTTTTTCTGCTCAACAATTTTGCACCCCCAAAATCTTTCAACTTTGGCGAAGGGCGTTCCTTTCATCCTGTAGCAAGGCAAATTGTATGTTATGCTTCAATCCCTATCCTCAATCCCACCGAATGGTCCAATCATTCATTGCTCAAAAGTAAAACATATTTAAGTTCCAGAAAATTCATACAAGGTCCGTACAACACGGAATCCACATGAAAAACTTCATGTCACAACAAGGTTCGCCCTATATGGAGACACCAGTAATATATGATGCTCTCTATTGAAACCCACGCGTCCCTCCAATAGAATGCCAAAACACGAAAAAACAATAAACCAGGTTTTATAGTCAGTGTTGTGATTCTACATAGAATGAAAGAGTTTTTAGGTCTACACTATTTCTGAACATCGCCGCACTCTTCGAGTTAAGGTCTTCGTGTCTCGTAAGAGTTCATCTTCCTTTGCCACACACAAAGTGCTAAAACACAGCTTAAGTCTGTGGCCTTGTAAATCTTCTTCAGTATATTATGTCAGTAGGAAGTCCTTGAGATTCTGGAAGGATTGTGTTTAAAATGGTGGGAGGAGAAAGCCATATTCATCTCGTAACCTTTTTATTCCTTTACAATAAGTGTTTTTCTCACGCACTGTTTTGTGAATGGGGATATTTATAATCGTGAAATGGCATTTAAAGCGGTGGCTTCTGGACTGACAATACCACTAAGAACTAGTTAACATGTCATCAGATCCAAGAGGTCAGCATAAACTTGGTCAAGAAATATATCTATGTTTTATCACTTCTCTGCTAAGATTCCTTTATAACAACTATTCATTTAACGTGGTCATTTTGATGAGAATCATAGAATGGCTGAAGAAATTAAAGTTTCATGCTTTAGATTTAATTATTCTCTTAAACAATGAAAAATGGGAATTTAAATTTAAAACCACTGTCAGCCAAAGTACCACGACTTCAGTTTTTAAAATCAAAGCCTCATTTTAGATTTTTGGAGATGGGCACTGGGTGAGGGTGTGTGTGTGAGTGGGGGGGGGGGGGGTGTAGTCTTTTGATGGATTATAAACATCCCTAGGCTTTGGGATAAATATATATGCTGATGGCTGTTCATGTGTGTTCCGATTTGTGACTGAGACCAAGATCCTGTCACTTTGTCGGGACTTCGTGTCTTGTGGGAATGTACCTTCCCTTATCTCATGACAAGACTGCTTTGTCATTGTAAGCTTCATTTTTCCATTATGTCAGCAGTGTCTCGTTTGAAAAACCTATATTCCTCTCCCGTCTATAATTGTCTTCCTCACTCGTATTTCTGTCAATGGAAATATTGATTAACGTCAGCTGGTATAAGAAGTGATATCTATAGACTTTTGGTCGATTTGGTAGATTATTGGAACACATATACCTGTATTGTACTATTGTAAAACGGAGATAAAACAAGTCCCCAATCAACATTCATGCTTTCAAAGCCAAAAATACAGCGCTGTCATCACATTTTATAGTATAAACTATAACTATATAAAAGATATTTCTTCATTTCCTAAGTATTTTAAGACACTAACTAATTAACGTAAGACATAAGACGAAATTTAGATCATCGTGGAGTCATGTTGAATTGGCATACGGTGTGTAATCTTGGAAATAGATCGATAGTTTTTAGGTGTTCGCTACATGTCACATTTGTGTGCCTTTGTTACACGTGCTGATCTTCAAAGTGAACTTTACAGAAGCTTTATTGAGTATTTGGAAAAAGGTAGGAAAACCTCAACTTCAATAAGATTGAATAACGACAAGGAAAAGCCAACATGTATCTCTCGCTGTTAAATACTGTGATAATACAAAAAAAGATGACACTCTCTTCGTGGTGGCATGTTCAGTAGACAAAGAATACTCTCGTAGGGCCTGTCTTTGAGATTTGTTCTGTGCAGGGAAGGAGTTTTCCTATAAAAGGTATGTCTTTTATTTCGTGACTGACTTTGAATCGATTTTTGCATCTTAAAAATATAGTACATGGTTCTGTCCCAGTTAATGGTGGCAATTATTGTATTGCTGGGGAGAGACTACCTGTATGAGTGGCTTCTGCGTTGGGGGTTTTAATGTGATAATTGACACATGGCTGACAGAATAACGTCACAGGAAGATAGAAGGGTATTTTGCAAAACTAATTGGCATCAGTTTTCTTTGATGTCTTTAGTAAGTACAACAACTCTACTTTGGATCAAACAGAAATCAGTTAGCCAAAGTCAATACCCTGTGATGTATTTTTATACGATCCCTTAGTTCTTTAGTTAGAAGTACATGTATTTTTTTTTAAAGTAATACAGAAGCAATTAAAAGTTAAATAAGAGATGCATTATTGTAATAATTTTTTCTTGGAATAAAACCGTGTATTTTTTATTTATACCTTTTGAGATAAAATAGTCAAATGATGCATAAAGGGCGGCTCTTTGAAGCAGTAGGTGATGTAGAAAGTATCATAGTGTTTCACTGCTCACATTACTCTTTTTCTGGTATGTTTTGGGTTATTGAAAAAAATCAGACAATGTTATATCAAGGCGACATGGAGGATTCCAAAAGTGTGATCATACAGCTTCCCTTACACAAGTATAGTGATAACATTGTGCAGATCATCCAGGGCATAGTGATAACATTGTGCAGATCATCCAGGGGATAGTGATAACAGTGTGCAGAGCATCCAGGGCATAGTGATAACATTGTGCAGAGCATCCAGGGCATAGTGATAACATTGTGCAGATCAGCCAGAGCATAGTGACAACATTGTGCAGAGCATCCAGGGCATAGTGGTAACATTGTGCAGATCATCCAGGGCATAGTGATAATATTGTGCAGAGCATCCAGGACATAGTGATAACATTGTACAGAGCATCCAGGGCATAGTGATAACATTGTGCAGAGCATCCAGGGCATAGTGATAACATTGTGCAGAGCATCAAGAGCACAGTGATAACATTGTGCAGAGCATCCAGGGCATAGTGATAACGTTGTGCAGAACATCCATAGCACAATGATAACATTGTGCAGAGCATCCAGGGCATAGTGATAACATTGTGCAGAGCATCCAGGGCATAGTGATAACACTGTGCAGGGCAGCCAGGGCATAGTGATAACATTGGCAGAGCATCCAGGGCATAGTGATAACATTGTACAGAGCATCCAAGGCATAGGGATAACATTGTGCAGAACATCCAGGGCATAGTGATAACATTGTGCAGAACATCCAGGGCATAGTGATAACGTTGTGCAGAGCATCCAGGGCATAGTGATAACATTGTACAGAGCATCCATAGCACAGTGATAACATTATACAGAGCATCCAGGGCATAGTGATAACATTGGCAGAGCATCCAGAGCATAGTGATAACATTGTACAGAGCATCCAGGGCATAGTGATAACATTGTGCAGAACATCCAGGGCATAGTGATAACATTGTGCAGAACATCCAGGGCATAGTGATAACGTTGTGCAGAGCATCCAGGGCATAGTGATAACATTGTGCAGAGCATCCATAGCACAGTGATAACATTGTACAGAGCATCCAGGGCATAGTGATAACATTGTGCAGAGCATCCAGAGCATAGTGATAACATTGTGCAGAACATCCAGGGCATAGTGATAACATTGTGCAGAGCACGGTAATAACATTGTGCAGAGCATCCAGGGCATAGTGATAACATTGTGCAGAGCATCCAGGGCATAGTGATAACATTGTGCAGAACATCCAGGGCATAGTGATAACATTGTGCAGAACATCCAGGGCATAGTGATAACATTGTGCAGAACATCCAGGGCATAATGATAACTTTGTGCAGAGCATCCAGGGCATAGTGATAACATTGTACAGAGCATCCATAGCACAGTGATAACGTTGTACAGAGCATCCAGGACATAGTGATAACATTGTGCAGATCCTTCATGGCATAGTGATAACATTGTGCAGAGCATCCAGGGCATAGTGATAACATTGTGCAGAGCATCCATAGCACAGTGATAACGTTGTACAGAGCATCCAGGGCATAGTGATAACATTGTGCAGATCATCCAGGGCATAGTGATAACATTGTGCAGAGCATCCAGGGCATAGTGATAACATTGTGCAGAACATCCAGGGCATAGTGATAACATTGTGCAGAACATCCAGAGCATAGTGATAACATTGTGCAGATCATCCAGGGCATAGTGATAACATTGTGCAGAGCATCCAGGGCATAGTGATAACATTGTGCAGAGCATCCAGGGCATAGTGATAACATTGTGCAGAACATCCAGGGCATAGTGATAACATTGTGCAGAACATCCAGGGTATAGTGATAACATTGTGCAGATCATCCAGGGCATAGTGATAACATTGTGCAGAGCATCCAGGGCATAGTGATAACATTGTGCAGAACATCCAGGGCATAGTGATAACATTGTGCAGAACATCCAGGGTATAGTGATAACATTGTGCAGATCATCCAGGGCATAGTGATAACATTGTGCAGATCATCCAGGGCATAGTGATAACATTGTGCAGAGCATCCAGGGCATAGTGATAACATTGTGCAGAACATCCAGGGCATAGTGATAACATTGTGCAGAACATTCAGGGCATAGTGATAACATTGTGCAGATCATCCAGAGCATAGTAATAACATTGTGCAGAGCATCCAGAGCATAGTGATAACATTGTGCAGATCATCCAGGGCATAGTGATAACATTGTGCAGAGCATCCAGGGCATAGTGATAACATTGTGCAGAACATCCAGGGCATAGTGATAACATTGTGCAGAACATCCAGGGCATAGTGATAACATTGTGCAGATCATCCAGAGCATAGTAATAACATTGTGCAGAGCATCCAGAGCATAGTGATAACATTGTGCAGAACATCCAGGGCATAGTGATAACATTGTGCAGAGAATCCAAAGCATAGTGATAACATTGTGCAGAACATCCAGGGCATAGTGATAACATTGTGCAGAGCATCCAAATCATAGTGATAACATTGTGCAGAGCATCCAGGGCATAGTGATAACATTGTGCAGAGCATCCAGAGCATAGTGATAACACTGTGCAGAGCATCCAGAGCATAGTGATAACGTTGTACAGAGCATCCAAAGCATAGTGATAACATTGTGCAGAGCATCCAGAGCACGGTGATAACATTGTACAGAGCATCCATAGCACGGTGATAACGTTGTGCAGAACATCCAGGGCATAGTGATAACATTGTGCAGAGCATCCAGAGCATAGTGATAACACTGTGCAGATCATCCAGAGCATAGTGATGACATTGTGCAGAGCATCCAGGGCATAGTGATAACATTTTGCAGAACATCCAGGGCATAGTGATAACATTGTGCAGATCATCCAGGGCATAGTGATAACATTGTACAGAGCAGCCAGGGCATAGTGATAACATTGGCAGAGCATCTAGAGCATAGTGATAATACTGTGCAGAGCATCCAGAGCATAGTGATGACATTGTGCAGATCATACAGGGCATAGTGATAACATTGTGCAGATCATCCAGGGCATGGTGATAACATTGTGCAGATCATCCAGGGCATAGTGATAACTTTGTGCAGAGCATCCAGGGCATAGTGATAACATTGTGCAGGGCATCCAGGGCATGTACATTTATAAATGATAGAGCTTTTGTATTCTTTGGAGGTTGAATCTTGTGTTTACAAAATAGTTAATTTTGGTTGTTTGCCACAATGGATCTACGTATTTCAGACACACATTTCTTAGACATGCTTTCTCCTCTGCTCCCAATGTATGGTAACCTCATTCATATTTTAATTGGTTTTTCTTCTGAGGGTTTGTTTGCTGGGCCATATTTAGGGAAGAAGTTATTTATCAGACGTTAAATAGAGAAACGCGCAAAACCATTCCATAACATGAAATTGGTTATTCTGTTTAGTTCATACTCTAAAGTTACGTTATCAGAGCATATAAACTAATGACCTAACCCATGTAGTTTTCCGGTTCCAAGGTTTAAAGCTGTCAGAATGTACACATTGACCTGTGTGACTAGGAGAAACAAACCCATTCTTAATCATGGCTTAAAAGCTTCTAAAAACACTGTGATTAACCTTTGACTGAATGCATGTTGTGAAACTCAACTGTTATCCAAGTTCACACCGGTCTTTCTTATTCTATTGTATTTTGTTATTTTAATGCCTGTACTTTTGCTATATATATGATATATTGTTGCTCGTTCATTACTCTCCTGAAGATGGTATAATAAATGCCGAAATATTGAGTCATCATGAAACGTTGTTTTTCGGGTTATCACTACTTATTACGTAAAACTAGTCAGTGGAACGAATGGAATTCACAGTTTTCCTTGTACCAAAATAATGTCAACGCCCTTTCCAATTTGAAGCTAACAATGAGCGTGGAATATGCCTATAAGGCGATCGTATATTCGAAATTATCGCGGCTTTGCGGATCGGGATTTGTCGAAGGTATTAATAGAATGCGTTTGTTGGTTCTTAATTGAATCCGATATTCTCGCTATATGAGCATTAGCCTTTTGGACTGCATGTGTCGATATAAATGTTAAGAAGGGTCGAATGTCATATAATACTTCAACGTTTCACAAATGTTACAATGGGGAAAACAAATGAAACAATGGGTGACTTTCAGTGGAGAATATAGCGAGCAAGTCAAAATCTCAACAATGAATCATGTTTATAGTGTTGCACCTGTTTCATAATAAGACGATAAAACGCTATCGTTGATGGTATAATGGCCATTGGTCAAATCGGATCTATACGATACACCATTCTTCAATGAACAAGGTCAGTGTATTATTACAGGCAGATGATATAAAGTCAATTATCTGTACTAGTTCTGGTTGACGACATGTTTATTGTGATGTCTGTATTTAATTGGTAATTGTCTGAACGATTGATCAGACATTTCTTGTCAGGTTTCACTTCATCCCGTACAACATTTAGTTTATGTGAAGATATCGGAAACCACTAATCATGTATATTCTATGCTTCAGGTATAATAAAATATATTGTCATTACCTATTGTTTGACATTATTGTTATGTTAATTAGACACCGCGTGTACATAGAAAAGATAAAAAAGGCAAAAAAGCAGCAAAATTACGTTCATTTTATAGAGCATTCTGCGGACATTTGAACAATTCTTCAAGCAAGACACTAAAAGAAATGCCATAGGTACAAGGCAAATATACATCCTTTTTTCTTTCTTATATCACTCCTAAGAACTACATTATTGATCAACTTACAAACAAAAATAGAGCTATAAGATAAGCATCCTCTCTCTCGGGTCTATTCGTTTCTAAAATTACGAGCCTTTGGAAATAAATAAACGAGTATGTTTGGCGAATGTGGAAATTAATACCTACAATTACTACACGTCCCTAAAGTTATAATTCACGACTCCAGTTTTAGAGTATTGCAGTCCAAAGTTTGTAACGCGTATCTATAATAGCCAATGGAAAATTGAAAATGCGGTTTTATAACACGTGCCTTTATTATCATACACGTATCTATAAGAATCAACGAAAATGAAACTTCATAACACGCTACTTTAT
The DNA here is from genome assembly GCA_963971465.1 of Lepidochitona cinerea. Taxonomy (NCBI): domain Eukaryota; kingdom Metazoa; phylum Mollusca; class Polyplacophora; order Chitonida; family Tonicellidae; genus Lepidochitona; species Lepidochitona cinerea. The sequence goes on along the minus strand of OZ020552.1, from coordinate 14,030,244 downwards.
CAAAGCACAACTTTAATGTAGTCTAAATACGGGTGGTATAATTGACAATAAAATTAAAAGTTTAAAGAGGCATGAGCTGCCGAAATTCACACTTTTTTCATAATTTCTGATCGTCACGACAGTAAGAGGCTTTACAGGCCAACGAAAAACTAAATGATTGGCGTTGGAATGAGGAAAATCCATACAGTATGTGGCCTTCACGAACCGGAATAGTGTTCGAAAAGTAAACAAAATTTAAATAACCGGGACGACCATTCATTCATTCTAAGCCAAAGTTAGTTCAAAACAATACTTTAACGTACATTCCCGAGATTAGGCGCACTAAAAAGTCTTTGAATTATACGTCTCAGGAAAAATAGCCGATAATTTTAACATTCGGTGTTAACGTCAAAATATCAACATTTTGGCAGCTCATGCCCCTTTAAGTAACGCGTTGTAAAAAAAAAACGCGTAAAAAAAGAGCTCTAATAAGTGGAATAAATTGTCCCGAGCTAGGCTGTTTTTATACATGAAAGAAAATCACGATTAATGGCAATAAGATATACAATTTATCGTTAGCCAAATCAAGTGTATTTTAACAAAATAAAAAGATGCGTGTATGTATGAAACTCCAGAGTCCATCTGACTTCACAGGGCGAACATATTGAAGTAAAAATGTCACTTTGAGTGTGTAGAACCTATCCCTAGAGCAGAAGGTCAATAGCGCGTGTAGCCTCCATTAGCTTCCAACCTGCGTTTCATCCATCCAGTGAGACGTTGGATCCGTTGAAAGGGGTAACTGCGCGGATTTCAATCCTTTAGAACACATTTGGGATAGGATGGGCAGAAACCTTCAAGCCCTAGAGCCTCCTGTACAAAATCTGCAGGAATTGGAATCTGCATTACATCGGTATTGCCGGCAGTTATCCCTTCAATTGTTTTTCTAATAAACCACATCCCATGATATTTCAATTGGCTATTATAGATACGCGTACCAGTGCTCTAAAACTTGTCATTTATTAAAACTGAAGATACTGTAGAGACTTTAACTTGTTCAAGAAGACAAGGAGGTTTTGGTCACTAAAACAATAGAATGGTCTGCTGAAGCAATATAAACTTGAAAATGTTCCAAAGCAAAAATCAATGATAAACATAAACTTTTTTTTTTCGATAGTTGAGAAAGACCGTCGGCATTTATCAAATCTGCCCAGGTGGTCTTTCTTTCCAAGTCCCGTTGAAGATGGTTTCAGTCTTTGGAAGGTGGCTGGTGAATTCCATATACCAAAGGGCATAACTTTATACTTGAACAATCCTTGTGGTGTGGTTAAAGCAGAGATTTCTGTAGCTTTTTAACGTAGTGGATTTCGCCAAAAGATCGTGTATTAATAAGAATGATTTGACTTTGGGTGAAAGGTGGTAGATCGATTTTCAGAGAAAAATGTACAATTACCGAGCAATTAGTGGGAATTACAAGTTACATTGTTTACGGTCTGACGGACGGGTTCGAGTGGTTTTAAACAGAGAACCTACAAGGGGGAACGTTACTGTAGTGAGTTGTATAAGCGGAACTTATATTTATTAGTTTATTTATATATTATTGAATCAGGACAAACACCACAAAAAAGTTAGTAGACGACGAAATGACCGGCCAGGCTGTAAGCGTTCAACGGCTTGTTCTGGAGCCTCTTTTAGAAAATCATGTTTGACTAAAAGGAGAAGTAAACAAATCAACTGCAAAAGAATTTTGAAAATCGTACTTAACTCGTCATAAAACGGTCTATCAGGAGAAAGTATAGTTTACCGGTGAATATCCCAAAACTGTCCCAATACTTGTGCGACAGTAAACCATCGTTAAACTGTAATTTTGCCTTAGATGCATGGTGTCCCTTTTAAAAGGTATGTCCAGAGAAACTAAAAGGAATCCATGGTCTGTTAAACATCACACTAACTTATACCATGGTCAACTTTATCTGAATTATATACAGCTGTTTGTTAGCTAGTGGAGTAAATTAACCGACAAATTGTTAAAAGTGTGTCACAGCTAGGCTAATGTTTCCAGTAAGATCAGCTCCATAAACTAATACACGTAATAATATACTGTCTGAAGAGAGGAAGAACCGTGATCATTAACAAGCTTTTGATTTCGGTTTGTTTATGAACAGCATCCTGAATCGGGGGCTGTTACCCGCACATACTGCCGGAGTTTGAAAAGAACCCGAATCAAATAGATATTAAAAACATACACACACGTGGTGCGACAGGAAAAGGTTTGGTATGTTTATGAAATAAACCACTCTAATGAAAATGATCAAAATTTTATTTAATTTGTAATGTCAGGCATTTCCCCTTTTTTAAAGATCGCTGACTATGCGTATCCAGGATGCTCCTTCAAGTGAGTAGGTTTGTTATATTGTTATTTGAGGATGCAGGAGTGAAAATTCAGCTAGCTGGAGTTATCTTTAGTGAGTATAGGCTTAACGATCATCGCTGAAATCAACAAGAGAGAAATTATAGTTGTTTGCATCTTACGCTATTCCAACGACAGTTTCGTATATTATGAGTTACAGGAATTATTGTTTGGTAAAGTGTGTGAGTTTACATCGGGAAAATCGGAACATACATTTTGTAAAACCCTTTGTCGGTTTGGTCTGGACTGCAAGGTGAAAGGGAGACAATTATGAAAATTTCTTTAATGGGAACGATTCCAGATTTCCGTTCTACATTTTGAGGCATTAAAAACATCCGTAGTCATGGATTGATAAGCCACAAAGTACTATCACTGACGAAGGAGACTCTTGGTCAGTTTGTGAAGAGTATTTTAAAGTGGCAGGAGCTGACAAATTGGTGAAAATGTTATATTTATCGGGTAATTTTCTCAAAAAAGTTAAAACTTATTAGTGACTGCTTTTAAATAAATAATTTGGAAGAGCTTCGCGTTTCAGATTTCAATCCCATTTTAAATATTCATTAATTCAGCCAGCCTTTTAGATTTTACACCAAACACACATTCTAAACACTACTCTTTTCATTGTACCCGTTAATTTGTTTGGATTTTGGTGTAAATCTGTTAAATCCCTCTTCATAAATAAATTTAAAAAAAAAAAAAAAATGGCGTTACCGATGAATGGCCATAAGTCTATGAATGCCTTACAGATTTCAAACTCTCCTCGACAATGTGTCACGCTTTGACGTCACGGACGGAATCGCCACAGCTCGTGACTGCGGGGTTTTGAAGTCTGGACCCTGTTTCACATTTAAGCGGCGTAGCGTAACTTTTTACGTAGGGCCTAAATGGCTTAGCAACCGATACTGTAGAGATACGTTAGTATGAAACTTACGCAAAAAATACATCTACGCCGCTTTGTGAAACAGGCCCCTGTTTATCGGAAATAGTTCGTTCACCCTTATAATGGCGGGTTAATGCGTGGCTTTTCCTCATCAGCAAATAAATGAGTAGAGACACAGGAGTGCTCCTATTAACTTATAAGCTCAATATATGTTCATGTGATGTTTGGGACTAACTTAGGCTTAACATGAATGAATGTTCGTCCCGGTTATTTGGATTTTGTTCACTTATTCAACAACTATTTCGATTCGTACAAGCTTTACGCCGCACTCAATATTATTTAACTTATGTGGTGGCGTTGCCAGGTTTAGAGGGTGAAGGAAACTGGATCTTTGCGCGGAGGAAACACCCAACCTTTGGCGAGCACCTGGTAACTCTTTCACATGCAGCGACCGATTGAAAAATGTTCCAATTTTATTTGGTCTGAGAGGGATTCGAACCGATAACGATGGAAGGTCTGTGTCCGACTGGTATTCCCATTCCCATAAAACCCCTCTTATCAAAGAAAGTGTGAATTTTGTCAGCTCAGGCCACAACAAGGTTGGTTTGCTCTCCATCCAATATAACAGCTTCATGTTTCGACAAGGTGTCTAATATATTGATTGATGTTTTACGTCGCACTCAAGGTCACTTTTATGGTGGCGTTACCAGGTTTTGATATAGCATGTGGAGGAAACGCCGGACTTTCAGCGAGTACCTGATATCTCCCACAGTACAACGGGGTGAAAATTCATTCAGAAATTTCCAAAGATAATAATTACAAAGTATGTCCTGTTTTATTTGTAGATTAGCAGATCTCAATTATAAGCATACATAATAAAAATAATAGTCTTTATTTCAATATAAAATTTAATTTCATAACGTATAAAAAACATTTGAGTATATTATTCATTTTTTAACCGTGGGATTGGCTTTTGGTCAGTATTAGTACAACACAGCAACAAGGGATTTTCAATTTAACACACTTAAATATGACTTTTCTTGATTTTAGAAAATTTCAAAAATATACTTAAAAATAATTTTTTTTTTAGCATTCTCAATTTTACAAGTCACTTATCACAATACACACATACATGTAGTGATGAAGATATGTGGATTTCATGGAAAGTATAGTTTGGTAAAACATGTATGGCATTAACAAGATATACATGTATGTAGAATGAATATTGAATATCTACATAAAACCTAATATGTAACTAAGTTAAAATGTGTCCTTCTAAGATAGCATGAACTCATTGTACACATACATCAGCATCACTAAAATCATTAACCAGAAAACAAATACAGTGTTTTGATTTTATAAAATTATTGTTTTCGGTTGCATAAAATATTAGCATTAACATTATGGTTTCATAAAACATTAGTATTAACATTAAGATTTTATAAAACATTAGTATTAACATTAAGATTTTATAAAACATTAGTATTAACATTAAGATTTTATAAAACATTAAAATTAACATTTAGATTTCATAAAACACCAGTATTAATATTAAGGTTATGAAACATTAAAATTAACATTTTGGTTCCATAACACCTTAGTATTAACATTCAGGTTTCATGAAACGTTAGTATTAAAATTTAAGTTTCAAAAATGAATAAAATAAATCTTTAAAACACATTTTGATTATTACTTGTTAGTTATAAAAATTATAAGAAAATGAGCCAGGAAACAAAAAACTAAGTAAGTATCTGGATGGCTGCAATGTGCTTTATTCAAGAATTAATCATTTCGAAATTCAAAAGTGTAAATTGTCAAAATAAATCTCTTATTTAGGTCGTTTTAAACTTAGGCATATGTAAAGGCAAGGTCTGGCACAACCCATTAGGCAAAGTTGAAGGCAACAAAACACTGCCTAATGATACATTAAGATACAGGTAGTGGAGTTTTATGAATATGATAAAAATCTTTTTTTGTATGAAAATAAAATGTATAAAATGTTCGACTTATACATTATGCGAACGTATCACATTTTGTTTTGTAATTCATTGGATTGATGTTGTTTGAATTTATTATGGTGTCTTTGAAACTAAAAAAGAAAAGAATACCCTACTGGAATGTTAGAAATTTCCTTAAAGTGACATGAGCGGACACAATGTTCATGGTTTTTCGTAAAACATGTTTAAAATTATCATCTATTTTCCTGCAGAAGCATAGGCTTTTTAGTGATACTAGTCGTTTATGCTATAAAGTCCTGTTTAAATGTAACTTTGGTCTAAAATGAATGAACATTCGCTCTGTTTGATTATTATTTCATTCCTAGATTTTGCAGATTGAAGGGTATCAATCATTTAGTTTTTCTCTTGATGAACTTGAAACCAAACTCATTGTCTTGCAGCTCATGTCACTTTATATATCCAATCCTTCAAATTTAAAAACCCAAGCCCATAGACAAGGCATTTGATTGGCTGGAATAAATGGAATGTTGATTACAATACCCCCTGATCCTCCTTTCTGCCATTGGAAATAGCCTGTGTAACCAAGTAGGGTGACTTTGGTTAGACTGTTAGGTGAGATGTCCTGCAAGAACAAACTGTTTCCCTGAGGCCATTTTAAGGTGGAGGCATAAACTAACAGTTGAGTAGCTTCTTGCCGGGAGGTATACCTGAAAACAGAAAGGGTGTATTACAAACTGTTCGAGAAAATTCTACTGACTAAAGCCATGTCCCTGTGGCCCTGTCTGTCGTCAACCTAATGAAATATCATTGGTTTATAACAACGACTTATGATTGGGTATAAAGGTCTAAATGATATATACACAATTAGAAACTTGTCTCCATGGTTATTTTCCCCTGTGTCTGTGTGTTTTTGTGTTCATAATTAGAAAGAATGAGAAGTCTTATTACCTGAAGATAAATGTGTGTGACCTACTTTTTACAGGATCATAATTTCTTTTGCTATAAAAATACAAGAAATTCTTGATGGATAAAAGGCAGTGATGGCCAATAAAGTATGTTTGTTTAACCTGATACATGCAGTCCAGTTAGAATAATTAACATTTATGTGAAAAAATAAATAAATAATATACCGACCATATATTTGGGGTAACTGTGTCATTTTGGGATGTCCAGGGACGAGTGCCATATATAGCTTCCCCATTGACTTTAAGCCAGGCCCCCATGTCCCGTAGTCGTTCCTCAAAGATGGGAATAATTCGGCCATCGTGGGTGGGACCAATGTTCATCAATAGGTTTCCTCCACAGCTGTAAAGAAATATGTTTTCAGAAATAGGTCAACATAAAATGAACTAACTTCTCCATTAACTGCAAATTACGGTAAGAATTACGCTAATTCAAGTACTCAAAACATTACGAAAAGCACTCTAAAAGTTTGAGACTTTTCGTTGGGTGTCTTACCTCCTGCATCGATCGACCGATAATCCTATTGAGCAATCGATATTGTTGTTTTAGACCAAACATGGCAGAAAGCAGTCTAATAATTTGTTATCTTAGCATTGCTCGTCCTTGAATTAGGGGAATTCTTACCGTATACTATGTGCAATGGTATTAAATCCATGTGTTATGCGATAACTGAGTCATTGAAAAAAGTTATATATTTAAGATCACATAAAACGAAGATCACACTACAAAAATTACGCACATACGCAAGGACTTTATTGGAAAAAGTTACGAGGTCGCATAGCTAAAGATATACCGGTAGTGGAGAAACACATTGATTGAATGATTGATATTTGACTGACACATTCATGGCAGTGCCCTTAGCCATTGAAGTGAGGGAGGACAATGGCTTTTAGAGGCAAACCCAAGATGTTTTAATGGAAAATGGTAACAGTTCACAAAGGTGGGTTAAGAGAAAACACCCTCAGATTTACAGAGAGACTTACCTGACAGTTTGTACCAATAGAGGAACTAAAGTTTCAGTGGTCAGGTAATCCATCAAGGTAGTATTACGTCTAAAGCCCCAGGAACGACTGTCAATTGTCATAGCATTCTCCCACTTGTGATTCTGCAGGGAACCTGTAACACAATGATCTATCAGTATTTGTCTTACGTGTATATTTCTTACATGGTTTTTGTGTCCACTTTGATAAGGTTTTACAAGAGGAAACACAGGGTGATGGCTTCAATGATTCCTGGGCTCTTTGGGGGTAATTTGTGTAACCTAAATGAGACTGAACTAACCCACATAACTTGGGTGTACACCCCGTATAATTGGCGGCAGTGAAAGTCGATGGCCAGTACAGATACATGTATCCCATCAATTATTTTGCAGAACCAATTATCCTACAACAAACTCGTATGCGGGTCTCAGCCAAGCGATCAAGTCTTTCTGTCGATTATCTATTCGATGAGCCTATATGAATGCCATATTATGAACCAGGGATGTTTTAAATGGTTTGATATACCATCTACCCCTTAGGTATATAGTCTGAAAAAATTGTCAAGATCAGGTCAAAACCTAAGAAGATACGGACTAATAAAACATCACATAATGACTGGTTATCTTCACTCAGCAGGATCAAGTTGATGAATAGTACATGTACCTAAAAAATTTGAGTCAATTCTCTTCTGAGTAATTTCTCGTTAATGCAATTACTGTTGTAAATTCTAGCACTGATAATAGTGTGCAATAACTGATGAGTTACCAGAATACAACTACTCAAGGTCCTGGATCCAGGTATCTCCTGGCATAGTAACTATATATCAGCTAATTGTAAATCAGATTGATAATCCATGTGTCTTTCATTACACGCCCTACATTTTTGTATAAATGTATTTAATATATTTTGGTTACCAGCCAGTTTTTCTAACAAAATTTAGTGACTGATGACTTACTTGGAGAGTACCTGTCTTCACAATTATAGAAACCTCCATGTTTACAGGCTGTGCCATATCCCCATCTGTCATTCACAACCACTTTATCTTTAACAGGACTGAAAATCAAACAATAAACTATATAAGGGGGAATAACTCATGTCCTTTGGTCCCTATATTAAAAGTGCGTTGCCAGATTTAACGGATGAGGAAAACCGTGCAGAGGAAACACCTTATCTTCCACAAGTATTTGGCTAATCCACTGTTGGAAAAGGAAGTGAAGGAAGACTATCACTCTGCAGACAGAACTAATGATTGGTATTCAAACCTGCAACCTCTGGGTGGGAAATGTCGGACTGAGAGACTATCACTCTGCAGACAGAACTAATGATTGGTATTCAAACCTGCAACCTCTGGGTGGGAAATGTCGGACTGAGAGACTATCACTCTGCAAACAGAACCAATGATTGGTATTCAAACCTGCAACCTCTGGGTGGGAAATGTCGGACTGAGAGACTATCACTCTGCAGACAGAACTAATGATTGGTATTCAAACCTGCAACCTCTGGGTGGGAAATGTCGGACTGAGAGACTATCACTTTCAACTGAGCTCCCCTATGCTCAAAAGAAAGCCCAAACAAAAAGAGATAATCATTCAACTCTAGCTTCTCTAGCTTGAAAGACAGCAAAAGCTAAAACTTAAAGGGACATTATGGCACAAATTACGATTTTTGTGGACCTTGAAATTAGTAGAATAGTAACAAATTGATCCTTTTGTTGAGTTTAAACTAAAAAAAGTCATGAAAAGAGCTATTAAAAGATATACACCAAGATATAAAGTAAGAAGTTTTGATGTTGATTTAGCTTACAGTTCAGTTAAACTAGAACTATATAGGGCCTATCCTAAATTACATAATATTTTGATTTTAAAAAGAGATTAGAGAGTGAGATAATAAATGTTTGATACCTGTCATTATAAAGCCATGCTAAGAATCCTGTGGAATTCCAATAGGTATCTGGTCCTGCATCACCGTCAGACCAAATCAAATCGGGTTTGTAACGATTCACAAGATCATATAACTCTGGCATAGTCTTAGTCTGACAACATCAAAACAAACAACACTACATAGAATTGAATAGAAAATGACTGACTTATTCTAAACTTTTGCTTCAAACGTCGTGCTTCCTTATTTTTTTGTTTGGCATAGAGTGTTATTTGAACATTTGAAATATTTGGATGAAAGTGACATGAGCTGCCAAATGTACATGTAATGCAAATTTTATTGAATACTAATTGTTCACCATTTTATCCCTTAGTACAAAATATCAGCCTTTCATGGATACCAATTTTGGAGATGTATGTCTGGGCAGTTTTATTAGTAAAAAAACAACATCCAAGACATACTCTACATCCTGGCTATTTGAATTTTGTCCATAATCAGTACACATCTACGTTTTGGCTTTATCAGTTTTTTTTATATCAATCCTTAACAATCAAAATTAATGAAAAAAATATGAAATCTTTCAATGGTATTTAGAAGTTGAAAGGTTAACAATAAGGTGAAGAATATTCTTCACCTTATTGTTAAAAAAATATGAAGTTTGGAAGTTCATGCCATTTCATGAGGTGATAAAAAAATGGAGTTATTTTGTTTGTTTCTTTCACAATTTGAAAAAAATGTGTTACCTGGAATATAACATAAAAATATTCTAGCTTCGGATTTGGCCATCACTCAATACCTTGTGGGGGAAGACTTCCTCAATTCTTCAACAAATCGTCGCCCCCAAAATAATTATTGATTGATAGATGTTTTATGCAATGAAGATTATTTCACTTATATGGGGGCGTTACCAAGTTTAGAGGGGTGGAAACTAGGCTCATTGCCCGCTGGAAACCACCGACCTTCAGAGAGTCCCTGGCAACACTTTCGGAGTTCATTTTCTGCCTTTTATGAAAATAAAGTTTGAGAAAGAAGGGTAGAATATCGTACAAGTTAGGTTTTCGGTGGGATAAATTCGTTACAGGGTTTGTTCGAGGGGGGATACGGAAATATATGGGGTCAGTAAACAGTACATTGAGTTCAGCTAACGCCTCGCCCAATATTCGTTTACTGACCCCATATATTTCCGTATCCCCTCTCATACAAACCATGTAACTAATATTCCTGCCATTCTTCAATACATACACTGTAGATCCTTAGCATACTTACAGTGACAAATTCATTGGTTGTGAAATTGTTCTTTTTGTCTTGATTATAGACAGGATTAAACCATTCAAACAATGAGTGATAGACACCAAAATGTAGATCAGGCTTGTCCCGAACAGCCTTGGCAAGGTCACCTTGGGAAGAAAAAATTAAAGATGAAATAGATGGGCATGGAGTTTGACAAGGAAGCATTTGAATTGAACATTATTCACAACCTGTTTAGTTTAGGTGGACTTTCCAAGGTACTGGGTAACTTACCTACAGATCTCTGGGTAACTTACCTACAGATCTCTGGGTAACTTACCTACAGATCTCTGGGTAACTTACCTACAAATCTCTGGGTAACTTACCAACAGATCTCGGGGTAACTTACCTACAAATCTCTGGGTAACTTACCTACAAATCTCTGGGTAACTTACCAACAGATCTCTGGGTAACTTACCAACAGATATCTGGGTAACTTACTAACAGATCTCTGGGTAACTTACCAACAGATCTCTGGGTAACTTACCAACAGATCTCTGTGTAACTTACCAACATATCTCTGGGTAACTTACCAACAGATCCCAGAGTAACTTACTAACAGATCTCTGGGTAACTTACCAACAGCTCTCTGGGTAACTTACCTCCAGATCTCTGGGTAACTTACCAACAGATCTCTGGGTAACTTACCAACAGATCTCTGTGTAACTTACCAACAGATCTCTGGGTAACTTACCAACAGATCCCTGGGTAACTTACCTACAGATCTCTGTGTAACTTACCTACAGATCTCTGGGTAACTTACCAACAGATCCCTGGGTAACTTACCAACAAATCTCTGGGTAACTTACCAACATATCTCTGGGTAACTTACCAACAGATCTCTGGGTAACTTACTAACATATCTCTGGGTAACTTAACAACATATCTCTGGGTAACTTACCAACAGATCTCTGGGTAACTTACCAACAGATCTCTGGGTAACTTACTAACAGATCTCTGGGTAACTTACCAACAGATCTCTGTGTAACTTACCAACAGATCTCTGTGTAACTTACCAACAGATCTCTGGGTAACTTACCAACAGATCCCTGGGTAACTTACCTACAAATCTCTGGGTAACTTATCAACAGATCTCTGGGTAACTTACCTACAAATCTCTGAGTAACTTACCTACAGATATCTGGGTAACTTACCTACAGATCTCTGGGTAACTTACCAACAGATCTCTGGTTAACTTACCAACAGCTCTCTGGGTAACTTACCAACAGATCTCTGGGTAACTTACCTACAGATCTCTGGGTAACTTACTAACAGACCTCTGAGTAACTTACCAACAGCTCTCTGGGTAACTTACCAACAGATCTCTGGGTAACTTACCTACAGATCTCTGGGTAACTTACCAACAGATCCCTGGGTAACTTACCAACAGATCTCTGTGCAACTTACCTACAGATCTCTGTGTAACTTACCTACAGATCTCTGGGTAACTTACCAACAAATCTCTGGGTAACTTACCAACACATCCCTGGGTAACTTACCAACAAATCTCTGGGTAACTTAACTACAGATCTCTGTGTAACTTACCAACATATCCCTGGGTAACTTACCAACAGATCTCTGGGTAACTTACCTACAGATCTCTGTGTAACTTACCAACAGATCTCTGGGTAACTTACCTACAGATCTCTGGGTAACTTACCTACAGATCCCAGAGTAACTTATCAACAGATCTCTGGGTAACTTACCTACAAATCTCTGAGTAACTTACCTACAGATCTCTGGGTAACTTACCTACAAATCTCTGAGTAACTTACCTACAGATCTCTGGGTAACTTACCTACAAATCTCTGAGTAACTTACCTACAGATCTCTGGGTAACTTACCTACAAATCTCTGAGTAACTTACCTACAGATCTCTGGGTAACTTACCTACAGATCTCTGGGTAACTTACCAACAGATCTCTGGGTAACTTACCTACAGATCTCTGGGTAACTTACCAACAGATCACTGGGTAACTTACCAACAGATCTCTTGGTAACTTACCAACAGATCCCTGGGTAACTTACTAACAGACCTCTGAGTAACTTACCTACAGATCCCTGGGTAACTTACCTACAGATCCCTGGGTAACTTACTAACAGATCACTGGGTAACTTACTTACAGATCTCTGGGTAACTTACCTACAGATCCCTGGGCAACTTACTAACAGATCTCTGGGTAACTTACCTACAGATCCCTGGGCAACTTACTAACAGATCACTGGGTAACTTACCAACAGATCTCTTGGTAACTTTCTAACAGATCCCTGGGTAACTTACTAACAGACCCCTGAGTAACTTACCTACAGATCTCTGGGTAACTTACCTACAGATCCCTGGGTAACTTACCTACAGATCACTGGGTAACTTACCAACAGACCCCTGAGTAACTTACCTACAGATCCCTGTGTAACTTACCAACAGATCCCTGTGTAACTTACTAACAGACCTCTGGGTAACTTACCAACAGATCTCTCCTTACCAACAGATCTCTCCTTACCAACAGATCCCTGGGTAACTTACTAAAAGACCTCTGGGTAACTTACCAACAGACCTCTGAGTAACTTACCAACAGATCCCTGGGTTACTTACTAACAGACCTCTGAGTAACTTACCAACAAATCTCTGGGTAACTTACCAACAAATCTCTGGGTAACTTACCAACAGACCTCTGAGTAACTTACCAGCAGATCTCTGGGTAACTTACCAACAGATATCTGGGTAACTTACCAACAGACCTCTGGGTAACTTACCAACAGATCCCTGAGTAACTTACCAGCAGATCTCTGGGTAACTTACCAACAGATCCCTGGGTAACTTACTAACAGATCTCTGGGTAACTTACCTACAAGATCCCTGTGAGGCCCTGTGTCACCAGCATTCCAGTTCCATGAGTTTTTTGAAGGCCAGTTGGTAAAGCCCTCGTGATGTTTTGTTGTCAGAACAACATATCTGAAAATAAAAGTAAATTTCAAAATCGTTTTTTTTTTAAATTCATGTAGGTGAAAGATAAAGGGCTGCAAAATAGATATTAAATATATGGCTGTAGAAGTTCTTAGTTCCCTTTAGGCAGAGAAATGGGGCTATGCAACGGTACATGGTGCGAAATACTAAATAATCAAGAAGAGTACGGACAAATATCATGATAACCTCCAATGAAAGTATGCCAATTGAGGAGCATATAGTGTTTACAGTCGCCCAGCACGGATGTGACTACAGGTATCAAATAACTGAGAAAGGAGCAGTAGTATAAAATCATGATGATTTTGCAGGTTATCGACAAGCAACTTAACATCATCATTTTGCCTTACAATATAAAGCATTGTATAGTCCAAAGCTCATGACAGAAAAAAGGTGAAAAAATATCCCAAAAGTAATTAAAATTTAAAAAAAAAATACAACTGAATTTATTTTAGCTGAATTGTTCTCTTTCACAGAGCTGATGCTTCAAATTTATTGGAGAAAGCAGTCAGAATAGGAGGTACATAGTAGACTCACTGCACTCAAAGATAGTAAATAGAAAGGAATCTACACTGTAACAGATGCCAGTCAGTATTGTGTGATTGTGTACAAAGTCAGGTCCCGATACCATGCATATACATGTAGACACTCTTGACTTTCAACTCCAATCGAAACAATTTTGGCTGGGGACAAAAATTTAAATCATAGTCAAACTAATTTCAACAGAGGTCTAAATATTTCGACCTCGCTCAATATAAATTCGATCTTTCAAAATAGCTTCGACTAGAGTTGAAATCATTTTATTTTGAGAAAATCAAAATACAAACTTAAAAAAAAAAAAAAAAAAAAAAAACAATCAGCCACTCTATCTACCTGACCGGCAAAGTAAGTAAACCAGGATAGAGATTGATTAATTGTTTAGTGTTTTATGCCGACTCAAGATTATTTCACTTATATGGCCCGTTGCCAGTTTTATTGTGGGAGGAAACCGGGCTCAGTGCCGGGAGGAAACCCACGACCTTGCACTGTTAACTGGCAACCATCCCACATAGGTCGTTCGAGTGAAAACCCAGTCAGAAAATTTTCAAATTTTTGGACTGAGTGGGATTCGAAACCACGCCCCATTGGTGGAAGGCTGTTCGGATTGAGCGTCCAACGGTCTACCTACTGAACCACGGAGGCCCCCACCAGGATAGAGACACACGAGTGCGGCTATCAGCCACTCTTGCATTATTTTTTTTAATTAAAACGTACTTGGCTCCAGATGCCTCGAATATATCAGCCCATTCCTCTGGATCAAAAAATTCTGCTTTATACATGGGAGCAAAGTCGGCATAAGTAAACCCAGGTCTGTAATTTTTCTCCATAAATTCTTTGAACTCTGGTTTGTGCTCGCCTTGCCAATACCACCAGAACCATTCCGAACCAAAACTGGGCACGGAAAATACGCCCCAGTGGATAAATATGCCAAATTTCACATCATCGTACCAACTAGGCAACGGTCTAGAATCCAAGGACGTCCAGTTGGCTTCATAACGAACTGCGCTAATGTCAGTAATGGTGTTAACTAATAAAACTATACAAATTAGTCTTAACATTTTACAAATAGTTTGTCTTTCAGGCCAAGGACTTGTGTAACTCAGCTGTCACCGTTACTATCGCCGGATGTTATGATAGGTCACATGCATTGGTCACATGTCTCTGATTGTAAGGGGTCGTCTTCACTTTACATATGATCTGTTTCAGCACGCTTATCTCCCTTTCCCCGTGTACTGTCATACGGCCTGTGAAGAGATGCAAGCTGGATGGACGGATCAATTTGATCCGATTATAAATAAAACCCTACTTTTTGCCAAAATGCAATCAAGGATTGCATGCCGCCTGAAAAAAAAAAAAAACTCTTGTTTTGGAACGTTCTGCACCACAGCCAAGATTATTTAACTCGGGTACCTGGCAACCCTCCCACAGGTGGATTGATATAGAAAACCAGATACCTGAGGTACAGGCACGGTAGCCATGAATGTGAAGGTGTTACAGACGATGGGTGGTGAGATTTAGCCAAATACAGTTATTCTCCTAACTGCAATGCTCTACTTGGGATTTGATTTAGCTGCTGTAAAATCTTTTAATGGTATTTAGAAGTTGAACGTGTACAATATGATTTAGAACATCTTCGTTTCGATGTTATCAAAGCCATCGTTATCCAGGAGTAATTCTTCGCCTGAAGCTGTCTATAAATAAATTGTGAAAGTGGTTATCCTTGAACACAACTCCATGTCTCCGTCGATCGGGCCCGATAAATGTTAAGTTTGACAAGCTTGAAGATATCAACGAGAGGAAATAACTGTATTTATTTTTTATGTTTTATTCATTAAAGATATAACAAGACTGAGCCGATTAACTAAATATAACAGAGTAAAAATTATATGGCCTTGTTTCCATGTACATTCCATAACCAATACCCAAGTCATGGATTATTGTAATAAATAAAAAGGATTTCTTTTTTTAATACAAATGCTGGTCTGATGGTCTAGTTTGGCATTAGGAAAGTGATTCCCCGTGAACATTTTTTATCATCAACATTTCGGACATTGCAATATATTTGACCATTATTAACATCAACCAAACAAGATAAGAAAACCTAGTTTTCAGTTCGCAAACACACATACCTAATGAGAGGATTTCTACTTTCATCATATACAGAATAAATCATTGATAAATCTATGGAAGTCATGACTTAAGTCAATGAGAGACAAGTTTTTCAGCTTGTTCCATTAGCTTCATCATGTAACATGTAAACGGGTGGATATATTCCTCCCTTTTCAAAAGGAAAACCAGAGGTAAGTCTATGATAAATGTAATGTAAGGGAGATTATGTCATGGTCACATTAACCGCCATGCCCAATCTCACACTTGAGTTAAGCACTTTACTCTCTTCAGGTTTCGATAAAACTAGTTTATATCCATTGAGAAAACAATTCGCTGTAAATTGAGTAATCATCTTAAAAAAACGGCAACAAGTTTGAATTAATCATGAATAGCTAGCTCGCAGTGTGGCCGCAGCTTTAAAAATTATTTCCCTTGGTTAAAAAAGGTAAAAGCTCAATTAATATTGTTTATATGCAGCAAATTAACCAATTTCTTATTCACTAATTACAATGGAATAGGTTATAAAATGTTTATCTTACTATCACAACATTGTCAAGGCATGATTTCTCACTTTGGTTGTTCTATTGTTCACAAACACTTTACAGAGCAAAATATAAATTCAATCTAACAGTTAAAGAACAATTTATCCTTAAATTTAGGGCGTGTATGATAACCTTTAAATTACAAAAATATCGAGACATAAAAATTGCCTTCAACAACCCTGATAATAATAAGCAATCCTTAAGGTAACAATATACAGTGCATAAGAAGCTAAATATACATTGATTATCTACTATATTGAAGTCTTATGTAATAGTGGACTACTGTACTGACAATAACAGGTTATATGTTGGAGTGGTGGGGAACAGCCTATGATTTCCATAGCCACTGTCCATCCTAAAATAGTCATCACTTTGTCCACATGTACTGGTTGTTAATTAGCCGTAGTCACTATACGATTTTGGCTGGAACGAAGGTATCTACATTTCTCATCCTGTGTACTATATCACATATGTTAACTGTTCTTTGATATTTTGACAGCTGTATAATGATCAAAAAAGTATGGTGCCTTTTTGATAAAGATTATAAAACAGGAAAATCTGACCATTTCATTGGTCAATTGGCTCATGGTGTTTGAACATTAACATTTAATTTCTAATCTGCTATAGGGCATTCACAAAAAACAAATAATCAACAATAAAAACAAAGCTGAGAGGAAAATTGCACAATTGAAGCTGATTGGAACAAGATGGATGATTTGTAAAATAGTCAATAATATAAAGTTGATGCCAAGATCTATTCAAGTACAAAATAATAAAAGTACATGTCAATTTTGTTCAAAAGAAATAGTTCAAATGCATAATGTACAATGTGACTGCCAAGTATCATCCAAATTATAATATTCTAATCTGGCCTTTATTTATTTTCATTAACACAAAAATGTTAAATGCGTACAATTTAATAATATACATTTCTATTTCATTGCATACACATGTAAAATTTGAAACAACGGTGGCAAGTGAATTACTGCCAACATATTCATTTTTTTCTCCCTCTCTTCAGGGCGTTGAGAATGTTCGTGTTTAGAAGTTTATGTACTTTAGGCATAACAGAAAAAGGAAATAATGGATGTCTGAGGTTATCTAATTTACTTTTAGAACCATATTTAGTTTTCTGATGGAACTTCCAAAGACTGTTGACAGTCAGAATTTATGGAAAAAGTGTGAATTTGGCAGCTCTAAATGTCTCAATTTACTACCCACAAGTACATGTATAGACAGTTATTTGTAAACCAAATGCAATTATATGTAATATAATCAAACTTTCTGTAGAACAAAATAATATCTCTACCAGTTTGGGTTTGTACAAGACAATGATTCAAATGTCTTTTCTTGTTTATGTTTTTCATTTAAACAGCCGTTTTAGGTACTATGGGTCTAATTGTTTCCAGGCGACAGATATCTGCTGGCACAGAGATTTAAGCAAAGGAATCCAAATTCAATCATAGCTAGCCCCCTTAGACCCATGTTTTCTGTGCAATTTGCAAACCCATCAAAACTGGACCCCATAGAACTATGTGGCAGATTATTTCACAGCGGTGATGCCAGGTTTAGTGGGAAAGCTCTTTGAGAAAACCTTGGTACCTGACAACCCTTCCACATAGGGTCAAGTAAGAAAAAAAAAACCTTAGGATAACAAATAAGATTAAATATCATGACCATACTTGTTTACAAATCTTGAATGCACTGTGGGGAAACTTAAAATCCTATAAATACAGCAAGTGAGTTTGTTATTACTCATTGAGCAGATCTAAAACAGGATAAAACAGCACTAAAAATGTAAAAAGTCAACAAAATAGTCCAAAAGTTACAGTTGGCTCCCTACTATTTTCTCACACATCATGAGTAGTAAGTTAATACACTGGTTTGATTCCCACGGAGAAGGAGAATGGGTGGTAAGTCTTTACTGAGGGTATCTAACCAGGCCATATAGAGGGCAGTGGAACATGTGCCCTTCCTTGGCATTGGTAATGTCCTGTAAACATAAAAAAAAAACTATAACAGACCTACAAGGACGTAATACATTATGGATAATGTAATAGTTATGGATATGTGGTGATCAAAGGTTGTATGCAATGAAGGGGGTTATGAGGAGGAAGGGGTGGGGAGGGAGGGTGGTTGGGTGTCAAAGCCCCGAGCCCACAATCCAAAATGCCAAATGTGTCCCAGTTATTAGAAATTTCAAATATACCTGTGCTGTCATGAGGTTATACCATGTTATAATGATAGTAACTAAACTCTTCCCGTGTAGCATCAGGTAGATGCCTGTAACATGACCATGAATCTGATCAAACTAATTTCACTATACTTAGAATATCTGTATGCTACAAACAGATGATCATTCATATAATTCTATTTCAATACCCTTACGAAATATGATAGAAAGCTGACAGATTCCTGAAGTGAACCTTCACAAGGGATTTCAGTTGGCGGCGGATTTTAAAAGGATCCACAGGGAATAAATGTGGAGTCCAGGGAGAATTGAAATTTAGTCATTGACAGTACTGTATAGACAACAAATTATACAGTTGAAGTAATAAAAAAAAAATGTTCTTTTGCAGTGTCATAGAATTAGCTGACACAAACCTAAATGAACAACAAAAATGTTGGTTCACAAAATATTTCCATATATTTTAGAGTTGTATGTTTGAAAACTTACATGACAATTAGAGAAGCCTCACTAGAATGTTCCTGTAGTAATTCCCGCAGGCGGATTTGACGATTTGTCTGAAAGACACAGAAATGAAGAATAATTCCAATGTCAAGGATGCTCCGCGTCCAAACATATAGAGGTAAATCGAGGCTATAAGCCAATATAACAATAGGAGAGCAAATGTCCTGAGGCCTGTACCTTTGGAAAAAAATAAGTTGAGGGATTTTTCTTCGGCTCCTGATATTAAACCTTTGCACTAAAGATCAACAAACACTTTGACATAGATTTGCATTACCAATCACCTTACAGGTATATATGTTATGTAATGCTTAATTTCTTTCTCACAGATAACCCACAGCCCAAACATGAATGATATATTCATTGGAAAAAAGTGTCTATACATATGATATATACATTGGAAAAAAGTGTAGAAATATAGAGGTGTGTACATATATAGCCAGACCCACCTTGTCTTTCAGTAAAGCCAGTTCTTCTTCAGTTGTTTTCCACGGAAAATCTGTTTTTTCCTCTCCCTTTGAGTCATCCACAACCCAATTCTGTAAAAGATTGTTAAACTCCTTCTTGCTGGAAACAGACATTCAAAGCATAACATCAGTTAAAACTGTCCACAAATAAAATCTGTCTAATATATTAAGTAAATTAAAATTCTTTGTTTTTTTTTTTAAAAGAATATCAGCAAAATAACATTTCAGAATTTTCCCAGCACAAATATGACGTTTTAGGAACAGTAGACTAAGACAATGAAAATAATGGAGGTAAGGTAAAGATGTTGTGTTATCCAATGGTGTTACCTTTCCTCTTTGGGTGGTTTTCCTACATCGGGTATCACAATCATGTCAGTCACATCAATACGGAACTTATTCAGTAAGGACACCATTCTGTGGAAAACAAGATTTAATTAAACACAAAAATAGTAACCGAAATATCCAAAATGCACCACAAAGTTTAATTAAATCAACTTCAATCAAAGTTTCATAGTAGAAATTTAACAACAATCCTATAGTGTAAATCAACAAAATAGTTTGGACATTAAAAGGGCACCATGGGTATAAGGCAAATTAAAGATCCGACATTTTACTGTTGTACAAATATTGGGACGGTGAACTTCCCCTGATAGATCCATATCATAGTGAAGAGATACGTCATGGCAACTGCAACTGATCGCACTTTGCGACGGCTTCGTGAAACGGCCCCCCGATTCAATAGGGTTTTACTCCCCTTAAAGGATTTATGAACAGCTTTTGGAAATATTCTCTAATTTGCATTAGGTGTGTTGTAGAACATGTACTTTAAAAGTCTGACCAAAAAGGAAATTAAATTTCGGTCGCAGCACATACAAAATTCAAGCTACGTTTACCGATCTACGATGCTTACGAAAGTTAATGATCTCAGAGACTTATGACGTCAAACACGACCTCCGTTGTGTACGTACCCTCAGAGCGATGACGTAATAAACGATTTCTGTTGTCTCAGTACGTCTTCGTGGCAGTTTGTACACATCGAAGGTCGTGTATGACATCAATTTCCCGAGCATTAACGAAAAATACGGAAAATATGCATATTTCCTCCCCGTTCGTTTTTTGACTACCAGGGAACTAACGCGAAGCTTGTTTCGTTTCAACTGATAATGTTCAACTATATATTTAGTCAATAAACAAGCACAAACCAGCTTTAAATCTTGTTCATATCTCCTTTAAGCTATTTTCCCACAGAGAACCCTGGACCTTCTGTAGTTTGTAACAGCAATATCACCAAGAAGCCAGTGTGGGAAATCTGCTGTTGATCTTTAACATAATTAACAGTCCATTCCCTGAGCTGACAGCTGTCTCATTAACAATTAAATAATTATATGTAATTAACAAGCCAGTGAATAATAAGAGGATAAATCTTACTGTCTTTGTTCACGGTCAAGTTCCCCTTTCTTAGTGCCAGCAGATAACACTCTCAGTTTACAGTTAGACCAGTGGGATTTAGTGGACAGGATGTAGGGAATCAACAATGTCAAACCTTCAAATAAAACACAAACATTGACTGAATGTAAATAACTCAAGAAAAACAAAATAATTTTTGTTCAATATTTTTTTTCTTTACACAGCCAGTTTACACATTACATGTATTGAAAGTACCGTGTTACATTCAGTAATTTTACAGGTCTTAAACTGGTATAAACTCCCTTTCTTTACAGATGTCAGGAAGTCTAATTCCAAAAGAGGATATATTTTCAAGAATGACAGCATCAGGAAGTAAATTGATTGATTGATTGTTTGGTGTTTTACGCCCCACTCAAGATTATTTCACTTATATGGCGGCGCTGTAAGTTTTATTGTGGGTGGAAACCGGGCTCTATGCATCCAGATAGTGAAGTGATACAAGTACTACAAACAGAGGTGGTTAATATTGATGAGAAATGCCATGAAAACTATATTCTACCTCCATCATCAAACAACCACCAGACATCTATTGTTCCTTTCTTCTGTTTACGATGGAATTGATTGATTGTCTTCACAAGTTCTTTGTTGATTTTCTCAGCATGAACTTTCACCGAGAGAAGGTTAGGGTTTTCTGTGGGGCTGTCTAGGGTTTTCTCCCCTTCTTGCTTCTCCTCTTCTCCATATAAACTTTTCCTCTCTACATTTGGTGTAAGATTTGGGGTAAAGGCTGGATCATCATAAACAATTTCTGCAAGGCACAATACCAAAGATAATTAGATACAAACAAAAAAATAACCAAGTTAAAAAAAAAAAAGGTAAGAGCAAAGTAAAATGACAAAATAAACACATATTTTGAATGTCCACATTAGAATAAAAGTCTCCTGTCACACTTCAAGGTCATTATAACATAACTGTACATAGCTGGGATAGATTGATGTTCTTTGTGATGCACTCAAAATTATTTTATTTATATGGATGCGTTGCCAGGTTTAGCAAGGCAAGAAACAGGGCTCTTTGCCATATGGAAACCACAAGCAAGTAACTGACAACTCTTCCAAATGCCGACTGAGCCACAGAATCCCCCTGTCCGTTTTTGATGAAATCTATTAAGCTAGTTGCTTATAAAACAGCGTTTTCATGTATTCAAATTTAAGGTTTGTCTCAGTAGTTGTTGTAATACATTTATAGACAAATAATTTAAAGCTACCAAAACAGGTATCAGGCATTAAATGGTAAAGAACAAATAATTACAGTGTATGATGACGTCAACATTTGTCATGGCTGATTGATGTAAACTTACCATCATCTTCATTCTGTGGTTCATCTTCACCAGTCACATTAAAATAGAAACCCTCCCTTACACGTAATATACCAACACCCATATGAAGGTCAAATGCATCACTGAAAGTACAATAGAAAACTACATGTATACAATGATATATGCTTCCCACTCGGCTGAAACATAGGTAGTTGATCTGACAAACCTTAAAGTCATTGGTACCAATTTTCAAAAGTAAAACAAGAAAATATCAGTAAAACTGATGGATGCTCCCCGGTTCCCCATCGCAGATATACGCTCAGCAAATTTGACCAAATAATGAGAAAAGGGCAATAACTCTGCAAATATCCATTTTTCTCGAGATGCTTAAAGAATAAACCTGATCTGACAAACCTTCAAGTCATTGGTACCAATTTTCAAAAGTAAAACAAAAAAAGTATCAGTAAAACTGATGGATGCTCCCTGGTTCCCCATCGCAGATATACGCTCAGCAAATTTGACCAAATAATGAGAAAAGGGCAATAACTCTGCAAATATCCATTTTTCTCGAGATGCTTAAAGAATAAACCTGATCTGACAAACCTTCAAGTCATTGGAACCAATTTTCAAAAGTAAAACAAGAAAAGTATCAGTAAAACTGATGGATGCTCCCCGGTTCCCCATCGCAGATATACGCTCAGCAAATTTGACCAAATAATGAGAAAAGGGCAATGACTCAGGATCCATTTTTTTTTCCTAACTGTTATTAATTTAAAGGAAAAGCAGAGAAATTAAGAAGATCGAACAGAAACAAGTACTGAAAGAAATGCTTTTGTGAAAAACAAGTGAACCAAGTTTTCAAACAATCATCTCACTGTTAACTGAGGACAAAACTATAGCAGTTTTGGCCACTGAAGTGGATGCTCATGTCTGCGTTGTACGAAATTATTATTAGAACCCAACACAACTGGAATGTGTTATTTTCCGGACAGGGGAGGGGGCGGAGAGGCAGTCTGGGTAAAATCTGAAGAATTGGAAGAATAATTCTCATATTCCTCCAAGATATACCTACCTGTACAAACACTTGCCTTTTGACCCTAGGAGAAAGAACAATCTGCATTTTACACAATAAAATCAAAAAATCTTGCCCTAACATCCTGTATAGTAACCTAGGCTAATGCCCTGTCCTCGCCAAGGTTGCTCGTTGACGAGGGAAAATTTTTGCATGAAAACAGGCTCAGGGGTTCCTAGATATTACCAGTCGTCATGATCGGCTAATAGTCTTCTGTTTACGTACCCCCCCCCCCCCCCTCATGTCCTATGACACAACTTGCAGGTCGTCCTGCAGGTCCAAGGGGGGGAAATCTGATTAATGTATTAATCGCTGATTTTTTGCCGCAATCCATGTTATTTCACTAACCGGGCAACTTGTCAGGTTTAGTGGGGGAGGGAATCCCCGATCCTCAGGGGAAAGGGTTGCATGGTTAATGCTTTACGCTACATTTCGGCTTATTCCACTTATACTGCAGTTTTGCAAGGATAAGTTGGGGAGGAAAACCGGGCTCATCGTCTGGAGGAAGCCCCCAACCTTCAGTGAGAACCTGGTAACCCCTTTCCATACGGCGACTGAGTGACGAGTCCTCTCAGAAATGTATTTGTTCTGAGTAAGATTCGAACCCGCGCCGCATGATTTGTGTAAGTAGGCCCCGGGCTGACATTTAAAAAAAAAAAATCAAAGGCAACCAGGCGGGGTCCAGGGCCTAGCTTATCGGATGGGGAGACTCCCACGCTTGGGCGATTTCCCGCTGTCGACCGGTCACCCCAGTGGCCCGCTCTAAATTGAGCAGCAGCTGGTAGATATAGTCCAGGAGTTCAGAGAAAGTCAAATATTGATCGTCCGTCTCCTGTTGGTTTGACAGTTGGGATGATAACCGCCGGCGGTTCGACTCGCACCTGGGCGTACATCCATGGCCGAAACATGGTAGGTTTAGGCCTCTTGGAACACCTCTTGGCGTTTTGACAAACCCAGAACCTGGGTTAGGGCTGTTAGCCTTCCCCCCCCCACTCTAGTTGTCAGGCCGATCGACTCATGAACCCGTGGGTAGTGTCGTAATCGAAGGCGCCGTAATTTGAGGCTCCCCTGTGGACTGACAAATCCAGAGCTTGGGATGACGCCAGTATTACAATCAGCCCACTTTAGTTGTCAGGTGGCCGACTCGTGTACCTGGACGTACAGTCAGGGTCGAGGCCGCCGTATGCTAAGCCCCCAGGTGGATCGACAATACCAGAGCTGGGGTGACGCCCGTAGGCCCACAAAGCCACTCCGGTTGTCAGGCGGATTGACTCTTGTGCATGGGCGTACAGTCGTGGTCGAGGCCGTCGTATGTTGAGGCTTCCCGTCGGCTCGACAGATCCAGAGTTGGGGTGAGGCCCGTAGGGTAACCAACCCACTCCGGATGTCAGGCGGGTCGAGTCGTGGGCCTGGGCGTACAACCCTAGTCGAGGCTGTCGAATGTTTAAGCATCCTGGTGGCTCAACAGATCCAGACTTGGGGTAACGCCCGCAGGACTCGCCCACTCTGGTTGCTAGGCGGATCGACTTGTGTACATGGGCGTACATTCGTGGTCGAGGCCGCTGTATGTTTAAGCCTCCTGGCGGTTCGACAGATCGAGAAGTTGGGATGACGCCCGAAGGCTCAAACCACTTCAGATGTCCGGCAGCTCGACTCGTGTACCTGGGCGTACAGACGTGGTCGAACCGCCTTGTTCAGTAGTTGAGAAACCCTGATCATCCGTATCTTCCGCCGAATCCGTCGGAGACTCCTCTCCAGTGGGCTCCGGTTCGGGATACTGGACGTTCGGCTGGAGGTAGTTCCCTGACCAAGTTTTAGTCTGGTAGTCGCCCTCTAAGAACTGGTCCGACCATCTCCTGGTCTCAGGGAGCGCCTCCTGGCGGTTCGACTGATCCAGGGACAAGGTTGCCGGTCGTTGCCTGATCAACCCGCCCTGGACGTCAGGCAACTCGACTCGTGTGCTTGGGTGCACAGTCGTGGTCGCAGAAGCCTGTTTAGATCGTGAAGATCTGGGCCCCTCGATTGCCGCGCCTGAGTTGTTTATTTACTCGAGCTTGGCAATTGAGAATTTAACGCCCTCTAACGTTTGTTCCATGGCACACAAACGTTCTGCGTCTGACCGCTGCGTGGGTTCCGGCTGACGGCGCAGACTTCGTATGGGAAGGTGTAACTGACGTTCGGTCGCTGGCTTGAGACAAACTGTCGAAGATAAGCAAAATGAACAGAACATATGTTGAGAGCTAATCCCAACAAAGCATCAACGACAGCCAAATCAGAAGAGATAATCAACAAGAGAACACAGAAAATTTTTTTTTTTTTTTTTACTAACTCGCTATTAATTACTCATTCCTGTTATATTATATATCGTTTTTTTCTTTTTATTACAATAAATAATAGTTATTGATTTAGGACTTGCCTGGACCGTTTAACCTCGTCCGCTGAGTCTGGGGAGATCGCGTGATCGCCCCCCCCCCCCCGCCTCTTCGAGGACCTCCTCGGTTTCGAAGAATTGCCCTCTTTACTGGACCAGGAAGAACTTCGGGACCTGCTACTCTTCCTCTGAGGCTTCGCTGCTGATGATATTCTTGGCAGGTATTCGTGGGGTAAGTGCCTCCACAGGCACTAGACACCATTTTCCATCACAAATTTTTAATCTAAAAATAAAAACGAAAAAGATTTAAAATTTAGTAATGGAACGTAATTTATTTAAACAGGGACGCACCCCGCTTTAAAAAATCGCCTATGAAAATATGTAATAGTGTTTGTATGGGAGGGTGGTGAGCCACAACAACCCGACCGCGTGGTGACGAATTTTGGACCCACGACAGCATATATGTGGGTTGAGATGGGTTGAGTCCGAAAACTCTCCAAAAACAAAAAAATACAGAACATTTTTTGGTCAGAAACCCTCTAGTAATCTAGGGGAGGGTATCTAACCGCTAGGGACAGTAAAATTTCCTACCAAAAACGATTCAGAGAGAAGGATTAGTAAGAAAAGTATACTTAGTATAATTTGCAGTGTTGATCTCTTCTCTGCAGAGTTGAAAGAGGTAGACCGGAAGGGAAGGTTCGCGCATGCGCGGTATGTACAAACGGATAGCCAGTACAGGGCATTAGCCTAGGTTACTATACAGGATGTTAGGGCAAGATTTTTTGATTTTATTGTGTAAAATGCAGATTGTTCTTTCTCCTAGGGTCAAAAGGCAAGTGTTTGTACAGTTGTAGGTACTATCTATGGGAATTTGACAAATTGGAGAAACCAAGGGCAATAACTCCAAAATTATTCTCGTCACGGAGAGAAAAGCATAACACTGCACAAGGTCTTGGTAATGACTATATACCAGCCGTTTCAAAACAATCCTGACAATATTAATTAAGATATGGCCCGGACAAGCAGTCTTGGTAAAATTTGACAAATTGGAGAAACCAAGGGCAATAACTCTAAAAATGATTCTCATCACGGAGGGAAAAGCTTAACACTGCACAAGGTCTTGGTATTGACTGTATACCAGCCAAGTTTCAAAACAATCCTGACAATATTATTAGAAATATGCCCCGGACAAGAAATCTGATGCTAATGCTAATATAGCGTCTAAAAAAAACCAACAAGCACATATAAAACCTGTCAGTGTCAGAAGAAATATGTTTCAGAAGAAATATGTTTCAGAAAAATCAAGAACTTTTTCAATATTCATCAGGTTGGCCACCTTTGCACTCATACTATAGTGAAATCGCTAAAATTATATGATATATTATAAAGGTTGTAGGAGACATTAAAGGATAATGGCAAGTTCTTTCTGAACACCCTATCAGTGATTTGTTATTGTAATTTGACTACATATGTATCTAAAAACAAAATCATAAATGCTGAAACAAAAACGAACTTCCTGTAAGGTCCCAGGTTGTCAAAGAAACGTCAATTAAAAGTATGAATATCTTCCGTCACCAATAGGAAATATCTTCCTATTTGACGTCATAGTTGACATTAGAACACTTTCATCGGCATTTTAACCAACCATGAAGAGACCCTGGCTCAACGTTGTTTGTGTATGACGTCACAACAATAATAATACACATGTCACATGTCAACTATGACGTCACGGAGCTAACCAATTTATGTATCTAGGCTATAGAGAGAAAAAGAATGCCTTGAATTTTGTAAGTTTTGTGCCTGAAATCTCATTTTTCTTTTGGCTGAGCTCATAGGTCTATATGGTGCATGTTTTTAAACACATTGATTACCAAATAGGGGGCATTGACTTAAACTTGTCATTTATCCTTTACGTTTAACTTACTGTATAACTTGGAAGTATTCCTCCACTTTAATAGGGTCCGCTGTCTTCCAATCATTTTTAAACCCTATCAATAAGGTGTTAGGCTTCATCTTTCCAACACCAACACACTGATAACAGATAACAAACATTTGTATTTGTATTCCACAAATGGGTCGCGGTTTCGAATCACACTCTGACTCAGTCCCCCAAAAAATTGAAAATTTTCTGACTGGGTTTTCACTCGAACGACCTATGTGGGATGGCCAGTTACCAACGGAAGGTCGTGGGTTTCCTCCGGGCATAGAGCCCGGTTTCCTCCCACACTAAAACTGGCAACGCCGCCATATAAGTGAAATAGTCTTGAGTGCGACATAAAATGATAAACAATCAATCAACGTATTGGTTAAACACTTATCTTAACATTGTTCACATAAGACACATGTAACAAATAGTTAGTGACTCTGTAGCAAGGCTTATCAGTGTGCCAAATCTGTGATATATGTTCCACTCAGCTTACATTTCATTGATTAATGTTTTACACTACTCTTGCGATTATTCACTTCTATGGTGAGGTTGCCAGGTTTTGTGTGGGCTCTTTGTAAGAAGGAAACGCCTGACCTTGTAACTCTTCCATGTAGGATGACAAAATGAAAAACCCACTCACATATTTTTCAATGTGTTGTGGTCTGAGTGGGCTTTAATCACGCCCCCCATGGATGGAAGGCTTGCATCAGATTTTCACTCTTTGACTGAATCCTCCAAATTTTATAATAAGATAGCCAGAGGCAATCTTGATTTCCTTTGTAACTTGATGTTTTACACGGCAGCTTTAATGGGAGAGGAGACCAACAGATCAAGTGCCTTTTTCTATGGAAATGATAAAAGCGAGTGGCTAAATATTAGGTCAATATTATATCTAAAAGTCTAACCTGCATAAGATGTTGTGATCCAAGGCGGAAAGAAGTAGCAGTGACAGCTGTGTAGAAAGCCTTGATTTTTCTCTTATGAAGCCAGACATTTACAGATTTGGAATTGGAGCGTAGAGCGTTCAGTTCTTCTCCTTGGCTGTTCTGAAAAATACAATTTATATATATATTGTTTACCAAAAAAGGCATTAATACATCTTGCTTATCGAATTTTCAATTATCCAAGCAATTAATACCTGCTAAAGCGGTAGGTCTACATGTATGTCTAGTTTACGAAACTTAGTAATGTAAGATGGACAAATACAACATTTGGATGGAAAACAAGTTCTGGGTTTAGTACTGAGAAACATTTCTATCCAGCTGTTAAGTACATTGTATTTCTTCATATCTTACAGGTAGGTCACCAAATGTTGGGGAAAAAAAACTCAGCTACAAATGATTTGTTTTATTTGCCATTCCTCTGTCATGTCTACAAAAATAACAATTGCATAGATCTTTACTCATTTGTTTGGTGTAATATCACAATTATTTGTCAGCGTCACTATCATACAATATTGGGTGACCTTTATTATAGGGTGATGTAATAAACCAAAACCGAAGAATTACTAGGTGATTCTATCTAGCAAAACGTATCAGCTTATAAAGTTTATTAAAACAGATGATTGATATAACTGTAACATGTCATTGCTCTGTAACATACCTGTAAGATATCCCCGCACACCATCAGACTGATATTTTTGGTTATATTGGCAGCAAAGTCTACTAAAGCTGGTCGGTTCCGGGGATGGCCTGTTAAAGCTAATACTTGGGGCCTGCATGGGAGAAAATATAGACATTCGGATTTTCATAAATTAATAGAAATAAGTATGTAAGAGAGGTGCATTCCTAGTATATCGACAGTATATCGACAGAGGAAACAGGGCTCTCTTATCTCAGAGAAGTGATGAGATTCTGTTGGCACCTTGTAGTTATGCCACACCAAATTTTTGCTGATAATTGGCTTGATCCACTAATATTTAACCACATTTCAATGTTAAGGATCTATATGATGATTTTTACCTGAAGTTTTTGACATGCTCCTCTACGGACATTAACTTGAGAGAAGACTGTAGGGCATTTCTGTACACATGTGCTTGGGTAGAAGATCCCCAATTGACATCTGAAAATAGAATTGCAACATTTCTCACATTATATTGAGACACAAATTTTTATCTTTGATAGATATGACAAGTTTAAGAACCGTTTAAAACT
Organism: Lepidochitona cinerea; assembly: GCA_963971465.1. Taxonomy (NCBI): domain Eukaryota; kingdom Metazoa; phylum Mollusca; class Polyplacophora; order Chitonida; family Tonicellidae; genus Lepidochitona; species Lepidochitona cinerea. The sequence continues at coordinate 14,000,355 of OZ020552.1, read as the reverse complement.
ATCTTTAAACGTGGGCTCCATACTAATGAAAAATAATTAAGTTATCAATTCAGTTAAAGTAGATCAAGATATCCCCTTCCTTCAAGGAAATTGAATTGAGCTCACCTGGTTTGGTGTAGTGGACATAAACATAGAGGGCCATAATGACAGCAAATGTGATCAGAGCTGTCCACCAGTTGATGATAAACATAACAGTTAAACAGAGTAAGGCACCTATTAAGCTGATCCACTTGGAGTAGTATTTAAAGGCTGGTCTCCATCCTAAGGGGTAAATGTCAGAATATAATGTCAGAGTATAAGAATTCATTATACGGTCAGGCTTTAATGAAGAAAAATAACAGAAGATTAAAGGATAAAGTTCTTTCTGAATGCCTTGCAGTGATTTGTAACTGTAAATTGACTAAATATGTACTTATAAACATAATGTTGAAACAAAACAAGCTTCCTGTAAGGTGTTGGGGTGTCGAAGAAAAAACGATTGAAAATATGCAATTTTCTGTCACCAATTGGTACTATCTTCCTATTTGACGTCATACTTGACTTATGATAGCTCTCGTCGTCATTTCAACTAATCAAAAAAACGCGCCGACGCAAAGTCAGTTTGTATGACATTATAACAATGGTTCAGATGTCAATTATGACGTCACAGCACTAAGCTAATTAATTTCCATACAGAGGTCGTAGAGAGAAAAAGAGTGCCTTGAATTTTATTGGTTTCATGGCAGAATCCGATTTACTTTTAGGCAGAGTTTGTACAGAATGTATTCTTAAACAAAATGATGATAAACTGGAGGTATTGCCTTAAACTTGTCATTTATCCAAGTCCACTGTTTTGAATGTCATTAACATATTTATAACCTTTTTTTCTGAGATAATAAAAAATGGTAATTTGTTTATGGATGGATAGATTGAGTGAATGATTGATGGTTAACTCTGCTCTCAAGTCATTATGGACAGATGATACCTAACCTTATTTCAGTTATCCCAGGCTTAACCCCCCCCCCCCCCCCCCCCCCCAAAAAAAAAAAGAATACGTAATAATAATAATAAATTGTATAAAGAGAAATGTTTGATTTACCTGGAGATTTTGCTAAGGAGGCATCAAAACAGGAGTAATTAATGAGGGAATAGGACATCAGGAAGAAATTGGAAATGATTGGTGCTATGGCATTTAATGAACCTGAAAGAGGATAAAAATAACAATCAATTAATTGGTATAAAGTTGGAAAACAGAATTTTTAAATAGTTGATGGCCCATTCTCAAGGTGTGATTTGTCGTAGCAGCTTGTAACATGTGATTAAAATGGTTACTTTGGTCAATGTCAATGTAATTTGTCACCCAATCAAATGCACTCATTTTTATCACATGTTACAAGTTGGTATGACAAATCTCAAAGTGATAATGGTGCTAGATACTATATTCATAAATGTATATGGCTAGCTACTTGGAATATATTGTAAGTTTAAATACACAGATAAGCTTCATGTAGATTTTTATTGTGATTGATTGATTGGTGTTTTACGCCGCTTTATTGTAAGAGGAAACCGGGCTCTATGCCCGGAGGAAACCCACAACCTTCCGGTGGTAACAGGCAACCATCCCACATAGGTTGTTTAAGTGAAAACCCACTCAGAAAATTTTCTAATTTGGTGGAAAGCTGTTCAGATTGAGTGTCCAAGGCTCTACCTACTGAGCCCCAGAGGCCCTGGTTTTTATTGTGAAATACTGTGATTACGAAACTTATTTAAAGTTATTTAAACTGCCAAATATAAGGAAAATTTAGGTGAAAAAGAATTCGCTAATTGTTATCCAAAAGTGGAACATAGAAGCTTCATGCTGATACCTATGTTGGAGATGTCAAGTTATCAAAGAGAATCAAAACATTTCAATCAGGAATAGTCATAATAATACCTTTTCATATAAAATCCTTTACTTTAATGAGGCAGAAAATATGTAAGATTAATTCAATGTTGGGTGTTTTAAGACGCTTGACTAGCCCTCTTCCAATGTACTGACCAATCACCTGCCAGTCGAATCAGTCATCACTGGGATTTAGACCTCATTTATCGGATAGTTCCAAAAATACACACCCTGTGTTGATGTTAATGTAGGGAAGGGTAAAGTTAAGATACTCACCGATTAAAACAAAAGCTAGTCCAATGAAAAAAGCTAACAAATAGCCTAGCCTTGGATCATTATTTTTCCCATAACCTTTGCCAAAAATGTGAATATGAGGGAAAATCTTATCTTTACAAACAGCCTGAAAATAAAAATGACACTTATAGAAAGCAATGAGTGGACATAAAATAAATGTTCCATAAAATGCATTTCTGTTTTCCAAAGTATCTAGTCTAGAACCTATCGATGGCCACCCAATTTCGTAACTAAATGCATAATTAATTTTTATTAGGTTCGAGAAAGATTTGAACCAACACCGCATCAATGGAAGGTCTGTGTGGGATGATCACTCTAACCCACTGGACTAACAAGGCCCCTTACCTGATTCGAAAGCTAGGGCATCCTTCTACAATAACGGGACCCAGAGATGGGTTAAGAGTACTAAGTTAAAAGCACTGAGTGCAAACCGGCCCTGGTGTCTGATATTAGTTTTCCATGCATGCAAGTTAAGATAAGTTACCTGGAAGACTTTAGGGGCAGACATTAAACTGGCCAGAGCTGAGGATAAAGTGGCAGCAAATATTCCTGCTGTAACAAGTGGTCCAAACCCTGATACCATCTCCATCACCTATAATACACACAGTACACGGATTGTTGGTACACATTTGTACATGGGTATAATATCAATTGTATCATGTTATCAATTGTATATGCCAGGAATATAGGTTACCTATTTGTCCAAAACAACCAAATCTGTATGCTGAATAACCTTAAATCATGTTTTGGCTGAAGTAATCAGGATAAACATAGGCTTCTTATTTTAAATCATTCGGTAGTTAATTATTTTTAGAAAAAAATTCTAGTTTCTTATAATCATATTTTAATGAAAAAAGTATTTCACAATTTATAAAATCCCTTCTATAAGACTGGCCTTTCTAGAAGACTGGAGGATTGAGATTGTTAACTTGTATATGACATGTATTTGTATTGTGGCTGGTCAGTATGATATAGTGGGTTATGTCCCTTGGTAGAGGGACAAGGTTGTGTACCTGTAGCTGGACCTGAGGAAGGTCAGTTGATCATGTGTCATGAGATGAGCAGTGGTTTACCTGACTGTCATTTAGTAGACCATATCTACAGACTCCATTAACACCCCTTGTACAATTGGTAATCATATCTAATGATGAAGCCATAACCATAGAGGTGCCATTAGCTGAGGAGTTTGTAGAGTGGAAAAATAATACCCCTGTAGCATCTCTAATTGTACAGGCCCCTAATAACCAGGCCATAAGAATATATATCACAGTACTGATAAGTATGGCCAGCATGGTTCCTTTAGGAATGGCACTCTGGGCATCCTGTGAAATAGAAAACACAAAACCGATTAACCAGTTATTATTCAATGGATTCCATATATATATATTTCTAACAATATTATAGTTCATAGTTTATCTATATTATACAAATTTATTATATAAATATATTTATATTATATTAAGTTCATAGTTTCCAGTGATTCATTTTTTTTTATAAAACGGTTCCAGAAAAAACAAATGACAAGTGAATTTTTACATGTATTCCATAGAGCAACATGTATTTTATAGCAAAAAATATGTTTTTTTTATAAGTGTTGACCATATCAGGCGTACAAGGACATTTTTGGCTGAGGTTAATGTAAGGGGCATAACTCTTAAAAAAACATCTTATCACGCCAATTTACATTAGGCCCCAGCAGGCTTCCTGTACAAGATAAGTATACATGTACAATGAACAGATTTTTCCTTGGCGACAATGTGAAAAGGGGCATAATTCCAGTAAAGAACATCGAATCACACTCACTTGCAATAGGCTTCTTGTACTTTGTGTATTTAACAACTGTGTTAAGTCCAGCACATACCTTCCATCCATGCAGCGTGGATTCAAAATTACTCAAAAACTGAATGAGTGGATTTTCACTCATCACGGTACAGTATGTGGAAGAGTTGAGTAGTACTCGCCAAAGCTCAGAGTTTCCTCTGGGCAAAGAGCCTTGTTTTTTCATCCACTAAAGCTGCCATGTACATGTTAATGAAATAATCTTGAGTTTAACTTGTACTTACTAAACAGAGCACCTTAATAGCTTTGATGTAACTAAGCGATTTATTCTTATGATTTTGGGGTGATCTTAGAGAGATTTTTAAACTCAGCATAAGAAGTATAGGAGAAAACGAAAGTCCATGTTGATTTCAGCAGTGCACCTGTTGATTGATCTGGCCAATAAAAGTATAAGTTTCAGCCACATGGCTCAACCGAGGCTGGCTTTGAATTTGTAACATGAAAGCTCTTCACAGATTTCTGTTCTTCATTTGAGATGCATTAGTGTTAAATGCAAATTAGTTATATTCCATTATTGAGTGTTTTTTAATATTATTTTTAGTACCCATAGTTAGGCAGATAATTGGCAGCCCTTGAATGGTCCTCTCTCTGAATTATCTGCTAGGACTTGATGCTGGTAAAACCTTTATGCTATGGAACTAGAGTGCTATAAGAGGTATTCTAATACATCTTTATTTCGTTTAACATTATAAAGATCATAAAGTAACCTTGCAGGTGCAAGTTAGTGTGAGTTTGTGCCAAAAAATCTTGGAGCACACTGTGAGTCTATGTTCAAGGATTCAAACTTAATGACGTCATTTGATTTATTGGCCGAGTGAGACAACAATTGAGAGAGAGAGAGAGCAGTGTTCTATAACTCCTGTAAGTAGGCCTCTGGCCTGTATGGAAGTTGAATTGAAATAAACAAACATAATGTCATAGCATTAGTTGATACCAGATTTCATCTAGTATAGTATTTACATAGGGGTTGGTCCAGGACATTTTTGATTGCCTCTGGTTATTTCTGGTTGAGTCTGAAAGATTATTTAGCCCCTCCAAATAGTGGAATCTTCGGCAATGTGATTTGTTTTCTGCAAGCACATAGGTTAATGAGTTTATATCAATGTCAGTAGATTATTCCTATTTTACCTTAAGATCACCAGAAATATTAGCACCAGCCAGAATGCCGGTGGCTGCAGGAAAAAACACACTGAAGACAGAGAAAAAACTCTCTCCACGAAAATCTGGCAGAAAGTTATGCTTGAAGACTTCCCCTGTTACAAAATAAAATGAAAAATCTCATTAGTTCAAAATGAGTTTGGACAACCATTGTAAATCCAAAAGACTAACTTGTGATTCGTATTTTAAAAAAAGAGTACCGGTACACAATATATTCAATAATAATATTGACACTCAACAGAGATGCTACTTATCAAAATGACTTTTTCTTGTATCATGGCAACCATATGTGAAAAACAATTCAAAGGACAGTCTTGTATGACAAATTTGAGGGACACAATGGACTTTATGTCAACCAATCATCAATTGTTACGAGACTATTACTTCACATGTTTATTAAGAGAAAATACCAATATATTACTAAGATGGATTGACTGATTTTTATGCCTGACTCAAGATTATTTCACTTATATAACGGTGTTGTCAGTTTTAGTGGGGGGAGGAAACCAGTCTCTTTCCCCAGAGGAAACCCCAAACCTGCGATGAGTACCTGGCAACTCTACCACATACTGCGATAATATATTACTTGAATATTGCTTAGCTGGTTGATCAATGTACGCCACGATCATTTCACTTAAAATGGATAACAGATATCAAAGAATATTTACCGTTATATCCCACAAAGCCCTGTACACGTTGGACCTCTGTCGGCGGAATGAGACTTCCAATTAAGAAATTTATCATAGCAACAATAAGTATCCCTAGCAACACCAACTGAGCCTGCAAAAAGATTGTTGAGAAATCAAGCAGTTTTGATTAGTCAATATTCATCATGGATTTATGTTTTATGGAGTAACAAAGATTATTTCCCTTGTGAAACTAGGATACTAACTCGAAGGAAACGCATATAGCTGTTTTTGTACCAACTTATCCATAGCAACTATCACACATATCTGGATGATATTTGAATATTAAAGTAAATCAGTCTTACCCTAGCTTCCCATTCCATTCCTACAATAGCTATGATTAACAACACCACCAATGTACAAACACCAATAATACGTATATCATTGATCTCATCAACCATTAGATTATCACTGGCCTGGAAAATAAACAACAACTATCATACAATACAACCACCTTTAATATTCTTCTAGTTCATATAATAATAAACAAAAAATGGTAATGCGGACCTTAATCAAAAGGGATAACCCTATGGTATTTTTCAAAAATATGTTTGATGGATTAATTGGCATAAACACTTTTTTTCTGACACTAGTACAGACCATACAGTATGGATTTCCTTTACTCTAACATCAATCAATTCGTTTTTCAATTGACTCCAAATACAGCTAATGTCTGGACAAATCAATCTTGAAATTAGAAAAGACAGAATTTTGCAGCCCATCAAACTTGAATATATGCTTAATGAAAAGGCTATGATGAGCTGTTTGTGAGCAAGCATCCATTGAAGATGAACATTAGTGGTTACCTTTAAGATATCTCTAACAGTCTCAGCAAATCCAACAACATACATGGCCACAGCAACAGCATTCGCCACAGAGAAAATAAGTCCAATAGCTCCTCCAAACTCAGGACCTAAACTTCGAGATATCATAAAATAGGCTCCACCTACAAATCACACAAATACACACTTTAAAACAATGGGTGAAAAGAGAATGTTATTCTTCAAAGAAATACAGTCCTTTATATGTTCACATCATGAATACATGAACAGTTACCATACTAACTATCATAGTGCTAATGATAAAAAATTCATTCTCACACTACACGCCCGATAATTCCACTCCCAGGAAGTGTGTTATTTTTTGCATAATCAACGTGTGAAATTATGGCCCAAGTAACGCTATGACCTCACGAAAGATCTGTCAAAACTGACGTCACAAATGAATTACGTCATCAGTCATTATGACGTTAAGATCAAGCGTCCAGCGGCAACTCTATATTGAAGGGCCTGGGATGCCGCCGTTGGTGACGTCATTTCCGACATCACAATGCCATAATGAGTCTTTTTTCGGAGAGCCATTCTTGAAAATAGAGCGACGTCGCCAAACATATTTTAAAGTAGAGCCGTGTTTTTTTTATAAAACGCTGTATCTTTTGTGTAGTGTGAGAAAAAGATTATCAGACTCGAGCCAGTGTGTTACAATGAATATCACTCTCGTTTATTAATTTCCAAAGTCACTCGCCAGAGGCTCGTGACTTTGAAAATTAATAGACTTGAGTGATATTCATCGTTACACACTGGCTCTCGTTAGATAACCTCTATATACATCACCACGTCCTCAGTTGTTTTTTAACAACACAAGCTCGGCACAGGTGTCGAAAGCTTGTGTTGTTAAAAAACAACTGAGGACGTGGTGATGTCTCATTTTTTATCATTAGTATGGAACCGACGTTTAAAGAGAGTTTCAAACATTTCTTATCATAGTGCTGTCAAATATCATTAGCAGGGATATATTTCTCTAAGCTCTGTGTCTACGTCTGATAAAACTATTTTAAGTCAACATCAAGGGAACAACATAAATAGCAGAATTGGTAGTGGCTTACCTCCCTTGACCTCCCCATTGGTACAAATGGCTGCCATTGATAGAGCAGTAATGGTAGTGACACAGCCGGACAGGAGGATGACCACTGTTGAGAGACCAATACCAGACTGTCCCACCACCCAGGACAGCCGCAGGAATAACATCACACCCCATATGTTCAGTAAACATCTTACCTGAAGAGAGAAAAAAATATGGCCATTTTCATGTACAACATACCAGACACAAGATTTACATAACTAGCTGTACCAATAATCATTATTTTTAGTTGCCCGCCCTAACACAACGGTTAGCCAGGAATTTTTGTATACAGTGTAAAAATTTTCCTTTTGGAAGCAATCCTCGTCGAAGAGGAGGTCAAAATTATCCATTTTCCAAACTCAATGTTGAAAATGCTGACAACAGCCTATGTAAATTGGTCCAATTTCTAAACAAGCAGTGCACTTGGACAGGAGGTTGGCTAATACCATATGACTAACTTTTTTGGCCAACTATTTCTTATTGATGGGAAGTCTGAAGTTTCACAGATGAAGGGAAAGCATGTTAGTGTTAATACTGCAGATGGAAACTGATTATCTCATGAAACTATTCACTCAAATAAACTTCTGAATTAAATAACCTCGATGGAATCTGGCACCAATTCCAAAGAGGGGTCACCTACCAGCACTCCCTTAATCCAGCCAAACTTGATAGCGCCTTGAGACTTTTTCTTAGCGGGGGAAATTTGCACACTTCCCTCAGAGGAAAGACGACCCTTTGTTAACAATAATGGTTCTCGGAAACGTTTTTCCCCATCTTCCTACAACAGATATGCAGATTCATGAGAAACAATAAATTCAGTTATTATGATCAAATTGCCAGACGAACATTCTACCTCCAAAAATATGTCACTAACATGTTAGGCAAATGAGTGGCTTACTTTCAGAGTAGAGCAGCGGTGGTTCTACATGTATATTTGTACTATTCATAGCTGAAGATCTGTATAACTTTGTCCATATATTAGAAAGTATTCCGGAAAGTTCTCCTGACCAAAATATTATTGGTTTTGGTTTATTACAGCCTATGATTGGGTATAAAAGTCTATGACCTCCCCCCTCCCTTGCTTGTGAGTTTTAGTGGTAATAAATATAATTGTATTCATAAATGTATGGTTTTCAGAGTTTTTATTAATGAGGTAAAAAAAAATTCCGCCAGAAAACAAAGCCATCCTAACACTCAGAAATTGTATCACCAGCACTCCGTCTCCATGCCAAACAACTAAATTGTAAGGGGAGGCTGGTCTTGGAAGTGTTCAATCTAGACTTGAGGGCAGAAGTTCACAGGGCTATTCTGCTATATATATAAAGCAGCTGCCAGAAGGTCAACCCGCAGCAAAGGCAATTCCCTAATAATAACTGCAAGTGACAGTTAGGCCTGCCAAGCACCACTTTTGTGACAATTAATTCTATCACGACTTGTTGGACAGAAAGTTGATCAGTACATTACGTAATCTGGCCTTTAACTTTGAAAGTATACATCTACAGACATTTGCCATTAACCCCCAGTAAAAGGTCATCATTAAATTCTATTATTGTTCCAAATAAACAGAATCTTAAAGACATGTCACTAGTGGCAAGTCGACCTGCAACCAGTGCATTATTTAACTCACTTCTAAAGATATTATTTAAAAGGAAATAAGCTCAAAGCTGTAGAAAATGGCAGTTGGCTATTTGTAAGAATAATATGAATGATTCATACTGGAGTAATTAACATATAACAGTACTTAATATATAAGATCTACAGAAATGACAAGACACATGAGATCAATACTTACTCTGATAAAACTCAAATAAAACTAGGTAATATACATGTACATTAGCGAACATTCAATCGTTATACTTTCACTTTAGACTTGAATGGAAACATTAACAATGCACATTTATCAAATCCAAAAAGTTTTAACTCTCTCAAATATTTACCCTAATTGAGTGGGTTAGGGAAACAGCTGTTTGCCATTGTGTCTGTGCAGTCAATATCATATATAAGATTATAAATCCTCCTACTTTGGATGTTTTCAGATGACACACACACGTAGGTTTTCATTTTTTGTAGTATGAAATCTTTGGGAAATGAGTGTTTTACCTATTCATGGAAAACACCATAAAGCTACATGTAAGACATGTATAATTCTGTAGAAAAACCCTGAAAAATTGCATGCATGTATATATTTATATGCGGAAACAATCTGACATACTAACTGGTATTTTATAATATTTACATGAAGCACATATCAAAGCATACATGATGATGTATATATCTGCGACAACCGTTTAAGATTAATAAACAAAATATCTTTATACTTAGTAGTTTATTTTAATAGGACTGGCTTGTCAATTCATTCATCATTATATGGTCCTAAAATTTACAACCTCGCTTACGATTAATAACACAGATTTTTAACGACATTCAGTGTACTGTTTAAGTATTACTATAACGCATATATCATATCAATTCAACTGTATAAATTAATGTGAGCTTCAGAAACCATAATTATTATGTAATGTTTAACTAAGTCTTATATAAGTTTTACTAATGATCAACATATAGTATGGTTATCAAATATTGTTAGAGCCACTTTATATTGGTGAGTAGGTGAGACATTCCAGCAAAGATCCATGTGTTCAGTAGTGTATTGGAAATCAATAGGCTATATCTCAGAGGAGAGCTACATGTACATGTCTACTACAGCTATATCATTAGTATGGTGTAAGAGACTGTGTCACCTGGACAGTCAATCCAAATCATTACCCTCAATACTAGTTCAAAAACCACACAAAATTAACTCAAGTTGCATGTAGAGAGAGAACTGTATGTCTGTATATGAGTTTGTATGCGCTTGCATATGAATGCGTGGTGCAGTGATTTTGTATGTATTAGCATATGAATGCGTACTGTATATGAGTTTGTATGCGCTTGGCAGCTTGCATATGAATGCGTACTGTATAGGAGTTTGTATGCGCTTGGCAGCTTGCATATGAATGCGTACTGTATAGGAGTTTGTATGCTCTTGCATATGAATGCGTACTGTATATGAGTTTGTATGTGTTTGTATATGAATGCGTACTGTATGAGTTTGTATGCGCTTGCATATGAATGCGTAGTGCAGTGATTTTGTATGTGTTTGCATATGAATGCGTAGTGCAATGAGTTTGTACAAATAAATAAGCGTAAGCATATGTTTGGCTCGAATTAAATAACAAATAAACAAGAGACATTTATCGAAATAAACTTAGCATATTCTCAAGACTTTAAAGGGACCTCTATCACTCCGTCAGGTATCAGCAGAGTGAAAGTCCATCAGTCAGACTTCTTTGTGGCAAATTAAAGATTTTTCATGTCCAATTAAGATTTCATTACAATTGATTGATTGATTGTTTGGTGTTTTACGCCGTGCTTAAAAATATTTCACTTATATGGCGGTGTTGCTAGTTTTTTATTGTGGGAGGAAACCAGACTCTATGCCCGGAGGAAACCCACAACCTTTCGGTGGTAACTGGCAACCATCCCACATAGATTTCATTAGAATACAAGTAGCTGTCCTAAAGGGTGGTCCCACTAGCTCTAAGCTGCCAGAGCATAAAGATATGTACATGTAACAGTATTTGGATCTTGATTTTTTTTAGACGAAAAACGCTCTTTGGAACACCTACATGTACACTGTACACAGGATAAATGCCAAATTCTTTCTGAACACCTAATGGTAATTTTAAAATTAACTAAATAAGTATTCAAAATAAAACATAATGACACAAAACAAGATGGTCATACAAAGAAAAAGCAATATTGGAAATGTCTTCGTGTTTGACTTTATACTTGATTTATGAACGCTTTCCTCATCATTTCAATGAAGCACAAAGTTGTACTGACTCAACGTCCACTGTGTATGATGTCACAGCAATGACAATGTACAATGACAACTACATGCATGACATCACAAGCGCTCTAGGTTTTGAGTCGTGTGAGTGATCTAACGGCACGGTATAATCATAAGTACTTTATCTCAGAAATACAGAATGACCATCGGGTAAGAGAGGCTGCCAATAAATTTTAGAGTTTAAACTGCAGACAAAAAGGCCGGAAATGAGGGTAATTTAACGTTAAAGTTAACCAACACTGATCGTTGTTGTTGTAATTGACCGATTGCTTAATGATGTCACTTGGAATTTACGATACGAGCAAAGCATTTGGGGGGATTGAGGGATGTTAACATAATTTTAAAATATGGTGGAAGAAAAAATACTGTATCGAGAAGACGACGTGAAAGGCGTTAAGTTACCAGAAAAATGTGTGGATAAAACAGGTTATGTCATCAATGTTTTCAAAAAAAGTGCCATCTACCAATAAACAAAATGGTGAACTGAGGTACATTTTACCCAGAAAGCTTTGCGTAAATCTATGTGACGTCATCAGGCTCGGCGGTAATTGGGTTAAGATTCTTTATTTGTTTTTCACTCCAATTAAAATTTATACATTCTATACCTACTTGGACATGTTTTACGTGTCCTATGTTTAATCTTAGTGGTTTTAGTTTGTAGAAAGCTTGAGTAAATTGGTTTTCTTAGCAAATGTACAACAGCCTACCGAGGCCAGAGGGCTTTTAAGCAGAGGATATTTCTCAATTCGTTCAATACAACCAATGCTTTACTTAAAAGTTATGGGCTTACGTTAATTGATAGATAAGACTGATGGATGTTGTACGCCAAACTCAAGATAATTTCATTTATATGGCGGTGCTGCCAGGTTTTGCAGTGAAGCCTTACTGAAGGGAAGGGAAGGGAAGGGGGGGGGGGGGAGTGGAGGGGGCAGGAAACCTACTCTTCACATAGTGTGATTCGAACCCGGGCCGCATTGATGGACGGTCCATGTTGAGCTAGGGGACGATCACTCTAACCCACTGGACCATCGAGGCCCCCCACACTAATTTGAATAACACTGAATTGAATTTGCACTATTTTTAAGGGGGCATACAAATATTAAATTATATGAATTATGATATTTGTCTTCAGTATATGATTTAAAAGTAATTTAATGATACCTCGATAAATGACAAACCTTTTCCTCGTGAAGTTCTTCTAATGTAGGCCTAGCTTTGTGAGCGTGAGTTGCGCTTGTTGACAAAAGATTCCGGTAGTGGTCAACATGAGGGAGTGCTTCGTGTGTGTTATGGCCGAACGTTTTTAAGTTATGTGTGTCGTATCCAACATAAGTATTTGTTGGACTCATAGACCGAACTGACAATACTGGGGAATCAGCCTCTGAATTAAATCTCTCACGACCACTGTCTTTTCTCTCCCTGCCTTGTCGGCCACTGTCCCTCCTCTCTCGGCCTGACACATGGCGAGGTTTATTACGAACACCCCGTGGGGAATCAACACCATGTCCATTCGGCTGGCTTTTCTTTCGAGATTCATCCACAAATTCAACTTTAAACCTCGATTTACCACCTTTTGGGTCTTCGTCGCAACTATTATAGTCACCATCTTCGTCAGCAGAACTTGTGTTGGGATCTTCGCCTTCACCTTCGTCGGTTTGTTCAGACATTTTACCGATCTCCATCTGATCGGCCCCTTGTGCGATGGAGACCGCCATCTTGATTTCAAGTTTACCGCTACTGGGGATAAGGTCACGTGTGACGTCAACCTAAGCTCACGTGTACTGAACATGCCTGTGTTTTTTCTCACTTTTATTCTTCACCTGTTCTTTGTACGCCCTCGAAGCCCCTTTTTTTTCTTTTTTTTTTTAAAATAATTTTAGATGTATGGGGAGTGAGGAAGCAGCATAGCGTTAAATATAGGCGTATAGTACATGTATGTTATTGCAGGTCTGCGTGTAGGCATATAATTTTTTTATGCAAAATTACTTATGCCTAGGCCTATCACACATTCAAAGTAAAAATTAAAATCAATAAATAACATTAAAAAAATACAGCATAGAAAAACCTGAGAAAAAAAATGGTTCATTTTAAAACTAAATTTGTTAATTTGCTAAAATAGTGGTTTGGTGAAATTTGTTTACTTGAAAAAGCGAAAAAATCAACTCATAATTAAACTAGGCCTACCGATGATCGAGTAGCATATAGGCCTAGCATTGAGACGGACCAGTTCTATTTTCTGTCCCAAAATATATGTAGATTGTTTATAGACCCTATATGTTCATCAAATGCTAAAGCTTGGAGGGCCATGCGTTTCAGTACATTTATCTCGTTGTCCAAACCACAATCGTTCCAAGTGGAAATTTTAAACGGAAGTTTAGCTGGAGATATCCAAACTCTGTGGTCAGAGAAGGCATATTAGGCCTATTGATGATGTGTGGTCAACAGAGCTGGAGGACGGGCCATTTTGAAACATGTAACTCTTTAGAATCATCCCATTTTTCTCTGGTTTCTCCTAATTTAAGCAACGGAACCTGCCCAAACTTTACATTTGATCCTTTAGTTCGCCATTCCACCAAAAAATTGACATCCGAAACGGGCTAGGATATGACACAAAAGGGATTTGGTGGAGCGGCAAACTAAAGAATCAAATGGGATGTGATGTTTCAATCAATCTAAAATTAGAAGTTACCCTAGTCCTAAAGGCCAGATTTAGCCAGATCTCGCGAGAATAGGATCGATGTTTCAGTATGGCACGGCCTCCAGCTCTGTTGGCCACACATCATTCATATACTTTGGCCACAGAGTTTGGATATCTCCAGCCAATGAAAGTTGAGATAAAATCACCAAATGTTTAATTAAAATAAAAGAACTCTCTAAGGTGACATGACGACAGAGCTGCTAGAATGTTGATATTCGTATACACTTCAGAAGATTTTTAGTGCTTTTATTTACATATAGCCTTCGATAAAATATTGTTTTGAACTAACGAACGCTAATAATGAATGAACGTTAATTCATCCGGTAGGCCTACCATTTACGGATTGATTGTAGAAGTTGGTCATAAATATATGGCAAAGCACTTTATTCCCAAACGTATGTTAAAAACTGACATTTGTACTCACACAGAGTATAAATGGCATATGAAGGCATAGCAGATATAAATCAGAGAAGTCACGCCTACCCAACAAACATTTTCATATTGGGCCAATACAAGCCCAATAACAGCTGTTTAATTGGCCCGATACATCATTTCTTTATAGGCCCTGTATTCTTTTTGCACATTGGCATTTAATTGGGCCATTACCGGGAAACTTAATTAGACCATTATGGCACCAATATCAACCTGTACGGGCCCTGTATTGGCGTTACGGGATTGGCCCTGTTTTCTTCGCCTTTATACAACCACTTATGTACCATTACGATTTCAGTATTGGCCCAGTATATATGTACCCGTATTGGCCCTGTTTCCTTTGCCTTTGTGATACCAATACGATTCCAATATAGGCCCAGCACATGTCTCTGTATTGGCGCTTTTTTCGTTGCCGTAAATGAACCCATTCGAAACCATTACGATACCAACATAGGGCCAACACAAACCTGTATTGGCCCTGTTTTCGCTACCTTTATGTACCAATTTAACACCAATGGTTCCAATTGCTCTTAATCTCAGATAAATACACAAAGTCATTAGATTGGTCTGTAGGCATTATTTTAAACACATATACATTAATTTGATATAAGCTTAGTCTCGTTTAAATATAACTCTGAAACAAAACTCCTACAAGTGACATCCGTTAAAAATTTGCATAATCTTCTTACTTAACTCTTGATTGTAGGTCTAACAACTTCTCATAGTTATCCAATCAGTGTGAATTCAGTGAAAATGTACATCTTAAATAGTGCCAGCTGGAGCAAATTTAAAATATGTTTTTTTTTTAATTATTAAGCAAGACTAAGCTTATGACAATTTGTTTGCATTAGCTAGGTTGGACATGTTTCAATAATTTTACTTGGTCTAATTTCCATGACTCTTAGGTCGGACTGGAGCGGTAAAACGTCACCTACTTTCCCCCACCGATAAATAACAAGGAAATATGTGATCAAACTTGATATATTTTATTGAAAATAATCAAGGGAAAGTTAGTGTGTGATAGGGGAAAATGGGGCGGGAGGGGAGGGGGTGAATTCTCTCGGAGCCTCCAAACGCTGGACATGGCGTCTCCTTCGGCCACCATTTCTATCGACGGAATTTTTAAGCCGGACCATGATCTCACTGTCGACATCATGGACAGTTTTCGTTTTCGTTGATTTCATGACTGCATCTGCAATGACAAACACATACATGTTCTGATTCTACAACATCTGACCCTAACTGCAATATGCAATGCATAGTCTACATCAGAGCCATTGTCTTGTGTAGGGACTTTTAAATTGTTACCTTCATTCCTACAGTTCAGTGTATAAGTGAACTACTAGTGAACTACTTTCATCAATTCCAAATGTTAAATTAGTATCGCTACTTTCCTAAGATGGGTTGTCATAACCGTGCTGTTTGTTAATCATAGGTTATGAGATGGAGTTTATAACCTTGTTGTTTGTTGGTTGTAGGGTATGAGATGGAGTTTATAACCTTGTTGTTTGTTGGTTGTAGGGTATGAGATGGAGTTTATAACCTTGTTGTTTGTTGGTTGTAGGGTATGAGATGGAGTTTATAACCTTGTTGTTTGTTGGTTGTAGGTTGTGAGATGGAGTTACAACCTTGTTGTTTGTTGGTTGTAGGGTATGAGATGGAGTTTATAACCCTGTTGTTTGTCGGTTGTAGGTTGTGAGATGGAGTTTATAACCTTGTTGTTTGTTGGTTGTAGGTTGTGAGATGGAGTTACAGCCTTGTTGTTTGTTGGTTGTAGGTAGTGAGATGGAGTTTATAACCTTGTTGTTTGTCGGCTGTAGGTTGTGAGATGGAGTTTATAACCCTGTTGTTTGTCGGTTGTAGGTGGTGAGATGGAGTTTATAACCTTGTTGTTTGTTGGTTGTAGGTTGTGAGATGGAGTTTATAACCCTGTTGTTTGTCGGTTGTAGGTTGTGAGATGGAGTTACAACCTTGTTGTTTGTTGGGTGTAGGTTATGAGATGGAGTTTATAACCGTTTTGTTTGTAGGTTATGAGGTTATACATTGTAACCTTGTTGTTTGTTGGTTGTGAGATGGAGTTTATAGCCGTTTTGTTTGTTGGTTGTAGGTTATGGGATGGAAGTTATAACCTTGTTGTTTGTTGGTTGTAGGTTATGAGATGGAGTTTATAACGTTGTTGTTTGTTGGGTGTAGGTTATGAGATGGAGTTTATAACCCTGTTGTTTACTGGTTGTAGGTTGTGAGATGGAGTTTATAACCTTGTTGTTTGTTGGGTGTAGGTTATGAGATGGAGTTTATAACCTTCTTGGTTGTAGGTCATGAGATAGAGTTTATAACCCTGTTGTTTGTTGGTTTTAGGTTGTGAAATGGAGTTAATGGCCGTTTTGTTTGTTGGTTGTAGGTTATGAGATGGAGTTTATTAAGTAGTTGTTTGTTGGGTGTAGGTTATGAGATGGAGTTTATAACCTTGTTGTTTGTTGGTTGTAGGTCATGAGATGGAGTTTATAACCCTGTTGTTTGCTGGTTGTAGGTTGTGAGATGGAGTTTATAAACTTGTTGTTTGTTGGTTGTAGGTTGTGAAATGGAGTTTATGGCCGTTTTGTTTGTTGGCTGTAGGTGGTGAGATGGAGTTTATAACCTTGTTGTTTGTCGGTTGTAGGTTATGAGATGGAGTTTACAACCTTGTTGTTTGTTGGGTGTAGGTTGTGAGATGGAGTTTATAACCTTGTTGTTTGTCGGTTGTAGGTTATGAGATGGAGTTTACAACCTTGTTGTTTGTTGGTTGTAGGTTATGAGATGAAGTTTATAACCTTGTTGTTTGTTGGTTATGAGATGGAGTTTATAACCTTGTTGTTTGTTGGTTGTAGGTTGTGAGATGGAGTTTATAACCTTGCTGTTTGCTGGTTGTAGGTTATGAGATGGAGTTTATAACCTTGTTGTTTGTTGGTTGTATGGAGTTTATAACGTTGTTGTTTGTTGGGTGTACGTTGTGAGATGGAGTTTATAACCTTGTTGTTTGTTGGATGTAGGTTATGAGATGGAGTTTATAACCTTGTTGTTTGTTGGTTGTAGCTTATGAGATGGAGTTTATAACCTTGTTGTTTGTTGGTTATGAGATGGAGTTTATAACCTTGTTGTTTGTTGGTTGTAGGTTGTGAGATGGAGTTTATAACCTTGTTGTTTGCTGGTTGTAGGTCATGAGATGGAGTTTATAACCCTGTTGTTTGCTGGTTGTAGGTTGTGAGATGAAGTTTATAAACTTGTTGTTTGTTGGTTGTAGGTTGTGAAATGGAGTTTATGGCCGTTTTGTTTGTTGGCTGTAGGTTGTGAGATGGAGTTTATAACCTTGTTGTTTGTCGGTTGTAGGTTATGAGATGGAGTTTACAACCTTGTTGTTTGTTGGGTGTAGGTTATGGGATGGAATTTATAACCTTGTTGTTTGTTGGTTGTAGGTTATGAGATGGAGTTCATAACCTTGTTGTTTGTTGGTTGTAGGTTATGAGATGAAGTTTATAACCTTGTTGTTTGTTGGTTATGAGATGGAGTTTATAACCTTGTTGTTTGTTGGTTGTAGGTTGTGAGATGGAGTTTATAACCTTGTTGTTTGCTGGTTGTAGGTTATGAGATGGAGTTTATAACCTTGTTGTTTGTTGGTTGTATGGAGTTTATAACGTTGTTGTTTGTTGGGTGTACGTTGTGAGATGGAGTTTATAACCTTGTTGTTTGTTGGTTGTAGGTTATGAGATGGAGTTCATAACCTTGTTGTTTGTTGGTTGTAGGTTATGAGATGAAGTTTATAACCTTGTTGTTTGTTGGTTATGAGATGGAGTTTATAACGTTGTTGTTTGTTGGTTGTAGGTTGTGAGATGGAGTTTATAACCTTGTTGTTTGCTGGTTGTAGGTTATGAGATGGAGTTTATAACCTTGTTGTTTGTTGGTTGTATGGAGTTTATAACGTTGTTGTTTGTTGGGTGTACGTTGTGAGATGGAGTTTATAACCTTGTTGTTTGTTGGATGTAGGTTATGAGATGGAGTTTATAACCTTGTTGTTTGTTGGTTGTAGGTTATGAGATGGAGTTTATAACCTTGGTGTTTGTTGGTTATGAGATGGAGTTTATAACCTTGTTGTTTGTTGGTTGTAGGTTGTGAGATGGAGTTTATAACCTTGTTGTTTGCTGGTTGTAGGTCATGAGATGGAGTTTATAAACTTGTTGTTTGCTGGTTGTAGGTTGTGAAATGGAGTTTATGGCCGTTTTGTTTGTTGGCTGTAGGTTGTGAGATGGAGTTTATAACCTTGTTGTTTGTCGGTTGTAGGTTATGAGATGGAGTTTACAACCTTGTTGTTTGTTGGGTGTAGGTTATGAGATGGAGTTCATAACCTTGTTGTTTGTTGGTTGTAGGTTATGAGATGGAGTTTATAACCTTGTTGTTTGTTGGTTATGAGATGGAGTTTATAACCTTGTTGTTTGTTGGTTGTAGTTTATTAGATGGAGTTTATAACCTTGTTGTTTGCTGGTTGTAGGTTATGAGATGGAGTTTATAACCTTGTTGTTTGTTGGCTGTATGGAGTTTATAACGTTGTTGTTTGTTGGGTGTAGGTTATGAGATGGAGTTTATAACCTTGTTGTTTGTTGGATGTAGGTTATGAGATGGAGTTTATAACCTTGTTGTTTGTTGGTTGTAGGTTATGAGATGGAGTTCATAACCTTTTTGTTTGTTGGTTGTAGGTTATGAGATGGAGTTTATAACCTTGTTGTTTGTTGGTTATGAGATGGAGTTTATAACCTTGTTGTTTGTTGGTTATGAGATGAAGTTTATAACCTTGTTGTTTGTAGGTTGTGAGATGGAGTTTATAACCTTGTTGTTTGCTGGTTGTAGGTTATGAGATGGAGTTTATAACCTTGTTGTTTGTTGGTTGTATGGAGTTTATAACGTTGTTGTTTGTTGGGTGTACGTTGTGAGATGGAGTTTATAACCTTGTTGTTTGTTGGTTGTAGGTTATGAGATGGAGTTCATAACCTTGTTGTTTGTTGGTTGTAGGTTATGAGATGAAGTTTATAACCTTGTTGTTTGTTGGTTATGAGATGGAGTTTATAACGTTGTTGTTTGTTGGTTGTAGGTTGTGAGATGGAGTTTATAACCTTGTTGTTTGCTGGTTGTAGGTTATGAGATGGAGTTTATAACCTTGTTGTTTGTTGGTTGTATGGAGTTTATAACGTTGTTGTTTGTTGGGTGTACGTTGTGAGATGGAGTTTATAACCTTGTTGTTTGTTGGATGTAGGTTATGAGATGGAGTTTATAACCTTGTTGTTTGTTGGTTGTAGGTTATGAGATGGAGTTTATAACCTTGTTGTTTGTTGGTTATGAGATGGAGTTTATAACCTTGTTGTTTGTTGGTTGTAGGTTGTGAGATGGAGTTTATAACCTTGTTGTTTGCTGGTTGTAGGTCATGAGATGGAGTTTATAAACTTGTTGTTTGCTGGTTGTAGGTTGTGAAATGGAGTTTATGGCCGTTTTGTTTGTTGGCTGTAGGTTGTGAGATGGAGTTTATAACCTTGTTGTTTGTCGGTTGTAGGTTATGAGATGGAGTTTACAACCTTGTTGTTTGTTGGGTGTAGGTTATGAGATGGAGTTCATAACCTTGTTGTTTGTTGGTTGTAGGTTATGAGATGGAGTTTATAACCTTGTTGTTTGTTGGTTATGAGATGGAGTTTATAACCTTGTTGTTTGTTGGTTGTAGGTTATGAGATGGAGTTTATAACCTTGTTGTTTGCTGGTTGTAGGTTATGAGATGGAGTTTATAACCTTGTTGTTTGTTGGCTGTATGGAGTTTATAACGTTGTTGTTTGTTGGGTGTAGGTTATGAGATGGAGTTTATAACCTTGTTGTTTGTTGGATGTAGGTTATGAGATGGAGTTTATAACCTTGTTGTTTGTTGGTTGTAGGTTATGAGATGGAGTTCATAACCTTTTTGTTTGTTGGTTGTAGGTTATGAGATGGAGTTTATAACCTTGTTGTTTGTTGGTTATGAGATGGAGTTTATAACCTTGTTGTTTGTTGGTTATGAGATGAAGTTTATAACCTTGTTGTTTGTTGGTTATGAGATGGAGTTTATAACCTTGTTGTTTGTTGGTTGTAGGTTATGAGATGGAGTTTATAACCTTGTTGTTTGTTGGTTATGAGATGGAGTTTATAACCTTGTTGTTTGTTGGTTGTAGGTTGTGAGATGGAGTTTATAACCTTGTTGTTTGCTGGTTGTAGGTTATGAGATGGAGTTTATAACCTTGTTGTTTGTTGGTTGTATGGAGTTTATAACCTTGTTGTTTATTGGTTGTAGGTTATGGGATTAGGTGTATAACCTTGTTGTTTGTTGGTTATGAGATGGAGTTTATAACCTTGTTGTTTGTAGGTTATGAGCTGGAGTTTATAACCTTGTTGTTTGCTGGTTGTGAGATGGAGTTTATGGCTGTTTTGTTTGTTGTGTGTTACATAGTTTGGTCTGTGCCTGGCTATGGGAGGGGGGGTGTAGGGACAAAAATATATGGGGTTCAATCTCAGTCCACCGATGTTCTTGCCATAGTTAAGATGCGTAACCATTGTCAATGTGTTACAAAGGGATTCCAAAAAATTATACTGACCAAGGCTAAGCTCCTGTCAGTCGTCAACCTAATGAAATATCATAGGTTTGGTTTGTTACAACAATTTATGGGGTATAAAGGTCTAAATGTTATACCTCTTTTTAATACAGGTAGAAACTTGTCTTCATGGTTATTTTTCCTATGCCCGTGTGTTTTAGTGATCATAAATATTTACAAATATTGATAAAACAATGCACAAACTTAAAAGACTGATTATTTGGCAAAGTTTACTACAAGCAAAACAAATACGGTATAATATATATTTATGATCACTATAACACACGGACACGCGGAACATCTTCTTGTCTAAAATATAATATACATGTGGTTTAGCATTATGGTTTACTGCAGAGGAAAATGAAAAGAGGATTGTATAGGGCCTATACTGTTAGTGTCACTAACTCCTTCGCCTTGAAGTGTACTAAATGTAATGTACCTGTATGTCGCCTGTATGGTGCCTGTACTACAATATACAGATTAAAACTTCAAGATTAAGCAAGCTGATTGTTGCGTAAAACGTTGTCACGCACACGCATAAAAAACTGATTAGACTGTGCTTGACATAATGCCCAAATAAAACTTGAAAAGGACAACAACAAAAAATAGGCTGATGTTGTTGTTGTTACTAAGAGTAAAAATACGCCAGGCAGAAAATAAAAATCCTTTTTTCAGTGTCTGATATTTACAAGCAAAAAACTAAAATACTTTTGAAAATGTTAAAAAACTTACACTTTTAGGACAATACCGCCTGGACGTAGTGGTCAAACCATAGAGCTAAAACGTTTTAGTTATATGGGCAAACTTTTAAGCGCAAGTGAAAGACAAACTCGTGGCGATATCCCGTAATGCCGCGTAACCGGAAAAAAACAACTGTATATACCCAATATATAAACAGTACATAGAATTGGAGAGAAGTGGGTCATATTGGGGGAATACTGGCAAACATATACACAGGCGTATTACAGTTATTTCGGAATTGGCCCAATACGGGCTACTTGGGGGAATGCTGGCAAACATACACACAGGCGTATTACAGTTATTTCGGTATTGGCCCAATACGGGCTACTTGGCGGAATGCTGGCAAACATATACACAGGCGCATTACTGTTCTTTCGGTATTGGCCCAATACAGGTTACATTCAGTATAAACACTATGTCTGTTTGCCGGTATTGTCGGTACCTGCCGCTATAAAAACAATACCGGCCCAATGGTGATATGTTTGTTGGGTATCGTGCCAGATATATCGGGTGCCAGTCGTGTACTTTATTGTATACATAAGGCTATATATTCTATTCAGTATTTCACTATACTTTCGGTAAAATACTAAATTCGGAAATAAATGAAAGTAAAAAATTCCACGTGACCTAGCATATTGCCAAAACCGAGAGTTACAAAACCTTGATTTATCTCACCAGCACGGTGTTCATTGTCTGTTAGAATGGTTCAATAGTTATCTTAGAGATAGGAATCAAAAAGTCATGTTAAAGGCCCACTAATTGCCGCCGTAGCCTGTTTAAATTTGCTGAGAAAACCAATTTACATGAGCTTAGTACGACTAATACCACTAAACTTAAACATAGGACACATAAAACATGTCTAGTTAGCTTTAGAATGTAGAAATGGGGTGAAAAACAAAAGAAGAATCGAAGCCTGATTACAACAACAACGATCAGTGTCGGTCAACTTTCGTGTTGGTTTACCCTCATTTCAGGCCTTTTTATCTGTCGTTTACACTCAAACAATTACCAGCAGGCTTTCCCAGTCGCTGTTAACCGATCGTCAGTCTGTATTTCTCAGATAAATAGGCCTACGTAAAATTACACTGTGCCGTTAGTTCACTCACTCGACTGAAACATAAAATCGCCAATAGGGGGCAGATCGGTTTGTTTACGTTCCGGGTACGTAACAATTCAAATTTTCAAATTCAAATTAAAAAGTGACGTCCAAACTTTTAAATTTTGGTAAAAATAGAAAGTTCCTAACTTATATTGTCTGGGAAAAATACAGAATACGGTCTTTCTTTTTTAATGTAAACAATATTCCTGATTTTCGCGGCAAGTGTGCCTTTAAACAGTACCTAATGCACAGCTCATATATTTATTCCGGTTTATAAACTCCTGTTTAACAACATCTTAAACACAGGTATTGTTCCGGAAGCCTGGTTAATCGGAAAAATAAAACCAATATTTAAAAAATCAGGAAAAAAGGAAGATCCAAGCAATTATCGACCCATTCCACTGATGTCCTGTTTTAGCAAATTATTTACTTCCATTTTAAATGCAAGATTGGCAGATTTTTCTGACTCTTTCTCTTTAATCAATGAAAACCAAACTGGATTTCGGAAAGGTTATTCAACAAACGACAACATCTTTGTTTTGTATTCATTGAATTGCTTAAAGCCAGAAGAAAGAAATTGTTCTGTACATTTATCGACTTTACAAAAGCTTTCGATAATTTATGGCGCACTGGGATATGGAGAAAACTTTTCTCTCATGGTGTAAATAGTAAAATACTTACAGTAATACAGAATATGTACACTGGTATTAAATCCTTCGTGTCTCATAACGAGAAAAAATCCGATTTCTTTTTGTGTGGCAGAGGTGTAAGACAGGGCGAAAATCTATCTTCTATAATTTTTCTACTTGGACGATCTAGAAATGTTCTTTGAAAAAAAAAAAATGCTCTGGCATAGAACTATCAGGCGTCGACTTAAATATAGAACATTTGCTAAAAATATTGGTGCTCTTATACGCTGATGACACTATCATTTTCGGATAAAACGCAGAGGCTCTGCAGCATAACCTTGATGTATTTTTCAATTATTGTCTATTGTGGCAGCTTAACATTAATATCAAAAAAACAAAAACTGTAATTTCTGGGTCACGTAAAACAGACCACTTACGCTTCACCATTGGTCGACTACAGTTGGAAATAGTCAATGAATATAAATATCTTGGTGTTAATTTTTCTAGATCCCGTTCATTTGTAAAAGCAAAAAAGGAACTAATTCAATGTGCCAACAGAGCTCTGTTTATTCTGAAAACTAGAATTAAGAAGATTGAAATACCCATTGATCTGCAACTAATGTTATTTGATAAAATGGTTTTACCTATTTTGTTATACGCATGCGAGATTTGGGGTGTGGAAAATAACAGCTTTATAGAAAAAGTCCACACTGACTTCTTATGTTATGTGTTGGGAGTCAAGAAATCTACACCTTTATATATGTTATATGGGGAACTAGGGAGGTATCCTATAGATATTCAGATTAAACTACATGTTTTAAGTTACAGGGGCAAATTGACTGACAGTAGTTCAAAAACAAATTATGTCATTTATGTTACAATTATCTGCTATCTGACACGGAATCTGGTCGATACAATCATAAATGGATTCTATTTGTACGCAATTTGTTATATAATTTGGGAATGGGTTATATTTGGACAACCAATTCACTCAGTCGTGCTTATCGACACGTTATTCATACTAGAATGAAAGAGCATTTCTTGCAGGAGTGGAACAATACATTAGCTTTGTCATCTAAAGGAATTATGTATCGAACAATGAAAAATTATAGCCACTCCTTTGAATCATATTTGATAGATTCTCCTTTGAATCATATTTGATAGATTTACCGAAGGATCTAAGAAATGTGTATGTTAAATTTAGACTTTCAAACCACAGGTTTCCCATTGAAACAGGTCGATGGAGCAATGAGCCTCTATAAAATAGAATGTCATCTTTGTAACCTGAAGGAAATAGCAGATGAATATCATTATTTATTGCGGTGTCCTTTCTTTGCAAAATTAAGAAAAGAAACCTTGCCAGAATATTATTTAAGATATCCATCTCTTCAAAAAATTTCCGCCTTAATGAATATAAATTATAGGCCTCATCTTGTGAAATTATGCAAATTGGTTAAGTCTCTTATACAGTTCTTAAAAACCCCTATGTAAAAAAACCTACGCCATGTTCAATGTATTGTATAGTTTAAATGTCCTCTTATGTCACTGTAAGTGATCTGAGTGAAATAAAGTTGAACTTGAACTTGGCTATTCTATGTCAGCGGGGGTTCCCCAGGGATTCGTTTTAGAACCACTTCTCTTTCTTATATTTGTAAAGGATATAACTTACTCAATGAATTCAGTACTAGTACGTCTCTTTGCAGATGATGTAAGTTTTATAGTTCTTCTTTAGATTCGACTGTGGTAGAGGAAACTTTAAATCCCGATCTTCGGAAGTTTATTACTTGGTCAGATAAGTGGCAAATGAAATTCAGTTAAAAAAACACGTACTTTCACCAGGCTGTAATAGAGTGTTTGCTCATTCTTTCAATAGGGCCTACTTACTTCGGGGGCCAGCTTTTTTTTTTTTTTGGGGGGGGGGGGGGGAGAGGGGGAACATGTCATAAACATCTTGATACCATTTAACAGAGTAATTACAAATAGAAATGAACAGTTTCAAACGATTTAGATTTTATAACGTAGAAATGGTTTTGATTTGGCGTTCAACTTTTTTTTTGCATGTATAGATGCTACATTTTACAGATTTATTAAAGACTTCCAAGCTGCTCGATAATTTACGGTACTGAATATCCCAATTAAATAAACGAGCATCTGCCTGATAGTGAAAATCTCACACATATTACAGATGTTTTTTTTAAATAAAAAAGGAACTGGCTATAGTCATCATTAACACCCTGATATTGGAACACATTCAGCGGAATGAAAGGTCTCTCTCGGTGTTTTGTTGGGTGCCTTCTCCTCTGGGCAGGATCTTCACATGGTCTCACTTTCTCCGCATTTAACATCAAATGGCTGACACCCAGCAAGTATGACAAAGAAATCGTTCATCAATATCTTCCCCAAGTATGTGTGTTGACAAGAATTTACTTCTAATATAAAGTATATTACCGTAAAGTTTCGTTTTATTACATTTTATGACAGTATTAATCCATAAGACGCACGGCGTATTTGTTTACTGCTCTCAAGAAGAGCATTTTATTTCTTCCGGCTCCGGGACACGGGATTGCCCTCCTTCTTTCCAATTGCCTGTTCCGCATCGTGTGGACACGATATCTTGCGCAGTATTTGTCCGATTCAGTTTGAATATAATTAAATAATTCAATCGCAGGACAGCTATTGCTTCCTTAAATTCACTTAATATACCATAGGCTAAGTATACCAGCATACCCGTAAATGTTCATGGACCATGTTAACTTTGACATACTTTGTGTTAGCATTTTGTAAAGAGAAAAAAGATTTCTATTATTTAATCAGCGGTGGAACAAAATAATTAATTTGTTTTCAGCGTTTTCAAATCAAAAGTTCGATAACAAAGACCATAAGAAGCAATGACATCAGTTAAATAACGTAAGACTTTCGTATGGGTAACACACTTCTAGGTTTATTTAATGATGACGTTTCTGTCTTTCTCCGAAGACTGTTTTCAAATCCTTGGCACTTGATTTGAAAACAGTCTTCGGAGAAAGACAGAAACGTCATCATTAAATAAACCTAGAAGTGTGTTACCCATACGAAAGTCTTACGTTATTTATCTATACCACCTTCTAAATGCCACTAAAGACAGTCAATGACACTAGTGTAATAAATCTTTTTTTTATTTCAGATTATTCAGAAATATGACATAACGCTGATCCAAGAACTAAGAGGAGACGGTCAAAATGTGATGGGGCGATTGGCACAGGATCTCTACAGGTATAACTAAACGTGTGAAATCATTCACACTGAAAAAATCCCTTTCTCACTTCCACTGCTGATGTCAAGCACACACGTTTGGGAAAGGACAGTTTTTGGTTTCAAAACGTTACAAACTGTTTATCCTTTAGGTTTAAACTTGAACCATGGAAGGTGTCGTGAAAAACCAGTTGTGGTTCAGTACAACAACGGTCAGCGTCGATGTGACCCAGTGTATCCAGACATTCTATGGCCAGCGATGAGCCCGGATCTGAATCCCTAGGAACATGAGTCGGTAATTTTGGGGGCCGGGTTCAATGTCAGAATCCTCCTCCAGGAAATTAGTTTGAATTTGAAGAAGAATTTCGCGAGCAGAGACATCTATTGCAGATGAAAAAATTCCGACGTCTTGTTAAGAGTATGAGAAGGCGATTAGTAGCTGTGATTCACGTTATTGGTTGTAGTTCTCGGTATTGACTAATTGTGCTTCTATCATCTCCATGCGCATCTTCTCCAGCCAAGTTAAAATCTCCTTGGCCCCATTCCGTATTTTACCTTGGCCGATAACTACACTAAGCTCCTATTTCGCACTTCTTCACAAAATGATGACCAATGAGCTAATTCTGTTTCAACGAAATTTTCCCAATATATTTGACAGCTTATCCCACTTTAAAACGTTTTACAGATCTGTTACGATTATTTCAGATTAACGAACACCACCTATGGTTATGTGTTAAGTGACAAGATTGGCAGATCTTCCTACAAAGAACAGTACGCCTTTATTTACAGGTAAATATAAATTATATGTATATGTATTGCCAAAGATAACTGGCAGCAAAGAAATCAGATTGGAATTTCAAATCAATCTTTATTTCACCACATTTTAGGCAAAATGGCAGTTTCGCACTCCGCGAGGTGATTCAGTACAACGACACGGAGGATGTATTTGAGAGAGAACCTTACATGGCTAGATTCAATGATCCGAGTTTAAGTAAGATTAACAGATTTTCTTTACAAGACCACGAGGTCATTTCTTTTTCAACAATCATCTTTTACGAATAACATTTCTTTACACTAGTACAACGTTCCAACCTTTGCGTAACCTCTAAGAGAAATAATACTAAAACCAGGTTAATAAAGGATGCAGAAAGTTGGAATGCCTAATTTTCTCTATTCATTTATCAGAAATTCTTGATATCTAGAAATCTGATTTTTTTGTGCTCTTTCAAATACCATAAATTCGGGATATCTAAAAATCTGAATCTATTCTTAGTAATTCTCACATCAGGAATTCGGTAAATCTAGTTCAATCTGAATTGTCCTGTATTTAAAAACTGGAAAGTGAGGATGTCTGGTCATTGGAAATCTTCTGGTTCATTTGCTGTTCAATGTATTATTATACATCTTTAGGTGTGCCTGATTTCGCCATTGTGGGAATTCACGTTAAGCCAGACAAGGTGTTCACTGAGCTGGAGAGGCTTTATCATATACATGATTATGCCACTTCTCGCCTGGGTGTTCAGGTGAGTTATGCCCCTTGAATTTTACCAAAGGTTACATTACATTAATTGATTGATCGGTGGGTTGATTGATTGAAAGGCTGATAAATGGATCCTTTGTGACTGAGAGGTTTTCAATCATCTCCAGGTCGGATCTTTCCTCCGGGCAAATAGCCCGACTTCCTCCTCTACTTCCTCCCTGCAACGCTTCCATATACATTAATCATGAGTAGCCTATTGCTTAACTTTCTCCCAGCAACGCTTCCAAATAAATTAACCTTGAGTAGCCTATTGTTTAACATAAAACAATCAATCCAACAATGCTCCCCAGAAACCTACTTCTCCTTTTTGATGATCATAAGCAGCTTTTGCCTGAAAGAGAAAGGTTAAACGTAAATAGCATAGTGCAGATGATTATAAGTGGAATTTGGCACAACCGACCCTTACAGGCCCTAAATATGAATAGGAAAAAAGTTCACTAAAATTCCACTATCACCTGAAATCTATTGATGAATATTGTTTTGACATTATGCAGGAAGTTATGTTTGCTGGAGACTTCAATGCCGACTGCTCTTACCTGAGCTTAACCAAATTCAACGATCTCCATTTTACGACCAATGGCAGTTTTACTTGGTTGATTGACAGTTCTGCTGACACTACAGTCAGCGAAGACTCGAATTGTGCTTACGACAGGTAGTGATTATCATTTAGCTTCCTTGTTACCTTATTGATATAACCCTACGGTGTTATAATGAGATGCAATTCCGTTTTTAGCCAAATTAAAACATAGCCATGATCCGGTCCGAAATTCCACCCCCTTTCCTTAGAACAGTTCAAACACACTAATAATTGTGTAAGCCAATTGAACTATATCTTATTTGATGATTATTGTAATAAGCTTGTACTTTTTTATCTTGAAAAAAGTTTTGTCTAAATTAATGGATGTTAATGGGGTTTAGGATCAGTTTGCAACAATTCTCTGACCGGTTTTGGTTGCTGTAATAATACAGAATCCCAAATCCTCATTGTATCCTTTGTAAAAGACAATTATGAAGCAAGATATTCTAAGCAAATCTGGCCAGGCATACGTAATACCTTTTTCGTTGTCGCACAGATTTGTGGTCACCAGTGGTCTAAATGCCGCCGTGGAATCTGTCGAGACATTTGACTTCCAGGCCGGTCTATCATTATCATATGATGATGTAAGTTGAGTTGTGGTTCAATGCAGATGGGTAAACATCTTAACATCTTCTCTATCAGTTACTTATTCTTAAAATTATCTCTTTCTAACTTGCCCTATGTTCTACACAATAATCCCGCTTAATACATCGGTATTGGCGGCAGTTACCCCTTCAACAGATCCGACGTCTCGCCGGAGGGGTGAGACGCAGGTTGGACGCTAATGAAGGCTATACACGTTATTGATCTTCTGCTCTAGGGATGTTCTAAACACTCAAAGTGACATTTTTACTTCAATATGTTCGCCCTGTGAAGCCAGATGGACTCTGAAGTTTCATGCTTACAACTACAAGCATCTTTTTATACACTTTTGATTTGGCTAACGATATCCTGAATAAATTGTATAGCTTATTGCCATTAATAGTGATTTCGTATCGCCAGAATGTTGCCCTTTATGATCACAATCGTTTCTGCAATATCAGTTTGCCAACAATATCCCTACACCAATGATTTTATCGGTCGGTGCAGACTTTGGTCGGTGCAGACTTTCCAGGGGGTGCTTAACTTTTTTGTTTGTGTATAATTAGTTTATGTTTATGTACTCTACACTTATTCTTCTAAACACCGGAAGTTTATTTTTGTTTACTTTACGTCAAACTTGGAGGATTTTTAAATGATTTCCGGAACAATGTTTATGGGGGAATATGGGTTCTCAACCATCATTTCATGGGATCAAAATTCAATATATCAAAAGTCATCTCCGATCAGTTTGCCAATCAAAACTCACGTTGCTTATAACGCAGTCACTTTCCAAGATAGTAGTATTCAGGACATTGGTTGAACATCTCTTTTGTTATATTAAATTCTGAAACTTGGTTTCAAATATTCTGAATTAATTCAGTTATGATTACTCATAAAGCCATGCCTGGATGAGACTGGAAACGTCAACACAATCGGTATCTTATACCAGCGAACTGAATCAAAGAAGAATGTTCAGTTTTTGGAATATCACTATAGATTTGTGAATTATTTCAGTTTCAATTAATGAACTATTTGGTGTGGACCTTTATCCCTTTGATGGCATTCTCACGTGATACAAATGAATAAAAAACATAGCTTACAACTATTGGAAACATTGACTGTGTTGGCATTGAGCTTAACTTTCTATTTTATGTTGTAGGCGAGGGTCGTGTCTGATCACTATCCTATTGTGGTGAAATTTACATAAACAGACAACTTTTACAGACTAATCATTAAAGTGGCATGAGCTGCCAAAATGGTGATATTTTGTCGTTAAAACAGAATGTTAAAATTATTGGCTATTTTTATCAAGAAGTATAATTCAGAAGCTTTTTAGTGCTTCTAGTCTCGAAAATGTACGATAAAGCATTGTTTTGAACTAACTTTGGCTTAGAATGAATGAATGGTCGTCCCGGTTATTTAAATTTTGTTTACTTTTCGAACACGTTTTCGATTCGTACAGGCCATATACTATATCTATTTGGCTCATTCCAACGCCAATCATTTAGTTTGTCGATGGCCTTCAAAGCCTCTTACTGTCGTGACGATCAGAAATAATGAAAAAAGTGTGAATTTTGGCAGCTCATGCCCCTTTAAATATTGACAATAGCAATATAGAAAACAATAAAGAAGTTGTTTATACATTAAGCGAAACTATTGGACTCTCATTTATTTATTAGGAAAACTATATCATAAGATCAACCGGAGGATCTTCTAGCTAACCCTGTGCGAACCCGTTTTCGTTGCTTACTGTAAAACGATGTATAGGCCTATATTTTATTTTGTGTTATATCCTTTTATGGCTTTGTTGTTTTCTTGTTTTGCACTTTTATTCATGATCTAACCCTATTTTTAGTTTACGGACACTGTATATTATTCTTCCCAATTAGTTTTATGTGTAGGATTTCATTATTATTTTTCCTGCTCTAATTGTATATTCTTTTTAGACTACGTTAGTGACTTATTATGGTTTCCTTCCCGGCTATTAAATCTTATTATACTGTTATATATAACCATTTGGGACAACTTTATAACTTAGACTCTTACTTTATTACTTTGTCTCCAGACACGTTGTATTTTTTTTATCTCTGTCTAGAATTCCTATTTTCCAAACTCCAGTTTATCCTCAGTTTTATTCTATTCCTTTTGTTTCCGGACATATCTTATCATTTTATCTCCGCCTTATAACTCAAGTTCCCCCTTTTTATCCAGTTAGACCAATTGGTTACTCTGGATGGCAAAACAGGGGCTTCGGAACAGAAGAAGACATTTTCCCTCTCCTCTAACCCCTACGTACCCAGTTGAGTTAGTCTTCTCCCCTATGAGATCATATTCAGATGCAGATGAGCCCTCGGAATAACTTTGCTAATTCTAAATTTTGGAAATTTCGGCAAACCTCATCTAAATGGCACCTTCCTAATGTAACTTAGAAATTATTATTAATTGGGGATTCTAATCTATCTAGAAGAAACCTTGAGCCCCACACTGATATGCAGGTAAAATGCTTTCCTTGTGTCAATTTCAATTCCTTTCGGATTCTTATTCAAAAGTATCAAGGTCCCAAACCGGAAAAAGTTATCTTGAATATTGGTATGAAAAACAACTACTAAGCCAGACATTTATTTAAGTCAGATGTGCAATATGATGACTTTTTCTAACTCGCTCATCTACTTTCTAAAGATCGAGTCATCACAAAATGAAAAGGATCAAGTGGCCACCATTCGATGTGGGGTTGATGCAAACGTGCCAGATCAAGGAATGAATTTCGGGGAACAATCCCGCAACAAATATCAAATGGCAGAGGCCCTTAATTGCAATTCCATCGCGTATGTTATCACGTGCAAAAAACAAAATGTCGCAAGCAATACGTGGGAGAGGTTCAAAGTTCTCTACGACAAAGAGCTGCGCTGGGTCAGTTTTACAGGCTGTTTGACGTTAATATTTGGGTTTGAGCGTGGATAGGGAAGAGGGAAGGGGGGGGGGGGGGTGTTGTTTCATATGTGATTCAGTGTGATAGGGCTAGCTGAACCAACAGCCAGTCATTGCATATGAAAAGAACAAGGGTTTGAGGGATCTGTTAGTCAGGACTGGGCTCCCTTGGCTGTCTTCTACCTAGGAAAGAAATTACATATTTTCACTTTCTTTTCCCATTATCACATTTTGTTTAATTTGGTTTACCCATGCAGCTTCTTGCCATAGCTGAAGATCCGTACAACTTGTTCAATATATTACAAAATAACACCAAACTCCTTTCCATCTTCAACATATTGAAATAACATGGGTTTTGGTTTATTGCAACAAACTAGGACTGGGTATAAAGGTATATATGACTTACCACTCTTTTAACATAACTAGAAACTTGTCCCCGTGGTTATTTTATTCAAGGAGAGTGTCCCTGTTTCCTGTGTTTTAGTGTCTATAAATATATATAGTCGTGGAAAACAACCAATGAACGGGATCGGACTGCATTGCCTGAATGGTTTGAATCCCATTTAAATAAACTGTATTCCTTATCAAGGCCAACTTTATGTTAATGTGTTCGTACTTGTGAACTAGTGTCAGGTTTCTCTCTCATCTAAACGTCCCAAGCCCTGCATACTCTTTATGATTAAGCATGAAAAAGTTATAGGGACGTTACACATGCCGAAAGGTATGTCTACCATTTAAGCTTGCCGAAGCCAAATTGTTGTTTTTTTTTTCTCGGAAATTCCAATGATTTTTGTTGTTGTTGACACATTTTGTAGCCCGGTAACACAAACGGAGACGGACGCCTTTTTGGTATCATGGATTCCTCAAATTATAACTGATTAAAGCTGAAAGTAAACAATTAAATAGCATTTCGGTTCCGAGATCACTGCAGCGTTTTTGATGCGCTCTCAAGAGGATCTGCAATTTAATTGTTCAGTGCATGCTACTTATAGCATGAAAATATGATTTCTCTATCCAATGCCGCTAGCTGAAATGTTGCAAGCTACAAACACTGGACCAACTGTGCTGTTCTCATTTTGCGTTTCATTCACGAGTCGGTACTACAAATCGCACCGTGAGAAGAGAATCAAGATGTATAGATAGTAATTAACCCAGATGTATATCTCGGTCTAGATCTACTAGATCTATAATTTTTAGATACACAAAACAAATTAGATTTTCACGGGTTAGTGTGTTAAACTATGTCATTTGATCGCCATGATTTGATTTACAACGTCTGTCTCGGGTACTATAACAAAACACGCGTTAAAATGGCTACCTCAAATATGAAAAACATGTTGAGAGGGATGTTTACATGCTAACGCATGGGGAACAGTTGGTCTCTCAAAATATCTTCCTAACTCTCGAGAAGCATGTCAACAACTCTATATCATGTGACATATTATTGTGAGCGCATGAGTTTCTGAAATGACATTTTGTAGAATCAAGAAATACTGTATAATTTTTTTAAATATATAGTTCACATTATCTGGTGAAATGTGGATAAAACATTAGGATCTGTAAGGGGGTATGTTAAAAGAAAGTTAAATGATGCGAGAGTCTCAAATAGGAACTGGTATAGAGAAACATCAATCATATAGCGTATGAAGAAATTACATAAACGGCTGTTTTAGTGTCATATTATTGGTATTAACGGATACATTTGGATTTCTGAATTAATATATTCTTCTTGTTTAAGTAAGTTTCATGGAAATAGGGTAGTGGTCAGAGACAACTTTAGCCTACAACAAATTTGAAAAAAAGACCAGTTAAGAAAACAGCTGATGGTTAAGAATTAAACAGAATTATACGAAACACAGTATATGTATTAAAAAGCCCAATTTCTTCAGAAAGCATGGTTGGAAAACAAATTATTGTGAATGATGGGCTAACAGATCTACTTACCTGATCATATGATAATGATAGACTGGTCTGGTAGTCAAATGTCTCGACAGATTGCACGGCGGCATTGATACCGCTGGTAACTATAAACCTACAGCAGCAGAGAGATACTAGGACATAAAATTCGGTCGATTTGATTAATTAAAACTCGTCATTTCCTTAATGTATGCCCAGAGAACGCAAATTGTACTTATTGGAGAAGTTACCAAACCACACAGATTTCTTCTTTCATGTCGATGTTGTCAGAGAAAAACACGTATCAGAAACGATTTGGGTTTCGTATGACTACCGCCGATGGTAGGTCCATTTGAATAACTTAAATTGTTTAATTGGCCAGATCTCAACACTGTGAAAATGTACAGAGACCCAGACAGAAATAACGTATCGGTAAATACCAAATTACTCCTTACCGATCATAAGCACAGTTTGTGTTAACATTCACAGTTGTATCTTCAGAGCTGTCAATACGCCAGGTGAATTTGCTGTCCGTCGAAAACTGGAGAGTGTTGAAATTCGAGGCACTTAAGTAGGAACAGTCGGCGTTGAAGTCGCCAGCAAATATAATTTCCTGTTGAGAATAAAACAGA
Source organism: Lepidochitona cinerea (assembly GCA_963971465.1). Classification (NCBI taxonomy): domain Eukaryota; kingdom Metazoa; phylum Mollusca; class Polyplacophora; order Chitonida; family Tonicellidae; genus Lepidochitona; species Lepidochitona cinerea. The sequence continues at coordinate 13,965,103 of OZ020552.1, read as the reverse complement.
AAAAATAAATTGAACTACCGACTTGTGCTTTCTTTTTTACAACGGAAGTTAGCAAGATATAAGCTTAGTAAGACGTTAAGCCACATTTGTCCCTCACAACAAGTCCCGTGTCTGTATTTCATAGATTATTTCCCGAAAAAAAGGTTAACCGTCAGCTTGTTTATCCGACATATAAAGTTATGTTTAAAATTATTCGGGACTTCCCCAGGTTCGGCATTGGTTGATATTAGAACCTAAGTAAATTAGAAGAAAAGAAAAAACAATGCAATAGTATTTTCTATTTTTCAGTGATATTAACGGATTAAACCTAAAAATTCAGCATGGGGTAATAAGATAGCCTAAGAATTGAAGAGCGTGACACAAGCCATCTAAAAGTTTCCGTCGAAATTCGACACGAGGTAATACAGTGGCCTAGGAATTGAACAGCGTGACACAAGCCACCTAAAAGTTTCCGTCGAAATTCGACACGAGGCAATAAAGTAGCGTAATAATTGAAAAGCGTGACACAAGCTACCTAAAAGTTTCCGCGCAACAGAATTAAGACGTTGTTCGATTATTTTTCTGAAGAAGTAAGATCTTTATGTTAATATCACGCTTGGACGGATTCGAAATAGTAAGTCGACAAACGAGCAGTTTCTGTTCTTAACACCGCTGACATTGTCAGATGATATCCTCAAGGTGAATCATTAGCTTTTCAAGAAACTTCAGACGTCATTTGCTGTGGAAATTTGGAATCAAGGAAAAAGTCAAAAATGTTAACCCTCATTCTAGTTAAGACTTTTTGGGGTTTGTTAAATTAAATATTGATGTGGTAGATGATCCTCCCCCCCCCCCCCCCAAAAAAAAAAAACAAAACAAAAAAACAAGATACCTGGACACCGAGACGTGAGGCAGCATAGTTATATACGTCTTCGTAAAGGCTTTCCAACTCTACAAAGGCATGGTCCGGTTTGATGTGAATGCCCACAATGGCAAAATCAGAAACACCTAAGACAAATCATTATTCATATCATGAAAAAAAAATAACGTAAGGTATTAGCAAGAGATTTCCATAAAAACTTTTGCATGATTCGTTTCACCGATGAGTTTTAATCCTACTCAATCCCTTCAACCACCCCCTCACCATCCCCCACCCCTTCTCTTTTTGGACCTTCTCAAAGTGACACTTTTCTGCGTTCTCTTTCATTCTACCCATATAGTAGGCTATATATAATTATGTTAGTACAAGATAGTGCGTAAAGTTTGTCTTTAAAGAAATCTCGTGTTAACCTTACTTAAACTTGGATCATTGAATCTAGCCATATAAGGTTCTCTCTCAAATGCTCCCTGTGTGTCGTTGTACTGAATCACTTCGCGGAGTGCGAAACTGCCATTTTGCCTGATAACATATTTGAAAAGAAAAATAGTATTTGAATACGATCACCATTATTTATCGTCCCTAAGCAAGCCATGAATATAACACAGAAGTCCCAATCTGGGCTTTGTTGGACTGTTTACCGATTGGAAGACTTTAATGTTAACTTGAATGAAGAGCCGACTTTCTTGATTTCTAGAGTTTTGAGGCAAATCTAATCATGTTTTGTCCTAAACAGCGTATATTGTTTACCTGTAAATAAAGGCGTACTGTTCTTTGTATGAAGTTGTCCCAATCTTGTCACTCAAAACATAACCGTAAGTTGTGTTCGTTATTCTAAAACAATAGAAGTTTCACAGCAAAATAAGGAAATCTTACTGGATGGTTTACCGGGCATAAAATCCGTAAGCTTTCAATAAGAAAATGAAACAGACATTTGTCGAAAGCTCATCTGCTCTTTTACACATAACGTTTTGTTGAGATCATGATACAGATTGCTTCATGTTTTACGTCGTACTTAAGATTATTCCAAGCCTTGCCAGGTTTAGTGGGGAAGGAAACAGGGATCTTTGGTCGGAGGGAATCACTGACCTGCGACGAGTACCTGTTAGCTCTTCTACATACGGCGATTGAGTGAAAAATCCACTCAGAAATTTTTCAATTTTTATTTGGTCTACGTGGGATTTTTCTTATTCTTTAAAGTGTTGGTTCAAGGGATCTGGTTTGAAATGTTTTGGCGTGCTAGGTATAAGGGTGGATAAAATGTATTTTCCTTTGTGGTTATACTTTGTAGTTCAATGTAGGTTTCATAAAACTTAAAGTAATCTTCGTGAGATATGTAACCTTGGTTTACATTAAATATTTTGACAGTAAATCAAACTGATTGGGGTGCGGGGGTATTGTGTGTTATTTTATAAATCTCCTGACTTAATGTAATCAAGTGAAAACGTATGTAATAAGTACCTTAAGACAATTTAATATAGCATCTTTCGAATGAACCTGATTCATCTCCTGGATTGCGATTTTGTCAATTAATGACGTTACCTGTAGAGATCCTGTGCCAAGCGTCCCATCACATTTTGGCCATCACCTCTGAGTTCTTGGATCAAGGTGATGTCATACTTCTTTATAATCTGTCGTGAAAAAAAATATACACGGAAATCCATTTTCTTTTATTCTACTTACATATTTGTATTCATTCCCATGTCCCCTGGAATATTGATATTATATTTGTTTTGAAAAAGTATGAAAACAGTTGGTCGGATGGATTGAGCTAGAGAAAATAAGGTTTAACTTAAGACTGAAAAATATAGAAAGCTGCCACTTAAAATAAAAACAATTAGAGTACTTGTGATAGAAATACAAAATGTCTTCGTGAGATACGTCCCTTTTATAGTATCGTGATCAATTTGGATTCCAACAGTTCCTGGAAATTTAAATATTGTCTCGCCAGAAAAGCCTAGGACAAATGAGTTACGATTTTGAAAGGACGGCGGGTTATCTGCGTGAAAAATCATCCAAGAATACACGGGTAACTGAAGGACAAAATAATAAATGTAGATTTGTTTAAGACCATCAGTATTCTTCAATAGACCCTTCGCAAAATGTCCGAGTTAGAATCGGTGACAGGGAATTGAGGCAAAAAACGATTAAGGCCCATTGTTGCGACGACAAAATATTATATGAAAAAGTAATAAACGACGAAATTTTTGTAACAAATTTTGATTTATATTAAAAACAAATAGCAACGTATTTACAGGCAAATAGAGAAAGAAAACATAATTCAAGAATTACTTGCAATGCTGGGTTTTAACCACAGATTCGCTAAATAGGAAAATAATAATTGGTAAACTTGCACAGTCAATATTTTCAAAATAACAGTTGATTCTCTTGGAGTGTAAGACCCAATGAACCCAATTCTTTTAGTTTGTTTAGCGGCTAGCCCCAAGAGTTGTTTACTATACTTTCTGTAATGCTCAGTCATACTTAATCTTTTACAATATGACAGGAAATTTTTTGTTAACATCAACCTTGGATTTAACTGGTTTGACTTTAAACTGACACTCTACAAATCAAAGTAAAATTATTATAGCACGTCCGAATTCACTTTTGCCAAAATTGATTGTCAACAGAACTTGGATTCACTGAGTCTCTTTGAAGAGTCGCTCTATCCTATCAAATTGTTCTTCCGAAGTCTTACTGAACATGATGACGCCATCGATGAAGGCAGCGCAACCTTGAAAACCGGATATGACCTGTTAATGAGTCTTTGGAAGGTGACTGGAGAATTACGCATTCCAAAGGGTATAACTGTGCTGGAATTTTCCCAAAATCCTTTGAGAAGGTCCACGTTTGATACTTAGCTTGCACGAGTAAGGCTATCAATGCAGTTACCAACACCCAGAATTGGAATATGCGTACATAAAGGGGAAAGAACGTGCCCAGTGAAACGTCTACATTTACTAAATAGAGAATCTGATATCTTTCGATAGAAGTGTGTTGTTTATTTCTATGATTTTTTGTTGATTTATGAGTGATTTTTAAAATCTTTACCAGTATATACTACAATGAAAGTAAATCATCCCTGTTGATTTCGATACGCTGCCTGTTGATGAAGCTGGTCAATAATTTTGTAGACGATCGATAGCGCCACCCCTTAGATTTATACGCTATGTCTTCAGATGCTGTTTTCAGATACTTTATGGGCACAAACGTTTTTAACGGTTTTCGAAATTAAGTGCTTCATCAGATATTTATGGTCAACTTCGATCACTCTTTGAGCTGCCGCTGGGTAAGGTTTAATCACAAATTTGTCCGGCATGTCTCAAATTCCGTTTTAAAGATATTTGACTTCGTTAGATTCAGCCCGTTTAGATGTAGTTGCGTGGAATATAGTTTTCTACAAAACCCTCATAAAAATAAGTATGTTCTTAAAGAAACATCAGAAGCCTCAGAAACGAAAGTCAGAAATACACTTTGAAGTTAACCCTGTTAATAAAGTTCCAAATTACACAGCTGGATGGAAAAGGTTTTCAAAATTTCAGACAACGTGTCTGCAACTTGAAATCAAACGTTAGTGGTCCAAAATCCTGGAATGACAACTCTTCGAGGAAAAACATGTCAGGGCCATTAGAACCAGCACTATAACTGGTAAAATGTTTATTGTCAGCGCAACGCAAAAAAAAAATCCCACATTTCAGCCAACACAAGACAATTCTAGAAACTTGTCTATATTGCTTTTCTCTTGTCCGTGTGTCAGAGTGATTTTATTTTCCAAAAATATTGTTTAACATAATTGACATGCTTTATGGATAATTTATTAAGATCACTAAGTTCTTTATCAACAATTTAAAATTCACTTGCTCTAACAATAATAAACATTGCGACAATCGCGTGCCCTTTGATCCATGGGATGAACGTGACGATGCAGTCTGCAAATCCCCACCCCGAAGGTGCGAGACGCTAGTATGGGTGCAGGCAGCGCTGTTTATAAATAAAGTACGTATAATGGCATCATCGAGGTTGCAAGAATCTCGTAAAGCCTGATAAAGTGAATGAGTGTGCAGACGCATTCCACCTGTGCCTTCGGGAAATCCAGAGCAAGAAGGCACAAACGAGAATATCGTTTCGCAGGTAGCCTTCCTATTCACCTTTCCGATGACTGTTATTAACTAGAAGACGAATTAGAGGTCATAGATTGAAGCAAACGCTATTCAAGGTCGGCGGTTTCCTCTAGACAAAGAGCCCGGTTCCTCGCTGACTAAACCTTGTAACGCCGCCATGTAAGTGAAATAATCTTGAGTGCTGCGAATCAACCAATCCATAGGGCGTGTCCACACGTGCATTATCGTGCCTTCATAAACAATCAATCCATCAATCAGGTCTACATCTAAATATGTCTACTACGAATATCTAAAGGAGCACATACATACCTGGGGAAGATATTGATGAACGGTTTCTTTGTCATACTTGCTGGGTGTCAGCCATTTGATGTTGAATGCGGAGAAAGTGAGACCATGTGAAGATCCTGCCCAGAGGAGAAGGCACCCAATAAAGCAAGATATACTCCCCACCAACATACTGTGAAGGAAAAGAAACAACTAAAGTGACACTTAGAAACACATCTTTATGGTTGTTTTAGTCAAGAAGATGTCCCCTGTACCGATGAGTTCTACACTAATCTTTCTCTTTCAGGATAATACTGAAATAATTTTGAATCGACGTTAAATCTTCTCTCACTCACTGACTCTAAGGCCCAAAAAGATATAAAACCTGCAAGTGAAAATATAGCTAAATCGGAAACCAATCCAAACTCAGTGGAAAATAAAAAGATCTACTTTTTTAAAATAAACGTACGGTAAGAATTCCGCTAATTCAAGTACTCAAAACATTACTAAAAGCACTCTAAATTTGAGACTTTTCGTTGGGTGTCTTACCTCCTGCATGGAGCGACCGAAAAATCCTATCGAGCAATCGCTATTGTTGTTTTAGACCAAACATAGCAGAAAGCAGTCTAATAATTTGTTATCTTCACATTGCTCGTCCTTGATTTAGCGGAATTCTTACCGTATACACTGCTGATAAGATGGCCTTGCATTTAATTCTAGTAACCACATTTTATATCTAACAAAGTTCTGGAATATCAAGTCTTACGGCCACATTTAACAATAAGCCGAGTAACTTGCCAATGTATTGGAATATCTTACCTGACAAAATTTCGTTCGATTCCTTGCTGCCAACGTGGACTTGTGACAAAGTCTAATGCTTTTAAACACTTTTATGCCTTGTTTCATTTTTTGCAATAAACAGATGGTCGTCTTTTTCAATTTTAATACATGCAGCTGCTGCTTACAATTTCTTTGTGGGCTTTAAAGTCTAATTAAATCTGTAAAATAAAACTTGAATCTGACACAATAAAACTAGGGAATTGTGTCCCGGCCATAACAAGAAGAGAGGAAATATTGATGTGATAGCTCACAAAGACATGTGCTCGCATCCAATCTATCCAAATAACAGAATATAAAAGCTGGCTGCTCTTTCTCTGAATTTTAACGACTTCCAAGACTTACAGGCCATTGATGACTTATCAACTAAAGACAATTATAGAAACTTGTTTTCTCGTTATTTTGGGATTAGACTTTCTTGAAAATATGGTAGAAATTCTTCTACCGATGTTTGGGTGACGCCCGAAACGGGAATCGAACCCGGGTCCCAGGGTATGGCACCTTTTGCCAGCACTAAATGCCGGCTGCCGTATCCATTCAGCCAACCGGCCTCCTCTGCAAACTTGTTTGTATATGAGATTTTATATTCTAAAATCTATAATTGGACATAAACAATCATAAAAATCGCCAAATCAGACATTTGATTGTACGTTGTATCGTATTTAATTTTGATCGAAGAAAATGCAATGTGTGATTTTAATTGATCATATTTGTGTTTCTTCAACTTCAGGACGTTTTTACTGACATCTAAAGGTTAGGTAAAACTGTATAGAAACAAATATAAGATTTCTTACACCCTTTTCGGAGAACGTATGGATGTATAATAACTAGCTTACGGTTGTGATGACATTTTTATATCATTTTTTATCCAATGACCAGATGTTCCCTGTTTTTATACAATTATATACTCCTGAATATGTTGTATTGTTATGTTGTATCATGGTTAAAGGTCATATGACAAGATGCATGGATCGCTTGTGATTATCACGTGCAACATGTACTTTTAAAAATCGTTATTTCATCACACAGTTTAATATGTTTTGTTTGTTTTCTATAGAAAGTTGAAAACTCTGTCATTTTCCAATCCATCAATGGAAATGAAAGTTTATATGGTCTCTGGCAGATGTCTTGTGACAGAAGTATAACGGAACGTTTTGCAAATACCGGGGTAATTTACAGGAAAGGCGTAAGAATGCAGTTGTCAGTGTATATATGTAATGCCAGAAGTCTACAAATGGGTAATACGTAATGGCACACTTGGCTGACTAAAGTTGATTGATTTTTCACGCCGCACTCGAGGTTATTTCACTTATATGGAGGCGTTGCCAGGTTTAGTGGCTACAACCTTCGCTGGGGAACTTTCTGCTCTTCCACATTTTCCGCGATCAAGTGAAAAATACACTCAGATTCTTGTTTTGGTCAGAGTTCGGAGCTTCGAACTCGAACAGCCTCAATGGAAGGCCTGTGTCGGATTGAGGGACTATCACTCCTGATGTTGTTAAGGGGACGTGAGCTGTGACATCTTTAAAGAGGCATGAGCTGCCAAAATGCACACTTTTTTCATAATTTTTGATCGTCACGACAGTAAGAGGTTTTAAAGGCCATCGAAAAACTAAATTATTGACGTTGGAATGAGGGAAATCCATACAGTATGTGGTCTGTACGAACCGAAAACGTGTTCGAAAAGCAAACAAAATTTAATGACCATTCATTCATTCTAAGCCAAAGTTAGTTTAAAACAATACTTTATCGTACATTTTCGAGACTAGAAAGCACTTAAAAGCTTCTGAATTATACGTCTTGAGAAAAATAGCCAATAATTTCAACAATGTGTTGTAAGGTCAAAATATCAACATTTTGGCAGCTCATGCCCCTTTAAAGTGGCATGAGCTGCCAAAATGTTGATATTATGACGTTAAAACAGAATGTTGAAATTATTGGCTATTTTTCTCAACACGTATAATTCAGAAGCGTTTTAATGCTTCTAGTCTCGAGAATGAACGATATAGTATTTTTTTGAACTAACTTTGGCTTAGAATGAATGAATGGTCGTCCCGCTTATTAAAATTGTGTTTACTTTTCGGAGACTATGTCGGTTCGTATAGGCCGTAGATTTATAATGGATTTCCCTCATTCCAAGACCAGCCATTTAGTTTTTCGATGGTATTCAAAACCTGTTACTGTCGTTACCAACAGAAATTAGGAAAAAAGTGTGAATTTTGGCAGCTCATGCCATTTTGAGGAATTTCTAATGGCAAGAATTTTCGAATGTTTGGTGTTCAAAAATATTTCGGGACTCAAGAATATATTTTACTAAAACGTATAATTCATTTCGTTTTTGTTTTCATTTTTCTTACTGCTCTGGAAATTAGTGTCCTTAAAAATGATTCTAATTTATATTTGTTGTAAACAAAAAATGCTGACACTATCTTGATTTCGTTTGACATGATTGATCATCATCATTGGCAGGCAAATGTTACAGAATTCCAAGTGAAAGTGAGGACAGGTGGCGCCACAGTGCGATCTGGAAGTCAATAATGTGTATGGCCTCCATGGGCGTTGATTACGGTGTTGCATCGTCTGAACATTGAGTGGATGAGACGGTTAATAAAGATGATAGGAACTTGGGCCCAAACTTTGTGATACGCCTGAGTTCAGCTGGAGTTGTCGGCCTTGGCCGCACGAGATTGAGTCTCCACTCTGAAACTTCGGGGATTTACGTGCGTGAAATACCCTCTGATAGACTGCAGGTCATTTTGAATATGGCGACCAAATAGGTAGCCGTGAAGCGTACAATTTCCAAATCTTCTTGAGGACCCCACAAAAGTGTCCACGTGATAATGTAAGGGACCGAAACACTCTTGTTTGTTAACTTTCAGTCTCGATCAGTTATATAATTAAAGCATTGGAGGATTCCTGATATGTACCGAAACTGCGTCTGTCCACAACATATGGTTTTCCGGGCTAAATAAAATATATAAACAAATATCTTTCTAAATGATATTAGGATTTAATAAATTTATGATTATTTTTATTTTCTTTTTTCGTCTGCAGTGAAACATTTTGATATTTACTTTCGACGCCATTTTTATTCAGCCCAAAAATACGTAGTCTGGTACCCTGCCCCTAAACTCGTACAAGATAGCTCGTTATTAACGAGCTATCTTGTACGAGTTTAGGGGCAGGGTACCAGACTAAAAAATACGATGAATTACCGTATAAAAAGCGCAGACTGCCCGAGGCCAATCTCATTCTCGCGAGATCCCCTGCTATTACGTGAACGCGACGGACCTCTCAGGCCGTTCCAAGCCATTTGCCTTAGTCAGCTAAGGGGAATCCCCTTTTGCCAGAGCTGCGGAGAAATACTCTCACTACAATCACATGACGTAGACATACAAAATAGTATGTTATACGCTGGCCTGTTCACAATCGCGGAGGGTAGAAATATAGTCCCTGTATTTCCTCAACGATAATTCAAAACTTAAGGGCGTGTACCAAAAACGAAATACAAGCCAACATATAGAATCAGGTAAAGATCACGTACAGATCAATTTTGGAAGTAAGTTTGATTACCCAAATTTTGGGTAAAATGGCTTGGAACGGCCTGAGAGGTCCGTCGCGTTCACGTAGTAGCAGGGGATCTCGCGAGAATGAGATTGTGCCCGAGGTGTGTCAAAGCCGACCGGTACCGAGCGAAGATAGCCGAAGGGTGTTCCGAGTGATTGAGTCTCCTCTGAATCTCGTCCCACAAGTGTTCTATCGGATTTAAGTCTGGACTGAGAGCAGGCCATTGAAGAGTCTGTATGTTGCTTTGACGGAGGGATTCTCTCGTTGCTCTGGCAGTATGGGCCCGTGCGTTCTTCTGCTGGAAGACATGATTTCCATAACGAGCAAAATGGGGCACGATGAAGGTCTCAGCGCCTGATCGATGTATCGGGCAGTTGTTACACAATTTCCTCTACCAGGACCAACATTCTGGAACACCATAGGGCCTAGTTGCATGCCAAGACTGTCACGGGAGCACCGTACATCCCCACGCGTCTCTGTCCAGAACACACTCATTTGCAAAACGCTCCCCTCGTATACGCCACACTATCATTCGTCCATCAACCGTCGAGATGCAGTACCGACTTTCATCGGAGAAGACTACTGTTCTCCACTCCCCATGACGCCAATTCCGATGCTGTGTGTCCCATTACAGACGAGCGCGGCGATGTCGAGCAGTGAGGATCGGATCCCTGTAAGGCCTGTGACATCTGCCTGCCTCAAACGCCTGCGCACCTTGTCGTCGCTGATTGGTCTCTGGTGATTGCTGTCCTTGCAGTTTCCGCAGCGGTTTTGCAGTTTTTGACGATCTTGCCTCAACGTTGTTACAGGCGGTCTTCCACTACGAGGACGGTCTGCTGTGTTTCCATTGGCTTGAACCCGTTGCTGCATGCAGGCGGTATTTTGTTCGGACATGAACATTGAAGTGGTTGGCAACAGGTATTGCAGTCTGACCAGCATGAAGTCTTCCCAAGGCTTGGTCTCTCTGCTCCCGTGACAGTCTTGGCATGCCACTTTTGTCAAACTGTGAATGATTCGGTGCATGCTCGGTAGCTTTTTTGATAGGGATGACTCCTCGCAACACACGTGCATTGTGACCTGCAGGCAAAACGAACCGAAAAAGCACCCCATCATTACTTTAATAACTGTGCTTTGACGACGTATTTTGCATATTAGTAACATGATCAGAAACCAAACTTTCTTGACCACTGGCTTCAAACGAGGTCTAGCAAGGATATCAAATGAGAAAAATTATTGAAAATTATAATATATGCATTTCGCAACATTTGAATAGGGTGACGTTTCTTTTGCGGTTCAGTATACTTCGGCTATTACGTTTAAGAGAAGGTTCTGGATTTTTGCTGTTTTGTCCATTACGTAGGCCTACATGTCGAAGACTAGTTTAAGATGAAATGAGCTGCAAATTTTTTTATATTTTCCAGTTAAAACGGAATCTTGAAATTATCGGCACTTTAGAGCTACTAGACTCAATAATATGCGTTAAATTAGTGTTTTTGACTAACCCAGTCTATTTAAATTTTGTTTATTTTCGGACACAGTGTCGGCCGGCACAGCACACATACTCAGATACTGTATGGATTTTCTTCATTTCAGCGTCAATTTTTTCGATCACTTTCCAGGGGCGGATATAAGATTTTGTGAAGGGGGGGGGGGGGGGGGGGGGGCAAGTTCTCTATAACAGGTAGTATTTTCAAGTGTGTCCGGAGGTGGTTTGAGGATTGGAAGGGGAGGGCGGGGGCGGGGGTGTACGAGCGTGCAATCGAAAATATAGTATGAAACCCTACCAGAATTTTTAATGGTGTAGTACGTTGCGCTTTAACGTCGGATTTGTGCACGGAAAATGGCATCTTTGTCTCTTCTGTAGATCATTTTTTTGATAGTTAAACTGGCTGAACCTTGTAGTCATGATAATGATAGGATATCCCAAATGCACAAGTAGCCATAGAAAACCTCCCAGTTTCTGACAGCCGGACTACCGTTTATGGAAACTGAAGGTAGACTATAAAATAACTTGTAACAGTACACAACGGTTTTTCAACAATTGAACGAATGAAGACACATAGCCTACATGCAGTAGGGTAGCCATGGGTCTAGTGAAGTGGGACGGCAACTATCACAGCACAATAAGGCGTCGGTCCAGGTGCCGCCTAGGTCCCGGAAGCTCTGGGATTCTAGATCGCCGGGGATGCGTTCTAAGCCATTTCGGCGTGTAAAACTAGACATTATTTTTAGAGTAGGTCTACGTCTTCATCAATATAGCCCGTATGGCGGTGAAAAAATATATAAGGGAGAAGGCGGAAAAATATGTCTACCAGAAAGATTGATTGTTTAGTGTTTTACGCCGCGCTCAAGATTATTTCACTTATATGGCGGCGTTGCCGGTTTTATTGTGGGGCGAAACCGGGCTCTATGTTCGGAGGAAACCCACGACCTTCCGTTGGTAATACCAGAAAGAGGTTTTAGCTCAGAACCACGTCTGACGCCTACTTCATAGGCCCCTAAGCGTCATGCCTCTATTCCGTCTCGCGTATTACTTATTTTAAAGGCCCACTTGCCGCGAAAATCAGGAATATTGTTTACATTAAAAAAGAAAGACCGTATTCTGTATTTTTCCCAGACAATATAAGTTAGGAACTTTCTATTTTTACCAAAATTTAAAAGTTTGGACGTCACTTTGTATTTTTAATTTGAATTTGAAAATTAGAATTGTTACGTACCCGGAATGTAAACAAACCGATCTGCCCCCTATTGGCGATTTTATGTTTCAGTCGAGTGAGTGAACTAACGGCACAGTGTAATTTTACGTAGGCCTATTTATCTGAGAAATACAGACTGACGATCGGTTAACAGCGACTGGAAAATCCTGTTTGAGTGTAAACCACAGATACAAAGGCCAGAAAGGAGGGTAACCAACACGAAAGACACTGATCGTTGTTGTTGTAATCAGGCTTCGATTCTTCGTTTGTTTTTCACCCCATTTTTACAGTTTAAAGCTAACTAGACATGTTTTATGTGTCCTATGTTTAAGTTTAGTGGTATTAGTCGTAGTAAGCTCATGTAAATTGGTTTTCTTAGCAAATTTAAACAGGCTACGGCGGCAAGTGTGCCTTTAATCAAGTATTTTAAATTCAACCAAAATAAAACGTTAGAAAATTATTTTTGTTCAAGCCCCTGATAATGAATGATCGGTTGAGAACTTTATTTGCGGAAAAAAATTATTCGTTCATTCTTTCCTCTCCCATGGTCAACAGCTTTCAAATGTTATTTTATGTGCATGTGCTTTCAATCGGCTGCAACAGTCCTAACACAAGTGCATGCACGAAACCAAACATTTCATCAGACGTTTCATTTAAAGTGGATTGAAGGTATTCTGATATTCTCAATATTGAAGAAGCCCGTGCGGGCGTATCAGAATAACTTCAATCCACTCAACATATTGTGGACTAAGTTCAAAGAAATTCCCAGCTATGGCAAGAATTCGGGTAAACTGAAATTAAAGTGGCATGAGCTGCCGAAATTCACACTTCTTTCATAATTTCTGATCGTCACGACAATAAGAGGCTTTGAAGGCCATCGAAAAACTAAATGATTGGCGTTGGAATGAGGAAAATCCATACAGTATGTGGCCTGTACGAACGGAAAACGTGTTCGAAAAGTAAACAAAATTTAAATAACCGGGACGACCATTCATTCATTCTAAGCCAAAGGTAGTTCAAAACAATACTTTATCGTACATTCTCGAGAATAGAAGCACTAAAAAGCTTCTGAAATATACGTCTTGAGAAAAACAACCGATAATTTCAACATTCTGTTCTTACGTCAAAATATCAACATTTTGGCAGCTCATGCCCCTTTAAACAAAATATGATAATGGGAAAAGCAAGTGAAAATATGTAATTTGGTTCTTTGCTTTACGCAGCACTCAATATTATTTCACTTATATGGCCACGTTGCCAGGTTTAGTGGGGGAGGAAACCGGGCTCCATGCCGGGAGGAAACCCCCGACTTTTGGGGAGTACCTGGCAACTCTTCCACATTGTGCGATCTAGAGAAATAAATAAAATTGTTCGATTTGATTTCTAAGTGAAACCAATGGAATAGAGTCGGGCAGCAGAGAGACTTACTATCATTTTGTTGATTGAATGATTGATTCATACAAAACTGAGCAATAGTCATCAGAAGATAACGTATCCCCCAGGCCCCACATACGATTTATCATTGTTAATTTATGTAAAGTGGAAAGACAAAAGTTCATTTACAAAAAGGATATCCACATCCTCACTGGATAGCAATAATCCTCACTAAATTTTAACAATATTCAATGCAATATGTAGGAGGAAATGAATTGAGAAGCAAATATCAGGTGGAACCAAGATAAAACAACAGGCATAACATCCTGGAAGGTAACATACTAACAGGAAATGTGATGACAAGCACTAATATTGCTGAGGTCTTCTTATACTGTCAGAAAAGGGCAGTAACTCTAAAAATAATGAAACCAGCGGAACCAAAATAAGAGGTACACATCCTCAAATGATATCTAGCATGTCAACCAAGTTTTTAAAAATCTGATAAAAACCGTGTGAGGAGATGCAATGACAGGTACTTCTTGTCTATTTCTTCCTATACTGTCAGAAAAGGGCAGTAAATCTGAAAATAATTAAACCAGTGCAAGCAAAAAAGGAGGTGCACATCCTTGCATGATATCCAGCATGTCCACCAAATGGACAAAAAACCTTGGGAGGAGACGGACAGACGGACAAGCTGGTCGCTACATCCCCTCGCATTATATACCGGAGGAATAAAAAGGTATACAAGTAAAATTATTTCATTTTACATGATAAAAGACACGCTACATGATATGTGCAGTAACTGGGAGGTTGTTCCTTGAAATAGACTAGAATAGAAACAATTTAAATGTTAACAAAATCAAACAAACAAAAACTTAACACTAGTTATAAGAGACAAAATGTGTGAATGCTAATCAATGTTGTTGGTGGACAGCAAATTAGTTTGATATAATTTATGAAGATCAAAAATGATAAATTTCGCTGTTCAAGAAAGTTTTCATGAAAATCATGCATCAGTTGTAGCAATCACAAGTTACTGAAACAAACTTATATCTTCTTTTCTTTTGATTTAACAAAAATGTTGTTTTTTTCATCACCGTAATACAAAGCATTTATGCTTATCCAAACATTTGATCTAAGTACATGCAGAAAGTTTACTATTTGGACATGTAAGAATCAGTGTAAATTAACAAATTCTTCTAATGTATCAGGAAGGAAACCTGCAAAATCAATATTGTGCTTCTTGACAGCTTTTGCTGCAGAGCATTTGAGTGAGATTTTCATTTGACTCCTTAAAATGAGTTCGGCTACACCGGTTACAGTAGCGGTCATAGGTGTTTTGCCATCAGCATTACAAACATCCATGTGAGCACCATGTCTAATTAAATCCATGATAAACTGATGTAACGTATCAAAGTCACTGATGGGATTGTCATAGCGTACAATAACATGGAGCGGTGTATTTTTCCTGGAGTCGAGAGCATTTGGATCAGAGCCACATTGTAATAAGAGCTTAGCCAGGGGAAAGTTAGGAAATGATACCACGTCAACAACATGAAAATCATCCACAATTGTTGCTAAATCTGCTGACATATGTAGAGGAGTGTAGAGATTTTTCAGCAGAGGTTTAAGTTGAAGGAAATTGTAAACTACACGATGTAGTTGATCATCTTCTTCCTTTGTTTTATTGGTTTTTAAGGCAATCACAATAAGATAAAGAACAGTGTGGATGTTAGATTGATAGACTTCAGAGTTTGATTCTTTCTCGCCTTCTTCCAACTCCATCCTTTCTCGATCTCGTTTTAGTTCTGTTACAGCATACTCTATAACTTCCAGCACATATTTCAACTGTAATGTTACATCCAAATGTAACATTTGAGAAAACACCTGGGCAAATCGAAGCAAATCTTTAAAGATAGTTCGATAATTTTTGTGCCTTAAGTACATTGCATGCATCCACAAAGCTATACATCTATCATATCTGGATGTGTCTGCGAAGACAGCACCTCGAAAACTGATTGGATGTGGAACTTCAGGGTTGTCGGGCCCCAGAATCCTTTCTCTAATAGTCAGAGACTCCATGTGAAGAGCATTTAAGTCTCTTTCAATAGCATCAAGTTCTTGAAGACTTTTACATTCAATCCTATTATCATAAGCTGGAATAGGCCCATACTTCGGTTTTATAATAACATTTTTGGGGTCACTATAACGATCTATCATTGCACGGCGTAAATACAAGAATGCTTTGCTGATATCATAATTTTCTTTGAAATTAGCAAAGGAAGCTCCAAGTAACTCTAAAGCCTCAATCTTTTTTTCTTTAACACATTCTTGACGAGAAATGAAATATTCAACAACATTTGCCTTTCCACTTTCAGCAGCTACAATCAGTGGTGTCATATTATGATCATTATACAAAAGAGAGGCTCCGTGTTCCACAAGTTCATGAACAATGTCTAAGTGTCCACACTCTGCTGCAAAATGCAGTGCTGTTGCACCACAATGTGCTCGACAATCAGGGTCAGCTTTTTTCTCGAGTAAATATTTGACAACATCGTAATGGCCTTTGTATGACGCAATCATTAAACAAGTATTGTTGTATTTATTAGCAATAGTAATGTCAGCATTATGTTCTACTAAGTATCTGACAATATCAACTCTGCCTTCAAAACACGCTGCTCTAAGTGGTGTAGAATTTGTATAAGTAGGATGGTTCACATCAGCCTTATGATCCACCAAGTATTTGATAATGCCAAAATGTCCGGCCCCTGCAGCACACCAAAGAGACGTGGCACCGTCAATCACATAGCCGTCAAATTTCACCGTCCCCGTTTGCTCAATATCTACGTTAAAGTTGCTTACAAGAACCTGAACTACTTTTTCTTCGCCATTCCTGGCAGCTATAACAAGAGGAGTAGTTTTTTGACCGTCCTCCTCTGTTTCATGATTCAAAACTTTCGACACTATGGACCTGTCCAAATTCCACAACATGGCAAAAATACTTATCGCCATTCCATCTCTAGCCGAACAAAACACTTTCTGTTTCAGGCTATTGATAAATTCTGGCCCACATTCAGATGACATTTCCAAAAAGTCCACTTCTCAATCTGATATATAGGAAACATGTGCAATAATTGAAATGAAATGTTCTCCTAGGACGTAACTTTCAGTTTTCGTTTAGCATCCATATTTTCGATTGCGCATGATCAAGCATATCATCCAATGGAAATGAAGAGAAATGCTTTTCTCGTTCCAGTGTGAAACAGTACTTGAACTTCCGGCTTCTGTGAACACATGTGATACTGGATTAGTAAACATCAACATTACATTGGTAATACTTCGACAAATGATCACAGGATAAAGTGCATGGATTCCATTTTCCAAACATGAAACTATATTGTTTAGTTTAGTACCTAATGGAGGTGATGACCACGCCTTTCGCATAGCTTGAGACCCTCAAACAACCGATCTTTGATTGCATTTGAATCTAGATAACCGACCAGCTGACATTGTGACTGATCCGTGGTCGGTTATCTAGATCCACTCAACATATTGCGGACTAAGTGACAGGTTGATCGATCGTTGTTTTACGATGATTATTTCACTTGAGAGCCAAGTGACTATAGTATAACTATAATAGTACACTATAGTGTAGTCAGAAAGTAGGCCTATGTGTTTTTATTGTGTTTTTTTTATTAATCATTCGACTTTTCACCACAGCCAAGATAAACAAAGCGAATTGAAAATTAAATTAAAAGTAATTTCTCCTCAAGTAAACGATCGTTGTGACGTCACGCTATTGTTCCAACAAGACATTATTTTTTTAGGAAAGTAGCCCAATTAGGTGAAGCTTTATTTAATACTCAGTACATGTATGTTACTTGTGTCAACCTTTTTATGATGTGTACATGAGGTTTTGTATTAGGTAGCTGAATAGAATTCAATAGATTTGCAGGCCTTGAATACACAACTGTAAACGGGTTGTTAATTTAGAGTACTGCATTTGTATAACAATTAACATCAATAACGGAAGTCAATGAGAAACTCCACCAAGTCCAAATCGTTTACGTCAGAGAAACACGTTGTCAGCGGGTATTCCAGAAACAATAATATCCTCGGCGCTTCGTGCCTCGGACATTATTTTTCAGGAATACCCGTTGCCTCGGTATTTCTCTTATGCGTAATGCAGAACACTTAAAAAAAAAACCAACTTGCATGTTTCATGATGACATTTTCCACCATGAACAAGCTTATGTTACGTTGCCATGATTCCTGACTGTTCGGTTTGATCTTTTTCTGTATTTGAGATAATAAATCCTCATTAGTCACTTGATGATGACATTTTATTTACGAAGATGTTTCCATAAGCCAGTCTTTATTTTTTATGGCATACACTCTTTTTCCATTGTGTTGTTATGGATGAATCAGCTGGGTCAGGTCCTTAAATTAATATGTGACATACATGTACACTTGATTCAGTTAGCATACAGAACAACTACTTATTTAAAGGATTTTTACTCAGCTCTCGTTTTATTTAAAATCAAAAGGATATTGTCTTTAAAATAAAGTTTGGTGTATTTATCTGAAATTTTCACTTAAATCTACTAGATGTCAATACTATATGGCAATCATATATTTTATTCAAAGTCTTAACATAATATATGACTTTTATTGCCTTTTATATATATTCCTGTCTTATGATTTAGAATTGAATACCAGTATTAACCACAGGAGGATGAGAAGACGACACGTAGAAGGAAATGTGATGAAAATGTCCAGGGAAACTGGGTTTGTTCCTTTATCTCTTGTCGTGATGCTGGATTTTAACTCAAGTCAATAATATCAATTTGTGTCAAATTTATTATAATATCAGTTAAAGTAATTTTAACTTGAGTTTGAATTATTATAATTTCGTATTGAAATAGTTTTGACCTTATTCAAAATATTTTGAATGTATTCAAAATAATTAGAGTTTTGTTTATGTAAAAATCATTATGACTGAAGTTAATACATGTATTTTTACTTTAGTTCAAATGTTCAAAAGACATAAAAGATTACATAATGTTACATTTTGTACACATATTGAAGGTGTTGTTGGAGTGATCACTGGTAAACTTTTTTCCCTTGAGTGTTAGATTGTGTTAGACTGTTAAATGACAAATTACTTATGATTTTTGAATTTGTTTGCAGCTGATTTGTTGGCTTATACATTACATTATTCATTGTATATTCAGCTTTATTATTAATGTTGTTTGATTCCATCTTTTTGAAGGAAGAAAACCGCTCAGCAGCAGACAAATCTGACCTTTCACTGGGACCTCTGGCTTGTTCTTGCTTTAAACAACTGGATCTTTGATTTTGGCAGACCAATCGCTGCGGTAATTCTACTTAATTAAATATTATCTGCAAGTATTTCCTTTTTTCATCATGTTTGCTTGTGAAAATGTTGTCAAATAATGAAAATGAAAATTGATGCAAAGAATTACCAAACCAAAGTATGTCTCACAACATCAAAATTTTACGTAAGGACTTCTATGGATGAGGCATGAGTTCAATTTCTCTATTGTTCCTAAAAATGGTTTGGACTCTAACAGACTGCTTTGGCTTGACTAATTATTTACCTTTCAATTATGAGTTACATGACATGGATGACTGCTCTGCCTTGATGTGTTCTTTATTTCACTTTTTAATGACAATTACAGCTATTTGTTCCCCTGGAGTTCTCCCCCCTTAACATGCCTAGCATCGGTGACTATTTCCACATGGCCTACAATGTAATAACACCATTTTGTTTATTAAAGGTAAGCAAACATTGCTTCATTAAATATTAACATAAGATACAACTTATCTAACTAATGTTAACACCGAGAACAGTTCAGTATTTTTTTCTTAAAAAAATTAATAATTTATTTCTCTCTAATAAATAAACAGAATTTTTTTATTTATTCATCCATTTAAGAATGTTTTCTCAAAAGTCTCTATCAACATATGGATTTTAGAGACACAGCAATAGGCATATTGAAAACTGGTATAAGAGGATATTTTTCAGGAGTTATCCCCCTTTCATGTGGTTCATGTGGATATTCAATCTACTGTTTTCAAACATTTTGCCTGTACCTTGGGTGTGGGAAGGCTTAGTGTTTTCTTTTATCATTTTACCTGAGAATGCAGCCAGTCACACAGTGTATAACATAAAACAATTCAACATACTGTTTGGACTAGGTATTATGGTTATTTGCAGCATTGTATATTTTTGGAATCCCTTTTTTCTAGCTATTAGAGCGATGTCCTAGAAAAGTTTCCTCAACGGTGACCTACCTAATGGTGATAACCTTTGTAATGGGTGCCAGTATTCATCTAGTAGGGGACTCTATCAACCACAGACTCATCCATATGGGATATCTCAATCATTTGACTGTTAAAGAGAATCCTATGATGAAAACATTACAACCCCAGACATTGGTGAGTAGCAGTTTACATCTATTGTATATCCGTGTGAAATTTCTACCATTTTTTTCAAGAAAGGTTAAATTGAATATGTGGCAAAACGTTATTCAATTTCTAAAGTATACAAACTGATTTTATGTGACAATGGTATGTTAACCTCAGTCAGTGGGTAGTGTCAATTTCATGTTAACCTCAGTCAGTGGGTAGTGTCAATTTCATGTTAACCTCAGTCAGTGGGTAGTGTTAATTTCATGTTAACCTCAGTCAGTGGGTAGTGTCAATTTCATGTTAACCTCAGTCAGTGGGTAGTGTCAATTTCATGTTAACTTCAGTCAGCAGGTAGTGTCAATTTCATGTTAATCTCTGTCAGTGGGTAGTGTCAATTTCATGTTAACCTCAGTCAGTGGGTAGTGTCAATTTCATGTTAACCTCAGTCAGTGGATAGTGTTAATTTCATGTTAACCTCAGTCAGTGGGTAGTGTTAATTTCATGTTAACCTCAGTCAGTGGGTAGTGTCAATTTCATGTTAACTTCAGTCAGCAGGTAGTGTCAATTTCATGATAACCTTAGTCAACGGATAGTGTCAATTTCATGTTAATCTCAGTCAGCAGGTAGTGCCAATTTCACGTTAACCTCAGTCAGTGGCTAATGTCAATTTCATGTTAACCTCAGTCAGTGGGTTGTGTCAATTTCATGTTAACCTCAGTCAGTGGGTAGTGTCAATTTCATGTTAACCTCAGTCAGTGGGTAGTGTCAATTTCATGTTAACCTCAGTCCGTGGGTAGTGTCAATTTCATGTTAACCTCAGTCCGTGGGTAGTGTCAATTTCATGTGAACCTCAGTCAGTGGGTAGTGTCAATTTCATGTTAACCTCAGTCAGTGGGTAGTGTCAATTTCATGTTAATCTCAGTCAGCGGGTAGTGTCAATTTCATGTTAACCTCAGTCAGTGGATAGTGTCAATTCCATGTTAACCTCAGTCAGTTGATAGTGTTAATTTTATGTTAACCTCAGTCAGTGGGTAGTGTCAATTTCATGTTAACCTCAGTCAGTGGATAGTGTCAATTTCATGTTAACCTCAGTCAGTTGATAGTGTTAATTTCATGTTAACCTCAGTCAGTGGGTAGTGTCAATTTCATGTTAACCTCAGTCAGTGGGTAGTGTTAATTTCATGTTAACCTCAGTCAGTGGGTAGTGTCAATTTCATGTTAACCTCAGTCAGTGGATAGTGTCAATTCCATGTTAACCTCAGTCAGTTGATAGTGTTAATTTTATGTTAACCTCAGTCAGTGGGTAGTGTCAATTTCATGTTAACCTCAGTCAGTGGATAGTGTCAATTTCATGTTAACCTCAGTCAGTTGATAGTGTTAATTTCATGTTAACCTCAGTCAGTGGATAGTGTTAATTTCATGTTAACCTCAGTCAGTGGGTAGGGTTAATTTCATGTTAACCTCAGTCAGTGGATAGTGTTAATTTCATGTTAACCTCAGTCAGTTGATAGTGTTAATTTCATGTTAACCTCAGTCAGTGGGTAGTGTCAATTTCATGTTAACCTCAGTCAGTGGATAGTGTTAATTTCATGTTAACCTCAGTCAGTGGGTAGGGTTAATTTCATGTTAACCTCAGTCAGTGGGTAGTGTCAATTTCATGTTAACCCCAGTCAGTGGGTAGTGTCAATTTCATGTTAACCTCAGTCAGTGGGTAGGGTTAATTTCATGTTAATCTCTGTCAGTGGATAGTGTCAATTTCATGTTAACCTCAGTCAGTGGATAGTGTCAATTCCATGTTAACCTCAGTCAGTTGATAGTGTTAATTTTATGTTAACCTCAGTCAGTGGGTAGTGTCAATTTCATGTTAACCTCAGTCAGTGGATAGTGTCAATTTCATGTTAACCTCAGTCAGTTGATAGTGTTAATTTCATGTTAACCTCAGTCAGTGGGTAGTGTCAATTTCATGTTAACCTCAGTCAGTTGATAGTGTTAATTTCATGTTAACCTCAGTCAGTGGGTAGTGTCAATTTCATGTTAATCTCTGTCAGTGGATAGTGTCAATTTCATGTTAACCTCTGTCAGTGGATAGTGTCAATTTCATGTTAACCTCTGTCAGTGGATAGTGTTAATTTCATGTTAACCTCTGTCAGTGGATAGTGTCAATTTCATGTTAACCTCAGTCAGTGGGTAGTGTCAATTTCATGTTAATCTCTGTCAGTGGATAGTGTCAATTTCATGTTAACCTCTGTCAGTGGATAGTGTCAATTTCATGTTAACCTCTGTCAGTGGATAGTGTTAATTTCATGTTAACCTCTGTCAGTGGATAGTGTCAATTTCATGTTAACCTCTGTCAGAAGGAAGTGTCAATTTCATGTTAATCTCTGTCAGTGGGTAGTGTCAATTTCATGTTAATCTCTGTCAGTGGGTAGTGTCAATTTCATGTTAAGCTCAGTCAGTGGGTAGTGTCAATTTCATTTTAACCTCTGTCAGAAGGAAGTGTCAATTTCATGTTAATCTCTGTCAGTGGGTAGTGTCAATTTCATGTTAATCTCTGTCAGTGGGTAGTGTCAATTTCATGTTAATCTCTGTCAGTGGGTAGTGTCAATTTCATGTTAACCTCAGTCAGTTGATAGTGTCAATTTCATGTTAACCTCAGTCAGTGGGTAGTGTCAATTTCATGTTAACCTCAGTCAGTGGGTAGTGTCAATTTCATGTTAACCTCAGTCAGTGGGTAGTGTCAATTTCATGTGAACCTCAGTCAGTGGGTAGTGTTAATTTCATGTTAATCTCTGTCAGTGGATAGTGTCAATTTCATGTTAACCTCTGTCAGTGGATAGTGTCAATTTCATGTTAACCTCTGTCAGTGGATAGTGTTAATTTCATGTTAACCTCTGTCAGTGGATAGTGTCAATTTCATGTTAACCTCTGTCAGAAGGAAGTGTCAATTTCATGTTAATCTTTGTCAGTGGGTAGTGTCAATTTCATGTTAATCTCTGTCAGTGGGTAGTGTCAATTTCATGTTAAGCTCAGTCAGTGGGTAGTGTCAATTTCATTTTAACCTCTGTCAGAAGGAAGTGTCAATTTCATGTTAATCTCTGTCAGTGGGTAGTGTCAATTTCATGTTAATCTCTGTCAGTGGGTAGTGTCAATTTCATGTTAATCTCTGTCAGTGGGTAGTGTCAATTTCATGTTAACCTCAGTCAGTTGATAGTGTCAATTTCATGTTAACCTCAGTCAGTGGGTAGTGTCAATTTCATGTTAACCTCAGTCAGTTGATAGTGTTAATTTTATGTTAACCTCAGTCAGTGGGTAGGGTTAATTTCATGTTAACCTCAGTCAGTGGGTAGTGTCAATTTCATGTTAACCTCAGTCAGTGGGTAGTGTCAATTTTATGTTAACCTCAGTCAGTGGGTAGTGTCAATTTCATGTTAACCTCAGTCAGCGGGTAGTGTCAATTTCATGTTAACCTCAGTCAGTTGATAGTGTTAATTTTATGTTAATCTCTGTCAGTGGGTAGTGTCAATTTCATGTTAACCTCAGTCAGTGGGTAGTGTCAATTTTATGTTAACCTCAGTCAGTGGGTAGTGTCAATTTCATGTTAACCTCAGTCAGCGGGTAGTGTCAATTTCATGTTAACCTCAGTCAGTTGATAGTGTTAATTTTATGTTAATCTCTGTCAGTGGGTAGTGTCAATTTCATGTTAACCTCAGTCAGTGGGTAGTGTCAATTTTATGTTAACCTCAGTCAGTGGGTAGTGTCAATTTCATGTTAACCCCAGTCAGTGGGTAGTGTCAATTTCATGTTAACCCCAGTCAGTGGGTAGTGTCAATTTCATGTTAACCCCAGTCAGTGGGTAGTGTCAACTTCATGTTAACCTCAGTCAGTGGGTAGTGTCAATTTCATGTTAACCTCAGTCAGTGGGTAGTGTCAATTTCATGTTAACCTCAGTCAGTGGCTAGTGTCAATTTCATGTTAACCTCAGTCAGTGGCTAGTGTCAATTTCATGTTAACCCCAGTCAGTGGGTAGTGTCAATTTCATGTTAACCTCAGTCAGTGGGTAATGTCAATTTCATGTTAACCTCAGTCAGTGGGTAGTGTCAATTTCATGTTAACCCCAACCAGGGGTAGTGTCAATTTCATGTTAACCTCAGTCAGTGGCTAGTGTCAATTTCATGTTAACCTCAGTCAGTGGCTAGTGTCAATTTCATGTTAACCCCAGTCAGTGGGTAGTGTCAATTTCATGTTAACCTCAGTCAGTGGGTAGTGTCAATTTCATGTTAACCTCAGTCAGTGGGCAGTGTCAATTTCATGTTAACCTCAGTCAGTGGGTAGTGTCAATTTCATGTTAACCCCAGTGGGTAGTGTCATTTTCATGTTAACTTCAGTCAGTGGGTAGTGTCAATTTCATGTTAACTCCAGTCAGTGGGTAGTGTCAATTTCATGTTAACCCCAGTCAGGGGATAGTCTCAATTTCTTGTTAACCCCAGTCAGTGTTTAGTGTCAATTTCATGTTAACCCCAGTGGGTAGTGTCAATTTCATGTTAACCCCAGTCGGTGGCCAGTGTCATTTTCATGTTAACTTCAGTCAGTGGGTAGTGTCAATTTCATGTTAACCTCAGTCAGTGGGTAGTGTCAATTTCATGTTAACCTCAGTCAGTGGGTAGTGTCAATTTCATGTTAACCTCAGTCAGTGGGTAGTGTCAATTTCATGTTAACCTCAGTCAGTGGGTAGTGTCAATTTCATGTTAACCCCAGTCAGTGGGTAGTGTCAATTTCATGTTAACCTCAGTGGGTAGTGTCAATTTCATGTTAACCCCAGTCAGTGGCTAGTGTCAATTTCATGTTAACCTCAGTCAGTGGGTAGTGTCAATTTCATGTTAACCTCAGTCAGTGGGTAGTGTCAATTTCATGTTAACCTCAGTCAGTGGGTAGTGTCAATTTCATGTTAACCTCAGTCAGTGGGTAGTGTCAATTTCATGTTAACCCCAGTCAGTGGGTAGTGTCAATTTCATGTTAACCTCAGTGGGTAGTGTCAATTTCATGTTAACCCCAGTCAGTGGCTAGTGTCAATTTCATGTTAACCTCAGTCAGTGGGTAGTGTCAATTTCATGTTAGAGTCTCTAGTCATTTGTCAATTTAATGCAAACACAATTGCCAAATACAATCAGAAGTATCAATTTCACTTGGATGTAGCTGAAAGTGAGACGATTGTGTCAATTCTCAGTTATTTTAATTCAAACTCACAGATTAATGCACATTTTCTATTCTGATGAGTTTAATCAGCAATGGAGAGTACTAGATGAGAAAGCAATCAAATTCATGTTTGTTGGTTATTGAGGAACAGATTTAGGAATCTGACAGTTATTATTATGAACTTGAAGTATATTTGTTGTCCATCTCCTCGCAGGTTTCATCCTTTGAACTTCTCTATACTTACGATGAAGTGATAGGACATCTCATGTGGTAAGTTATTTATTAGATTCTCTATACCTATTCATCTTCTCCAGATAAGGTAAAATCTCCATAGCCTTTCCATGTTTTACCTAAGCAGAAATAGTTCTACACGTATCAGGTTTTGTGTTACTAAACTCCGTCCTTGAAATGCAATGTGTAAAATCCTAAATATGTTAAATTACAATTATGGTATTGTTCAACAAACCGAACAGATAAAGTTAAAACCAATTTAAGGTATGTTATTTTTGGAGCACAGTCGTATATTGCAAGGTATGCACTTGTTGATCTTAATTTCTTAAGGTAGCAAATGACTTAAGATCTATCCTCTTATCCTTGATATACAAATGTATATATTGAGTGAAACAATAACCCATTGATCCCTTCCGGCAGTTTTTTCCATGACGCTACATGTACCTTCTGTTTCCAGGTACACCCCGTTTTTCATCACCCTTACTTTATATTTCTCTGGATGTTTTGTGAAGGATACAACCTCAGTCCCTGGACTCTCAATTCCACAAATCACTCTACTGCTGTTTAGTTCCCTATACTACTGGTAAGACACGGACAGAACTTGGATGTAGATTCTGAACATGTCTATCCATCCTATTTTGTTGTCAATATGATAATATAAGAACCTTTACACCGTTTTTATCCCCCCCCCGCCACAAAAGTGGCATGGGGACTTGGAAATGGGTTCCGTATGTCAATCCGTCCACTTGTCCAGATTTCTTGTGAACGCGATAGGTTCAGAACCATAACACCCAGCCATCTTATGTTTTATATGGGTATATATTAGACAGACCTCAGGTAAGTTTGATTTTTGGAAATGTATTTATTTTGGACCTATATTTGTGGGTCACAGAGGTCTAAACCTGAAGTGTGGCTGTGAACATGAAAGGATACCAAGCGTTATACTCAGCCCTTTCATTTTTAGTAAACAGATGTATACTAGAGAGACCTTGTTTAAGTTTGATTTTCAGGCATGTCTGACCTATATTTGTAGGTCACAGAGGTCATTGAGTTCTATCCTAAAGTGTGTCTGTGAACATGATAGAATAGGAGCTGTCAGACTCAGCCCTTTCATTTTCAGTTTAGAGGTTTAAATTAGAGAGACCATGGTCAAGTTTGATTTTCAGGCATGCCGGACCTATATTTGTAGGTTACAGAGGTCATTGAGTTCAAACAATCTTTTTTTGCATATATGTATACATACTAGAGAGGCTTTATTGTCAAGTTAGATTTTCAGGAGTGGCATAGCTATATTTTGTAGGTAAATGATATACCTCTTTTTAACACAATTAGAAACTTGGTTATTTTAAACAAGAAGATTTTCCCTGTGCCCGTGTGTTTTAGTGTTCATAAATATATTTGTAGGTCATAGGTTTCTGATTAGAAAACACTTGGTTAATGTTTTTTCAGGCATGTGAACGTGTATTTGAAGGTCACAGATGTGTTTATTAGTTTTCTAACTAAGTATGAAAAAATTAATGATACAAATACATGTAGTATGTAATACTTTAATAACAATTTATTCAAGATTTGTGACCCTCAGGCCGAGGCAGTATGGTTTTTGCTATAGCCATTTTCGTCGACCTAGCATGGAAGAAGATTAAGTATGCTAAGTACATAAGCGTTGCTGACGTTCTAACTTTTCACGCTATAAATATTAATTTATAAATACCAACTAATTAAATTTCAAATGTTTGTATTCATGCTCACATAAGCACAAACTCCTGCATCTGCAACCTTCAAAAATGTTTCGTTGGCGGGGGCCTTGCTAGTGGCTCATCTTGTTATTATATACATTTATCTGCAGGTCTGTCTGATGTGAACGCAGTACCGGAAAGCTCATTACATGTTATATGTTATTTCCCTATGTAAAAACTCATACTCAAAAGAAATTGTTTAGTGGTGTGACATGCTCAAAAGGATGCATCGCTAAAGTTTGTTGTAATTTTTTATTGATCATCAGATTAGTAGAAAATAAGAAGTTATGAATTTTGAAACAAAAGGCTATTAATCTAGTTTCCGCTCTAAAAGTAAATTTTAAGAGTTATTCAGGGATTTCCTTGCTGGTTTTGTTTTCCGTCTGACAGTCAGTAAACAAACATCCCAGAATGCACCACACTGGCAGCTATAAATAGTCTGGGCTGAGTTATTCAAAAGTGTATTAGGCTTAATATCGGTTTTATTTTTGTATCTTGACAATTGAATTTATTTGATATGTGACGTCATATAGACGTAATTAACCCCAATACGCTTTTGAAGAACTCAGCCCTGGAAACCTCATCTTTATATAAACTACGTTAAACAGCACACACTTTATCGATGTTCGTTTTGGTGGCTCTGGGCATGTCCTTTTAGGATCTGTTGCAGTCATCCTCGAATCTGTGTATTTAACATGTACCTTTAATTGTCGAGTTTGGCAGGCTTTAAATTAACTGTACACACCTTTATGTATATCCTGTTTAGAGGGTTTAAAACTCATCTTTATTTGAAACACACTGTGCTAATACAATGGCTAAGGGTCAAATAGGATAGTCACTCATATAATTGAACACAGTAAATTGTTTAAGACTTCTTTCACTGATATGCTCATCTGTCCATCTGTTTAGTCCAATTTTGTCCAGCTATTTTGACTGAACCTTATATCCCTCGATTCCATTTATAATATGAAGTTATTAGGTTACTTCTATATTACTGAACTTTGGCTACATGTATATTAAAGTGGCATGAGCTGCCGAGTTTATGGACAATTTCGTACAAACAGTCATTTTAAGAACAAAATATGAGCTTTCTTCATGTTAACCATCAATGTTGAATACCTAAGTTAAAGTAGGTTTTATAAGCAACAAAGACTCAGAAATGAACTCCTACATCCTGGCTATTTCAATTTTGTCCGTTATTAGCACACATTTTCTGTTGAGACCGGTAACTGGATTCAACAATATTTTTTATCTCACAGTGAATCTTTTCGTTTATCAAAGTAGTGCAAACACTCAACTTGTCACAATGATCAAGAATTATGAAAAAAAATCCCAATTTTGGCACCTCCATAGGTTTGGTAATATTAAAATATAGCTTACCATTTCTTTGTTATAGGGAGAGCAAGTCTCCTATGAGATTTGGTGATGATGGTATAAAGAATATTTTTCTTAACGTTCCAATTCCATTTGAAGTATTTTGCTGCATAACATTATATGTAAGTCATGTTAGAATGAAAAGCAGTCAGCCACATGGGCAATGCAGCGCTACTGACAGGAAATTTGAGGAATGACGACGAGACTTGCACTCCCGTTTGTTGAGCGTACATTTTGGGTTAGAGGATTTTATCAATATACTATTTTAAAATTATCCTCCATTCAACTCGTCTGAATTTTTGCAGGTATTTGGTGACAGAAGGTCAAGTGTTTGTTTTATTTCTACTAACCTTTATCGCGATGGTTGTAATAACAGTGAAGAACGCTAATGATGGATTCTCACTGGATCCCAATGGACGGTTTCTACTGATAACACTTGCCCTGAGCTTAATTCTAGTTGGCTTGTGGGTGTGTTGGCTGTGGTCTGACACCGACCTCCGTATGAAGTACCCTGGACTTCTCTATATACCAGAACCCTGGGCTTATTACACCTTATATATCAGATCATCCACTTTGTAACTGTCTACTTTCTGACTGACTGATAGGCAGGGAAACTCCAGAATTGGATACAATCAAACATAAACGAACCCCACCAAGGCCAGCACCCATCATGTTTGATATGGTAAAAGGAGGAAGAAAACACAGAACAGACTCGCTCCAATCTATATGATCATGAAACTTTCAAATTTATGTTTCTTTATTTGTCAACAAAACCACAGAAAAATGATTTGATTGTTGTTCTAGACTCGTGGAATTACTGCTCTATTAAGGTAAATTAGGGAAACACTGAAGTGGCCCCTGCCTTAAGTTTAAACACATATTGTTTACATTTTAACATACGTTACTAAATCAACAAAATAAATTTAATAAATTAACTTAGGATGAATATGTCAAGGGTACATGAATTGTACAATAAATGATTGCTTAATGGGATTCTGGGGTACTTTTGTTCTCACAACTTGTTTGATAAAACACCCTATGCCATACTCGAAGGTTGTTCGTTTCCTTCGGGCAAAGTGTCTGGTTTCCTCCCTCATTAAACATGGCAATTGACATAAGAGAAATAATCTTGAATGTGGTGCAAAACTAGTTGGCTTATAATTAAAATGTAATGTTTGTGAGCTTGAGTCAAGATTAATTTCAGATTTGATACAATACTGTATTTTTTACATGCTTGTTAATTTTATGAATATATTTTTATTTGTAAACCCATAGTATTATGTAATTTTGCCTTTGTTAAGTTTTTATGTATGAATAAAGTGAAACACCTCGTCCAACAATTATACATACATTTATAGTTGACTGTACCCATTATCTTCTGAACAGAAGACTTTTATTGAGTTAGGATATTTTTATACAAAGTATCTCTGTTTTGACACTGGTTTTAGTACTGGTTTTAGTCAGAGAGCCATTGAAGGAAAAAAAAAAACTCACAGAGGGAATCGGATTGAAGTATATATATCTAAGTATAAATATAACAAAGCTAGCATCGCTATGGCCAAGATTATAGTAGAAGAATACAAACTACTTCAAAGTAAACTTGCTCGACCTCTGACCCAAAGGCCAGTCATTGCTTATAAAAAGAACAAGAGTTTGAAAGACATACTGGTCAGGGCTAAACTCCCCTGTCTGCCTTCTACCTAGGTTTTCTGGGAAAGGGTATGGGGGGGGGGGGGGCATACTATATAGTCTGACGATATTCTTACTATAGCTTAAGATGCGTAAGCATTGTCAATGTAATACAAAGTGTTCCAGAAAATTCTACTGACTAAGGCCAAGCTCCTGTCAGTCGTCAACCTAATGAAATATCATAGGTTTACTTTATTACAACAATTTATGATGGGGTATAAAGGTCTAAATGATATACCTCTTTTTAACACAATTAGAAACTTGTCTCCGTGGTTATTTTAGACAAGAAGATTTTCCCTGTGCCCGTGTGTTTTAGTGTCCATAAATATCTAAGTATAAATGAAAATTAGTGAACCGATTTTTTATTCTGAAAAGTTTTTTACAAAGTACCTAACTGGTTCGATGCAACTGGTGATGTTTTAGATAAAATATAAAGGTTAACAATCGTGTACTTTTCTCGGATGATCTGTATGTCTGATTTTTATGTGACATAATAATTAGTATTTCACTACTAAACTAAACCACCACTAAACTGGGTGAAGAACATTACAATTCATGTTAAAAACAATTCAACAATTACATGTGGTCAATTTGCATTTATCGCTAATGTATTTCTAATGGAGCAAAGAAATCCGTGTGCCTTTTCATGTGGCGGATTCAAAGTCAGC
The DNA here is from genome assembly GCA_963971465.1 of Lepidochitona cinerea. Lineage (NCBI taxonomy): Eukaryota > Metazoa > Mollusca > Polyplacophora > Chitonida > Tonicellidae > Lepidochitona > Lepidochitona cinerea. The sequence goes on along the minus strand of OZ020552.1, from coordinate 13,934,062 downwards.
TTAGAGTCTGCGTCACAATCATCATGGATAATTAATCATTCAGCTTAAACTCTTTGTGTTTGGCTGGATTTTTTCTTCCATTTACCCTAATTTAGCCCTAGTGTGTACCTTGGCTGGGAAATCATGTCATTGTTAAGTTTAAGAGATGAGCAATGAGAATAATGCAGTATACCAAATACATATCATAGGCAGGCCTACTGTTTGTATAAATGTAACCTATAACCAATACCCAAATTGTAGTGACTGTGTGGGGTGGGTAATGGCGGCAAGATGGTTGGTTGTTTCAGCTTATTGGCGCGTCAAGTGCTGCAAGATATTTGTGTCAGTTGGTAATATTGTCTCTATGCAACCTTAGTTATTGAGTATGGTGCCTTGGTAATTTAATTAATCAGTTTTACAATTATTCCAACACCAAACCTTATAAGTGGTTATACACATGTCAAGATGTTTAAATATTTGTCTGAAAACAGGTCTATTTAGGGATATTTTCAGATTCAATAAAGATGAAACCCGAAAATTTGAGTAAATTCCTGAAATATATTTTTAATATCTTCTGTAAATATAAAAAAAATAAAGAATACAAAAATGGCAAAGTTCTTTGGCTCAAATTCTTTGTGTATAGAATGTTTTTCCTTGGGTATTTAATTCTGCTTTGAATTGTTCTCTGTCCTGATTCAACTGTTGTTTTAATGCTGCTCTCCTTATCTGTTGGAAAATCAAAAATTTTAAATTAGATAAAAAAAAAACTCTTAAAGCCAGATCCGGATAACTTTCATAATGCCAAAGAACTTAAAGTCTTGATGTGATGAATGGAAACAGGAAGAGATAATTACATTTTATGATATTATTTTAAAAATGGTGTGCAGTTCACTTATTTATAAGAAAGTTGGTGAAAAGGTGTTTGTAATTAAAATTATACCAATAATGGAACATTGTAAGAAAATATAAAATGTGTGAGTACATGTATTTTTATAAAAATATGTGTAGCCTACAATCTGAATTCGACTTACTGCCAAGGCTGCAGTTGCTCCGAGTCGAATTTCTTCCTTTGCAATATTTCGGCCTTCTGCTAAGCGTTTTCTGGCAGCCACTTCCTCTAACTTTTCATTCCAATCAGCTTTGAGTGTAATTTCATGATCTCTGTCAAATGGAATAGTACAGATCATATAATTGCATAGCGTTTTTTATTGTTTTATATTTATTTTTTCTATTGACATGTGGATCATGAAATTGGCACTATTATGTCTGTACATTCTAAAATAAGGTCTTTATATATTGAACATAGTTTTAGCTGAAGTCGTTACAAGTGTATATTGGCTAGCCGCTACGACACAGTACAAGTTACGGTACATAAAATTACAATTACAGGTTTAAATATTTTAGTCAATAACAATTTCAAAATGCTTACTAGTCTGATAGATAATTAACAGGGATAAGTTGACTGGAAAATCCATTAAAGTGATATTTATAAAGAAGATTAAAATAAAATGATATTTAAAACCACAAAGATATTTAGAGCAAAAATGTTAGAAAAATATAGCCTAGATTTACTAATGATAAAAAGTTAAGACATCACCAGTGCACACATAGTTAGTTGCTTTTGAACAACACGAGCTTTCAACACAGCTATAGTCGGTGTCTTCGTCAAGTGTTTAACAGTTACACTTGACGAATACACCGTTAATCGTTATAGGTGTCAAAAGCTTGTGTTGTTCAAAAACAACTAACTGCGTGGTGATGTCTTAACTTTTTATGATTAGTATGGAACCCATGTTAAAAGAGAGTTTCAAACATTTCTTAGTTAAATACTATATAAAAAAAATAAACCAACACTCACAGCTTTAAATTTCTTTCTCTGTCAGCATGAGCCTCTTCCTCCTGGGAAGAAGAATACAAATTATTAATGACTTACATGTGTATGGTGTTTATGTTAAGCAATACAATCTGAATTCAAGGTCTACCTTGTTCTATTTTTGTTTTGACAAGCACATACCGGTAGTCGGTAGGCCTACAGCGTGTGAACAACAACAACAAACACAAACTTACGGCTACTCGATCTCTTTGTCTGCCTAGAGCTTTCTGTAGATTTGTCCTGGCCGTGTTCACCTCGAAGCGGTAAGATGTGGCTAAACTCATGTTGGTACTTTTAGATCAGGAACGTTTCTTTTGATATTTATGGTTCTGTCGAAAAAGTCGAGAAAGCTTTCGTGAGAGTTCAAACTTCAACTGTTCACCGCCACTGTCACACTTCTCGTTCAAATCTTTCCTTGGAAAGACTATAAGACGTCGTTTAGTGTGTTAAAAAGAATAACTTTTCTTGTTTGGTCTAAAATTCTCCGATGTCTGGACATGAAAGAACTAATAACCCTTTTTTCTCAATCTACCACTCGTTGTCAAGGTAAACAGTGTTTTTCAAGGGAGGCGATCGCTGGAAGTATATTAAGCCAGTAATACGTGATAGAGTTTTCTCCCCTTTTATCTGCAGTCTCTGAAAAATGATCGGATTCATATATAAATCGTCCTCGGACCCCAGGGTTAAAATCGCAACAAGCTTACATTTTCGAAGTTTTAATCGTGGGTTCCGACGATGTGCATAACTGTACATCGCAAAAATTTCCACAAAAAACCAAAACAAAACAAAACACGTATTTAGTACGCGCCATAAGCTGCTTTTCAAGTCAAAAGTAGCATCAATATATATATATACATAAATATATTGCGAAAAACAGAAACGGTACGAGGATCTCACATCTTTATGTCGAGATTTTTAACAAAGGGCGATGCATATATTTTAGTTCTCAAGCTAAGAATGCGAGAAAAGACGAAATTTATCAAAAAAAAAAAGAAAAATGAAACCCCCAAAATGGATTTTTATCTTAAATATCCCATTTGTAGCTAGCACCGGAGAAACAACACATTTTTAATCAGGTAGTAAACTTGCGACTAACTGACGTGATGTTCAGAAAAATTTACTTCGGAGCGATGCCTTAATTATGTCTCATTATATTTAGGCTAATATAAACAAAGAGGTTAACCTTCTTAGTCAAAGGGAGGTAAGCATGTGTTTGGTAAGCATTTGTTAACTCGCGTGAGGTACATTAATTATATATACTTTATGTAGGCGGCAGTAGGCCTATTTATTTCTTAAATCTTCTCTCTTTTACCCTCTATTTTTCTCTTCTGTCCCCAATGTTGTTTAACAAGAGTCACCGGAAGATGACGTATCCCCCAGTCCCACATATCAATGCTATGTAAAGTGGAAACATACTAAGAACAGACGAGAGTTCATTCAACAGAATATCCACATCCTCACTTGATAGAAACCATCCTTAACATGTTTTAACAATATTTGTGACAACCAGTTATACAATAAAATCCAGTAATGGTATAAGTCACATAAAACAATCAGTGGTGAAGTCAAAAAACGACCAGTAATGATATAAAAATTCACCAGTAGTGATATACCAGTAGTGAAGTAGTCCGGGTTTCTGACTCCAAAATTACTATTTTTTTTATACTGATGGCCGTATTTTGGAGTCAGGGCTGATTGCAATCAAAAAGTCGGATTTGGCTGCCCGCTTCTGATCGGGCAATTTGCCGTCTGATTTAGTTAGTAAATAACAACATAACTAACTCAAATAGTGTCAGTACGACATTCATAATAATTTAGCATTTTTTAAAGTGAATTTAACGTTTAAAAACTGAAAAAACACTAAACAGTGTTACGTCATCAATTGCGGATAGTTTGAGACTTGGGGAAGGCAAAAGTAAATTCAGGGGAGGAATATTGTTTACTGACGGATGCTACTCGTCCATATCAGGCACTGGTAGATAGCGAAATTATCCATGAACGTGATTATGACCGTTTAGACACGATCTGAGTAGGTTATATTGCTATTTCTTTGTCTAAATCAGACCACATACTGCCCGCTTCTGAGCGGGCAGCCAACTCCGGCTTTTTGATTGCAATGAACCCTGACTCCAAAATACGACCGTCAGTATAAAAAATAGTAATTTTGGAGTCAGAAACCCGGACTAGTAGTGAAGTACAAAACAACGAGTTATGTACGTCTAAAAAAGTGATTTATTTCATTACCGGTAAATTTCGAATTTTTTAACTCATCACTGGTTGCGTCTTTTATGTTTGGTCGTTTTTTGCTCAATTGTTCAGAGTTGTCCCTTCGTCGCATGTCCGTGAAGCTGTCACCCATTACCCATTACCCAGTTCCCGATTCAAAACTAGGTCAATGTAGAGGATTAGTCCATTTGAAAATAGGGGTGACAGCAAAAACAGACGACATCATACATAAACCCAATACAGCCTCAGACAAAACAGACGCAGATCAATTGGGTAATGGGTAACAGTCGAATTGGGTAATGGGCTACACAACGCCTACAAAGCGATAATACGCGAGCAGGGAAATGGGGGATGGACGAACTGGGTAATGGGTGACAGACAGGGGCGAATTGGGTAGTGGATAACAGTCAAATTGGGTAATGGGCTACACAAAGCCTCCAAAGCGATAATACGCAAACAGGGAATAGGAAATTGACGAACTGGGTAATGGGTGATAGGCAGGGGCGAATTGGGTAATGGGTGACAACCGAATTGGGTAATGAACTACACAACGCCTCCAAAGCGATAATACGCGATCAGGGAAATGGGGGATGGATGAACTGGGTAATGGGTGACAGACAGGGGAGAATTTGGTAATGGGTAACAGTTGAATCGGGTAATGGGCTAAACAAAGCCTCCAAAGCGATAATACGCAAACAGGGAATAGGAAATAGACGAACTGGGTAATGGGTGACAGGCAGGGGCGAATTGGGTAATGGGTGACAAGCGAATTGGGTAATGAGCTACACAACGCCTCCAAAGCGATAATACGCGAACAGGGAAATGGGGGATGGATGAACTGGGTAATGGGTGACAGACAGGGGTGAATTGGGTAATGGGTAACAGTTGAATCGGGTAATGGGCTAAACAAAGCCTCCAAAGCGATAATACGCGAACAGGGAATAGGAAATAGATGAACTGGGTAATGGGTGACAGGCAGGGGCGAATTGGGCAATGGGTGACAAGCGAATTCGGTAATGAGCTACACAACGCCTCCAAAGCGATAATAGGCGAACAGGGAAATGGGGGATGGATGAACTGGGTAATGGGTGACAGACAGGGGCGAATTGGGTAATGGGTAACAGTCGAATTGGGTAATGGGCTACACAAAGCCTCCAAAGCGATAATACGCAATCAGGGAATAGGAAATTGACAAACTGGCTAATGGGTGACAGGCAGGGGCGTAATGGGTAATGGGTGACAAGCGAATTGGGCAATGGGCTACACAACGCCTCCAAAGCGATAATACGCGAACAGGGAAATGGGGGATGGATGAACTGGCTAATGGGTGACAGACAGGGGCGAATTGGGTAATGGGTAACAGTCGAATTGGGTAATGGGCTACACAAAGCCTCCAAAGCGATAATACGCAATCAGGGAATAGGAAATTGACAAACTGGCTAATGGGTGACAGGCAGGGGCGAATTGGGTAATAGGTAATGGGTGACAAGCGAATTGGGTAATGAGCTACACAACGCCTCCAAAGCGATAATACGTGAACAGGGAAATGGGGGATGGATTAACTGGGTAAGGGGTGACAGACAGGGGCGAATTGGGTAATGGGTAACAGTCGAATTGGGTAATGGGCTATACAAAGCCTCCAAAGCGATAATACTCAAACAGGGAATAGGAAATTGACGAACTGGGTAATGGGTGACAGGCAGTGGCGAATTGGGTAATGGGTAATGAGTGACAAGCGAATTGGGTAATGAGCTACACAACGCCTCCAAAGCGATAATACGCGATCAGGGAAATGGGGAATGGATGAACTGGGTAATGGGTGACAGACAGGGGCGAATTGGGTAATGGGTAATGGGTAACAGTCGAACTGGGTAATGGGCTACACAAAGCCTCCAAAACGATAATACGCAAACAGGGAATAGGAAATAGACGAACTGGGTAATGGGTGACAGGCAGTGGCGAATTGGGTAATGGGTAATGAGTGACAAGTGAATTGGGTAATGAGCTACACAACGCCTCCAAAGCGATAATACGCGAACAGGGGAATGGGGGATGGATGAACTGGGTAATGGGTGACAGACAGGGGCGAATTGGGTAATGGGTAACAGTCGAATTGGGTAATGGGCTACACAAAGCCTCCAAAGCGATAATACGCAAACAGGGAATAGGAAATAGACGAACTGGGTAATGGGTGACAGGCAGCCCATTACCTTATTCACCTGACACCCATTACCCAATTCGCCCCTGTCTGTCACCCATTACCCAGTTCATCGCTTTGGAGGCGTTGTGTAGCTCATTACCCAATTCGCTTGTCACCTATTACCCATTACCCAATTCGCCCCCTGTCTCTCACGCATTACCCAGTTCGTCATCTCTGGGGCATTTTTTGAAAATCTTTTGAAACAAATGTATGCAGTTATTCTTCTTATTTAGACAACCCTGAAGAGAAATTTACATGTGACATCCACCACTCGATTTTCGTTATGATTTTCCAATCCCTTTCTTATTAAAGCTGAAACACAAAGAAAAAAAATTACTTAAATTTCTTGTTCATACCCCTGGAAAGTCTGCAGCGACCGATAACATTATTGGTGTAGGGAGATTTTTGGCAAACTGATGTTGCAGAAACGATTGTGATAATAAAGGGCAACATTCTGGCGATAAGAAATAATCAGTAATGGCAATAAGCTATACAATTTATTCAGGATATCGTTAGCCAAACCAAAAGTGTATTTTAGCCAAATAAAAAGATGCCATCTTGCCATCTGGCTTCACATGGCGAACATATTGAAGTAAAAATCCTAGCGCACACGAGAGTCGCCGGCTGAGCTACATGGCATGCGTGGCCCAGGGAGCAGCTACAGATTTCAGCGCAGACGACGAGCTCTTGGCTGAGGCAAGTTCCTGGTCACCCAAGTTCACTAAGCTATATAAATATCACTACCTGTGTTATGTAATATTCTAAGTGGTCACATGATTTAATACATCCACGCGATTGGGCTATCCCCCCTCTCACCTCAGCTGGCAGCTCACGTTGTGCGCACACGGTGAAATTCTTGCCACGAGAGGCAGACAATATCAAACATGCTAGATACTTTCCTCATCGCCTCGAGAGGCGAAAATCTCACCAAAATGTATGCGCACACGGGGGAAACAGCTTAGCTCCCAACTACGAGTGGCCAGCAGCTCAGCCGGCGCCTCTCGTGTGCGCTAGGCTTAAAGCCTCTTGAGGCGGTGTGGAAAGTATCTAGCATGTTTGATATTTTCTGCCTCTCTTGGCAAGAATCTCACCGTGTGCACACAACGTGAGCTGCCAGGAGGGATAGTCCAATCGCGTGTGCCTTTTAAACCATGTGACCACTTAGAATATTACGTAACACGGGAAGTGACACTTGTGTAGGTCAGTGGACTTAGGTGACCAAGAACTTGCCTCAGCCGAGAGCTCATCGTCTGCGCTGAAATCGGTAGCTGCTCCCTTGGCCACGCGTGCCTTGTAGCCCAGGCGGCACCTCTCGTCTGCGCCTGGCTTTAGTGAACTTGAGTGACCAGGAACTTGCCTCAGCCGAGAGCTCATCGTCTGCGCTGAAATTTGTAGCTGCTCCCTGGGCCACGCGTGCCTTGTAGCTCAGCCGTCGCCTTTCGTGTGCGCTAGGCTTAACCTTATGGAACGTTCGGACTGCACATGCGGGGCTGGTGGAGAGGTAAAAATAGTGCTGTTTTTGGAAGCAGAATAAAGACATTTTAGCTTGTCCGAGTGTTTGGCGACCCCGCCAGACTTGCCAAAGCACTACATTTCTCTACCCCGCCAAACTCACCAAACACACCAATCACGCTAATCAGTTCATTAAAAAAAAAACTAGAATTTTTCTTAAACGATTTCATTCGCTTCCTTCGGGGAAATCGCGATTCTATATCATTCGCGACTTTCTCGACCTTGGCGGGGTCACAAAACACGCCAAGGTCTCAAAACCCGCAAAAAAGACACTATTTTTTTTACAATTCCGAATCGCGACCTTCGCGTGCTTGGCAAGTGAGAAGCCTTTACCGTTCCGATGTGACGCTCAGGTAAAAAAGTCAATCGAGCTGATAACGTCATCAAAAACCTCCATCTGTCACCGGATATCGCGGACTTTCCAGAGACTCCCAGGCCCTATAACCAATAGCTTTGACGTGATTGGAGACCTTCGCGACCCTCGAGACCTTCGCGACCCTGCCAAGCATGCGACGGTCGCCACTCGGGATGGACAAAATAGTCTCTTTTCTTTAGCGTGTTTCGAGAAAGTCGCGAATGAAATAGAATCATGACATTTTCGCCCCGGTGAACCACGCCAATGTAGCACAGGACGCAAATGAAATGTTTTTAAAAAATACTATTTTGAGAGTCTCGCGAAGCTGGAGAATAAAATATCTGTATCCGGCTTCCATAGCTGTTGCCATTTCAGCTGCTAACCCTCCAAGCTAGTTATACCTACTGTGGATGCTTATGTAAAACACAGAAATTTGAATTACAATTCTTTTTTGCAAAAACACTCGTTTATTCAAAAGTTGGCCTCTGCCCCAACTAGTTATATTAAATGATCAGATCATCAGATCATTGTATATACAGCTGTACATACTGTTACTTTTGAGTATAGGGATATCAATCCAGTGGAATGGAGGGCAACCGTGTACATATGCCTACACCTTTATTGTAGATATTTTTTCTTGACTCTTATCCAGTATTTTTAATAACAAATATATACAAAGAAAAAAAGTTAAGCACCCCCTGGAAAATCTGCACCGACCAATAAAATCATTGGTGTAGGGAAATTGCTGGCAAACCGATGTTGCAGAAACGATTGTGATCATAAAATGCAACATTCGGGCGATAAGAAATCACTATTAAGGGCAATAAGCTATACAATTTATTCAGGATATCGTTAGCCAAATCAAAAGTATATTTTAACAAAATAAAAATATGCTTGTAAGTATGAAACTTCAGAGTCCATCTTGCTTCACAGGGCGAACATATTGAAGTAAAAATGCCACTTTGAGTGTGTAGAACACATCCCTAAAGCAGAAGGTCAATAGCGCGTATAGCCTCCATTAGCTTCCAACCTGCGTCTCACCCCCTCCAGTTGCCAACAATCTCCCTACACCAATGATTTTATCGGTCGACCGGTGCAGACTGTCCATGGGGGGGGGGGGGGGGGGGGTGCTTAGCTTTTTTCTTTGTGTATATGTGAAGTACACAACATCACTTTAACCCGTGTTTGTTGTACAGCTTTTAGAGGTAAATAGTATATTTCGATCAATTTATGCAAGAAGCGGCTTTTCGTTCTGGGTTATCTCGTCCAATTCAGTACCCCTCGTCTCGTGAAGTGTACACTTTCCCTCGCTTCCTATAACGGGTTTAATGCATCTTGCAATGCGCTGAAACACAAAAGAGAGAAACAAAACGGCTATACATTTTTCCGAAATTAAAGCATTGTATGTTGTGAAAAGTCTGGTCTTCCTGTTTTTTTTTCTCTGTTATTGTTATGAGGTTTTGGCCTAGTTTAGCTGCGCTTCTCTTCTATTTAATGGTGTCCATCGAAATATTATGGGACATTCAAGGTATCTTGTTTGAAGTGACAGTTTCATTATAAGTCCTGGTAGCCACACCCATGGCGACACGCCTGTATGATTTTCTGAAAGCGCCAACGATTTTCCGTTGGCCATGATTGATCCCTCAATAAACCCGATGACGTCATTGAGCATTCGGTTTATTCCCAAAATTACACTTGCGGTCCTTCATCCAGCATTTCTTACTTTTCTACTAAACTGAAGGTACGAAAATATTTGAGGTTATAAGAATACTCGCCGCGAAAATATATAAAACTGTATACGATCCTTGGCGATATTTTTCCACTTTGAAGGGGTTAGGAACTATTTTATCTCTATAATTTGAAAACGAAAATTTAGTAACCGCAATGTCATCAAATGATGAGCCTGGGAATGGACATTATAAACGCCTCAAATGACTTGAATCCTTGTAATGTTTTTTTAACCAGCTAGCGGTTGACCTATTATACGACCTAATCTGAAAAATACAGACAATGGTTTAGGTTAAAGTGACACAAAAGGGTATTCAGTTTGAAACGTTAAATAAAAACAAACAGCTGAATCGAATGTAATAGAATTTACACAATTTCTGGTCGATCTTTTGGTGTTCAGGTTTCATTTCAGACATGCCTTTTACTACACCATTTAGACATTTCAAAATAACAGTAGGCCCTACATAGATTTATATGTCGCATGTTTAATTTCAATAATTTTACCTACAGTAAGGTGCTGTAAATTCACTTCTTTCACAAATACCTTTAAGGTTATGGTGGTTTGTATTAAGATTGGTTCTATAGCATTATTAATCATACTCTCAAGTTACATATCAGTTTGATTTTATTTTGTCTTTTTTGTTTTTTTGGGTAAGGCTTTGGATCAATGTGACGAATGCATCAACATTCAATCCACATTATAGTCGAATGTAAATTAAGGAAAAAACGCCACTGGCTTATTAGCATTCTAAAACTATATAATTAGACCTAATTGCTTTATGTACCTGAGATAATGTGCCAGAGGTAGTTGACAGTTTGTAAATCATAACTGCTGGAATAGGTAAGGAACTACTAATAGCCAAGATCCAGCCGAATACGTTTGTCCATTGGGGATAACTATAGTCGCCATATGTCGGAGAACGGAATTTTACCATTGCTATAATCAAGGCACACTGTAACAAGAAACGTTGGGTAAAAACAGATGATATTTTCAGCTAAATCATCTTGAATAATTTTACTAACAATAGATTCCTAAAATCGTGTAGGTTATATAAGATAGAGGTGGAAAAGTAAACAATGATAATTATAATGATTTGAGCAATTAAATCAGAAAAAAGAGGATAATCTTACCGTCATTGATAAAGGTACCAAGAATTTCCATGAGTATTTTAAAAATTGTAAATACCACTTTGGGGCGAAAGACCCCATTTCGTTAATATTTTCGAGGAAACGGTCTCCACCTAAAGTAAAATGGAATGAAGATATTCTTCGCTATAGTTGAAAAATAATTTTGCTGCATGAGCTGCCAAATTGTCCACATGTTTTACTTAAAGTACCATGAGCTGCCAAATTGTCCACATGTTTTACTTAAAGTACCATAAGCTGCCAAATTGTCCACATGTTTTACTTAAAGTTGCATGAGTTGCCAAGTACATGTATGGCGAAAATTTCATTGAAACAGAATCAGCTAATTGTTGATAATTTTATCATGAACATCTTTGTGCTGTTATCAATTTAAAAATGCATGTAAAAGTAGTTTTTATTAGCAATAAAACCACAAAAATGTACTCCTACATCTCGATTGTTTGAATGTTGTATATTATTCCTACACATATTCGGTTTTATGTGGGTTACTGGCTTTACTGATATGTTTTTTGGCAGCTCGTGCCTTTTTTTTTAAAGAAATTATTGGAATTGTGTTTAAAATACTCCCGAAGAACTGTATATAGGCCCCCATCGAATGGTATTGCCCAACGAAAGTAAGGGAAGGTGAGTCAAAACATTAACATGACCGCAAATGGTAGATTAAATTGTGGCCTGCTGTCAGATATTCTGAAATAGCCTTCCAATTTCCAATCTAACTCTTTCGGCTTTAAACGTTAGTGTTTGTGCAGTAGCCTTGGCGTATGACAAAAGAGACTACATTGATTGAGTCGTGAAAAAAGATCTTGTAGCCGAAATGGGCTAATGTATTGTGAGGATTTTAAACCTAAATCTACCTTCATGCATTAGAGAGCGGTAAAATACGTTAAATAGTTACATGCAAAAAATCCACAGTAGTGTGATCAATAGTAGGCTATAGTTTAATGCTGGGGTCATGAGAATTAAGAAGGTCTTCCAACGTATGCTGCCATATAATAAAATGCCATCCAGATAACAAAGGTACATGAAAGGTTGTTTGAGACATTTGTGAAGAATATCACTCTCCCACATCCCAAGGCAAAGCTAGGACTAAACCATTTTCCCATATTCCCTTTCTTTGCTCTCCCTCTTTTTCGGTTCAGAAAAAAAAGAAAGGGTTCATAACCCTTGACCCCCCTCCCCGCCCATGATAAGCGACTAAGGACATTCTCAATAATGTATAATAATCGCAATGACAAATAGAAATAACGTACCGTAAATCCAAACAATAACGACACTTTCACAAATTACGACAGTCAAAATGGTGAAGAAAGACGCGTACCAGTCTACGATATGGAAGACAAAAAATCCTCCCTGTAGAACAAATCAGCATAATCAATTTTAATGATCTGAACAATTCAAAATCTCACCCTTTTCATATAATTTCAATAGACACGTTAGGTTTAAGAAATAAACCATTATGGTATCCGTGGAATCGCAAATCTTTGGTTTCGAAGTTATCTAACTAATAGAACACAGCGCGTCAACTTTAACAATTCTCTCTCTGAAAGTAATGATGTTAAATGTGGTGTACCCCAAGGGTCTATACTAGGCCCCTCCTTTTCCTCATGTACATCAATGATATCACCAGTGTAACTGAAATCTTGAAGATAACCCTATTTGCTGATGATACCAGCGTCTGTCATTCATGCAAAGATCTAAACCAAGTCACAAAAATTAGAAAAACTACAGTCCTGGTTCTGTACAAACAGGTTATCGTTAAATATTCTTAAAACTACATATATGGTAATACATCATAACTCCAATAAACTGCTCATTTCTTTTTCTGGCTTTTTTCTTTCTGGTACAAAAATAGAAATAAGTCCACCATTTCAAATTCCTTGGGATAATATTCAATGACAAATTAAATTGGAAATCTCATATAAATTATGTATGCACAAAAATATCTAGGAATATTGGCATGTTAAACCACATTAAAACAATGTTAAACAAAAAGACTATTTATATTATGTTATTCCCTTATTTACCCGTACTTGCAATATGAAAATGCCCTGTGGGGAAACACCTACCCAACTCATTTACAACCACTAGTTTTGTTACAGAAACGTGCAGTGCGGGTGATTACATTTGCTAATAAATATGACCATACTGTTCCTATCTTCAAAAACTTAATTTACTAACACTTCATGATATCAATATATACTCATCCCTCATCATATCCCATACATTCGTGCACCATGAAAATCAACTACCATCACTGTTTAAAGAAAGTTTCACTCGTCAATCTGACGTTCATCATTATCCATCTAGATCACAAAATCTTAATCTCAATCGCCCTCCATCAAAAACAAATATATCCTTCTACTCAATAAAATGCAAAGCTCCTCGAGAGTGGAACAAGTTAGATATTCAATGTAAAACTATAATTTTGAAATCACTATTCAAAAGTAAATTAAAACAACAGCTGATACATAATCTGTAGCACTTCTGGGACTAATCGAATAGCCAGTGAATAAAACACAAAAAATATATAAAATAATTAATCTTTTCCAATATTATTTCACCTCTATTCATCTATAAATTTATTTATACCTTCTATTTATTCTCTGGGGTAGAACAAGCCTCATGGGGCTTTATTCCCGCCAGATATCATTATGTTAAATACTTATATTTATATACTATATTTTATGTCTTTATGTATATATCTGTATTATGTCTATAAATCACTGGTGAATAAAAAAAAAATCAATTGACGATTGCCCAGTTGGCTCGATGCAGGGCAAAATGACGCTACCTTGAATTTTTTTTATCAATCTGACGTCGAAATCGTGTTCATTTCGTCTATGACGCAATGTGATAGAGGCGTGTCACAGCGACCCTTTTGCCTTAAGTATAGGCCTGTATATATTCTTCTTAATTCGGACGGATATGTTTATTATTGGAACGCATGTAACATATTATAAAGGACTAATGGATCCGTACCTGAGTAACAAATGGCAATGCTAGCACTAAGCATATGATTAGAATCACAAGCACCAACAGGGGTTGATATCTCGTTAACAATTTAGGATAAATATCCGTAAGGCCAGATGAAATGGTCTTCACATAGGCAAACTGAAATTTAAAAAAATGAATTGCAGTGTTAGGGACATGGAAATGCAAGGGACATAGGGATAAAAATATACCATTTATAGTTTAGATATAAAGTCATACAGGTTAGTTATGAGAACTTTGTTTTCCTTTTTGAACTGGACACTCAATGCTCTGTGTTACTATAAATATATAATTTGAAACAAAATATTCAGTGTTGCCTTATTTATTCCAACACAAGAAAATTGCCTATGCGATGAATTTTGGTTCAAATTTAAGACGAGAAATAATATTTTAAGAACGCGTTGTCACCAAAACAATCGAATCAATTTGGAATGACAGATACCTCAACCTATTTCAAATTATTCTAACTATTCTATCAAACCTATACCTTACCTGACTGTCCAATCCCAAGAACAGGAGAAGTAAGAAGAAACATACGGCCCACAGGTGTGCTACAGGCATGGAGGCAATAACCTGAGGATAGGTCACAAACGATAGACCAGGTCCTTAATTCAAATCAAAATCAAAAAGTACAATCAAACCAAACTCGTCTCTTACATAAACCCCGGTGCTATACATGCCCAATCAAACTACCCTGGGAGTTAGTTGGTGCTACTGGTCATCGCTTAGGATGATTACAAAGACCTTTCAAGAGGAGAATTTTCGCCTGTTTCATTTTGATTAGGCTTAATTAATCATAAGTACACGCTAACTTAGTGTACTAATATCAGGCTTTTGTCGATTGAAAAGAGAGAAGCTTCTATTATAGGATGATATGGTATAAGAAAATGGGAGAGTCTTTGACTCCTCTATCAAACATACCTGTGGAAACCAAGTCAGCCACTTGTGAACCAGTCTGGTAGGCAATACACCCCACACCGGCAAACACGACCCCTCCACACAACATAGATGTCACTATATCCAAAATCGCCACGACAATCGAATCTCTGTATAGTAAATATAAAAACCATATACATGTAGGTTATAATTCAATCTCTTTAGCTTTAAAGATAGTTCATGATTGATTGTTTGGTGTTCTACGCCGCGCTCAAGATTATTTCACTTATATGGCGGCGTTGCCAGTTTTATTGTGGGAGGAAACAGGACTCTATGCCCGGAGGAAACCCACGACCTTCCGTTGGTAACTGGCAACCATCCCACAAAGGCCTTCCGAGTGACAACCCAGTAAGAAAATTTTCCAATCTTTTTTTGGACTGAGTGGGATTCGAACCCTCGACCCATTGGTGGAAGGCTGTTCGGATTGAGCGTCCAACGCTCTACCTACTGAGCGATGGAGGCCCCCGATAGTTCATGAAAGAATAATACGTGTAGGCTAACCTTTTTTAACCGAAAGATAGTTATTACAAGATTTTAGCTTCATCTTTTGATAGATAAGCCATAAGCCCAGTACACTCCTCTCCTCCTACCATTCACATTATATCATATTCACCGATTGTTTGATTATCGACTAGTTGATAACTGGCTCATCCAATACCAACTAGTTGATAACTGGCTCGTTGAATACCGACTAGTTGATAACTGACTCGTTGAATACCGACTAGTTGATAACTGACTCGTCGAATACCGACTAGTTGATAACTGACTCGTCCAATACCGACTAGTTGATAACTGACTCGTTGAATACCGACTAGTTGATAACTGACTCGTCGAATACCGACTAGTTGATAACTGACTCGTCGAATACCGACTAGTTGATATCTGACTCGTTGAATACCGACTAGTTGATAACTGACTCGTTGAATACCGACTAGTTGATATCTGACTCGTTGAATACCGACTAGTTGATATCTGACTTGTTGAATACCGACTAGTTGATATCTGACTCGTTGAATACCGACTAGTTGATAACTGACTCGTTGAATACCGACTAGTTGATAACTGACTCGTTGAATACCGACTAGTTGATATCTGACTCGTTGAATACCGACTAGTTGATATCTGACTCATTGAATACCGATTAATTGATAACTGACTCGTTGAATACCGACTAGTTGATAACTGACTCATTGAATACCGACTAGTTGATAACTGACTCGTCGATTACCGACTAGTTGATAACTGATGTGTTGAATACCGACTACAGTTGATACATGACTCGTTGAATACCGGTTAGTTGATAACTAACTCGTTGAATACCGGTTAGTTGATAACTGACTCGTTGAATACCGGTTAATTGATAACTGACTCGTTGAATACCGACTAGTTGACAACTGACTCGTCGAATACCGACTAGTTGATATCTGACTCGTTGAATACCGACTATATGTATTTGAAAGCTGAACCGTTGATTGCTGAATCGTTGATATCCGAAAAGTTGCTCACCGAACAGTTTCACGCTTTACAAATGACAATCCACATCACGTACAAACTAAGTTTAATAAAATACAAGTTGCCAAAAGTCGATTATTACTTTTGCTATATATACTGCAGACTTGGAGATCAATATAAAATAGAGACTTGAATATGTGACCTTGACTCGCAAATGACAGCCGATATGCCACGATTTATAGATTTGTGTGGTTGTACAGCATTCTGAATTCAAATATTTACGATAAATATTGTGGCAAAAGTCCATCACCCAAGCATAGCAATGTTGGTCATTGGCCCGAGAGACAAATACATCATCATCAGGGAAATTAATGAATTAGTAAATTAACCAAAATGGACTTGATTTAAGCTCTGTGTGTATAAGAGAATCTAACCAGCAGCCGTTCCCAGCAGGGCCGTGTAGCTGAGTTGGTAGAGCGGTGTGGCGTTAACCTTAGTCGTGAGTTCGATTCTCACCCTGTAGATCAATCAGTGTCGGTTAATTTACTAATTCAGTTATTTCCCTGATGATGATTGCAGCCTTCATTTTCCAATTACCTCAGACAATTTTGACTTCTTGGGTTAAAGCTAGACAAGCTGATAATACTTCCCCAGCCAGGGCCGAGAGAATAAAACACTTGAAGAAAAGCCTCTATCCACGTCTGAAATAAAAATAAATAATCTAGACTATTCATGGAAGGTAGAGTTATTCTTTTAAAAAAACTTAAAGAGAAAGAATGCTCGTTGCAACCGGATAGAAAAAGTTGCATGACTTCCTTGCACAGAACAAAAATATGGAACTCAGGTATGTTTCAGTGTCCGTTGTTCGTTCTAATGAGAAATAGTTGTTATCCATAAGTAATTTTTCACCTTATTGTAATGAGAAATAATTAATGTATCACCAACGCAAAGTGTTGTTTACAAAAAAAATACTTACGTCAAGGCGATACTTTAATTATTCCTTATTACAGCTATGAGGCTGTTAATTTTGAAAACAACGAAATACGACATTATATATACATACAACTATAAAGATATAGATTTACCTGAAACGTCATAACTTTTTCCCATCTCGGAGTAACAAAGAAACGTAGACCATCTACAGAACCTTCTTGTGTTAACAACCATACTAATAAGGCGACTAATAGTATGAATGGTACAGTGGCAGTGATGTATACAACCTGCAAACAAACAAGATAATCATGGCTTTATCCTTTTCCAAAATATTTGCTTCCCATTTTAACATAAAAACACAACTTATTTTACGTAGATGATTTCTGTTTTTGTCAGGTCTTGGGTGAAGATTGTGACCTACTGCTCAGTAGGCGGGATGTTTGTGCTTGGTTTATAAGGATCATGCCATGTTTTAATATAAATGCAACTACTTGAACTTACAATTCTGGACGATTTCACACCTTTAAATATGCAAACATAAACCAAGGCAAAGGCGGCAATAACTGAGACTAGGAGCTGCCAACGTATACTTCCTATCTCTTCGATGCCATCAGTAATGTCAAGAACGCTATATCTAAAAAGGGAAAAACAAGGAGTAGATCTCTGTGAGAAACTTTTAAGATTTATATCCATGCAGATATTTTCTTATAGTAAAAAAAACCATATATATGACTTTCGTATTGCGGCCGGCATAAACACCACAGGAGATTGACTACTGCTCCTCAATTCATAAATGTAATTCCGGGAAATACTTTTACGAGATGAAAACAAAGTGTTCCTCAATCCATTATAAATCAATGAAATACGTTTATGAGTTGAAAACAAACTGCTCCCCAATTCATAAATATAATTAATTCCTGGAAATTCGTTTAAGATAAAAAAAATGTCTAACCTCCAAAATTCTTCTGTAGATAAAAACCCAGTAGCGTTTGAATGAGGAGAGGAAGAGATACTTGTGTTTGTAAGGTCTGCTAACGGTATGCACGTGTTTTTGTTCCATACATTATCGCATGTAGCCCAGGGAAGTACCGGGGCAAATGACAGTACTAAGAAATAGAGAGACCAGGCCAGTACTATCATATAGCAAAGAAAACCAATTACGGACAGTATAGTGATGGAGATACCAAGACCTAGAAGCGAAAAAGAACAATTCAAAGTGGATAAAGATGATGAAGTGGGGGAAAGCAAACAAAAATGAAATAAGTTTGAGCTCTTGGTTTTGCATAGTGTACCTGGATTCTGTTTAGACTGTTAGTATTGCAGTTTAAGACAGCTTAATTTGCTGAAACAAATTTGTAATTAAAAAGATCACTCACCCTGAAATAATGGACACATATCAAAAATACGTAAAGGACTCAGCTGGAAATATTGGCCAAAAGCTGTCTCCATCGACAGAACCGGTATTCCAATCACAAGAGTAAACAGAATGTACGGAATGAGAAAAGCTCCTGGAATAGAATTAATAAACGGAACGGTAAGGCAGATAAACTGGAAAATATGAAAAATTGCCGCTCGAACGTAATTGGTGTTAATGGCAAAGAGCATTATATCAGGAAAGTAAATTTTCTCTGTAGAGATTGGCAAGCTCTGTTTTTGTTTTAATTTGTCGTCATGGACGTAATATTCTAATTTCAAGGGTCTGAAAACCTTATTAAATGGCTAATACGGTTGTTCAACATTTAACTTGGCAAGAGATTTTTGTAAACATGATTTCGAGGTAAAATACAGGGACTTAATAAATGTGATGAACAAATTTGCGTCACAACCGATGAGAGTAAACGTCAATTGAATTAGAATAAATTTTCTCTGTAGAGATTGGCAAGCTCTGTTTTTGTTTTAATTTGTCGTCATGGACGTAATATTCTAATTTCAAGGGTCTGAAAACCTTATTAAATGGCTAATACGGTTGTTCAACATTTAACTTGGCAAGAGATTTTTGTAAACATGATTTCGAGGTAAAATACAGGGACTTAATAAATGTGATGAACAAATTTGCGTCACAACCGATGAGAGTAAACGTCAATTGAATTAGAATGAGGGAGGACAACAATACTGTCTAGACGATTGGCTTTTTAAAATAAAACAGTTTTTGTACATGAGAAGAACATTTACAGCCTCATAGATTGATACGTTAGCTGTACAAGGATAGGCAGAGAGTAATACAAAATTAACACAGTTATTTTTTATTTTTGATGGACCAATAATTTGGGAGATTTTGTTTGGATATATAGCTAACGTGAGCTATCCATTTGGGCATTGATTTAGAAATGATTATTGCCCTGTCAACACTTGCCAAAGCGTTAAGTTTTTACAGGAATCTAAGTCTCTCAACTTAATTATTGTACAACTCTCACGAGGGTCAGAAGGACCAAGGAATCAAGATCAAAACGACGCATGGAAATATACCAGAAGCTCTCATCTAAAAAAAATCTTGCCGTCTGAAAAACAACAAAAGTCCATGCTATATTTGTGTTGTATTTTACCTCCTCCGTTCCTCATAGTTAAGTATGGAAACCTCCAGAGACATCCCATACCAATACAGAATCCAATGATAGAGAGAATAGACTCAATCGGTCTCTTCCAATGACCTCGGTCGATCCTTCCATTCGAAGATAGTTCACTCATTGTACCTGTAGACAGAATTGTACCTGTAGACAGAATTGTACCTGTAAACAGAATTGTACCTGTAGATAGAATTGTACCTGTAGACAGAATTGTACCTGTAAACAGAATTGTACATGTAGACAGAATTGTATCTGTAGACAGAATTGTACCTGTAGATAGAATTGTACCTGTAGACAGAATTGTACATGTAGACAGAATTGTACCTGTGGACAGAATTGTACCTGTAGACAGAATCGACCTGTAGATGGGTATAGGTGTAACCATTTTCTCGAGCCAAGTTAAAATCTTCATGGATTCTATTCCGTGTTTTACCTTGGCGGAATACTCCACTCCAACCCCTAAGTCAAACAGCGCCTTTTGACTGGATGCGAGTAAAACTTCTCGCAGCTAATCAAAACCTCGGGCACTTACCACTGTTCCACTGGCTGAGAAATAACGTAATGGCGACTGCATACACCTTGCGCTTTTGCTCATCGAGTGCTGATTGGCCATGACTCTGTCAGGGTAGGACAGACCAGTGGGCGCTGTTCGATTTACGGGTTGGAGTGGAGAATTCTGCCAAGGTAAAACACTGAATGGGTTCCATGAAGATTTTAACTTGCATCGAGAAGATGGGGTTTAACCTAAACTAACCGAATTCCTCTAAGCCTACAATAGTGTATTTGTACTCGTTGTTGATTATTGGATGATTATGATAATGTTATTATTATATGTACACATCTATTAAAAGCATCGCATAACTATCATTTGACCGCTCATTACCTAGATCCGTATTGGTTGCTTTGGAAGTGGTATTGTATGTTCAAAGGTGTTATTGTACGTTTGTTGTTGTACTCGAGCATCATCTGGCGTACGTACGTTCTCTTTCAAATAAAAACTGAATAAACATAAAACGGATAAGAGCATCCATTACTGAATTCAACGTTCTCGTCCTGGGGAGAGGCTGTTTCTCAACACGTGTACTCCCGTCGTAATTTTGCGCCTGTCAAACGTATTTGTTGCCAAGACAGTCAGGCCTTGCACTGGGCTTACGACGGGCGAAAATGTCTTGAGAAACAGCCCCTTGGTATGGTACAGTGAAAAATTCTTGCAAAGCTTCATTTTATGTCCAATTTAGGGAGGAAACAAAAAAACCATGCAATTGTATCGAACGGGCTCCCATAGAGCATCGTATTCATGTGTGTGGATCTTACACTTGGTTTACGGTCTGAAAATAAACTAAAAATGAATGTGTCAGACAAATTCGTGTTCGATCGTCCGTGCATGGAGCACGCCATTTGCATGTAGAAATTTACCGAAAGAGGAGTTAGTGAACTACTTCCCTTTCGAGCTTATCGTAAGACTACCTTATAGGAAACTTGTACAACAACCCCCATAAGTCTCGTAGACTCCAAATGCAGCTTGACATGTTTTCCCAAATAGTTGATTTACAAACAAGTAGATACTTTTAGATACTATTAGAGTGTTACCCTAGGCTTAAATGACAGACTTTCAGAGTTGACCAATTTCTCTTGCGCGTGTGCAGTCGCTGCATGGTGATTGGCCGAACGTGACACACAACTAAACCTTGCTGTGAAGATGGCTGCCGAGCTGTAAGTCGTTCTCCGATAACGTTTGCTTTTAGCACAGTTTGCGAGGAAAACGCTAAAAGGTATGATTTTGGTATCATTGGAAATGAAATTGACCGTTCCTGTACTGTATATAATAATTTATTTCCTTTCCCTCTTCTTTAAAGTATTGAACCGTAGAGGGGACATGCAAAAAAAAAAGCTCTAAAAAGAATTCGTTCCACGAATTACTACTTCGTTCCACGAATTACTACTTCGTTCCACGAATTAAGATTTCGTTCCACATGGTTAACATGGAAAGGGATGGACTTATTGCTATGTATTTTGAATTAGGGTTCTTGTACAAGAACATTGTGAGAATATTAGCTGTGAATCATGGAATTAGTCTTTTCGTGGAACGAATTAGTAATCGTACAAGGAAATAGTAATTCGTGGAACGAATTAGTAATTCTTGGAACGAATTAGTAATTCTTGGAAGGAAATCTTTTGAGAGCTTTTTCTTTTTTATGTCCCCTATAAGGCACACTAGCCGCGGAAATCCAGAATACTGTTTATATAAAAAAAGAAGTGGGCGGTTTTCTGTATTTTTCCCCGAAAGAAAAAGTTGAGAAATTTTTATTTTTTACCAAAAATTGAAAGTCATTTAGTATTTTAAATTTGAAATTGAAAAACAGATTTTTCAGGTACACCCGTAATGTAAACAAACTGGTTGGTTTATGGTTTATTTGATTCAGAATCCTACCGGCTCAGAGCCCACTTACAGGTCTGATAACATACATATGGATGAAAAAAAAACCCAATAACATTATTGTAAAAATCACAGTAACAGATAAAGACTTCTTGTAAAAATAGTAGATATAGGTAAAAATTGTAATTATGGAGCAGGAAATATTTAGAAAAATTCATATAAAAATAGATTATTGGTTTAATAACCAATAATCTATTTTTATATGAATTTTTCCTAAACATATTGTAGCGAAAATAGGTTTTCTACACGTCTATCCTGTGTGTCATTTGCGGTCAAATATGTTATGTTCCGCCACTTATTTATTAGAGAACGTATGCTTTGAAATGTACACATGTTGACAATAACATGTCGTTGTTGTTGTTTAAGAGATCGTTTTTGGTGCACAATACGGCTTGAAATACACAGTTTTTGTAACGTTAAAATGCCTATGCACGAAATGTTTCAAGAGACCATAAACTTTCGAGAATTCATGTCTTACCAGGAGATGGTGGTTTAATGCACTTGAAATACGATAGTTTGTTTCCTAACAGATAGGTCACAAATCACGATACTCGCCATGTTCGGCGCACAGTGATATTTCAAGTACTATGAATAATACTTCGATCGGTTTGTGTTATCCGATTCTTCCCTTGGAAAGAATATCGTTATTTGGGAGTGTAAAGCGACAAATGTCACTCGTTGAATTATTTTAAATGACAAAACTTTTGGATGGATGTTGACAAACTGTCAGACAGCGGAGCGTCAGCCAATCAGCGAGTCGTATTTCGACACGTGACACAGCGTTCTATGCTGGACGCCTATAAAAAGCCAGAATTTCTTCCAGCAAAGGTTAGATGGCCTCGGCACGTTGAAGCGAACACTTCGTCAATACTTGTGCATATATGATTTAATGATGAAACGAACTGATTAACTTTTGTAGAAGGAAACATAACTAAACAAAGAAGCACCAAAATACAGCATACAAATGAATAATTCCCAAGTCTACCAGTGGGAATGATCGTATAGGCCTACCTATCCACAAGTGGGACTGACTGGTACTAAGTTCACAAGTGGGAATGATCGGTGGGAATGATCGGTAGGCCTACTAAGTTTACATGTACAAGTGGGAATGGTCGGTACCTAATCCACAAGTGGGACTGACTCGTGCTAAGTTTACAAGTGGGACTGATCAGTACTAAGTTTAAAAGTGGGAATGATCGGTACCTATTTCACAAGTGGGACTGATCGGTACTAAGTTTACAAGTGGGAATAATCGGTACCTAATTCACAAGTGGGACTGACTTGTACTAAGTTCACATGTACAAGTGGGAATGATCGGTACCTAATCCACAAGTGGGACTGACTCGTACTAAGTTCACAAGTGGGAATGATCGGTACCTAATCCACAAGTGGGAATGATCGGTACTAAGTTTACAAACTGGGGAATGATCGGTAGGCCTACTTATTTCACAAGTGGGACTGACTGGTACTAAATATAAGACTAAAAGTAATTTAAATCCACAATCACAGATTTTTATTTAATGAACTGTGGGAATATGTGACTCTAGTATAAAGACAATATTAGTAAAATTTAATCTCCATTTTATTGTTTTAATTGGTGTTAAATAAATATTTAATGTTATTATTTCAAGTTGAAATATTCGATTGGACATTTTGATTTATATCTTAGAGTAAATTGGATAGATAAAATATCAGTCTTGGCACTACGAATCCCAAATAGTAGCGGTGTCTCCGGAACATTTATCATCTTGAGATACAAGATGTTATCTTAATTAGGCTTCGCTCGGCCCATTATTTTTAAGATTAAGACATCGGAGTTGTTGGTCAAAGTATAACGTCATCACGCATTGACCAATTAAATTAGGAAAAGTAAATTCCGCTACAATATTATTATAAAGATATATATATATATATATGGGTAGAGAAGATAAAAACTCATGTAAGCATTCGATAAAGCAGGTACAAACAACCATTGAGTGTGTTTATGTAACAACAGACCTGATTTTTCTCCGAAAGGAATCCTTGTTCACGCTAATGTCAACGTGTGACGAATGGCTGATTCTGTAAAATAGGTCATCGTTCTTGGGGAAAAAGAATCCTTTCGAATAGCCAATCGGGCGAAAGGAGGTTTGAAAAAATGTTTAGCTCTTACACGACGTGTAGGACAGTTGTACTGTACCTGGCTCACCAAATAACATGAGTCAATGCTTGAATGTAGGCCCCCTATTCATTTGAAAAGAAACCTTAGATCCGCGACTTTGCGTCGATCTGACAAGCGCGGAAGATCGTAGGCCCTACAGTTTACAGAGTTCATCATATTTATCAGTAGAGTATGGTGAATCAGATTTAAAGCACAAACATTTAGTAAACTTTTTTTTCAGTTAAATATTTTTGCGAAGGGCTCCAGATAACAGAGCAATATTCTAAGTTTGAGCGCACAAGCGAAACATATAGAGACTTTAAAGATGCGATACTTTTAAATCTGTAGCAAGATCGTCGCAAGAAACCCAGCATACGATATGATTTCCGTACAACATCGTTAATTTGCTTTCCAAACTTCAAGTTGCAAGACAACGTAACATCTAAGTCCTTTACACGATCCACTCTGTCAAGCGGTAATACACAGGGACCGCGGAGCAGGGGGGGCCGGGGGGGCCCTGGCCCCCCCAAATTTTGGCCTACCAATTTTTTTTTTTTGGCAAAATATTTTTTTGCAGTTTTCTTACATACAAATATGGACTTGAAATAAAGTGGCCGAAATTCGATGAGTTATACGAAGTGTGGTAGGGATGAGGGCCTTCGAATCTCGTCAATCTTTTTTAAACTACCGGTATTGCATTTTTTACATGCATATAAGATGATTTAAAAGATCAACGTCCTCGTAGTTTGGTATGTGAGATGAAAGTTGTCAATCAATTGACACAAAATACAACACGTTCCAAATGAAAGCGTTAATATTGTTTACAGAGCCAAAAATGGTTTTATACGAGTGTAGTCCGAAATATCTGCGATGATGATGTAAGACATCTTCTGACAGATAGGTCATCATGGCCTATCTGTCAGAAAATGTCTTATATCATCATCGCAGATGTTTCGGACTAGCATGGTCACTTCCTGACCGGCAAGTTAGTAAAACAGGATGAGACACATGTGTGGGGAAGGGAGGGGAGTCCCATTGGCCGAGTGGATAAAGCAAACCATTACAGTTCTTCCTTACCATACGTGCATTGACTCGGCGGGTTCACGGCCAACAATTTCTCCCTACACAACATGCCCCAAGCGAGATTTTCCCATAATGAAAATAATTCATTATTTAATGAATAACGTGGGCCATTTATTTCTTATATTCTTTTATTTTTCCAATATAAATTTGACCCGCTAACATAGAAATAAATCGGAAATAAGCATCATTATTTGGTTGGAGTACTGGTTTGTAATCAGTCCAAAAAATCGGTATTATAGCATTTTTGCTATTATCATTCAGGAAAATGTAATTAGAATAGTAATATTAGAGCCAGTACTAAACATGTTTACCGCAAATTATGATCGAAAAATATAAGCGAATAAATATTTAATTTCCTGAATTTAGGTTTTATTTCGGAGATTTCTTGCTCAATGTACACATTCTTTACAAAGGATTCGACCGAAATTCTTAAAACAGAACAATTTATTCTATCATTTGACATTGGTTTCATTTTGAATTTTGCACACCACTGATGACACCTTACAATACTATATGCCTGGGAAAGTCTTTACACAGTGACCCAAACTTCAAGTTCCAAGTAATGAACTGATAGAAACTTATCTGTATGGGGATCCTGGACCTTGAAGTTGCCCCGCTGCAACTTCAACAACCTCTAGTTAGGGAGCCCCTTCTTGGAGCAATAACTCACAGTTTGGGATATATCTCAGTTTTCCATTTCTCCATCAGCGCAAATTGAATAGCGATGGAGGTTATGGTGTAATTCGGAAGGGTTTTAACAGGGTGTCTACCATTTTTTAGCTATCAAGCGATGGGTTTTTAAGCTGAATAAGTAATGCCAATGCCTCTGAGCTTCCGGTGCCGAGGTGGTCACCGGACCACCGCTCCTTGAACTGGGGTCAAGTACCGATATTAGACATTTCTTAACTGAATGTAGTTATAAAAACAAGGAAGTAAATCATCATTTTTATTTCCAGAAAATCCTCAGAACGCATCTCCGGCCGTCTAGCGCCTCAGAGCTTCCGGGGCCTAGGCGGCCCCTGGACCCTCGCCTGTTGGGCTGTGATATTTGTGTCTAGCATTTTTTTTAGCTATCAAGCGATGTTTTTTTTTAGCTGAATAAGTAATGCCAATGCTTCTGAGCTTCCGGTGCCGAGGTGGTCCCCGGACCACCGCTTCTTGAACTGGGGTCAAGTGCCGATATTAGACATTTTTTTACTGAATGTAGTTATAAAAACAAGGAAGCAAATCATCATTTTTATTTCCAGAAAATCCTCAGAACGCATCTCCGGCCGTCTAGCGCCTCGGAGCTTCCGGGGCCTAGGCGGCCCCTGGACCCTCGCCTGATGGGCTGTGATAGTTGGCCCCCCCAAACGCAATTATGCTCCGCGGTCCCTGATACATTGATTGTGTAGGTACTGGTAATTTCGTTCGTTTTGTTAGTGAAAGAAATGAAACAGCATTTTGCAGTATTTAACTTTAGATGCCACATATTGCGCCAATTGACAACCCTATTCAGATCATCTTGTAAAAGAGCACAGTCAATTAGTGAGCGAACACATTTATAGATTTTGCTATCATCTGCTTACATAGAGAGTTCAGAGGATCGCAGACAAGTTTCCATGTCATTCACGAACAGGACAAACAAAAGTGGACCAATAAGGGACCCTTGTGGGACCCCCGAGATAACAGGTTTCCATGAGGAAGAACGCCCATTTAAAACTACAGTCTGATGTCTATCTGTAAGATAGGATTTTAGCCAGCGTAGCACAATACATGAAAAGCCAAACTGATTCAGTTTATGGGTCAGAGGACATACAGAATCAAACGTTTTACTGAAGTCTAAATACATGGCATCTGTTAGCAGCTTCAGGTCAAATGCTTTTGAAATTTTATCAGTGTATTCAGCCAAATTTGTTTGAGTATCCCGAGTCAATTGACGTTTAATGTGCTCAAAAACTCCAAACCTGATCATGCGCGTATATGCACCCTAATATTTAGAGTCCTGTGAGCGATCTAACGACACATGTTTTTACCAGTGACTGGCTGTGTACACTGTAAAAACTGTTTGTAGAACTACAAGAAAACCTTTTGTATTTCATCACAGAAGAATGTGCTGTAAACGTTTTACCCCTGAGTGTGTTATTATATTGGCTCTCAAGTAAATTTAGGTAAACATACTGTAAATATACACAGATTTGTAAGAGTACCTACAAGTATTGTTGTTTTACATGTCACT
This sequence comes from Lepidochitona cinerea, assembly GCA_963971465.1. Classification (NCBI taxonomy): domain Eukaryota; kingdom Metazoa; phylum Mollusca; class Polyplacophora; order Chitonida; family Tonicellidae; genus Lepidochitona; species Lepidochitona cinerea. The sequence continues at coordinate 13,906,289 of OZ020552.1, read as the reverse complement.
CTGTAACACATTTCGGTAATTTTACTCTTTTTGGTTTATTTACAAATGTACACAACAATCTTGGTAGATTAACAGAGAAGATACTTGTATTTAAGGACAGAAGCAAGCAGGAAGTCCAGTAAATCCACCGTTTCACTGTAAATCTACTAACACCACACTGTAAATTTACATATTCACACAGATGTAAATCTACAGCAGATTTTACTTGTCCTACGATTGCCCGCGAACTTTGCTGTAAAATTACAACTTACTTTTCTACAGTGTAGAAATAGATATATCCAGAAATATTATTTGACAGAAAAAAGGGAAAAGATTTATGAGCTGTTTGCATGTAAAAACATCAAAGCCCTACGTAATCTAAGCCTTTTTCTGGAAGTTATTTTTAATGAATTCAATAAGCATCAATTTCTTTGTGTGACATTTGATACCAGTCTTTTCCCTCATTTTTATTGAGGGTGTGTACACGTATATTTATCTGAAACAACATTTACAACCTTCTCAATATTTATATATCTACATATTTATCTCTCAAATGTATTTAATATTATATATCCGTGCCCAGTGGCTTGTTGGGCTATATATTTACATGTATTTGGAGTTTACTTACGTTTATATGTCTTTCATGTTTTTCATATCATTATTTTGTTTACATGAAATCCTCTTACATGTATGTCACAGCTGGTGACCGGAGAATATATCAAGTTTCAAAGTTGAAAGTTAAAAAAAATACTTCCTATATGTAGATTGACTTCCATGCGCAGATTTATTCCTCCTATGGGCTGTATGAAGCGGGCAACATCGCATTGTATTATATGACTGTCAAACCTTTCAGGAATGACCTTGTTTCGAGAAAACTAGAGTTTGACCTGTCCGTCGCTCCGAATTGAATTCGTACTTCTAAGTAGATATGAATATATCCTATTTGCAGGATGGGTATACATTGGTGCCTGATGTGGCAGTACAAGTAAGCCAGTTGTTGGATTTCTCATGTACTGTCATTGAACATTTGTTGATTGAAAACTATAACGTAAGCTTGAAATGGGAACAATATGTTAAATATGTTCTATTTAATTTGTCATTTCATTATATTATACTCTAGTCATTGTTTCCGGTGCTCAATGAAATTGTTTCCTGTTGATTGGTTAATAAGTTGACCTGGAATTACATGTATGTAAATAAGACATCGGTTGTATAAGTTATGCTTAACATGGGACTATTGCTTTGATTGTTAAAATTCACTGGTGCGTAGGCCTATTGCTTTGATTGTTAAAATTCACTAGTGTGTAGGCCTATTGCTTTGATTGTTAAAATTCACTGGTGTGTAGGCCTATTGCTTTGATTGTTAAAATTCACTAGTGTGTAGGCCTATTGCTTTGATTGTCAAAATTCACTGGTGTGAAGCCTATTGCTTTGATTGTTAAAATTCACTGGTGTGTAGGCCTATTGCTTTGATTGTTAAATAGTCATATTGCTTTGATTGTTAAAATTCACTGGTGTGTAGGCCTATTGCTTTGATTGTTAAAATTCACTGGTGTGTAGGCCTATTGCTTTGATTGTTAAATAGTCCTAATGCTTTGATTGTTAAAATCCACTGGTGTGTAGGCCTATTGCTTTGATTGTTAAAATTCACTGGTGTGAAGCCTATTGCTTTGTTAAAATTCACTGGTGTGTAGGCCTATTGCTTTGATTGTTAAAATTCACTGGTGTGTAGGCCTATTGCTTTGATTGTCAAAATTCACTGGTGTGTAGGCCTATTGCTTTGATTGTTAAATAGTCCTATTGCTTTGATTGTTAAAATTCACTGGTGTGTAGGCCTATTGCTTTGATTGTTAAAATTCACTGGTGTGTAGGCCTATTGCTTTGATTGTTAAAATTCACTGGTGTGTAGGCCTATTGCTTTGATTGTCAAAATTCACTAGTGTGTAGGCCTATTGCTTTGATTGTTAAAATTCACTAGTGTGTAGGCCTATTGCTTTGATTGTTAAAATTCACTGGTGTGAAGCCTATTGCTTTGATTGTTAAAATTCACTGGTGTGTAGGCCTATTGCTTTGATTGTTAAATAGTCATATTGCTTTGATTGTTAAAATTCACTGGTGTGTAGGCCTATTGCTTTGATTGTTAAAATTCACTGGTGTGTAGGCCTATTGCTTCAATTGTTAAATAGTCCTAATGCTTTGATTGTTAAAATCCACTGGTGTGTAGGCCTATTGCTTTGATTGTTAAAATTCACTGGTGTGAAGCCTATTGCTTTGTTAAAATTCACTGGTGTGTAGGCCTATTGGTTTGATTGTTAAAATTCACTGGTGTGTAGGCCTATTGCTTTGATTGTCAAAATTCACTGGTGTGTAGGCCTATTGCTTTGATTGTTAAATAGTCCTATTGCTTTGATTGTTAAAATTCACTGGTGTGTAGGCCTATTGCTTTGATTGTTAAAATTCACTGGTGTGTAGGCCTATTGCTTTGATTGTTAAAATTCACTGGTGTGTAGGCCTATTGCTTTGATTGTCAAAATTCACTAGTGTGTAGGCCTATTGCTTTGATTGTTAAAATTCACTAGTGTGTAGGCCTATTGCTTTGATTGTTAAAATTCACTGGTGTGAAGCCTATTGCTTTGATTGTTAAAATTCACTGGTGTGTAGGCCTATTGCTTTGATTGTTAAATAGTCATATTGCTTTGATTGTTAAAATTCACTGGTGTGTAGGCCTATTGCTTTGATTGTTAAAATTCACTGGTGTGTAGGCCTATTGCTTTGATTGTTAAATAGTCCTAATGCTTTGATTGTTAAAATCCACTGGTGTGTAGGCCTATTGCTTTGATTGTTAAAATTCACTGGTGTGAAGCCTATTGCTTTGTTAAAATTCACTGGTGTGTAGGCCTATTGCTTTGATTGTTAAAATTCACTGGTGTGAAGCCTATTGCTTTGTTAAAATTCACTGGTGTGTAGGCCTATTGCTTTGATTGTTAAAATTCACTGGTGTGTAGGCCTATTGCTTTGATTGTCAAAATTCACTGGTGTGTAGGCCTATTGCTTTGATTGTTAAATAGTCCTATTGCTTTGATTGTTAAAATTCACTGGTGTGTAGGCCTATTGCTTTGATTGTTAAAATTCACTGGTGTGTAGGCCTATTGCTTTGATTGTTAAAATTCACTGGTGTGTAGGCCTATTGCTTTGATTGTCAAAATTCACTAGTGTGTAGGCCTATTGCTTTGATTGTTAAAATTCACTAGTGTGTAGGCCTATTGCTTTGATTGTTAAAATTCACTGGTGTGAAGCCTATTGCTTTGATTGTTAAAATTCACTGGTGTGTAGGCCTATTGCTTTGATTGTTAAATAGTCATATTGCTTTGATTGTTAAAATTCACTGGTGTGTAGGCCTATTGCTTTGATTGTTAAAATTCACTGGTGTGTAGGCCTATTGCTTCAATTGTTAAATAGTCCTAATGCTTTGATTGTTAAAATCCACTGGTGTGTAGGCCTATTGCTTTGATTGTTAAAATTCACTGGTGTGAAGCCTATTGCTTTGTTAAAATTCACTGGTGTGTAGGCCTATTGGTTTGATTGTTAAAATTCACTGGTGTGTAGGCCTATTGCTTTGATTGTCAAAATTCACTGGTGTGTAGGCCTATTGCTTTGATTGTTAAATAGTCCTATTGCTTTGATTGTTAAAATTCACTGGTGTGTAGGCCTATTGCTTTGATTGTTAAAATTCACTGGTGTGTAGGCCTATTGCTTTGATTGTTAAAATTCACTGGTGTGTAGGCCTATTGCTTTGATTGTCAAAATTCACTAGTGTGTAGGCCTATTGCTTTGATTGTTAAAATTCACTAGTGTGTAGGCCTATTGCTTTGATTGTTAAAATTCACTGGTGTGAAGCCTATTGCTTTGATTGTTAAAATTCACTGGTGTGTAGGCCTATTGCTTTGATTGTTAAATAGTCATATTGCTTTGATTGTTAAAATTCACTGGTGTGTAGGCCTATTGCTTTGATTGTTAAAATTCACTGGTGTGTAGGCCTATTGCTTTGATTGTTAAATAGTCCTAATGCTTTGATTGTTAAAATCCACTGGTGTGTAGGCCTATTGCTTTGATTGTTAAAATTCACTGGTGTGAAGCCTATTGCTTTGTTAAAATTCACTGGTGTGTAGGCCTATTGCTTTGATTGTTAAAATTCACTGGTGTGTAGGCCTATTGCTTTGATTGTCAAAATTCACTGGTGTGTAGGCCTATTGCTTTGATTGTTAAATAGTCCTATTGCTTTGATTGTTAAAATTCACTGGTGTGTAGGCCTATTGCTTTGATTGTTAAAATTCACTGGTGTGTAGGCCTATTGCTTTGATTGTTAAAATTCACTAGTGTGTAGGCCTATTGCTTTGATTGTCAAAATTCACTAGTGTGTAGGCCTATTGCTTTGATTGTTAAAATTCACTGGTGTGTAGGCCTATTGCTTTGATTGTTAAAATTCACTGGTGTGTAGGCCTATTGCTTTGATTGTTAAAATTCACTGGTGTGTAGGCCTATTGCTTTGATTGTTAAAATTCACTGGTGTGTAGGCCTATTGCTTTGATTGTTAAAATTCACTGGTGTGTAGGCCTATTGCTTATCAATAATACTGTTCTAGATAAATCCAAACAAGACTGAAAGAGTTTTTTTCCCCATTAAAATTGATATCGACGGCGGTTTGATAAATCCGTGGAAATACATTAGATGACACATAAACTAACTTCAAAAGTACTTCACGACAAACACTCAAAGACCCCACCACCGTCAACAGACGTCACATTGTTTTTTTTTACGATGATATCAATCGGTGTTTAACAAATGGCTAGTTCTGACTCCAAAATGACTATTTTTTTTATACTGACTGTCGTATTTTGGAGTCAGGGTTCATTGCAATATAAAATCGGAGTAGACTGCCCGTTTCTGAGAGGGCAGTTTGCGGTCGGATTCAGACAGTAAATACTCCAATAGTGTCATTATGACATTCATGAATAATTAAGCCTATTGTAAAGTAATGTTAAAGGGGCATGAGCTGCCAAAATTCGGACTATTTTCATAGATTCTGATCGTCACGACAGTAAGAGGCTTTGAAGGTCATCGAAAAACTTAATGATTGGCGTTGGAATGGGGAAAATCCAGTCAGTGTGTGGCCTATACGAACCGAAATAGTGTTCGTAAAGTAAACAAAATTTAAATAACCGGGACGACCATTCATTCATTCTAAGCCTAAGTTAGTCGAAAACAATGCTTTATCGTACATTCTCGAGACTAGAAGCACTCAAAAGCTTCTGAATTATACGCCTTGAGAAAAATAACCGATAATTTTAACATTCTGTTATAATGGCCAAATATCTCCATTTTGGCAGCTCATGCCACTTTAACGTTTAAAAACTGAAGAAAAAAAAAAGCTCAACAGTATTACGTCATCAATGACGGAGAGTTTGAGACAGGAGAATTCAGGGAAAGAATCATGTTTACTGGCCGATCCTACTCGTCCATATCAGACACCGGTAGGTGGCGAAATTATCAATGAATACCAGAAACAGTCTGCCGATAAACCCTCAGATATATTTTTTTATAGACAACAACATTTACGTTTGAAGGTTCTTGACTAATCTTGCTGGCGAATGTTAACCCCATACTATTTCTATGGCTTGAATTAACCTATCTTGACCAATGCTAATATTATTTCTATCAACTGATCAACTTAGACCGTAAGTAAAACCGTAATTTCCCGAGGGATAGTTTGAACTCTTAGCAATCCAATAATACATGCTCACCTTAGATGATGATACAACTGCCTATGGAGAAGGGTCTGACAATAGAGTGCATTGCAGCTTAGTGCATTGAGGCGGTGCATGTAGGTCAGTAAAATATACGGGAAATCCGAAGGATAGAAGAAATGACAAATACAACAAATAATGGTATGAAAAAGGGAAAATAAAGCGATTCAAATAAATACTATTAAACATTGCAATGAAAACAAAATGAAATGATTATGTCTATCTATTACCGATTTGTAAGTGAGATATATACAGCCACATGTGACCCTTTGCTTGTGTTCGAAAACGAAACGAATATTATTTAATGGATAACGCTCAACCTATCTGGAAACAAGTCACAGTTTCTGACTTCGAAAGAAGTTCCAGATATTTGTGTGTGTTTTTTTATTTTATTATTTTTTCCTGGCCCCCTGCATTTTTTTCTAGGCATTTTTGTAGTTTTTATGAAAGGACAGGGGTTGAGTTACTGTTTGGAAATGATTTTAGAAGTGGAATGGGACCAGTTCAGGTGGATGGAGATCTGGTAGTTAGCAGTGCTTTGGTCTGTTTACACTGTTTGTAAAGGGACCCCTATCACCTGTTTGTAATGATAGTGAAAAACTTCTACCTTCAACCTATGAAAAAATTGTGCTTAAAATACTGCCAAAGGACTGTTCAAGTCCACCACCGAAGGATTTGGTTCAACGAAAGTTAGGGAAGGTGCTGTGAGAGCCTGTGAGACCTAAATTTAAATTAGAGTTATGTCGTTGCGCCGAGACGTTTCTCCATTGTTCTTGAAAATAAAATATGCCAACTTTCTTTAATTATATAAATTTAGATTTATATGTAATAAGAGTCATCTGTAACGTTCAGGGCCCTGTCTTACGAAGCTGGCGTAAGTTACGTCGGACGTAAATCAGTGTTAAAACTATAGGAACTTACGCCTTAGTCACAACTGGTCCATGTTGTAGGCCTATGCGCAACTTTACGCCAGCTTCGTAAGACAGGGCCCAGGAAATATATTTAAAGAGCGTAATGTTTATGTTTTAGCCAACCAGTTTACACTGATCCCGGAATACCCACATTTTATTGTCGTACACATATTAGGAAGGTGTTCTGATGGTGAAATTTATCATCCCTGATAGACGGTTTAATGAGGAGTGTAATCCGATTTTTAAATTCCTTTGCAGCTCGTTTTTTTTACTTTTAGTTTTAGCTACACCAGATTTTGTAACAGAGTGTTGCCAGGTACTTGCCGAAGGTCAGGGATTTCCTTCGGACAGTGAGCCCGGTTTCCTCCCACACTAAACCTGGCAACGCCACCATATAAGTGAAATAATCTTGAGTGCGGTGTAAAAGATCAATCAATCAAATGAGTAGAAATACTATGAAAAATGTAAACAATAATCCACAATTAGTCCGTTTTAAGTAAGAATGTGATTCTTAAATCTATATGTGATGACTTTTGTATGCCGGCAAATATACCAGTATCACAGGTAAATATTTACGTGCTGTCTGACTTTTCGTATCCGGGCAAGCAGTTAATCAGTGTATTTCCATGATTTTAGGATGTAAATTGTATTTTTAAATCGGATCTAAGCTACTTTTACATCCGGTAAACTTTGTCAGGTATCAGGATACAGTTTTCTATTTAGGAACTGTTTGAACATGCTTTTGTAAATAATTCTTGGCATATGTTTTCTTTCAACTGCTTATATAATATTTATTAAATCCAAATTTGAACATAAAATATTTTATCTCGTAACATTACGAAAGGGAAAATTAGGTTTAATAGTCTCTTTGTGGTATATCCATATGAATTTATAGATTAAGCAGATCTTTTTTGTCTGTATTTTGGAGTGAAACGCGATATCATAGACTCAAGGATAATCTTACATATAATGCGTTTTTCCCCGCTGACGACCAATTGGTCAAGTCTTATCGTAAACGATGAACAGACTAAAGAAGAAGGTATTTTACTGATTATATAGTTCAGATTACAGGTGTGTATAATTATATTATTGATTGTCAATGTTGCTTTATTGTTTGAAGGTACCGGAGAAATTCAAGGAGGTGTAAATATATATATGAACTTTGTCTGTTTGTCACTTCCAGTGACAATTAAATATTCAGAAAAGAATTGTTTTTACTTATTTTTCCCGATGATGATTGCAGCTTGTTGGTGGATTCGGAGTTGAAGGGAAGGGGTTCAATTTCAGTCCCTGAATCTTGACTAAATGGTATGGAATCTGACTTTCTTTAAAAGTGGGGGCCTCGATGGTCCAGTGGGTTAGAGTGATCGTCTTTCAGTCCCACACAGACCTTCCATCGATGCGGCGCGGTTTCGAATCCCACTCAGACCTATACAATTGCAATATTTCTGAGTGGCTGTAAGCGTATGTTCTAGAGTTGCTAGGTACTCGCCGAAGGTCGGGGGTTTCCTCCCCAACTGAACCTGGCAACGCCACCATATAAGTGAAATAATTTGGAATGCGGCGTAAAACATCATTCAATATTCAAAAGTGGCAATTTTGTCACCAATTCTTGATGATGTCCTAAGTGAAAATCGACCCCGATTCAAATCCGCAATCGGGTATCATTCAAAACCGGTAGAGAGATATCTTTCATTTTTCATGACAATGTAATCGCAAAAATAAAAAAATGTTTTGTTGACCTTCTAAACAACACAAGCAAATCTAACTCCTGCCTAAATACATACGGATGCTGCATCTCAAATTTTAGATAAATCCGGGCGTGTCGTATATTTATAGGTCAGAGAGGTCATGGAGGTAAAAGTCGGAAGTGTACCTGTGAACATGATAGATTAAGAACCGTTATGCGGGCATTTCGAAACAGGTAAAAGTTCCATTTTCGGGCATACAGAGGTCATTGATGCCAAGGTCTGTGGTGTGCCTATGGACATGGCAGGTGGTGTGGTGTGTCTATGGACATGATAGGTGGTGTGGTGTGGCTATGGACATGATAGGTGGTGTGGTGTGTCTATGGACATGGTAGGTGGTGTGGTGTGTCTATGGACATGATAGGTGGTGTGGTGTGGCTATGGACATGATAGGTGGTGTGGTGTGTCTATGGACATGGTAGGTGGTGTGGTGTGTCTATGGACATGATAGGTGGTGTGGTGTGGCTATGGACATGATAGGTGGTGTGGTGTGTCTATGGACATGGTAGGTGGTGTGGTGTGTCTATGGACATGATAGGTGGTGTGGTGTGTCTATGGACATGATAGGTGGTGTGGTGTGCCTATGGACATGATAGGTGGTGTGGTGTGTCTATGGACATGATAGGTGGTGTGGTGTGTCTATGGACATGATAGGTGGTGTGGTGTGGCTATGGACATGATAGGTGGTGTGGTGTGTCTATGGACATGGTAGGTGGTGTGGTGTGCCTATTGACCTGCTAGGTTGTGTGCCTGTGGACATGATAGGTGGTGTGGTGTGCCCAAGGAGTATAGATAGCTATACTCCTTCGGTGTGCCTATTGACATGATAGGTGGTGTGCCTGTGGACATGATAGGTGGTGTGGTGTGCATATTGACATGATAGGTGGTGTGCTTGTGAACATGATAGGTGGTGTGGTGTGCCTATGGACATGATGGGTGCTGTGGTGTGCCTATTGACATGATAGGTGCTGTGGTGTGCCTATTGACATGATAGGTGGTGTGGTGTGCCTATTGACATGATAGGTGGTGTGGTGTGCCTATTGACATGATAGGTGGTGTGGTGTGCCTATTGACATGATAGGTGCTGTGGTGTGCCTATTGACATGATGGGTGCTGTGGTGTGCCTATTGACATGATAGGTGCTGTGGTGTGCCTATTGACATGATAGGTGCTGTGGTGTGCCTATTGACATGATAGGTGGTGTGGTGTGCTTATTGACATGATAGGTAGTGTGGTGTGCCTATGGACATGATAGGTGGTGTGGTGTGCCTATTGACATGATAGGTGGTGTGGTGTGCCTATTGACATGATGGGTGCTGTGGTGTGCCTGTGGACATGATAGGTGGTGTGGTGTGCTTATTGACATGATGGGTGCTGTGGTGTGCCTATTGACATGATAGGTGCTGTGGTGTGCCTATTGACATGATAGGTGGTGTGGTGTGCCTATTGACATGATGGGTGCTGTGGTGTGCCTATTGACATGATAGGTGGTGTGGTGTGCCTATTGACATGATAGGTGGTGTGGTGTGCCTATTGACATGATAGGTGGTGTGGTGTGCCTATTGACATGATAGGTGCTGTGGTGTGCCTATTGACATGATAGGTGGTGTGGTGTGCCGATTGACATGATAGGTGGTGTGGTGTGCCTATTGACATGATAGGTGGTGTGGTGTGCCTATTGACATGATGGGTGCTGTGGTGTGCCTGTGGACATGATAGGTGGTGTGGTGTGCCTATTGACATGATAGGTGGTGTGCCTATGAACATGATGGGTGCTGTGGTGTGCCTATTGACATGATAGGTGCTGTGGTGTGCCTATTGACATGATAGGTGGTGTGGTGTGCCTATTGACATGATAGGTGGTGTGGTGTGCCTATTGACATGATGGGTGCTGTGGTGTGCCTGTGGACATGATAGGTGGTGTGGTGTGCCTATTGACATGATAGGTAGTGTGGTGTGCCTATTGACATGATAGGTGGTGTGGTGTGCCTATTGACATGATGGGTGCTGTGGTGTGCCTGTGGACATGATAGGTGGTGTGGTGTGCCTATTGACATGATAGGTGGTGTGCCTGTGGACATGATAGGTGGTGTGGTGTGCCTATGGACATGATGGGTGCTGTGGTGTGCCTGTGGACATGATAGGCGGTGTGGTGTGCCTATGGACATGATAGGTGCTGTGGTGTGCCTATTGACATGATAGGTGGTGTGGTGTGCCTATTGACATGATGGGTGCTGTGGTGTGCCTGTGGACATGATAGGTGGTGTGGTGTGCCTATTGACATGATAGGTGGTGTGCCTGTGAACATGATGGGTGGTGTCGTGTCCCTATGAACATGATGGGTGGTGTGGTGTGCCTATTGACATGATAGGTGCTGTGGTGTGCCTATTGACATGATAGGTGGTGTGGTGTGCCTATTGACATGATAGGTGGTGTGGTGTGCCTATTGACATGATGGGTGCTGTGGTGTGCCTGTGGACATGATAGGTGGTGTGGTGTGCATATGGACATGATAGGTGGTGTGGTGTGAGTATTGACATGATGGGTGCTGTGGTGTGCCTGTGGACATGATAGGTGGTGTGGTGTGCCTATTGACATGATAGGTGGTGTGCCTGTGGACATGATAGGTGGTGTGGTGTGTCTATGGACTGATAGGTGGTGTGGTGTGCTTATTGACATGATAGGTGGTGTGGTGTGCTTATTGACATGATAGGTGGTGTAGTGTGCATATGGACATGATAGGTGGTGTGGTGTGCCTATGGACATGGCAGGTGGTGTGGTGTGCCTATTGACATGATAGGTGGTGTGGTGTGCCTATGGACATGATAGGTGGTGTGGTGTGCCTATTGACATGATAGGTGGTGTGGTGTGCCTGTGGACATGATAGGTGGTGTGGTGTGCATATTGACATGATAGGTGGTGTGCTTGTGAACATGATAGGTGGTGTGGTGTGCCTATGGACATGATGGGTGCTGTGGTGTGCCTATTGACATGATAGGTGCTGTGGTGTGCCTATTGACATGATAGGTGGTGTGGTGTGCCTATTGACATGTTAGGTGGTGTGGTGTGCCTATTGACATGATAGGTGGTGTGGTGTGCCTATTGACATGATAGGTGCTGTGGTGTGCCTATTGACATGATGGGTGCTGTGGTGTGCCTATTGACATGATAGGTGGTGTGGTGTGCCTATTGACATGATGGGTGCTGTGGTGTGCCTATTGACATGATAGGTACTGTGGTGTGACTATTGACATGATAGGTGCTGTGGTGTGCCTATTGACATGATAGGTGGTGTGGTGTGCTTATTGACATGATAGGTAGTGTGGTGTGCCTATGGACATGATAGGTGGTGTGGTGTGCCTATTGACATGATAGGTGGTGTGGTGTGCCTATTGACATGATGGGTGCTGTGGTGTGCCTGTGGACATGATAGGTGGTGTGGTGTGCTTATTGACATGATGGGTGCTGTGGTGTGCCTATTGACATGATAGGTGCTGTGGTGTGCCTATTGACATGATAGGTGGTGTGGTGTGCCTATTGACATGATGGGTGCTGTGGTGTGCCTATTGACATGATAGGTGGTGTGGTGTGCCTATTGACATGATAGGTGGTGTGGTGTGCCTATTGACATGATAGGTGGTGTGGTGTGCCTATTGACATGATAGGTGCTGTGGTGTGCCTATTGACATGATAGGTGGTGTGGTGTGCCTATTGACATGATAGGTGATGTGGTGTGCCTATTGACATGATAGGTGGTGTGGTGTGCCTATTGACATGATGGGTGCTGTGGTGTGCCTGTGGACATGATAGGTGGTGTGGTGTGCCTATTGACATGATAGGTGGTGTGCCTATGAACATGATGGGTGCTGTGGTGTGCCTATTGACATGATAGGTGCTGTGGTGTGCCTATTGACATGATAGGTGGTGTGGTGTGCCTATTGACATGATAGGTGGTGTGGTGTGCCTATTGACATGATGGGTGATGTGGTGTGCCTGTGGACATGATAGGTGGTGTGGTGTGCCTATTGACATGATAGGTGGTGTGCCTGTGGACATGATAGGTGGTGTGGTGTGCCTATGAACATGATGGGTGCTGTGGTGTGCCTATTGACTTGATAGGTGCTGTGGTGTGCCTATTGACATGATAGGTAGTGTGGTGTGCCTATTGACATGATTGGTGGTGTGGTGTGCCTATTGACATGATGGGTGCTGTGATGTGCCTGTGGACATGATAGGTGGTGTGGTGTGCCTATTGACATGATAGGTGGTGTGCCTGTGGACATGATAGGTGGTGTGGTGTGCCTATGGACATGATGGGTGCTGTGGTGTGCCTGTGGACATGATAGGTGGTGTGGTGTGCCTATGGACATGATAGGTGCTGTGGTGTGCCTATTGACATGATAGGTGGTGTGGTGTGCCTATGAACATGATGGGTGGTGTGGTGTGCCTATTGACATGATAGGTGCTGTGGTGTGCCTATTGACATGATAGGTGGTGTGGTGTGCCTATTGACATGATAGGTGGTGTGGTGTGCCTATTGACATGATGGGTGCTGTGGTGTGCCTGTGGACATGATAGGTGGTGTGGTGTGCATATGGACATGATAGGTGGTGTGGTGTGCCTATTGACATGATGGGTGATGTGGTGTGCCTGTGGACATGATAGGTGGTGTGGTGTGCCTATTGACATGATAGGTGGTGTGCCTGTGGACATGATAGGTGGTGTGGTGTGTCTATGGACTGATAGGTGGTGTGGTGTGCTTATTGACATGATAGGTGGTGTGGTGTGCTTATTGACATGATAGGTGGTGTAGTGTGCATATGGACATGATAGGTGGTGTGGTGTGCCTATGGACATGGCAGGTGGTGTGGTGTGCCTATTGACATGATAGGTGGTGTGGTGTGCCTATGGACATGATAGGTGGTGTGGTGTGCCTATTGACATGATAGGTGGTGTGGTGTGCCTATGGACATGATCGGTGGTGTGGTGTGCCTATGGACATGATAGGTGGTGTGGTGTGCCTATGGACATGACAGGTGGTGTGGTGTGCCTATTGACATGATAGGTGGTGTGGTGTGCCTATGGACATGATAGGTGGTGTGGTGTGCCTATTGACATGATAGGTGGTGTGGTGTGCCTATGGACATGATAGGTGGTGTGGTGTGCCTATGGACATGGCAGGTGGTGTGGTGTGCCTATTGACATGATAGGTGGTGTGGTGTGCCTATGGACATGATAGGTGGTGTGGTGTGCCTATGGACATGGCAGGTGGTGTGGTGTGCCTATTGACATGATAGGTGGTGTGGTGTGCCTATGGATATGATAGGTGGTGTGGTGTGCCTATGGACATGGCAGGTGGTGTGGTGTGCCTATTGACATGATAGGTGGTCTGCCTTGACATGATAGGTGGTGTGGTGTGCCTATTGACATGATAGGTGGTGTGGTGTGCCTATGGACATGGCAGGTGGTGTGGTGTGCCTATTGACATGATAGGTGGTGTGCCTTGACATGATAGGTGGTGTGGGTGCCTATTGACATGATGGCTGGTGTGGTGCCTATGGACATGGCAGGTGGTGTGGTGTGCCTATTGACATGATAGGTGGTGTGGTGTGCCTATGGACATGATAGGTGGTGTGGTGTGCCTATTGACATGATAGGTGGTGTGGTGTGTCTATTGACATGTTAGGTGGTGTGGTGTGCCTATTGACATGATAGGTGGTGTGGGTGCCTATTGACATGATGGCTGGTGTGGTGCCTATGGACATGGCAGGTGGTGTGGTGTGCCTATTGACATGATAGGTGGTGTGGTGTGTCTATTGACATGATAGGTGGTGTGGTGTGCCTATTGACATGATAGGTGGTGTGGTGTGTCTATTGACATGATAGGTGGTGTGGTGTGCCTATTGACATGATAGGTGGTGTGGTGTGTCTATTGACATGATAGGTGGTGTGGGTGCCTATTGACATGATGGCTGGTGTGGTGCCTATGGACATGGCAGGTGGTGTGGTGTGCCTATGGACATGATAGGTGGTGTGGTGTGCCTATTGACATGATAGGTGGTGTGGTGTGCCTATTGACATGATAGGTGGTGTGGTGTGCCTATTGACATGTTAGGTGGTGTGGTGTGCCTATTTACATGATATGTGATGTGGTGTGCCTGTGGACATGGCAGGTGGTGTGGTGTGCCTATTGACATGATAGGTGATGTGGAGTGCCTGTGGACATGGCAGGTGGTGTGGTGTGCCTATGGACATGATAGGTGGTGTGGTGTGCCTATTGACATGATAGGTGGTGTAGTGTGCCTATGGATATGGCAGGTGGTGTGGTGTGCCTATGAACATGGCAGGTGGTGTGGTGTGGCTATGGACATGGCAGGTGGTGTGGTGTGTCTATGGACATGGTAGGTGGTGTGGTGTGCCTATGAACATGGCAGGTGGTGTGGTGTGGCTATGGATATGGCAGGTGATGTGGTGTGCCTATGAACATGGCAGGTGGTGTGGTGTGGCTATGGACATGGCAGGTGGTGTGGTGTGTCTATGGACATGGCAGGTGGTGTGGTGTGTCTATTGACATGATAGGTGGTGTGGTGTGCCTATGAACATGGCAGGTGGTGTGGTGTGGCTATGGATATGATAGGTGGTGTGGTGTGTCTATGGACATGGCAGGTGGTGTGGTGTGTCTATGGACATGGCAGGTGGTGTGGTGTGTCTATGGACATGGTAGGTGGTGTGGTGTGTCTATGGACATGGCAGGTGGTGTGGTGTGTCTATGGACATGGCAGGTGGTGTGGTGTGTCTATGGACATGGTAGGTGGTGTGGTGTGTCTATGGACATGGCAGGTGGTGTGGTGTGCTTATTGACATGATAGGTGGTGTGGTGTGTCTATGGACATGGCAGGTGGTGTGGTGTGTCTATGGACATGATAGGTGGTGTGGTGTGTCTTTGGACATGGCAGGTGGTGTGGTGTGTCTATGGACATGATAGGTGGTGTGGTGTGCTTATTGACATGATAGGTGGTGTGGTGTGTCTATGGACATGGTAGGTGGTGTGGTGTGTCTATGGACATGGCAGGTGGTGTGGTGTGTCTATGGACATGATAGGTGGTGTGGTGTGCTTATTGACATGATAGGTGGTGTGGTGTGTCTATGGACATGGCAGGTGGTGTGGTGTGCCTATGGACATGATAGGTGCTGTGGTGTGCCTATTGACATGATAGGTGGTGTGGTGTGTCTATGGACATGATAGGTGGTGTGGTGTGCTTATTGACATGATAGGTGCTGTGGTGTGCCTATTGACATGATAGGTGGTGTGGTGTGTCTATGGACATGATAGGTGGTGTGGTGTGCTTATTGACACGATAGGTGGTGTGGTGTGCATATGGACATGATAGGTGCTGTGGTGTGTCTATGGACATGGTAGGTGGTGTGGTGTGCTTATTGACATGATAGGTGCTGTGGTGTGCCTATTGACATGATAGGTGGTGTGGTGTGCTTATTGACATGATAGGTGCTGTGGTGTGCCTATTGACATGATAGGTGGTGTGGTGTGCTTATTGACATGATAGGTGCTGTGGTGTGCCTATTGACATGATAGGTGGTGTGGTGTGCTTATTGACATGATAGGTGCTGTGGTGTGCCTATTGACATGATAGGTGGTGTGGTGTGTCTATGAACATGATAGGTGGTGTGGTGTGCCTATTGACATGATAGGTGGTGTGGTGTGCTTATTGACACGATAGGTGGTGTGGTGTGCATATGGACATGATAGGTGCTGTGGTGTGTCTATGGACATGGTAGGTGGTGTGGTGTGCTTATTGACATGATAGGTGCTGTGGTGTGTCTATGGACATGGTAGTTGGTGTGGTGTGCTTATTGACATGATAGGTGGTGTGGTGTGCCTATTGACATGGTAGGTGGTGTGGTGTGCTTATTGACATGATAGGTGGTGTGGTGTGCCTATGGACATGATAGGTGGTGTGGTGTGTCTATGGACATGATAGGTGGTGTGGTGTGCCTATTGACATGATAGGTGGTGTGGTGTGTCTATGGACATGATAGGTGGTGTGGTGTGCCTATTGACATGATAGGTGGTGTAGTGTGCTTATTAACATGATAGGTGGTGTGGTGTGCCTATTGACATGATAGGTGGTGTGGTGTGCCTATTGACATGGTAGGTGGTGTGGTGTGCTTATTGACATGATAGGTGGTGTGGTGTGCCTATGGACATGATAGGTGGTGTGGTGTGTCTATGGACATGATAGGTGGTGTGGTGTGCCTATTGACATGATAGGTGGTGTGGTGTGCCTATTGACATGATAGGTGGTGTGGTGTGCCTGTGAACATGATAGGTGGTGTGGTGTGCCTGTGAACATGATAGGTGGTGTGGTGTGTCTATTGACATGATAGGTGGTGTGGTGTGTCTATTGACATGATAGGTGCTGTGGTGTGCTTATTGACATGGTAGGTGGTGTGGTGTGCTTATTAACATGATAGGTGGTGTGGTGTGCCTATTGACATGATAGGTGGTGTGGTGTGCTTATTGACATGGTAGGTGGTGTGGTGTGCTTATTGACATGATAGGTGGTGTGGTGTGCCTATTGACATGGTGGGTGGTGTGGTGTGTCTATGGACATGGCAGGTGGTGTGGTGTGTCTATGGACATGATAGGTGGTGTGGTGTGCTTATTGACATGATAGGTGGTGTGGTGTGTCTATGGACATGGCAGGTGGTGTGGTGTGTCTATGGACATGATAGGTGGTGTGGTGTGCTTATTGACATGATAGGTGGTGTGGTGTGTCTATGGACATGGTAGGTGGTGTGGTGTATCTATGGACATGGCAGGTGGTGTGGTGTGTCTATGGACATGGTAGGTGGTGTGGTCTGCCTATTGACATGATAGGTGGTGTAGTGTGCCTATGGACATGGCAGGTGGTGTGGTCTGCCTATTGACATGGTGGCATGATTGACATGATTCCCGTCAGTTCATCCGTCCCACTTTCTTGCTAATGCGATAATTTCGGAACCATTATTTCTCTGTCTACTATTGTCTATAGGTATATATTAAAGAGCCTTTTAACAAGTTCGATTTCCGGATATTTCAGACCTATATTTGTAGGTCACACAGGTCATTGATGTTAAAGTGCGCATTTGAACATTGGTTGGTTATGAACTGTTAGCTCGTACATTTTTGGTAAACATGTGTCTACTAGAGAGACCTCGATCGTGTTCGGGTTTCTGAAGATGTCGAAGTTATAGATCATTGAAAATTTAACAAAATATACCTGCTAAAACGCAGTTCAATTTATTTTTGAAGCCCGGTATCCGACAAAAATATCGAATGCTAGAAACAAAATTGATATCATTGCATCACTGGATTTTGTCATGGATAGCACAGCAAATATATTTTATTGTTTATCTCGATTCTGAGCTATTTCCAAAAAGTCGAATGTAATAGGAATTTGCTCAAATAGCGAAAATGAAATTGTAAATCCAATAACAGAACCCTTTTTTCTCAGTGTTACAATAATTTAAAGCAATGTCTGAGTCTTTTCTTCTAGATTCACATCATCCAATTCTGTAGAGTATTCATCCAGCCTTCCGCCTTTTTTACCGATCACTGGCTGTATACAAGTTGTTAGCCTCTGTAACAAAACATCAGAAATATAATTTCGATAATTCTAATCCTGTAGTCTGGCAGCCCTTTTGACAGAAAAGTTTCCGTTGAAATAATTAGCACTCTTTCTTTATACAAGTGATTTATGTATTGATTTGTTTACGTTACCTTCACTTACTGATTGATTGATTGATTGTTTGGCGTTTTAGGCCGCGCGCAAGATTATTTCACTTATATGCCGGCGTTGCCAGTTTTTATTGTGGGAAGAAACCGGGCTCTATGCTCGGAAGAAACCTACGGCCTTCCGGTGGTAACTGACAACCATCCCATATAGGTCGTTAGAGCGAGAACCCAGTCAGAACCCAGTCAGAAAATTTTCCATTTTTTTGGGGACTGAGTGGGATTTGAACCCGCGGCCCATTGGTGGAAGGCTGTTCGGATTGGACGTCCAACGCTCTACCTACTGGGCCTTCACCGACTGTTTTGCCAGATAATTTCTAATGACATCAATTTTAATTTCTTATCAAAGAGGACAAGTAAGAAGTGTAAAATGCTTGCCTGTTTCAAAGTGCCTGGAGTTGTGAGTATCTTATATAACATGACAACAGGAATAGGAAGGGAACTGCTCAGGGCTAAAATCCAACCAAAGATGTTTGTCCAGGCTGGGTATTCATAATCACCATAGGTAGGGGAGCGAAACTGGACAACAGCCAAAATAAGGGCGCTCTGAAAAGACAGAATTATAAATACTTAACCAGACAGAAAACACGAAATGAGGGTAAATCACCTGCACCTGGCTTCATCCCACCGAATAAATAGAAAATTTCGTTGAAACAGAATAAGATCATTTTTGTTTTTTTTTAATCAAAAAATACAAAAGAAGAGCTTTTCGTTGATGCCATTCATGCAGATGCATTTTTAGGTAGTTTAATAAACAACGAAACGTCACAAAATGAACTCCTACATCCGGGTTATTTGAAATTTGTCCATTTTTAGCACCTTTATTTAGGGGTATTTTTTTTTTCTTTCAACGTTTATCCCTTAGTTTTTTTACGGTGTCTCAAACCCTCGAATTATCTTGGCAATCAAAATTTATGAAAAAGTCTGAATTTTGGTAGAATATTTCACTTAAAAACTGTTATCAAAATGATCTTTAATGGACAAGCCATAAGCTAAAGCAAACAACCAACCAACCATCAAAATAATATAGCGTTGTCCTTATTTGAACAGGATAGCAGAGTTATTCCTCTTTACCCCGGTCACAATAATGTACAGGATTGATAGGGTTAACATTCTAGCCGAGATTGAGTTTATTTTGGAAATGTTCATGAACACAACGTTCAAATTTTGGCCCTGTTTACAAGTGGAAGAACATTAAATGATACTTACAAACATTAATAATGGTATGACAAACATAATAGATATCTTCAAAAACTGTAAGTACCAATTGGAGGCGAAAGTACCCATTTCACGGATGTTGGATAGAAATTTATCGGCACCTGAAATAACATATATTAAAAACATAGATGGATTCATTGAGATATGTTTTAGCTTATATATAGAGTTAGGGGTTCTTGGTTTGTTGAGACGATGGTCATCAGGTATAACAGTATCATTTTACGAAAGTTATTTTTATATCCCATCCTTTCATGCATGTATTCAAATATCAGCTTGATTTATCCGTGTGTTTCATAATGCTAGTGTTTTTTCTGCTAATTTTAAATGGCACAAATCCTTCTGTCCATTCTCTGTCACGCACGGGACGAGAATGGCGCGCGTGTCGACCAAAATAGCTAGAAAATTTTCGGCCATTTTTAAAGAAAGGGCAATCCCCAAAATAACGACAATTTCTTAAAAGAGCTGTACACAAAACATATATAGGTTAACATATGAGTTCAATATCATTTTAAAAATGTCTGACAGAATGCCGGCGCGTGAAATTGTCTGACAGAATGCCGGCGCGTGAAACTGTCTGACAGAATGCCGGCACGTGAAATTGTCTGACAGAACGCTGGCACGTGAAATTGTCTGACAGAATGCCGGCACGTGAAACTGTCTGACAGAATGCCGGCACGTGAAATTGTCTGACAGAACGTTGGCACGTGAAATTGTCTGACAGAATGCCGGCACGTGAAATTGTCTGACAGAATGCCGGCACGTGAAATTGTCTGACAGAATGCCGGCACGTGAAATTGTCTGACAGAATGCCGGCACGTGAAATTGTCTGACAGAACACCGGCACGTGAAACTGTCTGACAGAATGCCGGCACGTGAAATTGTCTGACAGAATGCCGGCACGTGAAATTGTCTGACAGAATGCCGGCACGTGAAACTGTCTGACAGAATGCCGGCACGTGAAATTGTCTGACAGAATACCGGCACGTGAAACTGTCTGACAGAATGCCGGCACGTGAAATTGTCTGACAGAATGCCGGCACGTGAAATTGTCTGACAGAATGCCGGCACGTAAAGATCCAGAGATCCTACTGAGGATCGACCCTTATAACAAAAATGACAGAATATCAGACAGCTTGAAAATAATATATCTATATGATATCAAATAGGTACAACATTTTTTTACATAAAGGCGTGTAGAGATAAACAACTTTGGGACAGTTTAAGAAATAAATGAAGTCATGGTGAACTATGTGCTGCTGAATAAAGGATCTGTGGTTGAATATGCCATTATAGCGCTAGGAGCGGTCACAAGCCTGCAAATAATGGCTTTCCCTATCTCCATAACGTTAAACGAGTTCTGGATGTTTCATACATACCATACAACCATCCGATGACCAAACTCTCGCAGATTGCAACTACAAGGATAGTTAGGAAACTGAAATACCAATCTACAATCTGGAACATGTATACACCACCCTGTAGAATAATAACAAAACAAGTCATTTATCGAATATGTGGATTCAAACGAAGTCTGAGACAGGAAGCATAATGGATGTTACAGTTTACAAAATGTAGGCTTACACTCAACAAAGCTTCCCAACTTCTCGCTTTCTATATTAAACTCATTTTCTTGCCGACAAAACCTCAATGTTTAGACTGACTACACCACAAGTACAGCCAAACTGTAGCTTCATGGTGTGGTATTTTTTCCCCCCAAAAGCATTCTCTCTATTCGCTAGATGGATATGTAGCTGAAAAACGCTAGATTTGTAGTATTGGTGACAAGCTGAATTGGGATAAAAGCAGGTGAAATGTGGCTATTAATATGTGCCTTACCTGAGTAATAAATGGTAAAGATAGCAGCAAAGAGATGACGAGGATGACTAACACAAGTAGAGGTTGATATCTCTTGAAGATTCTAGGATAAAGATCTGTAATTCCTGTAGTCACAGTTTTTACCATAGAAAACTGTCAAATAGCAACGATAAATTTGATGTGAATGGTTCTATTTAAAAAAAATATACTTTTCAGTTCTTCCCCTTAAAAATCCCATGCATACATCATCCTTGGGCGTTATAATTGCAAATTGAATAGTACCGGAAGGCTGTGGTGTTACAGAATAAGGAGGAGAACACAAAAAAACAACATGCAATTGTATCGAACGGGCTCCCATAGAGCATGATATTCGTGTGTGTGATTCTTGCACGTGGTTTACGTGTGGAAATACACTGAAAATGAATCTGTCCGACGAACTCGTGTTCGGTCGTCAGTAGAGCGCGCCATTGACTTTTTGAAATTGACAGGAAGACGTATTAGTAAATTACTTCCCTTGCGAGCTTATCGTATCTTGTATGACTATAACCTACAATGTCAGCGATAAGACTACCTTTGCTGAAAATTCTACAAAAACCTCCATAAGTCGCGTAAACACCAAATGCAGCTTGTCACATTTTCCCAAAAGGTCGATTTACAAGCCATTATATATTTCTGAGTTGATAGAGCGTTTTTTCTTTAGTTATTAGCTCCTCGAAATGGTCGAATTTCCCCTAGGTTTAAATGGCACTCTTGAAGTGTTGACCACTTTCTCTTACGCTGGTGCAGCGACTAGTGAGCTAGGCGTATGCTGATTGGCCGATCGGGACTCACAGCTAAGCTTTGCGTGAAGATGATTGCCGAGTCAGTTCGACGTTCTCAAACGCTTCTTAACTTTCTTATAACACAGTTTGGCGAAGAAAAATCGTGAAGATATGGTTTTGGTACCGTTAGAATGGTAAATTTACCGCACCTGTACTATATTTACTAAGTTATTTCCTTTCGTTCTCCTTCCAAAATTTGTCGAGCCAAAGTATTTTCTGTTTATTATTACATATATACAGAAAAATAAATGAAATGAGAGTGGAAAGAACTTAGTAAATATAGTAGAAGCGCGGTCAATTTTCCTTTCCAACGGCACCAAAACCATATATTCACGATTTTTCTTCACTTAATGGTTTCCATACTCAAAGTTACATTCTATTTGGTGATATCCTACCTGACTGTCCAATCCTAACAGCAAGATAAGGAGGAAGAAACTGATAGCCCAGAGATGAGGCACCGGCATGGATGCAACCACTTGTGGATAAGTCACGAAAGATAACCCCGGACCTGCAGATACAACAATGGTTAGCATGGTTTAAACGAGTACGAAGAAACAAGTTTTCAAACCCAGAAGCTAAAATTCTAGTACCGTTAATTGGATCTCACATGTAGATTGTAAGACTTTAGGGTTGTAGTACTGTCGTATCGTTAATTGAATGAAAAATAACCTGAAGGTTTTCTAGCGTTATGCAAGTTATGTATGTGACAGATTATACTATACGAACCAGTGGTAATAGCATCGGCCACTTTGGTATTTGTTTGATATGCAATACATCCAATACCGGAAAATACAACAGTTCCACATAATATAGCAGTAAACGTGTCGGCGACAACAACAAGTATGGAGTCCCTGTAAATATAAACGAACATTTCTGAATACGTTAGTTCAATCGTTTACGACAACAAAGGCACAAAATGCTGTATAGCGTTCAGACCCAATTGAACATTCTTAAAACAGGACTTAATGATTTACAACCGGTTACATACATGAATACACGTAAAATATACAGCTATAGTTTGGTAAGGTGCCACCACTTGACACCATCATATTGGTGCTTGGATTTCAACAACACACTGTGTTTTTCACAATAACCTTCTTCGTAGGAATTTCCTGGTTCTTCTGTTACTTGTGCGAAATCTCATACATCTAGATGTAAAACCTACACTAGTTTTACTCATATCAGAAATTGTTTGTCTCATCAGGCTGACCATACTGTGCCTCGTACATAACATAAGACAGTATGATGAATATAGTGTCCCATTACCTGAGACAATCATGGTGGAATGGACTGTAACTGGACAAGTTGATGAGGGCGCCCCATCCGGAACCCACCGAGTAGAACACATGGAGGAAAGCCTCTAACCACGTCTGTAAACAAGGGAAAAAATCACAATAATCAACAATTAGACCTATGGGTTGCGACATTTGTATTTACCTCGGTTAGTACTTACTATATCATTATAGAAACTTGTTTGTGGCAATTTAGTCAACCAGATTTTCCCTCTGCCCATGTGTGTTATTGTTCATGAATATATCACGAATGTTTGATAAGTTAAGACAAATTGCCCGGTTTTATTCGACACTTGTTGACAGTTAGCGATTGACATTTCACAAGATTTTTCGAGCCATCCGATACATGAATGAAATGTTTCTAATCTCGGACGTTTTTATGTGAAGAACTCCAGCCTATAAAAAAATCGCACTTTAGACTAGCAATAGTTAGCACTTTTATAAAACCGAATTAGAGTTTAAGTTATTTCTTTTGTTGTTGAAAATGTTCTAAGGACTGTTAAGTCTATACGTGTGTTAACAGTATTGGCTTTTTACTGCTGACGTAGCTCTTTTAACTTGAATTTTCATTTCATTTTTATTCATCATAAACATTTTTATTAATTTTACAGAAATTGGCTTTTCTTCTCAAATGGTGGGAATAAAGTCCCAAAGAAACTTGTTCTATCCCAAGTAAAGGTAAAAATGAATTAATTATACCATATAAAAAGATGACGAGTAATGGTTCCGATTTGTTAACATAACACATATACAGTTATCCTTATTAGGTATTTAAGGGATGAAGTTAAAAAACAATAAATATTTTAATAGAGATTTAAAATGTGAGGTAGATTTAATGATTTTTAAATTCAGTCGCAGAAAATTCCACTCGCGAGGACATGTCACTTTCAATATATAGAGGGATAAATCTGTTCTATGGTATAAAGGCATATATAAATTCTAATTACTTGTTCTCGTTGTGTATAATGTTGGATGTCAGATCTTCTGTGAATATTAGCAGAGATGTGAATACATTTAATGTATAAATATTAAAAATCTTTAACTGTTGGAAGATAGTAACGGAAGGGGCCAGTTTATGGGAATATGTAATGATGCGAATAGCTTTTTTCAGCATAAGAAATAAAGAATTTAAATGAGGCTTTTGCGTACGTCAGATAAGGGAAATCAAAGGATATAGGATTATAAGGGTTTGTTTGTTAAGACTATGTTGTATATGCCTGATGATTCCAGTATTGCGAACAAGCGTTTTAAATTCAATCGTAGGTCAGGGTGGGCTGGGAGTAGTTTTGTTTTGGGCCGAAAATTATATGTTTAGTTTTGGTAATGTTTAGAGAAAGTTGATTTTCTTCAAGCCAGAGTTTAATGTTGTAAGTCACTTTTCCAGTACATCCAGTGTGTTATACCAGTCTATTTTTGTAGATTTTTACTGACAATTTTTACTTTAACTAAACAAGAATAAGGTCTACGTAACCTAGAACAGATAATTCTTGACAATATAGAATAGAGAGTGGACGAATTGACACCCAGACATATATAAATATTAATACTTTATATTTTCGATGTGACATTGTGCAATACAGTGCAAAGGAGGGGCATATACAGGGCATATAAATACCTGTGGTAGGGAAATTAACACATGACAATGGATAACGATCAACATTGAGTGGGTAGAACACGTTCGTCTTGATCGTGGCAAAATGGCAAATAGGGAAAGGACGTCTTACTAATGACAGAAACAATATACCTACCGTGCGCTTTACTCCTTGTTAGGATTTTAATAATGGATTTAGCCAGTTGTCAGACGTATACAAGAAAAAAAATACCCCCCCCCCTCCACCCCCCCCCCCCCAAAAAAAAATTATGTGAATATTGTACTTTTTTATAGAATGATCTCTCTCACCTGAAACTTGGTGACCTCTTCCCATCTGGGAGTGAGGAAGTAGAGTAATCCATCCGAACTACCAGGACGTGTTAACAGCCATCCTAACAAAATAATCAGGATCACAAAAGGTGCTGTAGCTGTAAAGTATACCGCCTGAAAAAATATTTGTATTGTGATACGTAATGTAATATGGCAGTATGTAACTTGAACATCAACCATAGACCAGGATGTAGTTAGGGACATAAATGTTATTTATATCGTTTGCCAGTTTCTTCATATTAATCGGAAAATTGAAAAATTTGCCAGACACCACCGGAATGTCGTGGGTTTTCTCCGGGCATAGGGCCCGGTTTCCTCCCACAATAAAACTGGCAACGCCGCCATATAAGTGAAATAATCTTAAGCGCGGCGTAAAACACCAAACAATCAAGCCATCAATCATATTAATTTGAAAGCTGATTTAACATTCATAACAAACAGAGCTTAGCGTCGGCTTCATTAACATGAATAAAATGTGTTTTCCAATGTGAAAACCACTAGGAAAATACTTTTCTAACGTAAAAAGTAGGACGGGATCGTTTTGTGGGCAATTAAAACATTTTTTTCATTCAAACTTGAAAGGGACAGTTAAAACCGTCATATAATGTTAACTTATAGTAACCTCCTAAATAGGAATACAAAAGTGTCAACGGTCAACCACTATGGAAAAATGGTGAAAAAAGCATTTTGAATTTATAATGTATATCTTATATAAACGCGGTAATGATCGACCTATTTATGGTCTAAAATTGAGAGTTACATACGAAGGACCATCTTCGCAAGCCAAGTTAAAATCTTCATGTCCCCATTCCGTGTGTTACCTTGGCGGACTACTCGACTCAAACCCGTAGATCGAACAGCTCGTTTTGATTGGATGCGAGTAAAACTTCTCGCAGCTAATCAAATCCTCGGTCACTTACACTGAACATAACGTAATGGCGGCTGTGTACACCTTGAACTTCTGTTCAATGAGTGCTGATTGGCCAAGACTCTGTAAGTCTAGGAAAGACAACTCTTACATTCCCACCAGTGGGCGCTGTTCGATTTACGGGTTGGTGTGTAGTAGTCCGCCAAGGTAAAACACGGAATGGGGACATGCAGATTTTAACTTGGCTAGAGAAGATGACGAAGGACATGGTTAGAGTGATACGGAATATAGCCCGCTGAAACATTGGAGATCGTAAACTTAAAACAAATAGACTAAAATTTACATGATTTGCAATCGATCGACTGATGTTCACACTTAATTATTTGGTTAGTTTTTACACTACCATATAGACGTTTCAAACATTCCTGGACGTATACAATGAGCGCCATTTTGAATTTTAGTTGTTTAAATTCCCTTTTGCACAAATATCAGAAAGGTTATACACAACTGTGAGTGCACACTGCACAGAATATCATCAACAAATGGCCAGGCTGTCATGATAATAATCTTTTTTTAGAAATCCAGGAATAAACTTGCATAAAGCACTCTTAACTAAGAGTACTCTTAGCGCATGTCTGGGATTAAAGAGGGCTGGTTCGTGCTGTAGAGATGGTGTGTACGTGGGCCCAGGTCACTAACCAGAACGGTTGACGCATTGGCCGGAATTCATGTTGTGCCCGATGGGTCTAAACTCAGCCAAGAGAAACGACATTAGGCCTATTTCAATTCAATACGACGTTAACAAACGAAATAAAAAGCCCAAAGGATAACAAACAAGATGTAATGTCAGAAGGTGAATAACAAGCCTAAGGGAATTCGAAACATACTTTACAGCAACCATGGGCTCATAAATGACACAAAATAAAGCAGAGAAACATTATTCAACTGTAGACAAAGCGAATGGACTGGGCATAATTTACAAACAGACTAAAGAAGCACCCAGAAGGGCCTTATCTATTCTTCACCACATAATGAGACGTGGAGGTCTGCACAAGTTAGAACAAATATAGTGTATTAAATGCATATAATTGTAATGTACAGCCGGTGCGAAAACATCTGCAAAAGACAATTCTCCTAACATTTGTGTTGTTGACAGATGAGTTGCTTCAATAAATATCCTATACATTTTCATATTCCCTTTGTACATGGTTTAACGGGTTATCAGATTACGTAATCCGTGCATTGTACATGAGTGGTTATTTTGCAATCACATCCCTATGTTATTTTACGTTTTTTGACAGTAGTATTCACGATCTGCCAAACGGATTGTCAAGACAAGAGGAGCTTTGAAAGAACATTGAAGAACTAAAACATTGAGATTTAAAAAAAACATAACAACCAAAAAAAAAAAACCCATTACAAACAGAAGATTTGTTAATAACGGACAAACTTCAATATGCTCGGATTTATGAATGCATTTTGAGATGTTTGTTTCTCATAAAAATGACCTCAAACCAACTCGCTTTTTGTTTTCCCAGTCTGGCGATGATATCAAATACAAATGATACTCACTATTCTAGACGAGTCTATTCCCTTAAATATGCAGACATAGACAAGTGCAAATGACACTATTATTGCCACTAACAGTTGCCAGCGAATTTCACCAATATCGTCGATTCCGGAGGATTTGTCAAGTACGTTCCATCTGAAAAGTAGTAAAACATGTAATGAAAAACAACAGGGAATCGGTCACCAAAACACAATTGTTAAAATGCTTAGACTTACAGAACAGAGAGATACAGAGAGAAAAGGGAACAATAAAAACTAGGAGATTTTAAAGCTTAGATTCATGTAAGAACTTATTCCATTTAGATAATGAAGACGTTATGGAGTTGACATGTATCTAAGTGTCTCTTTTTAATAGACATTTAACAAGTTCAATTCAATTCAAAATTCAAATTTAATTCAATTCAATTGTCCAATAATCTATCATAGGTGTGCATTATAAAACAGTGTTTGATTTGATTTTTGTCTTTTTACAGGAGATGCATACCTCCAGAATTCCTCTGTTGACAAGGAGGTGTTAGCTGATGATGTTGTCCAATTACTGATTGTCAAGTTGTCAGAAGTTTCTTTAGTCAGCGGTTGACAGGAGTTTGTATTCCATGCGTTACCACAGGTTGTCCAAGGTAAAACAGGCACAAAAGACATTACCAGGAAATATAAACTCCATGCTAATATCACCATGTAATAAATATAACCGATGAATGCCAGGATAGTTATGGAGATTCCCAGACCTGAAAACAAGAAGTAAGGAAATGTATCATAGCTTATTTTGAGTTCAGGTTCATAGCCTCCTGGGGGCCTCCGTGGATCAGTAGGTAGAGCGTTGGACGCTCAATCCGAACAGCCTTCCACCAATGGGTCGCGGGTTTGAATCCCACTCAGTCCAAAAAAATTGGAAAATTTTCTGACTGGACCAACGGAAGGTCGTGGGTTTCCTCCGGGCATAGAGCCCGGCTTCCTCCCACAATAAAACTGGCAACGCCGCCAAATAAGTGAAATAATCTTGAGCGCGGCTTAAAACACCAAACAATCAATCAATCATAGCCTCCTTTCTTTTAATAATTGTAAAATTTCTGGCACATAAAGGACAGCCGGGACTAGCGCATCTAGGAACAATAAATCCATACTTGGTTAAAAATCAACATTCCATCATTGGATAAACACAGTAACCCTATTGTAGGCCTACTCTGCTTGCGGCTTGTGGTACTATATATGCGTTTCTTCGTCCTCAATCGACATTGACGTTCAAAAAGATTTAAACAGAGATATGGTCTTCAATTCAACTGTAATTCACACGGACATAGAAACAGTTAACTAGCGAAACTAAGATTTAGTTACAATGAACTTGGTCTATTGCTCAAATCATTCTAATGGAGACAGAAGATAGTATATTTTATGACATGAAATAAGACGCCTAGCAGTGAGGATATATTTCCGGATAATTGAAAAAGGATGGGAGGTCAACTGACATTTATGTAAGATGGATAGGCTTATACACACTGTATGCTCGGGTTATTCTTCACGCACTTCAATACAGACATCAACATGTAGACTAGTTCAGCTCCTAACACAATGAGTGAACATTGGATATTATGATTAAAGGCAGTATTATCTGACCACGGGCGGGTGTGTTTCTGACAAACTCACCCACGTCAAGTTATGATAAAGGAAGTATATGTATGATATCATATAAACATAGCGCCCACTTTATTTTGTTTGCTCTCCTTAAACTATTGTACATATGTATTGTTTGCTCTAGGTTATCCGTGTTGTTGTATCGACGGGATTAAGTTTTTGTTGTAACGTTTGGGATGTATTCTTCTGTATAATTGTTTCGTTTAGATATAGTTTTCGACATTGACGTACTGTTTTTGGCCAAGTTGTCTGTATTGTGGTTCAGCATTGTTTTCAGATAGCACAGCCCTGAACGACGATTGAGTGTATATTTTTGGTCATTATGGTCGGCTAAACGTTGACGTCTACAAACAGTCACACGACCCATAGACGTCCATGCACGAGCGGGAATAAACGATCGACTATCTGCAATTTGCCGACGACAAAGCAAGAATTCAAGAATGCAAGAGAAAAAAAGGCATTTGACTAATTGTATAAACCTTGTTGACGCCGGCAACAGGACAACGGACAAACGTCAGTAGCAGGACGTAGAGCCGGCATCAGCAATAACACGTTTGGTCCCCATCAACAGTGGGATGCCCCATGTCAGCAGCAGGACGTGGGGCCGAGCCAGAATGGTCTTTCGGACTCCCTTCAGTCGACATCTTGTCTACGTCCTATGCTCAATCTGAAACTTCGGGGATTTACGTACGTGAAATACAGTCTGATAGACTGCAGGTCATTTTGAATGGGGTGACCAAAAAGTAGTCGTGAAACGAACAATTTCCATATCCTCTTCAGGGGCCAACAAAAGTCTCCTCGTGATAATGTAAGGGACTGAAACAACATTTCAGCGTCGATCAGTTACATGATTGTTTATATGTATATCGAAACTGTGTATATCTTCTTTGTGTTACAACTGATGTGGTTTACCGGGCTAAATAACATAATATAAAATATATCTTTCTAAATGATTTCAATAATTTTTGACGTACTTTTGACGCCATTTGTATTCAGCCCACAAATTCGGCGATTCACCTTATTAAAAACACAGACTTTCCAAGCCAACAACTAGCGAGCGAAGACAGTCGAAGTTGGTTCCGACTGGTCTCAGGCTATTTAAATTGTATCATTTAAGCCCAGCTTTCCGCACGTATTGGTCGTTAAGTTCTTCTGTTTGTTGATGTTCATTTCGTTATATACTTCAGAGACAGTTCTTCAAATTACACTGTTATACGCTATTAGCCCCAATTGCTGGCACTGTATCCGGATTCACGTTTTTTTTTACTGCACATGTCTTTCACTTCACTGACGCTATACAAATGTTTAATTATTTTATTTTTTCACTAACAAAAATAATTATTCGCATTGTGGATTTGTTCACTCCAAAGTACGGAGGCTATCTTACAATGTAGACTGTTGGTTGTTTACACTGGTGTTTACCTATCCTGCAACGCTTGGAAATTCAAATTCGCTGATGGATTGACTCGCACTGGTGTTTGGCAGTTGCCACTGTATTTAACGGAACTTTTGACAGTAACATATTTCAAAGAGCGAACTCTGTATGGTAACACTCTCCTCCTGACCGGCAAGTAAGTAAAACAGGATGAGACACATGTGTGCGGCTAACACATGATATTCATACCGATAGAAAGATCTAAATGATACTTAATCATGCAAATACTTTAAATATGCCTGTACATAATAACCAAAAAGTCACTTTGAAATCGAAAATGAGAATGTGCTAACCTAAAACTGACGAGTGCTGTGTTTTACGGCTTCACGAATTTCAAGAGATAAATATACCTAACCTTCATAACAGGTAAATCGAACCTAACCTTCATTACAGGTACAGAGAACCTAACCTTCATTACAGGTACAGCGAACCTAACCTTCATTACAGGTACAGAGAACCCAACCTTCATTACAGGTACAGCAAACCTAACCTTCATTACAGGTACAGCGAACCTAACCTTCATTACAGGTACAGAGAACCCAACCTTCATTACAGGTACAGCAAACCTAACCTTCATTACAGGTACAGAGAACCTAACCTTCATTACAGGTACAGCGCACCTAACCTTCATTACAGGTACAACAAACCTAACCTTCATTACAGGTACAGCGAACCTAACCTTCATTACAGGTACAGCAAACCTAACCTTCATTACAGGTACAGAGAACCTAACCTTCATTACAGGTACAGAGAACCTAACCTTCATTACAGGTACAGAGAACCTAACCTTCATTACAGGTACAGAAACCTAACCTTCATTACAGGTACAGAGAACCCAACCTTCATTACAGGTACAGAGAACCTAACCTTCATTACAGGTACAGCGAACCTAACCTTCATTACAGGTACAGCGAACCTAACCTTCATTACAGGTACAGAGAACCTAACCTTCATTACAGGTACAGTGAACCTAACCTTCATTACAGGTACAGAGAACCTAACCTTCATTACAGGTACAGCGAACCTAACCTTCATTACAGGTACAGAGAACCTAACCTTCATTACAGGTACAGCGAACCTAACCTTCATTTCAGGTACAGCGAACCTAACCTTCATTACAGGTACAGAGAACCTAACCTTCATTACAGGTACAGCGAACCTAACCTTCATTACAGGTACAGCAAACATAACCTTCATTACAGGTACAGCAAACCTAACCTTCATTACAGGTACAGAGAACCTAACCTTCATTACACGTACAGCGAACCTAACCTTCATTACAGGTACAGAGAACCTAACCTTCATTACAGGTACAGCAAACATAACCTTCATTACAGGTAAATCGAACCTAACCTTCATTACAGGTACAGCGAACCTAACCTTCATTACACGTACAGCGAACCTAACCTTCATTACAGGTACAGAGAACCTAACCTTCATTACAGGTACAGCGAACCTAACCTTCATTACAGGTACAGCGAACCTAACCTTCATTACACGTACAGCGAACCTAACCTTCATTACAGGTACAGAGAACCTAACCTTCATTACAGGTACAGAGAACCTAACCTTCATTACAGGTACAGCGAACCTAACCTTCATTATAGATACAGCGAACCTAGCCTTCATTACAGGTACAGCGAACCTAACCTTCGTTATAGATACAGCGAACCTAACCTTCATTACAGGTACAGAGAACCTAACCTTCATTACAGGTACAGCGAACCTAACCTTCATTACAGGTACAGAGAACCTAACCTTCATTACAGGTACAGAGAACCTAACCTCCATTACAGGTACAGAGAACCTAACCTTCATTACACGTACAGCGAACCTAACCTTCATTACAGGTACAGCGAACTTAACCTTCATTACAGGTACAGCGAACCTAACCTTCATTACAGGTACAGCGAACCTAACCTTCATTACACGTACAGCGAACCTAACCTTCATTACAGGTACAGAGAACCTAACCTTCATTACAGGTACAGAGAACCTAACCTTCATTACAGGTACAGCGAACCTAACCTTCATTACAGGTACAGCGAACCTAACCTTCATTACACGTACAGCGAACCTAACCTTCATTACAGGTACAGAGAACCTAACCTTCATTACAGGTACAGCGAACCTAACCTTCATTACAGGTACAGCAAACATAACCTTCATTACACGTACAGCGAACCTAACCTTCATTACAGGTACAGAGAACCTAACCTTCATTACAGGTACAGCAAACATAACCTTCATTACAGGTAAATCGAACCTAACCTTCATTACAGGTACAGCGAACCTAACCTTCATTACAGGTACAGCAAACATAACCTTCATTACAGGTACAGAGAACCTAACCTTCATTACAGGTAGAGAGAACCTAACCTTCATTACAGGTACAGCGAACCTAACCTTCATTACAGGTACAGCAAACCTAACCTTCATTACAGGTACAGAGAACCTAACCTTCATTACAGGTACAGAGAACCTAACCTTCATTACAGATACAGAGAACCTAACCTTCATTACACGTACAGCGAACCTAACCTTCATTACAGGTACAGCAAACCTAACCTTCATTACAGGTACAGAGAACCTAACCTTTATTACAGGTACAGAGAACCTAACCTTCATTACAGGTACAGAGAACCTAACCTTCATTACAGGTACAGAGAACCTAACCTTCATTACAGGTACAGCAAACATAACCTTCATTACAGGTACAGCAAACATAACCTTCATTACAGGTACAGAGAACCTAACCTTCATTACAGGTACAGCAAACATAACCTTCATTACAGGTACAGAGAACCTAACCTTCAGTACAGGTACAGCGGACCTAACCTTCATTACAGGTACAGAGAACCTAACCTTCATTACAGGTACAGAGAACCTAACCTTCATTACAGGTACAGAGAACCTAACCTTCATTACAGGTACAGCGAACCTAACCTTCATTACAGGTACAGAGAACCTAACCTTCATTACAGGTACAGCGAACCTAACCTTCATTACAGGTACAGAGAACCTAACCTTCATTACAGGTACAGCAAACATAACCTTCATTACAGGTACAGAGAACCTAACCTTCAGTACAGGTAGAGAGAACCTAACCTTCATTACAGGTACAGCGAACCTAACCTTCATTACAGGTACAGAGAACCTAACCTTCATTACAGGTACAGCAAACATAACCTTCATTACAGGTACAGAGAACCTAACCTTCAGTACAGGTACAGAGAACCTAACCTTCATTACAGGTAGAGAGAACCTAACCTTCATTACAGGTACAGAGAACCTAACCTTCATTACAGGTACAGAGAACCTAACCTTCATTACAGGTACAGAGAACCTAACCTTCATTACAGGTAGAGAGAACCTAACTTTCATTTCAGGTACAAAGAACCTAACCTTCATTACAGGTACAGCGAACCGCCATGCTCTCCCGGTAAAACTTTCATAATTTCTTAAATAACAAGAAGTAGAACATAATTAATCACGAGTTTACCTTTAAACAATGGACACATGTCAAATACTAGAAGTGGGCTCAGCTGGAAGTATTGGCCGAATGCTGTCTCCATTGATACCACAGGAATAGCCACGAATACCGCAAATATAACGTAGGGTATTAAAAAGGCACCTGGAAAAAAATAACACCCCATTATGATGTCGGCTATAAGACCCCCCAAAAAAATAGCTTTTAAGTAATAACAGAATCAGTGTACGTAATGGCACGCTTACGAATTCACTTTGAGTAATTCTGTTTTTCTATGACCTTCATACTCTCTAATAGTTTTGACAATTGGAATATAAAAAATAATCCAGAATTTGATAATTTCCTGTCACTAAAAACCCACAAATAGTTACATTCTCATTGCTTTTGGAAGTTGGAACCCTCTTAAGATGATATCTATAGTTTTTGATTTGTCATCCCATCAATGTATCTAAAAGCCACATCTTATTATGACGTCATTTTGACCTAACAGTTGAATTTAAAGGATAAATGACAAGCTTAAGGCGACACCTCCTAGTTTGTAATCAGTTTGTTCTTTAAGATAAACTGTACAAATTGGGTCAAAAAGAAAATAAGATTTCTGGCACAAAGTCGGGGTGTCATCGTCATTGGTTGAAATGACGACTAACGAGTTCAAATCAATGAATAGTTCATTGATTCAAACGTCAAGTATGACGTGAAATACGAACGTATCTCCGATTGCTGACGAAAGATATGCATATTTTCAATCGTCTTTTCTTTGACACCGAGTGACCGTTTGGTTTCAACATTATGTTTTTAAATACATATTTGCTCCATTCAAAGTTACGCATCACAACTGGGTATTCGGAAAGAACTTGGCATTTATCATTAAAGTAAATATCTTCACTCCAAACTTCCAAAAGCATCGTACTTCAGGGTTATTTAATTCAAGTTCAGAGAAAGTGGTCGAAAATGGTGGAAGTTAGGGTGGGCGTTAGCCCAAGAAAGAGGGGTGACGGGATTTTCGAGACCTTGGCATTACCAAAATAGATAGTGGGGATGTATGTGAAACATATATATATACATGTATATATATATATATATATATCTAAATATCATATTAAGCAAAACACTTCCATTGTGTTGAACTGAGAATGGAATAATTTATCACGCACTGACAGAAGTTTGCCATATGCTTTTGAAATGAAAAATTGACCTCGAAAAAATCGTTTATAAAATTACGGAAGCGTACTGTAGCCAGGCGAAAAAATGATTGTTGATCATTCGGAATTACTATCTACTAATTTGGAGATACTAACTTCAATTAGAGCGCTTACATGTATTTCGGAGTTACTAACTCCGATTTAGCTAATTGGGACGTAGTACATCCAAATTAGCAGCTAATCCGGTGTTTGTAACTTCGAATTAAGTGCTCTAATTTGGGGTGTGTATCTCCAAATTAAGAGATAGTTACTCCGAATTATAAACAATTTTTTCACCTGATCCTAATACGCTTCCGGTTGAAATAATGGTAATTTATCCACGACTACATACAAAAAACAAGTGCTTAAAATCCAATGCTTACCTCCGCCGTTTCTCATGGCCAGGTAAGGGAATCTCCATATACTACCCATTCCAACAGAAAACCCAATTAAGGAAAGTACAAACTCCACTGGGCGCTTCCAATGTCCCCGATCATGTTCTATTTTGTCTTCCTCGGAATCTGTTTTCTTCTCAACGACTTTCATTTTCAAAGATTACCCTATCTGTGCTTATAAAGTAGAGGTCCGTTGGCTAAACTGCCTTTTCTGTGGAAAAAAAAAGTGTCAAACACGTTCCCCACAAGGTTTGTGATGAATGGATCGCCCTAAAGGCTGTCGGCGGAAAGTTACAATTGGCCTATTTATAACGGATTATCACAAATAGCAAAACAATTTAATGGGTTAGTAAAACTGGATACAACTGCGCACAGCACCGAAGGTTGTTTTTTTATATTTCTAATTCTTTTTTTGTTTTGGAGTGTGGGTGTGGGGGGGGGGGAATCTACAAGATATTGTACCCCATGTAACTGGTACAAAAGCCAGTCGCTGGTCCCGGGCATGAACCTTTAGTCCTCCAATAAGTTACAGATCACATCTATTCTTTTGTACCATATTCGTCCACTTCAACGATAATTACCCAAATATAACCCTATCATCATACATTTACATTAAGCAGAGATTCGACAAGAAATGAAATACAGAGACAAGCAATGAGTAATCAGTTTTTAGATCGTTTCAAACTATAACATACAGGTTTACTTCAAACCGGGTTAACAGACATTTGTCAAAATAGCTCGTCAACAAACACAGACAGCCTAAATTCACGTCAAAACATTGCATATAGCCGCCAGTCAGTTTCTAGCTACTAATAGACCCGTATTCTTAACATAGAGTACAGCACCTGTTACGTTGATGAAAAATATTGATGGTAAAACGTAGCTAACATTTTGAGTAATTTAATCAGACAGCGTACTTTCCCGACCAGTGCACCGCTAAATAAACAGAAGAAGAAAGAAAAAGGAACAATATACAGTCGTGTTGATAGCTATATGAACCTAAGTCACGTCTTGAGTATCCCCGTTTATCCTCCCTGTTTTGCACTTAATTTAGGCATAACTTTATCTGGCGTGTTTGCTTTTAATCTACTTAAAACACAAATGTATTGCACAGGAGAAAGTTGTTATGGTGGGAATAAAGCACGTAAAGAGCTGGCTCTATTCCGTATAAACAATAATTTGAGTATGACGAGATTTTTTTTCATTTTCCTATTCGATGCACCTATATTATACAGCAGGTGTAATACATAGTTTGCGACACGCCTTTGGCATAGAAGATAAAAACCACACCAAAAATCTTAAAGAATGTATCAAAACTTGGAGTTAATAAAACAGAGGGGAAAATTACATAGGCCTTACCCAATATGGCTGAAGTTTTATACAATCTGTGAGAACTTAAATAGTTTGCCACACACCGACAGTCCACAAGGCATATACTTTGAAAGAAGTTTTAAGATTCAATCAAAATTCTTGAAGTATCTTAGTTGATGAGAATATTATATAATCCAATATGTCGGCTAATAGATCATCAAACGTTCACACCACACCGTCTGCCCATAAGGTATATTATCTAAAAAATAGTCAAAATCCGATCAAAATTGAAGAAGATAGTCCATTATGGAGGGATTAGAATGCAACCATTGTGTTCACATTTAAATATTAGCTCTGGAAGGGTTTTGTTGCCTTCTGTATAAAGAATTGTTTATAAGGAATTGAAAATATTTGGACAAAATTTATCAACAAGAGTGTTAGTTGGTTTTGAAATTTTGGTTATAAACATTACTGTTAAAATGATGGGATACTAGCTATTAAAGCATAAATAATTCTTTATATTTTGGAATATTGTATATAGCTCTATATTTATTTTTTATTAACCATTTTATTAATTTACTTTTGGAATGGGGGATGAATTCACAAAGTTGATCGAAGTAGTTACATGTACAAGTAGGTACATGTTGGTCAAACATCAATACACCTTTGAGTACCATTTTTTCGCCGTGTATAAACGTCGGTATTGTTATCCACTTTGATTGTGAAAGAAAAATGAAGTGGTTTGAGTGGCTCATTGAAAACAAGGTAAATCACACAGATACGCAAAATGGAAGTTACCCACGTCTAGCACTTTTATTTGGACATGGCAGTTAATCCTTCCTCAAGACATTTCACAGACATAAAAAAAAACATTCAGTTTAATCGTCTTTTTTCTGCGTGTCTACCGTCAGTAGTGGATGTTGTTAGGGACGATTGGACCTCTATTGTATTTTAACACAATTGACATTAAGACAGTTTGACAGTATACCATGACCCGTAAACGTGCATGTTAATAGTACAGAAGAACCCGTTTCGCTTCGATACGCATCCTTACACTCGCCTGAAGATCTAACATGTATCTAATGAGGAATAGGAAGGAAATTAAGTACTCTGATTATTTTATTGGGCCAAGGTCAGACATGGTAGTGTAAGAAAAATGCGTGATTTTGAAGAAAACACAGTCGCCTCCTTTTAACATGGATGTATATAACTTTAGTTTACCATTAAAAGCACACTCACCGCGAAAATCCAGAATGCTGTTGACATAAAAGACAGTGAGCGGTTTACTGTATTTTTCCCAGAAAGAATTTTCACCAAAAATTGAACGTTTTAGGATTATTTAGTATTTTTAATTTTAAATTCGCAATGTAAACAAACCCCGGGTCTGAACATGCGCACAAGTGCCCTAATGTTTTGAGTCGTGTGAGTGATCTAACGACACAGTATAATTTTAAGTATTTTATCTGAGAAATACAGACCATGACCATTGGGTAAGAGGGACTCGAAAAGCCTGCCGATAAATTTTAGAGTGTAAACCGAAGACGCAAAGGCCTGAAATTAGGTTAATCCAACGTTTTAAGTTAACCAACACTGATCGTTGTTGCTGTAATGGGGCTTCGATTTTTCGTTTGTTTTTCACTCCCATTTATACACTCTACACCTACTTAGACATGTTTTATGTGTCCTATTTTTAATTTGGTTTTCTTAACAAATGTTCAACAGCTACTGCGGCAAGTGGGCCTTTAAAAGAATCAGGTTGTTAAAATTAGCCTGAGAATAACGACCATGTTGTTCGCAATAATTAACATTGATTCAGCAACCTAAACTTAGAAGTTCACTTATAATAGCCAACCAAAGTTAGCTTGGCAATCATCCCGCACAGTTAGTATGTACACGGGATGGTATCCAGACATTTCGGCCTGGGACATTTCGGTCCAAAGTGAAAAAGGGGACATTTCGGCCTACCTTGGTTTTAATCATATTTGATTAAAGATTTTCTCATTTCTTTCTCTTATTCTATATGAATATATATGTGCTCATTAAGTTGAGCTCAAGTTGATAAATTTATCTAACCACGATAGGTTACATATATAGCCCGCCACTGCATAACGCCAAGCATCATGGGATCAATCACGGGCTTCCATCCTCTAGTTTCTACAGCAGACAAAATTTCACTATTTCTCTGACTGATACCTGTATTATATGTATCATTAAATTTAAAAGATTGCATGTCAAGAGGCCCACTATAGTATCACTGTTATAGCTGAAAAATTGCTGAATATGGAGAAAGAAATGAGAAAATATGCAATTAAATAGAATAAAAACCAAGGTGGGCCGAAATGTCCCCTTTATCACTTTGGGCCAAAATGTCCCAAGCCGAAATGTCCCAGGCCGAAATGTACCGTACCGAAATGTCTCAGGCCGAAATGTCCCAGGCCGAAATGTCCCGGATCCACACGGGATACCACCTCTTAAACTCGCCATCTATTACACAAAGACAAAAGTTAAACACCTGGAAAGTCTGCACCGACCGATAAAATCATTGGTGTAGGGAGATTGTTGGCAAACTGATGTTGCAGATACTTACAAGAATCTTTTTATTTTGTTAAAATACACTTTTGATTTGGCT
Organism: Lepidochitona cinerea; assembly: GCA_963971465.1. NCBI lineage: Eukaryota > Metazoa > Mollusca > Polyplacophora > Chitonida > Tonicellidae > Lepidochitona > Lepidochitona cinerea. The sequence continues at coordinate 13,866,477 of OZ020552.1, read as the reverse complement.
AACGATATCCTGAATAAATTGTATAGCTTATTGCCATTACTGGTGATTTCTTATCGCCAGAATGTTGTCCTTTATGATCACAATCGTTTCTGCAACATCAGTTTTCCAACCATCTCCCTACACCAATGTTTTTATCGGTCGGTGCAGACTTTCCAGGGGGTGCTTAACTTTTTTCTTTGTGTATATCATGGGAAAATACACTAACATACATTATAGCATAGCAAGTGAAAATCATGGAATCTTTTTTTATCAATATTGTTTAGTGAGGAAATGTCGTTCTAGGAGAAATTAAACGAAGCTACCATGTGTCAGAATGAATCCCCGGGTCTATCTTACAAATAAATGTCTCTACCCTTCAGAAGTCAACTCTGTCTATCTTATAAATGTCTCTACCCAACTGTTAACAAAAGTTTCGGGAAACCCAATATACGGCCGCAATAGCACTACGGCCATACCAAAACAAATCCTTCCAAATACATCTTTATTTTATTTTCAGAATTCAGAGGAAAGCTTAAGCTTGGCGACAAAATGAAATCATCGCACTGAAACCTTAAGCCATTTGTATCAAATTCAAATAAGCTACATGTATTTATGCAACACCCATTAACTAGAACTTGTACTCAGTACACTGATTTCTCGCTTGCTGCTAAATCGCGATGTTAAACATTCAGGATATTGCTTGTTCACATTGTCTATCAACAAACATGCAATGTACATTCTCAATATAGGTATGATTAAAAAGTTGTTTTTTTAGAACAACGTTCATAATTTACTAATCGTACTTAAACAAATGTAACTGGCAATTTCGCAGCTCACACCACTTTAAGTAGAAAATCTTTCTTATAATATCATTTATCTATATTATTTGGCTACAAAACAGTTGAGTATGGCTATGAAAATAGAAACATCCAGGTGCATTTTTCAGATATTTATGGAACTATAAGCACTTTGGCTTGTAACTTTTTAAACAGATCAAAAATAAAATACACGGATTCTAACAGGAGGCCAGTCAAAACAAGACAACAAAAATGATAATATGAAGCCTACATGGATATGGTCTGCACAATAGGGGCTATAAATCCACATCAAAGTTATCAGCACTACTGATTAGAACTAGTGTATGTTTACATGGTAAATATTAAAAGGCTGAGTTACATATCTCATTGTCTGCAGATAAAACTTACAATCCTTATCTCTGTTTTTTTTTATTTGATTCTAACGTTATTTATTGATTCAAGAATAGTTAAAACCAATTTGGATACATTTATGCAGTTTGAATTTTTTTTATGAGAAGCAGGTCATATTCGTCAAAGAGTAAATATTACATAATCTACTATGGCTGTCATATCACGCAACATATGAGGTTATGAATAGTTTGCAACACACCTACTGTCCAAAAGGTACACAACCTGAAAGAATGGTCTAAACTGTATCAAGTAGTGTAGAAGTTATAGAGCACAAGAGAATATGACATAACCCATAAGGTTGCTGTATTTATATGCAACAGGTGATGCCCTTAACAATTTTTGACACCCCGTCTGATAATATGATATGTAATGTGAAAGAATTGATAACATCGGATCATATTTGTTAAAGTTAAGGAGAGAAAGAGTAATATCACATAATCCAATATGGCTGCCGTATTACGCAATATATGATGCCATAAATAGTTTGCCGCACACCAACTGTCCATAAGGTATGCACATCTGAAAAAAAAACCTGTAGAAGTCATGGGGCTAAAGGGAAGATAACGTAATCCAATATAGCTGCCATATTATGTAACCAGTGATGTCATACCGTCTACCCATAAGGTATATACTCAGAAGAAATTGTCCAGATGGAATCAAAACTTTGGAAGTTATAGAGAGGAATGGGAAGCGGACGCTGGACAACTGGACTGCAGGACGTACAGAGATGGTATCATAATACAGCCCGCTTTTCAAACCGAGCGTATAAAAATCTGGCTATATTAACCAAAACTGAGCAAACATGCTGCAACAGAAGTAGAAGTACCTTTTATGGATCTAGTGCTCAATTTCTTCCTGGAATAACCTTCTTGAACAATATGAACAAAATGCATTGGTGTATAAGTTAAGAGTTATATCGTTAACTCGACAACCTAGCAATCAAGAGTTGATGCATTACAAGCCTCAGTGATACATTTTCCAGACACACTGGATGAGAAGGACCCAGTAATACCCATTCAACCTTTGACCTGAAATACACACTTTTACCAACTTTAACAGATGTCTTAACTTTTTTGAGCGCCATTAATCAAGAAACATTGAGGTCAGGGCCAGCTAATGTACTTTTCACTGGAGCATTTGTACACTGACCTTAAAGCAAACTTAACCGTCTCAGTGTACATAAAAAGGCCCAGAAATTCAAGCGAAACAATTTGACCATGGTCAACTCCAATCTTTTCGCTCTAATGTAAATAAATACCATAGCGTTCTTCGAGAGCATGCGACATTTTTGTCATTTTTAAAATCTGTTAAATTAAGGTCTTAACCTAAGGTTTGGTGTAGTGAAAAGAAAGCTTATCCCACGGTATTTGCGGCTTTTGACTAGGGTATTTTAATTGAAAAAAACTAATGACCATGAGGGCTGCTTCACACTATATACTAACTGCAGTTTTTTTATATATTTAAGCCTCTTCAAGCTAAAATAGAAGATGTTTAATTCGAAAGGTGAGAGGGGTATTCGTGTGGCATGTGCTGCCGTTTATGACAATATTGTATACAGGTTACAAGCCAATTTTCTTTTAGAATTATTAAAGGCACACTTGCCGCGAAAATCAGGCATATTGTTTACATTAAAAAAGAAAGTTCGTTTTCTGTATTTTCCCAGACAATATAAGTTAGGAACTTTCTATTTTTACCAAAATTCAAAAGTTTGGACGTCACTTTGAATTTTTAATTTGAATTTGAAAATTTGAATTGTTAGGTGCCCGTAACGTAAACAAACCAAACTGCCCCCTATTGGCGATTTTATGTTTCAGTCGAGTGAGTGAACTAACGGCACAGTGTAATTTTACGTAGGCCTATTTATCTGAGAAATACAGACTGACGATCGGTTAACAGCGACTGGAAAAGCCTGCTGATAATTATTTGAGTGTAAACCACAGACAAAAAAGGCCTGAAATGAGGGTAATCCAACACGAAAGTTGACCGACACTGATCGTTGTTGTTGTAATCAGGCTTCGATTCTTCGTTTGTTTTTCACCCCATTTCTACATTCTAAAGCTAACTAGACATGTTTTATGTGTCCTATGTTTAAGTTTAGTTGTATTAGTCGTAGTAAGCTCATGTAAATTGGTTTTCTTAGCAAATTTAAACAGGCTACGGCGGCAAGTGGGCCTTTAAGAATTTCTTCTATTCTCTGTATTTTTTTCTCTCAGAGATTGAACACTTTTATGCAAATAAAGATTAATTATAATCGGATTTTTATGATCATCAGAAGTCTATGAATGCGGAAGTGTGAAACGTCCATTACCCCATATTCAGGTCACTGGCGCCTTTTGACCCAGATGTCACCTTAAACAGCGCCCTCTCCCGGTTTATCAGAAACCGAGGCTTTTCTTCGCTTCCTCGTTTGAACTATTGTGGCGAACGTTTTTGATGCGTTAACAGTGTTCGACGGAGCAAGAGCTAGAGTTTCCAAAGAACTTTACAAAGTTAGAAAATGAGACAAGTAGCTTTGTTTGAGATGATTTGAGTCCAAATGCAGACCATGGAGTAGCGTGTTGGGTAGAGTGTTTTTAAAAACCAATACATTCTCCGAACTGCGGTTACTGAGAGTGTCAATTATAGTTCAATATGAGAGTGAATTTATTTTCTGATTTGAAATTGCGTAACAGTTGATAATTTCAAAATCTACCGCGCATAAACAACACGTAATGTTTCCTGTAGCTTTTCCGCAGGTATGAGTCTTTTCCTCTCATATTCAACTCTTACCCCGGCCAGAAATTGGTTCCCCTCACGTTCCTCGCTAGGGTCCTGTCTTACAAAGCTGGCGTAAAGATGCACATTGGCATACAACATGGGCGAGTTTCGACTAGGGCGTAAGTCCCAATAGTTTAAGACTGATTAACGTCGGACGTAACTTACGCCAGCTTCGTAAGACAGGGCCTAGGAGAACAATACTCAAAACGTCCCAATTATAAGCAAGAGCAGGCAAGTTCATGCTGAAAGAAGCTTGTCGAGAAGGGGCGCTGATGGCTCAGTCCAAATAAAATTGAAAAGTCGTTACATCCTGTCTCCCCATGTTGTCAGGTTCTTGCCAAAGGCGATTATCCAAATATAGAGAAATGGAAATGTACTCTCCAGTACATGGAGTGTATGTACTTTTTCCAGACCACCAGCTAGACTATCTACTCAACTTCATTTGACAACGCTCCCCTTTTTTTGAGTTTGACGAAATTCACGGAAATATGAAAAACGGTAAAACCACTCTCTCCACAACTCGGCGACTCTTAGAAACATAACGGCAAATTCTTTAGAGATATTGATGTCTTTAATTTGAAATGTTTTGCTATAGGTCGACATAAATCGCCAATAACGACCGGTAGTCGGGGCTTATTGGATATGTACATATGTTTAATTGAGTGATTTTGCTAGGTCTTTTTAGGAGGAGGCCAATGATGAAAAAAATAATTCAAAAGCTAATAGGTTCATTTCAATTCATTTAATTTATTTCACCAATATACAAAGATATTAGCGGGAATAAAGCTCGAGGAGCTTCTTTTATCCCTTACATCAACAAATTTATTTTGATGGAACTTAAACTGTACTATTTGTATTTTGTATTTTTGAGTAATCATATTAAAACAAAACATTATTTACAAGCACGCATTGAATTACGTACCATAACATAAAATATAAGATAACCACCTAGATTTGAAAAGAGATGTAGATAAGATACTTTTTAATGATATTGAAATCTTATTCCATTCTCTGGGTCCCGCAATTTTCAAAGAATAGTAGGACAAATTCGTCCTGTAAAATGGCCGCACTAAGTCAAAAGTACGTCCACGTGTACCGTACAAATGGACCTCTGCCTGTTTAACAAAATGATGATGAAAAACAAGTGAGATCTTTTCAGGATGATACAAAATTTTAAGGGTCTGGGTGATAACTGAGAAGATGTTGTATCCTCCAATGGGTAGTATGTTGAGCTGATTGAATAACGGGGCAGTGTGATCAAGGCGATGGGATAGACTGATTACTCGAATCGCTCGTTTTTGGAGAATTAGAAGTGGTTTAAGATGCTATTTGTAGGTGTTACCCCATAAGATGTTCGCATAATGAGTATAGGGATGAATGAGCGAATGATAAAGAACTAAAAGAGATCTTTTATTAACCGAATGCTTAATATGATTAATGATACCTATATTCCTTGCTATTTTCCCCCGAATGTAGTTAATAGTGTCAACCCAATTCAGACGGTCGTTAAAAATAATGCCCATGCAGAAACTTAAATCGGTTGACCTGATTTATAGTTAAATCATCTATTTTCAAGGGAGATGAATTATGTTTGATGCTGCTTATTTGTTGGTGAAACTATCATGCATCTGAATATTTAATGAGAGCCGATTAGTTGCAAACCAAATTTTAACATTGTCTAATTCTCTGGGCATAACCTGAATCGCATCTTCTAAGTTAGGACTTGTTATAACAGCACTAGTATAATCAGCATACAGCAGAAAATCAAGGATATTACTGGATTTAGTCAAATCATTAATATAGATCAAGAATAATATTGGCCCAAGGATTGACCCCTGTGGCACTCCGTAGCTCAAATCAGCAGGCTGAATACTCTCGGTACTTCCCTTCTGCTGCATAAATTTGGACAGGGTATAGTTTAACATTATAGGACTAACATCTCTTACTAATAAAATCAATTATAGTATTTCTTTTACTTTGGTGGCATCGTGAGGTGAAATTGGATAGGAAAATGATATGTTTGTCCATAAGAAATATGAGCAGCTGTTTATGACAACATTGTATACATGCTAGAAAAAAAATACTTGTGATATATATTTTTTGGCTTAAAATGTAAATTATTCCTGAAAATAGTTCTTCAAATTATTGCTTAAAAAAAGGTGTAGTCTAGCTGCAACACATGAATCAGTACTATAGGCCTATATACATATCCAATAAGCCTCTTTCCAGTTTCGACGAGATCATGCGGGTTCGCGTGCCGGAGAATAGTTTAGCGACTATCGGTCGTTTTGGGCGATTTATCGTGCTGATTATTGTCGACCTGTAGCAAAACACGCCCCGGTCGATATCACCAAAACAAACCGTTTTTAGCGATTTTTACGTTTCGGAATTGTTTACAACACGTGTAATAAGATTTAGCATTGTCTAATTCAAAAGTCGGTTGTAATTTATCAGGTGTGTTCTGCAATCATCTTGTCTACGCGGACGATCTTTGTTTAATAAGCCCGTCAGCTAAAGGTTTACAAACTTTGTTAAATTGCTGTACAGATTTTTCTTATTCACATGATGTTATATACAATATTAAGAAAACGCTTTGTGTTGTATTTAAATCCAAACGATACAAACACTTTACGCCTCCAAGAGTAAAACTATGTGGTAAAGTGGTGGAGTATACTGACCAGTATTGCTATCTTGGCCATGTGCTCACAGCTGACCTATCGGACAACACCGATATTAACCATCAAAAACGAAAGTTATGTATTCGTGCTAACACCTTACTAAGAAGATTTAAATTTTGTTCACCCGAGGTTAAAAAAGTGTTATTTAGGACTTACTGCAGCCAAATATACTGCTGTAACTTATGGGCTGTATATACAAAAAAATGTTATGATTCTCTAAAAGTGCTTTATAACAATGCATTTAGATGGCTTATGAACTACAGAAAAGATTGTTCAGCTAGTTATATGTTTGTAATCAACAATGTTTTGTCTTTTGGTCAGTTTTTAATTTCAAGAACCGTATATTGGAATGTAAGAACTCAATTGTAAACGTACTAGTCAACAGTGACTGCTTTGTTTATTCTGCTTTGGCTTCAAAATGGAGTACTTTACTGTATGCTGTAAGGTGTAAACCTGGTGCTAATTAAGCTACTTAGGTAGTGCTTACTGCCCGTCCACCTACTGTTTTTTTTTTGTTTTTTTTGTTTTTTTCTCTCTTTCTGGTTTTTTTTTTTTTCTTTCTTTTGTATTGATGTACTTCTATGGACGTCTTTGGAGAGTCTGAAATAAAAAGCTTATTATTATTATTATTATTATTATTATTATTATTATAAGAATGACAATAGATGGATAACCATTTATTGCACTGTCATTGAATCAAGTCCAAAACTCACACACCTTTTTTGTTTCAAGTGAGTCGGACTAAGCCCGCGATCGTCGTATTTGCACGGAAGACCCTTCTAATAGTAATAAATGAGTTTTCATCGAGAGCAGAATGTGCACGATTTATAATTGTTTTACAATACCACACGTCACATCATCCAGGCGCCCAGGGTCAAATTGTATGAAGCCTCCTTAAGCTAAGGGCATGAGTACTTTTTTCACATTACAAGTCAAAATGTATATTATGCAGCAACTGAAACAATGCAAACATACAATACAAAAAAAATTTAACTGACTGATTACGTTTGGGAAATTAAAAAGTAACGGCCGCTAACTAAAAATAAGTGAAAGTTGATTTGTCTTGGTAGAGTTGCGTCCCCTGAATTACAAAAATAGACTAGTCACACCACTAGAAACCAACCAAATAGCTATGTGAATATGAAATTAGTGTTCATTATAGTCCTTTCGATTTGATTAATGTCACTCAATCTAAAATTAAAACCCTAGTCTTAAAGGCCCACTTGCCGCGGTAGCATGTTAAACATTTAATAATAAAACCAATTTACATGAGCTTACTACGACTAAAATCACTAAAATTAAACATATGACACATATAATATGTCCAGTAAGGTTTAGAATGTAGAAATTGATGTGAAAAACAAACGAAGAATCGAAACCTGATTACAACAACAACCATCAGTATCGGTTAACTTAGTGAGTAGACTGTGCTAAACAGTACACTCCCCGATTAGTGGTTTAATAAGCAACACTAACAAGTTCTTAGGAGGTGCAAAAAGTAATCAGTCTATTATTGAGTTCTTTGGAGGACCAGAACAAGTTCTGGGATTGGGCCCGAGTGTAGGCTATGACTTTCAATCATCTCCTGGAAATACTGCAGATACAATTTCTGTGGGCCAGGTATTTCTACCAACGTGTTTCTCCCCATGTTTCGTTGATACAGTTGCCACTTTTATCTGGTGTGAAGAGACTGTAAATATTCTTGGTGCCAACGTTACCAGGTTCATGAATGAGGATGATGCCATTTTGCTCTTTTACCGCAATGTGAAGGGCACGGGAGCACATAGGTGTCCCATCGTTTGTCATGGGCCACTCCACCCTATGGTACGTCTTGTGCAAATTGATGGATGTGACAGGGTACACACCTGCTGGGTACGGAGGTGACCAGCCGTTTGCAACCAACAATCCAAAAACCTGCCGAACGTACCGCTACCTCGCTGAAGAGACGCCATTGATGCTTCACTTGAGAATGATAATGTCTGACGAAGGATAGGGCAACATGACTTTGATGGGAGGATTATTAGAAATTTAGCTGTGAGGTAAATTTTAGATCGGTAAGCCAGCGTCATCTAGCGTTGAGTCTAGAGCAAGAATCGAGTAATTCTTTGATAGAGGGTTAGATGTTTGAAGAGACTTGAATTCAGTATTGTATTATTCGCTTTGAGTGACTGCGATGATCCAGTGCTCTGCATTTTTGAAAGCTTGCACGGTCTTGAAAGGGGAACAGGCGTTCTTGAGGTATGGGGGATATGTTGTAAGTTGGCAAAGGTCTTGGAGATTTAAATGATAGCTTCCCAAGTTTCTTCCGAAAATCCTCTAAATTCCTTATCCATGACGGACAAACGTTATAGATTTCACGTGAGAAACCTCGTCTGTTGTCATGTTTTGTGAGTTGAAAGATTGGAGAGGTCGGATCTTGTTCATGAAATTGTTAACTGTCATGGCAAAGTTTAATTTTCAGTTCATGGGAATAAAGATGGACGTCCGTCCAGTAAAACTTATACTTTGTTGATATTAGCTTGTTGATCTTATGATATGGTAAGTGTCTGGTCGATCTTTATGATATGTTTTAGAGAAAAAACTTCTTACTGCAAGATTTTCCAAAAGATTTCAGTTCACAGACTTGTTGGCTTTACGTTGGTATCGTCTGTCCTCTCTCCATTGTCTTGTGAGAAAAGGTTGTTAGATTGAGTAGATGTAACTTATTCTGTAGTATTAACGTGTAGACATGTTGGATGTTTAGCACTTCCATACAATGAGCACAATAAAGTTCTTTGACAATCTTGAGAATGTATACGGCACATTGATATTTCGCCATCTTTGTTGACAACTTCATTTTTAATGAAAAAAATAAATAAGGCATCACCACGTAGTTTATTGTAAACAACACGAGCTTTCGACACCTATATCGATGTTACACTTGACGAAGACACCGGTATAGGTGTCGAAAGCTTGTGTTGTTCACAGCTACGTGGTGATACCTTAATGTTTTTCTCATTAGTATGGAACCCACATTTAAAGAGAGTTCTAACTTCGGTTTTCTTCGTGTAAAAACGCTTTGCTGGGTGTATGGAATAACGTTTGGACGAGTCTGTCAAAGGCTGAAAATCCTTTGGACGAGTATTGTTAAATCCCTGATTGTATGTAAACCTCGGATCATGTCTTACTTGACTTATATCTTATATGAAATTATCAAAAAGGAACAGCATGGGGGCGGGGGAGGGGGGGGATACGTTGTTTACTTTTGTGTAGGTAACTGCTTGCGAGGTTTATTTCTCTTGGCGGTTGTGTGGTAATTTGTTGACAATAGGAATTACACCAGAGGTAGAGTCAAAATAGCTTAGTGGGATACTGTACTTAGGATCATCTTTAAATGATTGGATTTCACACAAAGGGTCAGAAAGTTTGTAGAGCTTTTTGTTATCCCTATTGGTGAGTCTTGGGAATTTTCATGTAAGGCAGATTTCACCATTTCAGGACAACCATACCATTGCTGTAAACGTTACCATGTGCGCATATATTCGCGGCTCCTGTAACTACGTTAAACAACCTGCAATAAATGGGTGAATCCTTACCTTATAAATGACTGTGATCAACACGTCAGAGCGACTTGGATTTGAGAAGCTTGTGTCGTTGGATAGTTCATTGCAAGCAGGTTATTATTGCCTCTGGGGATCGACGATGAGCCGATTGGAATCGAAGTTATTAGAGGAAATATGCTAGTTCGATATCTTTAATATGATGGTATCCAAGTCATGTTTCAGATATATCAAAAGCACAAAGAGTACCTGTCTAAACTATATATCTTCGTATTATATCAGCGCTTAGGATTTAAACAAGTTATCGCTGATTTAGGTTTACGGCAAACGGCATCGTGTAACATGATTATACAATTTAACAGCCAAACTTGATAAACTTGAACTTTTTTAAAGATTATAGTTTTTATTAGGTTAACGTGTTCTAATCTATTATCACATAACCACCAAGTGTTATATAGTCGTCGTATCTTTTATCGGCGCTCGGTTAAACGTTAAATGGGTTAACGTTTTTCCAAGTTCCATATACAGTAATGGATTCTATTGACTTAAACAACAGAGGAACGTAGCTTACTTTCTAAATCATATTGAACACTTCATAATAGGATGGTAAATTGTATTACTTGAACATGGTCATCTATCATCTATCATGGTAAATAGAGGCGCTGCGTGGCCTACGCTTCGATAAGCAGCGGATATTGTTTTCCTTCGTTTAACACACCTGCTGTTTCAGTTCTACAGATAAGTTCACACTATAAGCAAATTTGGTCTGGGATCTGAACCGGATTTCGGACAGAGCATCGAGTGATTACAGAGGCATTCTAAATCCTCATTTAAGGCTGACATTGTCTGAATTTCTGTCTTTCCGCGATAAAAAAATTATCAAAATCCCGCGTTTTGTTGAAATTTGACAGGAATCAAGCTAAATATATGTAAAACTAGTGTGCAAAGTTTGACATTAATGCGCCAGGTATAACTCTTACAATATATTTATGGACACTAAAACACACGGGCACAGGGAAAATCTTCTTGTCTAAAATAACCATGGAGACAAGTTTCTAATTGTGTTAAAAAGAGGTATATCATTTAGACCTTTATACCCCATCATAAATTGTTGTAATAAAGTAAACCTATGATATTTCATTAGGTTGACGACTGACAGGAGCTTGGTCTTAGTCAGTAGAATTTTCTGGAACACTTTGTATTACCTTGACAATGCTTACGTATCTTAAGCTATGGTAAGAATATCGTCAGACTATATATTATAGGGTCATGGGAAAAGACAGTGAAAATTTGCCCCCCACCCACCCCCACCCCTTGCCCAGAAAAACCTAGGTAGAAGGCAGACAGGGGAGTTTAGCCCTGACCAGTATGTCTTTCAAACTCTTGTTCTTTTTATAAGCAATGACTGGCCTTTGGGTCAGAGGTCGAGCAAGTTTACTTTGAAGTAGTTTCTTCTACTATAATCTTGGCCATAGCGATGCTAGCTTTGTTATACTGAAAGACAAATGGTATTATAGTTTTTTCACGACATCTTCCTGGGTCCAAGTTCAAACCCAAAGGATAAATAGTTTGTAATGTTTGAATCCAAAAACTTTCCCTTTCCAAACGTTTGTGCTTGGTATCTGCAGCGGAAGTGAGAAAAGGGATTTTCTCAATAGGCATGATTTCAAAATGGTCCTTGACCGAATGACCTAGAGTATTGAAATGTTGTGCCACAGGTACATCATGTTTAAGTCTAATACTAGATAAATGGTTGGCTGCTCTTTGTCGTAGAGAATTCTGAGTTTCTCCAACATACTGTTTGCGACATTTTTTACATGTGATAACATACACGATATTAGAGGAGTCGCAATTAAGATTCTCTGCCATTTGATATTTGTCGCGAGATTGTTCTCCGAAAAAGGTTCCGCGATCGGGTACGTATATATCGAGTTTGCATCGCGTCTTAAGGCATTTCATTGATGTACCTGAGAGAAATGTTGGACGGTAATGGTACACCCGTGAAGGGGAGGTAAGCGTTTCGGGGGCTGAAGGGGGAAACATGATTTGTCTTACTGTGTTAGATTTGATCCTTCGGAGTAATCTAAAAGAATACCTCCTAGGGAGGAGAGCTTTAAAAAGAACAGAACAAGCCTGGTTAAAGAAATCTGAAGAACTACAGTTTCTATAGAATCTAAAAATCTGAGACTTAATGACTCCCTTGAAAGTGTGAGGAGGATGGTATGACCCAGCATGTAGCAGCTGATGAGTGTCAGTAGGTTTGAAAAATACTTTGTAATCTAGATGCCCAGTAGTATGATATGTATGACCCTTGTAAATAGTTACATCCAAAAAATCCACAGAATTTTGATCAATAGTAGGCTGTAACTTAATGCTTGAGTCGTGAGAATTAAGAGTATCAATGAAAATATGAAGGTCTTCCAACGTATGCTGCCAAATGATAAAAATGTCATCCAGATACCGAAGGTAAATAAAAGGTTGTTTGTGACATTTGTGAAGAATATCACTCTCCCACTCAGCCATAAAAATAGAGGCAAAGTTAGGACTAAAACGTTTCCCCATAGCACACCCTTTAATTTGCTGAAAGATCTCCCCATTGAATTCAAAATCGTTACCTTTTAAGCTAAGTTCCAGCAATTCTAAAATGTCTTTATCCGGACGACGGTGGTCAGGATATCTTTGGAATGCTGATTTTATGGATTTAAGCCCCAAATCTATGTCAATGTTTGTATACATAGACTCCACATCCAGAGTGACCAAAATCACATCTTGTGGGATGGATTTCTCAGACAATTTGGCCAATAAATCATCCGTGTTTTTGATAAAGCTAGGATGCCGATTCGCTATAGGTTTTAGATAGTAATCAATTAGCTCTGATATTCTATAACTTTCACTGCCACAATCTGAGATAATAGGACGCCCAGGGGGCATTGTAGGCTTGGGCCATTTTTCAATGGGTTTGTGAATTTTCGGAAGAATATAGAAGACCCTGTTTCTAGAGTTATGATCAGATTCCAAATAGCGATACTGTTTTTCATTAAGTAAGCCTTTATCTTGAAGAAAAAAAAAGAATTTTATTAAACTTCCTAACATTTTCAGGCCAAATTTCCTTATCAAGTTTTTTGTAATGGTGAGGGTTGCTTAGCTGCCGTTCTATCTCTTCAATATAATCCTGTTTAGACATAATAACTGTTGCAGAACCTTTATCAGCAGGTTTAAAGCGGGAAGGGCCACGAGCTTCAGTAAAGTTATAGGCTTTGTCCAAATCACAATCGTTTTTAGTGGTAAATGAGAGTTGTGGGCAAACTTAACTAATGACCCAATGTTTCATTGATTTAATTAAGTAATTAGAGTAAAAATTAAACTTCCTTCATGAAGTTCATCTGTCAATTATCGAAACGAATTTCTATAGTCTCCGCCTTGACATGCGCAGTAGAGTCTTCCGTCTGCTTGTCATAACAAAGTCACATGTTTGAAAGGAGCTGTTTGAATACAAAGGAATATCAAAGCGTAAGTTGATTTTCACTTGATTTCTTGTTGTTTTGTCGAATAATCGGAATTATGCAACCAACGTAGATTTGCGGCTGACTAATCTTTGGATGATTAAATGAAATACCAGCCTCGTAGTGCAAGCTGAGTGTGTGCACATCACAACAACAACGACACGTCGATCGAAATCGAGTGTCGGTGTTATTTCACAGTGGTTTTAGCTTATTAAAAAAAGGCAATTTATATCTGTCCTGTACTTCCTTACTATTGGTGATTTTTTGTTTTATTTGAAGGTGAAATTAGAAGCCAATAGATCTTCCACAAACGTTCTAGTCTCTCGTCGTCTTGATCTGTTTTATTTCTACTCTTGGTCTAACTTCTTTCTAACTCTGAGTCTTAACTAAGCGTGGATTTGTTCTGTGACTGACTGGCATTGTGGGACAGGTAGTAAATGTGGAATGCAAATGGACAAGCATACGAATAGTAAGTACATATACAAGAGGCTTAATTTCGTAAATAGTATAGTAAGTAATAGGTTTGTATATTTACAAATCATCTATATACTTGAAGAATGGTATTTTACTTGTCAAGTCATTCCAATCCACCCCACTTGTGGGTATTTGGTCTACTCTCCAATTAATCAAAAGTCAAACTGTATGTAATACGGAGAACATTTTAAATGATGTACCCCTCTCGATCTAAATTTGCAACAAAGTCATATAAATGAATTCCACCAATAGGTCGCGGGTTCGATTCCCACCCAGTCAAAAAAATTGGAGAATTTTCTGACTGGGTTTTCACTCGAACGACCTATGTGGGATGGTTGCCAGTTACCAACGGAAGGTCGTGGGTTTCCTCCGGGCATAGAGCCCGGTTTCCTCCCACAATAAAACTGGCAACGCCGCCATATAAGTGAAATAATCTTGAGTGCGGCGTAAAACACCAAACAATCAATCAATCATATAAATGAAATAACATTGAGTGTGACATAGAAAGCCATTCAGTATAATACTTGGTGTAAAACTGCTCTAAATGCATCTTCAAGGTTTGATTTTCATCATCTAAAATAAAACTTTATAATTTATGTTATAAAAAATTCACTACATAATAATGACAGTGCACTGTTGTTTATTTTTTCAACAGTCTTGAACAACTTGACTGGAGGATAATTCAAAACTAATGCAAGGTTTCAAAGATTTCTCAGTTGCTTCAAGAGCAAGATCAAAGAAAACAAAATTGAATGGAATCCAGTGTACAGATCTGATTATTTATAAACAACACAGACAATTCGGTAAAAGGAATGGGTGAGAAAAGAAAGCCCAATTTCTTATTTGGGCTATTAGGAAGAGACTTTATAATACATTTGCTATGTACGTAAGTTATGATAAGGCTCATCAATGATATGTGGTTTCAAACATAATAAACGAATCAAAAAGTTGGATTCCTGTCCATTTAAAAAATAAAATATACATGTATAACAAAAAGAAAGATTTTGTTTTCATTTCTACTTTGTTTGATGGATTGATGATTATATCACTAATATGGCAGCCTTGCCAGGTTTAGTGTGAGAGGAAAATCCTGATCCTTCGACAATTGCCTGTCAACTCTTCTACATACGGCGATTGAGGAAAAATCTCACTCAGAAATATTTCAATTTTATTTGGTCGGAGTTGGACTCGAACCTGCAACTCATGACTTGAATGTCTGAATCACTGAGAAACCATCACTGAGCCAGCGAGGTCCCATGTTTGTTTGATAGATCAATGTTTTATGCTGCACAGAAAATTAGGTTAGTGCGGGAGGAAACTGGGCTCTGTCAGAGGAAACCCCTGACCTTTTGAGAGTTCCTCATAAGTTTTTTACATTGGTCGACAGGGTGAAAAACCCACAGAGATTTTTCAATTTTATTCGACACATAGATGGAAGGCCTGGGTCAAACCGAGAATCCATCGCTCTGCCCACTGAGCCATTGAGGTCCTTTCTTTGTTTAATTGATTGGTGTTTTTAGTCACACTCAAGATTATTTCACTTATATAGTGGCGTTGCCAAGTTTACTGGAGAGGGGAATGGAGCTCTTCTCGAAAGAAACACCCAACCTTCAGCGAGTACCTGGTATCTCTTTCACATAGGCAGACAGAGTGAAAAACTTACTCAGAAATTTCGAAATTTTATTTGGTCTGAGTGGGATTCGAACCCACGACCCATGAACGGAAAGTGTTTGTCGGACTGAAAAACTATCACTTAGCCAACTGAGCCACAGAGACCCCTTCTTTCTTTGATTGATTGATGTTTACGCCACACTGAATATTACTTGACTTATATGGCAGCATTGCCAAGTTTAGTGGAGGAGGAAACTGGGCTCTGCCCGGAGCCCAGAGGAAACACCCGACCTTCGGTAAGTACCTAGTAACAAAGAGACTATCACTCTGCCAACTGAGCTGAGGTCCCTTCTTTCTTTGATTGATTGATATTTATGCCACACTGAATAGTATTTCCCTTATATGGTAGCATTGCCAAGTTTAGTGGAGGAGGAAACTGGGCTCTGACCAGAGGAAACACCTAACATTCGGTAAGTACCTAGTAACAAAGAGACTATCACTCTGCCAACTGAGCCGAACGCCTTTCTTTGCTTGATTGATTGATTGTTTGTTGTTTTACGCCGCGCTCAAGATTATTTCGCTTATATGGCGGCGTTGCCAGTTTTATTGTGGGAGGAAACCGGTCTCTACGCCCGGAGGAAACTCACGACCTTCCGCTGGTAACTGGCAACCATCCCACATGGTTCGTTCGAGTGAAAACCCAGTCAGAAAATTTTCCAATTTTTTGGACTGAGTGGGATTCGAACCCGCGACCCATTGGTGGAAGGCTGTTCGGATTGAGCGTCCAACGCTCTACCTACTGAGCCACGGAGGCCCCTTCTTTTCTTGAAGAAGGGATATTGTGTGTAGTGATGATTCTCACATCATCACCAGCTTTCCACAAGTGGGTCCCAAGTTCGAATCCAATTCAGTCCAAATTGAATAGATTTTTAGGTACCTGCCAAAGGGTGAGAGTTTCGGCTTTACTCCAGACATGAATGAATCTATCGAGGTCAGTGGGGTGGTATATGAATGTGTACGCAAGTGTGATTGTTGAGAACTTGCAGGTTTCTAAGATTGATTTATTCATTGTTTTCATTCGCACTCTGGACTATTTTGTTTATAAGGTGGCCTAGCTAGGTTTATTGGGGAGGAAACCCCTTGACTATCCATAACAACATGACAACATAGCACATTGGGCCAGTGATCAAGTTGTAAACCAAGCCAGCATTTTTAAAAGAAAGTGGGAATTGAAATCAAAACCAATTGGTGGAATGTTTCCTAAGAACCTAAAAGATGATTTTAGTTCAGATTATTTGCAGAAGATTTTCAAAATAAAACATATCCGACTAGATTATTTATCGTACATGTTCTTTGTTAAGAACACAGTTTTATTCTGACAATTCCAGCATTTAAATGTGAAGTCAATCACCAAAAAACAAATTTAATATGTGTACACTAAGCATATGCTTTTCCATAACTACCAGTCCACCAAACGTTGGTTTTGACATATTTTAAACATGTCTATATCCAGGTAGAAATCATTTTCAGTTAATGTCACTGAATTTAGCAGTCTAGTCTAGTGGTGATGATTAGAAATTAAACATCATGACCAGTCAAAAATGATTATTTGAAAAACGAATTAATACTCCATCTCGCAAGGTTTTCCATCGCTAATGAGTAAGGTTGAAGTTGTTATGTCAATACGCTGGCACAGATTTAAATGTATGTGAGCCACATCTTAATAACTCCTCATTTCTGCCTCAGTCAATTTTTTAGCACTTCCCCAACAGAATACAATCCATAGGCCTACAGCTCCATCTTTTGTTTTCATATCACTGCAAAATATAAAAAATAGGAATAGTACTAAAACAAGGTTTTCTTAGTTACAGTGCTAAAATAAATATCAGATTTACTAGGTGCTTTATGTCATACACAAAAGAATACAACACTGACAGAATGGCAGGATAGTCACCTGGGGATGGGCTAAGGTGTTAACTCTGAACTGAAATAACCATACCATGAAAGTATGTAGTGACAAATTCACAAAACAGAGCTCAAAGTGATGACATTTGCAGCACATAGACTAATATCATTCTGGCAGGCCAGTGAGTAAACGCAAGGTTGGACATATATATACGGTATACATGTATTGTTTATTGAAACTTTCCTGCAACCACAACAACATTGATTGTACAAGTACTACCACTCACTCTCACTGTCAGCTAGTTTGTCCGAATGAAATATCAATAACTAATGATCTAACCAATACATCACCCTGCATGAAATTGAAAAGAAATAAAGTTAAGCTAAATTTTGTTTGTAACACGAGGCCTACAAAAAATTGTACAAGATAAAATGAAGATTTGACAGACCTGTACTGAGTGAGAGGCACCGTTGTGTTGACGCCTGAGTGCAGCGAAGAAGGCAAGCCAGATTATCGCCCGATCCTCGTTGTTTCTCTCCTTTTCATATCCACTAATGTCAGTAAAGGTATTCCAAACTGCTTTCGGGTGAAAACTTTGTGGATATTACGGCCTCTGTTTTGTTTTTACCGTCATTAACACTCAACTTCTTCGAGTCATTCTCTCCAACTTTGCTCGGCATGTTTATGCCTTTCAACACTGTTTACAATGAAGTGCGCATGTGCATGTCAGTAACTTCGGGGAGGATCTGGGCGGTTTTTCAAATATTTTGTAATAATTGGTAGGGCCCCCCTTTGAAAAATTAATTCGTACGGGAAAACCTACGTTAGGATTTTCATGAAATTTGGACAGAGGCATCTTCTAGGATTCGTCTTTCCGAGAAAAATAATACCATGTGTGGGAAAATTCGTTTTAGCCAACCTGATGGCCCTTCTCTCTTTAATAACTATGTTTGGATTTCTCCTTAGCTTACTTAAGGCAAGACATTCTGAATGAGTGAGGTTATGTTGGTTTCTAGGATTAGTTAAAACATCAAACTTTCTTGATACAGAGTCACGACTTATGCTTATTTCTGGGTCATACATGTAAGAAGGGGGCGTATAACCGCTTTTAGATGTAAACGGCTTGCGTACCCCACTAGAATCTCTGTAGATATCAGCCAGACTTACAATTCTGGAGTACTCCATAACATGCACTAATTTACTAATAGAAAAGTCCCTATCAGATAATGATTTTGGGCAAGGCACAAATGAAAGTCCTCTACTGAGTAGAGATATATCATCAGCAGTGAGTTCCTCGTTACTAAGATTAACAATATTACTTCCTAAGCCAAAAGTAGGGTGGCACATGCCCTGTCCCAAATTTAGTTTAAATCTACTGTCTGAAGCCAGTGGGTATACAAGCAATTTGCTGTATCTTCGGTCCAGTGAATTTTGTCCGTGGATACTCTAAATTTTGAATTAGGGATTTTCGGTATGACGATAACTCTCTTCATCTTGGAAGCAGAAGAGTTATATAGGTTCAGGTTCGAAACTTCACTGGCCGGTAATTTAGTGGATGACTGGATCTCTACAAAGTAGATGAGCGAGTTGGAAAAAGTCTTCCTAACCGCTGTCATCATGTTGCGCATCTGAGTTAAGGAAGCGTTTGGCTCAGTAGTTGTCTTGTTATTGATACCAATATTCAAGATAACTTTCTCAGGTTGGGGACCTTGATACTTTTGAATTAGCGTCCGAAATGAATTGAAATTGGCACCAGGGAAACATTCTACCTGCATATCAGGGTGGGGGTCAAGGTTGATTCTAGATAGATTAGAATCCCCAAGTAAAAGAACTTTCTTAGTTACATTAGGAAGGTGCCAATTAGAGGAGGTGTGCCGACATTTCCAAAATTTAGAATTAGCTAATTTATTCCGAGGGTTGCGCTGACCCCTCGGAGGGGATCTCACTGCATCTGAATATCTCATAGGTGAATGGGCTGACAAAACTGGGGATGGGGGAGGAGGAGAGGGACTAGATGTACTAGGTCTAGCAGAAGTGATCCTAGTAGAAACTGGGGAAGACGGGGGACGAAAGGGGACAGAGGTACTACTAGGTCTAGGGGAGGGGGGCTGAGGGGATGAATAAGAGGGGGCAGAGGTACTAGGTCTAAGGGAGGGAGTACCAGTAGGGAAAGGCGATGGGGAAACAGAAGGTAAAGTTACAGACCTAGGAATCTGTGACTGCAGAGTTGGAGGTGAGATAACAGATGTCGACGGGCTGACAGACGGATGGGGTTGGGGAGACGATGGTGGACTAAACTGAGTAGTAGCAGCAGAAGTGACAGATTTAGTGATGGAAAGAAGAGAATGAAAATTTTGAATGGTCGAAAGTTGTAATTTACCTTTATAATTCTGTTTGCCCCATTTTAAAGCATTATTGAGAGCACTGTCAAAGTTTAGACCATTGGATGACCTGGCAGAAGTCACCTGTGCTTTTAATCTATTTAAACATGCCGCATAATGAGAAATCATCTCTTGTATGATCTTATGGGCCCAATTTTTGTGTACATGGTCAAACGCAATATCAACTTCCCGATTGCGTTGAGCCGGTTTAAGAAAAGAATTTAGGTCTTTAATTTTATTATTTAAGGAATTTGGGAGGGTTTGGTCACGTGAATGTCCCTCAAGGATGCCAATGTGGTGAAGACATTGTAAAATTTTGAAAAGGGCTTTCACCAGAGCCGAGAATTCTGAATATTGGGGACTTTTAGATTTTGAATTTCCATGCCTGTTGCTAACTGAAAATTGCCTGCTTCTGTTACCACGCCCTTGTTTTGCCATTCTGCCTAAATGTCAATATACTTAATTAGTCGAACTGGATGAGAAGGGAAAATAGAGTTGGGAAAGTGAGACAGAGATAAAAAGGAAAAATATGTCTGGAAACAAAAAGAATTGATTCAAACTAGAGATAAGAGAACCTAATTGATCTGGCTGACTTATGGAACAAAAAGATGGAGTTTGGAAAATAAGTGTTTTAAAGAGGCAGAGATAAAGAATAAAATGCGCCTGGAGACAGAATGACTAAAGTAAAAAGGGTAATAAATCTAAGTCACAAATTGTCAGATATATAAGCAAAGGAAGATTAAATAGAGCAGGAAGGAAAAAACCATATAAGACACTAAGGTTAAAATTAATGTACAATTAGAAAAGGAAATAATAATGAAGTCCTAGAAATAAAATTTGGAAGAAAAATATACAGGAGCTGTAAATGGAAGATAAGGTTAAATCATAAATAAGATGACAAAACAATAGTAAGCCTAAAACAATAAAAATATGTAAAGAGATAAAAAAAAAAAAAAAAAAGTTATAAAAGAAAGTAATATATACAACGTTTTACAGTAAGCAAAGAATACTTAGCAGTAAACGGGTTCGCACACGGTCGCCAGAAGCTTTTCGAATAGGTTGTTCTTTTTCAATGGCTTTCAGAAACAAGTCTAAAGTTATGTTGAATTTCTTGTGTTTATATGGGAAATTGACAGGAAATAAAAAGGGCTTGGGTAATTAAGGAGTTTTTTTGTAAACAAGGGAAGATTAAGTTATCAAAACATTTAACTAAAGCATGGAAGCTTGATGAAGTTAGTTATATACTCAAACCATTGGAGGTATGGCTAAGTCTAGACATAAAAGGTCATATGGTTAGAGAGAGCTGGGGTATAAATATCCTGTGGTTTTGGAATAAGGGAGATTAAATCAAAAGGATATTACAGTAACTGAAGAGTAACAATATAAGCTGGGAGAAGAAATCTAGGGTGGGAAACACCTAGCCTATTGTATATTGCATGCAATAAAATATTTAAACGTTAAAAGACAGAATTCAAACGATAAAATTAATTTTAGGATGGAAACTAATGAAGTGTTTAAGATGGAAGGTAATATTAGATGATAAAAGTAAAATATATATCAAGAAAGTTCAACAATACTGCAGACTGCTTCCAACCGTGTACAAATGTGTGGATAGTTTTTTGTTTTAAAACAATGGTTATTTTGAGCCCCTGGCACAGGCAAATATATATATTTATGGACACTAAAACACACGGGCACAGGGAAAATCTTCTTGTCTAAAATAACCATGGAGACAAGTTTCTAATTGTGTTAAAAAGAGGTATATCATTTAGACCTTTATACCCCATCATAAATTGTTGTAATAAAGTAAACCTATGATATTTCATTGGGTTGACGACTGACAGGAGCTTGGTCTTAGTCAGTAGAATTTTCTGGAACACTTTGTATTACCTTGACAATGCTTACGTATCTTAAGCTATGGTAAGAATATCGTCAGACTATATATTATAGGGTCATGGGAAAAGACAGTGAAAATTTGCCCCCCACCCACCCCCACCCCTTGCCCAGAAAAACCTAGGTAGAAGGCAGACAGGGGAGTTTAGCCCTGACCAGTATGTCTTTCAAACTCTTGTTCTTTTTATAAGCAATGACTGGCCTTTGGGTCAGAGGTCGAGCAAGTTTACTTTGAAGTAGTTTGTATTCTTCTACTATAATCTTGGCCATAGCGATGCTAGCTTTGTTATGTGTTATGCGGAGAAATACTAAAAGAAGAAGTAACAAAAAGACCAGCAGATTTTATGTACAAATTTGTATTTATAGTAAAAATAGAGTTGAATATTTACAGGCAAATATTATACAAACAATGAAAAGATAACATATATCAAAACAATCGAACTGTCTTACTTTTACAAACTAAGAACTGACAGTTACGAGATAGAAAAATGTAATACGACAAAATCACAGAGTTCACTGGTATAGTAGTATGGATCCGATGATCTAGAAATATACATCTACAGGATAAATAAGTGCAATCACTTTGGTAAATCCACAGAATAAAATCTTGGAAACAAACTGGGTAGTTTGTTTTTAACTTCCCTTGAATGGCTTTAGCCCAAACGTTTCACTTGTACAAAAAAAGCTATTCGAGTCCACACGCCTATTTCACACAACTCTTTTATTTCTAAAATCTTCGATAATCCCCATCTTTTTTTCGACATTTTCTGACCTACTTATAGCCACCCCAGATCATACATATCCCTGGTGTTATCTATTGGGATCTCATAAATGAATCTATTGCTAATGCAGTGAATGATACTACTGATAAGGTTATTGTCTAGGGTGATTTTAATGCGGATTGCCTACAGGAAACTAATCCTAAAATTCAATTTTTACAAACTGTGCACGACCTCACACAAATAATTACAGATGCAACGCGAATAACATCTACGTCACAGACCTTACTGGATTTAATATTTGTATCCTGTCCACAGTTTGTTGCATCTAGGGGCACAATCCTACCATTTCGTAGTGACCATTATGGTGTCTTTGTTACTGTTAATGTGTAAACTCCTCACTTATCGAATTACAAACGTACAATTCGAAATTATAATGATATTAATACTTTGGATATGCGTGATTACACAAGCAACATTAATTGGGACTCTGTGTTTGACAACAGTGATCTTGACAATATTTGCAAAAAATTTACGGATTGTTTAACAGAAACCATTCATAAATTTGTCCCGAGTAAAACTGTCACAATACGACCGAAAGATTGTCCTTGGATGAACGGTTGTTCGCGCAAAGCAATGAGAAAACGTAATAGAATACATCGTAAGGCAAAACGAACAAATCGTCCTGAAGATTGGGCACAATTTAGAAAACTTAGAAACGAGACAATAACCTTAATCAGAGAGGCAAAGAAATTATATAACAACAAAATAGATGATCGAATATGTAATGAATCATCTGGGTCAAAAACATGGTGGAATTTGCTGAAAAACTATGTATTAAAACTAGTGGAAAATCTTCTCACCTAGCTCCACTTGAACACAATGATGAAACATCTTTTCATCCTGATGACATAGCCTCTGCCTTTAACGACTACTTCTTAAGCCAGTCTTCACTAGAGGATGACAATAAAGATCTCTCCCATCCAATACAATAATAATAGTCTTGAAAATATCAATATCTCAAAAGAAGAAGTGCATGATTTGTTACTTTGTTTAGATAATACTAAAGCTGTTGGACCAGATGGGATAAGTAATCGCATATTAAAGTGTCTTGCAAATGAGCTGTGCGAACCTCTTTAACCTTTCATTGTTATCTAGACAGGTACACCAAAGGTATGGAAACTAGCACAAGTCATCCCACTACATAAGAAAGGGTCAGCAAATTCCCCATGTAATTATAGGCCAGTATCTTTAACAGGCACCATATTTAAGGTATTTGAAAGAGTGATCTATAAGTATTTGTATAATTTTCTTCGGGATGAATCTTTCATCACTCCACTGCAGCCCGGTTTTACTCCTGGAGACAGTACCATTTATCAATTAGTCGACATCCATAATTCTATATGTAAAGCTGTTGACAACCAATTTGATGTACGGTCTGTCTTTTTTGACATAAGTAAAGCTTTCGATAAAGTATGGCATCGCGGTTTGTTACACAAGTTAAATGGGGCTGGTATAAGGGGAGATTTACTAGGTTGATTTGAAAGCTATCTCATAGGTCGTTCACAATTCGTCTCCGTGCCTGGTGGACGATCATCTCCTGGTGTTGTGGACCCAATACTGGCTGCAGCAAAATTAAATGCGGACTTAGATAAAATAAGGAATTGGGCTGAAAAATGGCTGGTAACGTTCAGTCCCGAAAAAACTAAATTATTAAATTTTAGTCTAAAGCGTAATCTTCAATTTCAACCTGATCTGTATTTTGGTAATGACACTCTAAAATCGGCTGATCTTCATAAACATCTAGGTGTAGTGTTATCGCCAACATGCCTGTGGAAATGCCATATCGATGCTTTATGGGGCTTTCACAATTGAGATTTTCGCCGCACGGTCAAAATACTGAAATCGATCGCACGGTGGAGATAAAATTTTTCGGGCCGCAGTAGAATCGGAAAAATTACCGCAAGAAAATAATCCATTTTACGATTGGCCGGGGCATCGTAAGGGCGTGGCAAGGTTCTCGCACGTTTTAATCCACGAATCTCTTGCGGCGAACCGCGCGAAGTGACGCAAACAACGCACGTCTAGCGCACGTGATCCGTGAGACAGTTGCGCGGAAGGGCTACGTGATTGATTGGAACGTGCGGCGTGCCGCAAGATGCATCGTGCGTCATTGTTTTTCGCCGCGCATCAATGAGCGGGCGCCTTACGGCGTTTTGTCAAATCGTGCGGCGATTTTGGGCTCCGCAGACGTGATTACAGTATAAAAAGGCGCAGAGATAAAAAAAACGTTAGAAAAATATATACCTTTAGCACACCTGAGGTGTCTTGTGTGTCTGTCGGACATGTGTATGTTTTGGAAATGTATACAAATAAAGCATCTTAAACTATTCCTCGGACTTCGACGTGGGTAACTTCTACCGTCACATTTTGGCGCTGCGAGCAGGGTGAGGAATTTGAGATGAGAATTATAGTGGGACAAAAAGACACCCCCTGGAGAACTACGCTGGAGGTTACCCCCTAGGAGACTGATGATTTTTCGGAGAACGACACAATTCCGCTATCTTTCTGGATTAAGGGCTGTAATGAAGGTGGCATCGTACATTTTTTTTGGCAGTGACCTTGACATTCACGATAACTTTTAACAACAATAAATTCCATCATGTCTGAAGAATTAGAGAAATTACGGAAAGAATTAGAAGACGTTAAGTTTAAACTCCGGGAGTCAGAGGAAAAATCTCACGTCGAAATTGATGGTGAGCAGAGTGAAGAATCCGAATTTAATATCACACAATCCCCAGTTATTATTAACTC
Organism: Lepidochitona cinerea; assembly: GCA_963971465.1. Classification (NCBI taxonomy): domain Eukaryota; kingdom Metazoa; phylum Mollusca; class Polyplacophora; order Chitonida; family Tonicellidae; genus Lepidochitona; species Lepidochitona cinerea. The sequence goes on along the minus strand of OZ020552.1, from coordinate 13,841,015 downwards.
TTCAAGAAAAATTGAACGAATTAGTGGCCAGAACAATCAAATAAAAATTAGAGAATGGGTTTATGACGTTAAAGCGCATTTGGCTACGCGGAGATTATCTCCCAGGGAGCAGTCATTATTTATCATAGACTATCTGACTGGTAATGCACGGAAAGAAATAACGGGACGTGGATGTAAGAGCCCGGATGAAATTTTTAAAGTCCTTATAAAAGTGTTTGGAGATGGTGATAGTGTTGAAATATTGCAAGAACGTTTCTTTTCATATAAACAAAAAGAAGCGGACGATATTTTGACATGTTCTCTAGAACTCAATGAACTATACGATCAATTAGTCCAGGCTGACTCTTCTTTTGCTCCACGTAAAAACACTAATTTAAAAGGTCGATTAGCAGAGGCCGTCTGTGATGAGCCCCTACAACGTGAATTACGGCGCCTGAATATAGAGTTCCCGGAGTTGAACTTTTTTGAATTGCGTGACCGTTCTATCCAGTGGCTTGGGCGTAAAACGGCCAGACAGCGTCAAGCCAGATTGTGTGAAGTTTCTGCTGAAAGTGAGTTAGAAACTCTTGTAAAACAACAAAGTGAACAAATAAAGGCACAACAAGAACAAATAAATCAACTTCTTAATTGTGGCCCAAGCTCACGTAATCGACAATATGATGATAGACGTCGCTACACAAGGGCGTGCTATATTTGTCGTTCGACGGATCATTTTCAACGTGATTGTCCTCAACGAACTTCTGACGTCAACCGGCGCTCAAATAGAAATCCCCATTTAAATTAAACCAGCCTGTTGTGGAGAGCCACACATCAGGCTAACCAACCAAAAGCATAAAAATAGAAGGCTCGAAGATAATAAGAAAGGCAGTTGGCGAGTGTCCCGTGGTTACGATTAAGCTTGGGCCGGCATCAGTGTCTTGCCAGGCACTTCTAGATATCGGGGCTCAAGTATCTACAATAACGGAATCATTTTTTAAGCAGCTTACGACGGAAGGTGAACTCGTAGACGTTTCTTCCTTTATTAAGTTGAGTGGAGCTCAAGGCTTGGATGTACCTTATTTAGGATATTTGGAGTTGGACTTATTTGCTTTTGGCCAGGGATTCGAAAATATGGGATTTTTAGTTGTGAAAGAGCCAGTGGGACAATTAATGCAACAACGTAAGAAAGAAGTTCCAGGTGTTATTGGGTCAAATATATTGAGGCATATGAATAAACTTAGGTCACGTGGTGCTTTGAACTACCAAGATATTGAGAGTGATAAGTGGGCTAATGTTTTAAGTCTTTTTGAGGAAATACACACAAAAAAAGAACAGTGTCGTAGTCAAATACGTGTATCTGGTGGGGGGGGGGGGCAGTCATTATTCCTACCAGATCTGCCAGAACAAGGGCTGCTAATAAAGGCAAAACGTTTAAAGCACTAGTTGAACGTCTTGACGCTCATCCACTGCCATCTGGGGGTCATCGCTGGACGTTGTTTAGTAACTGTTGATAATTCCGGGAAAATCCCGGTCCAATTAATAAATTTTAGTGACAAAGACATATATTTATCCCCAAGGACCCCTGTCGCCATATTGGAGGACGCTCATCTAGAAACTGTTAATTGTCGAATGAATGGTTGTTGTGAAGCTTTAATCGAAGAAAATAAAATTAATGGCAGTGTTTACACAAATATAAAACAATTTACTTCACAACTTCTGAACAAAATGTAGTGTTAACAGAAACTTTATTAAAACATGAAAAAATCTTCAGCATGTCAGATGAAGATATTGGACATTGTGAATTAGTGGAGCACAAAATTATAACAACAGATGACCAGCCCATCAAGGTACCACACCGCAGAGTTCCTCCACACCACTGGGACGAAGTAAGGGACTATATTAAAAAATCTTTAGACATGGGTGTGATAAAAGAGTCTTGCAGCCCATATGCCTCACCTGTAGTTTTGGTGAAAAAGAAATCAGGTCAACTTCGACTGTATGTGGACTATCGGGCATTGAATGCAAAAACTGTGAAAGATGCCTATCCTTTGCCCCGCATCGAAGAAGCCCTTGATGTTTTACAAGGAGCTAAATTTTTCTGCAGTCTGGACTTAGCCCATGGGTTTCATCAAGTGTCAGTTGCTGAAAGTGATAGAAAGAAAACAGCTTTCCGAACTGGCACAGGAGAACTTTATGAATATGTACGCATGCCCTTTGGTCTCTGTAACGCGCCAGCAACTTTCATGCGCATTATGGACACGGCCTTCGGTGATCAGAATTTCAGAACATTATTAATATATTTAGACGACATCCTTGTGTTTGGCTCCTCGTTCGAACAGACAATCCAACGTCTCGATATGGTCCTTAATCGTTTGCAAGAAGTCAATCTCAAGGTGAAACCGTCTAAATGCCACCTGTTAAAAAAACAGTCCAAATATTTAGGCCACGTGGTGTCTCAACATGGCGTATCTCCTGACCCCGATAAAATCTCGGCTGTTAAAGATTGGTCTGAGCCAAAAAGCAAAATGCAAGTTCGACAATTCCTTGGTCTCGCTGGTTATTACAGGAGATTCATCAAAAACTTTTCCAAAATAGCTGCCCCACTACATGATCTGACAAAGGAGCCTACGACATCAACAAGAAAATCAACAAAAACACATTTTGTTTGGAATGAATCATCTCAGTTGTCCTTTGAAACTCTTAAATAAAAACTTACCTCTGCACCTTTTCTGGGGTATCCCGACTTCAATAAACCATTTATTCTCGAAGTGGACGCGAGTCATCTTGGGCTTGGGGCTGTCCTTTCTGAAAAACAGGAAAATGGAACTGTGACCTATGCTAGTCGTTCTCTTAGATCGGCAGAAAAGAACATGCAAAACTACTCGAGTATGAAACTAGAACTGTTAGCTCTAAAATGGTCTGTGACTGAAAAGTTTAGAGACTACTTGATTGGTGCCGAATTCGAGGTATATGCAGACAACAACCCGTTAAGTTATGTTCAGTCTACTCTTTAACTGGGAGCTGTAGAAGCAAGATGGGTAGCTGAGTTGGCCAATTTCCGTTTTCAAATTAAATACAGATCGGGGAAGAGCAACGGCAATGCAGACGCTCTGAGTAGGAAGGAAAAGCACGGCCCAGATTCGACACAAGGAAGACTAGAAACTGTCTCATGCCAGGTTATTGGAAAAGCCAATTCTACGACGCTTCCAAGAAATCTCCGAAGTGTTCTACAAAAGTCATTGAAGACAGTTATGATACAAGAAAATACAGTTCAACCTTCAGGGAGAGCAACTTCAACTTTCCCTTCTATTGCGAAAGAAGACATTATCAGAATGCAGTCTGCTGATCCTTCAATTTCTAGACTTTTGGTGTTCTGGAAAAAGCAAACTCCACCAACTGGACGCCACTTTCGACGAAAAGATAAGATTACTCGTAAGCTACTTCGCCTGTGGGATCGCCTTGAAGAAAAGAATCATATTCTTTACAAACGTGCTATTATCGCAGGTGTTACAGCTTCTTGTACCTGAGGACCTAAAAACTGATGTTTTTACCAAGTTCAGTCAGGCCATCCCAACCAGAGATCAACAAGCGAGAATCACAGCTAAGACCCTACTAAAAGATTGGTTTGTGAGATTTGGCATTTCCCAGAGACTTCACAGCGACCAAGGTCGCAATTTTGAAAGCAAAGTTATTAAGGAACTGTGCAATACTTATAACATATCCAAAAGTCGTACAACTCCATATCATCCTGAAGGGAACGGCCAGTGTGAGCGGATGAACAGAACCCTTCACGACAGACTTAGAACACTCTTGGCAGAAAAGAAAAGAAAATGGCCGGAATACCTACCCGAATTAGTCTACTCGTATAATGTGACCCCGCATTCAACTACTGGCTATTCACCTTACTTTCTGTTCTTTGGTCAGGAGCCTCGACTCCCGATAGATTCTTTTTTGGGGAAAACAGGAAGAGTCAGGTGTGGATCCTATAGATCATTGGATATCGGAACATCACAAGCGACTGAGAACTGCATTTGAACTGGCTTCTGACAACACAGAGAAAGAAGCTCTTCGACGTCGGACTCGACTTAACAAGAAGGCAGTAAATACTGAGTTGGTCGAAGGTGCACGAGTCTTTCTTCGCAATCGCTCCGTCCAAGGCCGGAATACGATTCAGGACTACTGGAACTCCACTCCCTACAGAGTTGTGAAGCGAATGAACCCAGATGGTCATACTTACCTTGTTGAACAAAGTGGTTCTCCTGACAATCAGAAGGTCGTGGACAGGCGCGATATCGTGGGAGTCCAGGCTGCTGTCTTCAGACATCCACACTCAGGGTGAGGCAATATCTGTACGCATTCGACAGTGATACAGATGATGAATCAGAAGAAATCTTTCTTGGTACCCGAATGTCAACTTCATCATTAGCTCCACAAGAACCTAACATTGTACCAAGTAGCAGCCTTCGAGCAGAGGAGCCGGACACTGAGCCCCAGCCGGAAATTCACTCTTCGGACGACACGAATGTACTGACAGTTGACGAAGCTGACACTGCGGACACCGATGGTGAGAACCAGACTACACGTCGTTCTTCTCGGACAACAGCAGGGATTCATCATAACCCTCACCACCTTCCCATGCCAGTGAACCAAGAACAAGTTACCTCCAGTAACGATAGTAAAGTTGACAATACTGTTATTGCCGATATGGCACGGACTCAGTTACTACTTGCTCAACTTATGTTGAAAGGACATACTTAACTTTTAAGCGTTTAACATGGATTTTATATGATAGTTCGTAGTGTTGCAAGGGACTGCAAACTTTAAGCGGAGGAGTATGTAACGGACGACTTTGGTACACGCCCAAAATCTATTGATGGCCTTCCAGCCTGTCACTCCTTGTGTTGCCATGGGCAACCCACATGTCTTGATCGTGATTAACATCCACCGCCATCTTTGTTGTGTGCGACAACAGCCTCTGTCAAATCTTTTGAATCTTCTACGTAATTGGATAGGCATCCGTAGAAAAAATGTGGTGAGATTATTTTGTTAGTTTGTTATCTACTGATAAACCAGACATAGTTGCTTTGCCGTAGTTTTAACTAGTATATTTTACTCTATCAAGTTTCGTGTACTATAAGCATACATGATAGTTGTTATAAGTAACGCTAACTTTTAACACGTAATCGTGTCTTTTTTAAATGTAACATTTTTACTGAAATATTTTATCTTAAACCTCTTTTGGGGAAGAATGGTTTTTCACAATATTTGTCGCGTAGCGTCTAGCCTCGTTAGTCAATGCTTAGCATTTGTGAAAACAATTGTTTTTATTACAATGTACCATCAAACCAGTACTAGCTATACTGTCATCACTCCGGAAAGATTAAACAGCAAGTATAACCAGTAACACGGACTTAATTATCACTTTTTATTCATCCGTATATTCAAGTTGGTAAAAGACTACAACAAAAGAAGAAAAAGAAAGAATTACCTTTGTTGTAATAAAACAAACAATTACATTTACTGGCCTTATATCAATAAACATAAAAACACAAACTTCTCGCATGCATTAGATATATAGAGTTGACTTCGTGCAAAATATCTCTGATATGTGTGACGGACTACCTTCATATAAAATCAGCTGTGGACGTATGGCTTAGCATCGGTGCTTTAGTATATTACTACGCGTATATGAGGCAGAGTTGAATTATGAAAAGTAGGTGTCCACAAAATGAAAGTTTTCAACACAAATTAGTTTGCAAACAATATATGAGAGATAATACGTGAGCGATAAAAAAACAAGTGTCATGGGAAAGTAAATAAAGATTTGAGTCACTGTAATACTTCACACAAGGGCTATCAACACGCCGGTCTCTAGCCTGGCTTAGCGACGCCCGGCCTAGTGGCTTGCTACACAGCGATCGGCCGGCTTCATATTAGACTAAAGGCGGCCGGTTTGTAGCCTGGTCAAATGTCATAAATTCAAGTCAATGCTCCTTGTAAACATCACAAGTTATACAGAAAGTTCCTTATAGAAAGAAAAACAGTACTTACACCGTGGTTAGCTAGCGTGTAAAGACAGTTTTGGTGAAGCTTGACACGGTATCACAAAGTGTGCTGGCGTCTCTCAACGAAAGAGTAATGAAAAACGAAAGTTCCTTCGATGCAGAAGAGTTCCACTAGGCCACACCAAATTAAACATTGTTACATAGTTTCACAGTAACAGAACACTCCCCGTCTGAAGGCGTACAACGATTTCACAATTACTTCTTATTTTCGTTAGGCGAGTACAATAACACAGTTTCAGTGACGGGTCGCAAGTATTCCACTGGTCTCATTACGAATGACACGAACCAGCACTTTTCGAACGTGACCATCATCACTTGGAAAAATCTTCTGAATTATTCCTGTTGACCAGTCGTTTCGGTGTTGTTCCTTATCCTTGAGGAGGACTACGTCATTCAACTGTAGATCTGGATATGAGTGTTGCCATTTACGACGAGTCTGCAAAGTCTGTAAGTATTCGGTTCTCCAACGGCGCCAAAATGTGTCTGCTAAAATCTGGACACATTTCCACTGTGACTTGTACAGATCTTTGATGTTGACGTCTTTCAAATGTTCAACCGTGTGGTCAGTTTTCTGAGTCAAGAGTGTTGATGGGCTTAGTATAGTTGGATTCTCAGAATCAGACAAAACTGGAACTAAGGGACGACTGTTGACTATTGAGCACACTTCAGCCATTAGCGTACACAGCACTTCGTAAGTCAGGTTTTTCATAGAAATGTCTGTGAGCATCGAATTCAGAATTCGACGCACAACTCCGATCATCCTTTCCCACACTCCTCCCATATGGGAGGAGTGTGGAGGGTTGAAGTGCCAAACAACCTCGCTGTCGTACATGAAGGTCTTGGTAGAATCTTGATCCAAGTTTGACTTGATGTTCAAACAATTAACCGTACCAACAAAATTGGTCCCTTGATCTGAAAAGAATTCCTTGACCTTGCCTCTTATGGTAATGAACCGTCTTAAGGCGTTGACAAATCCATTTGTGCCCATGTCTTCAATAACCTCTATGTGGATCGCTCGAGTTGTCAGGCATGTGAAAATGATTGCCCAACGCTTATTGGTGGCCACTCCACCGCGGGTACGTCTTGTGACTATCGACCAAGGGCCAAAGGCATCTATGCCAACGTACGTAAATGGGGGAGCTGGTTTCAAACGTTGATGTGGCAAATCTGACATCTTTTGAACTTCCTGCTTAGCTCGCAGCTTTCTGCAAATAACACATATGTGCAGAACCGAAGAGATGAGACGTTTGCCCCCGACGATCCAAAATCCTGCAGCTCTAATGGAGCCCTCAGTAATATGTCGACCCTGGTGCTTCACAATATCATGGTAATGTCGGATCAAAAGATGTGCAATGTGGTGATGACCAGGTATAAGAATGGGAGTTTTCTCAATTTCAGGAACTTCCGATCTCTTGATTCTGCCACCAACTCGGAGAATCCCATCAATGTCCAAAACTGGATTTAGTTTGAGCAGAGAACTGGATTTGGATAAAGGTTTGCTGTCTTGCAAACATTGCAGTTCGTTGCTGTAAAACTCTCTTTGAATTGTTCTAATCACAACTAGTTTAGCCTGCTGGAATAGATCCACACTTCTAGAGATGTCACAGATATGCCATCCAAGGCATGAAGATTGTTTACTGTAGCAGGCAGCAATGTGTTTGAGATGGGCAATGGTTCGAACCAAAACATTCCACCGAGAAAATCTGGCAAACCTTGTTGAGATTATTGGACGACAGGGTCCAACATTTGTAGATAGTGACGTCACGTCAAGACGAATCTCCTTATCATCGTCTGGATTAATAAGTGAGTAATGTTCTTCAAGATTGTCGGTCGTTTGAAGAAGATGCACAGGCCCAAGTAACCATGTGCTGTCGTGTATCTCGGTTGCGGCAAGTGGCCTTGTTGCTAAATGTGCCGGATTTTTAGACGTAGGTACGTAAGACCACTGAAATGGTGTGGAGGATCTCCGGATACGCTGAACCCTGTTACAAACGTATGTGTGGAAGCGCTTGGATTCATTATGTATGTATCCTAATATGACCTTACTGTCAGTGTAGAAATGGGTTGCATCTATTTTAACGTCTAGATGTCTAGCAGCACAAAGCCCCAACCGAGGAATCGTATGTCCATGAAGAGGAGCAACTTTTGCCTTTCCAAGGACGAATCCTACTTTCTTGTGTCCATCTTTGTCAGTAGTCAGAATGTAAGCGACAGCGGCTATCGCTTGCTCGGAAGCATCTGAATAAATATGGAGTTCTGACGTCACAACAGTATTGGAGGAAGGTCCTATGTAAGTTCTTGTGATATTAAGTGTCTCAACTTCCTTTAGAGATTCTTTCCATGACTGCCACTGGTCTCCTGTTTCAATAGGAAGAGGGTCATCCCAATCTACAGATTCGGCGATGATGTTTCGAAGAAATATTTTCCCTTGAAGAATCACAGGAGCAATAAAACCAAGGGGATCGTAGAGGCTATTTGTAGTGGATAGAACTCCTCTTTTAGTGAAAGGTTTCTTGTCACAGTTCACTTTGAAGGTAAAGGTGTCGGATTCTAAATTCCATGCTAAGCCTAAGGTACGTTGGACTGGTAAAGTGTCCGTGGACAGATCAAGTTCTTTGAGATCCTTAGCGCGATCATCGGGATCGAAGGCGGCCATGACACCAGGGGAATTAGAGACAATTTTGTGTAGTTGAAGTTGTCCATTTTTCCACAAAGCCTGTTGTGTACGCTTCAATAAGTCGATGGCTTCCGCATCAGTGGGCAGGGAACTTAGTCCGTCATCGACGTAAAAATTGTTGTCGACAAAATGACGCATGTCACTGCCATACTCTTCTTCTGAGATTTCAGCTGTACGTCGGAGTCCATAGGTGGCCACTGCTGGCGAGGGGCTGTTTCCAAATACATGAACACACATTTGGTATTCGACAAGTTTGTTATCAGGATTATTGTCCTTGTACCAAAAGAACTTTAAGTATCTTCGATGATCGTTCCTGACAGAGAAGCAATAAAACATTTGACGAATATCGGCCATGATGGCGACTGGGTGTTTGCGGAATCTCAGGAGAATGCCGAGCAGGCTGTTGATAAGATCTGGGCCGGGCAATAATACTTTGTTCAAGGAGACTCCATCAGACTGGGCAGAAGAGTCAAACACCCCTCTGATTTGGTCAGGTTTTTTGGGGTGGTAGACTCCAAAGATGGGGAGGTAGTAGACTTCTTCTCCGTCAGCTTGGTCGGTAAGCTCTGCATGTCCTTGTTTAAATATATTGTCCATGAATGTGACAAAGTGTTGTTTTTTCACAGGGTTATGACGTAAATTTCTGTCAAGATTTAAAGCTCGATTCAAAGCCTGTTGACGATTACTGGGAAGTATTCTTCTGTTTTGACGAAATGGAAGTGGGGCTTCCCATTTTCCGTATTCATTCTTCTTAAAGTTTGTGTCCATAGTTTGAAGAAATTCTCTGTCCTCCACAGAAAGCCCAGGTTTGTTGTCATCCTTTGTGACCTCTAAAACTTTGAAACCGAGATCTTCAGATTCCTTAGGAATAGACGAGACGACATATTTGTTGAAGTCCGTATTGTTTTTAATATTGAACTCACTTGTACATGGCATGCAGATTGAAGGTCTTCCGTTGCTCAGTATGTTTGTCTTATTTACACTTATGATCTCCGGGCGATGAATTTGTCCTAAACACACTTGGCCAACAATCACCCAACCTAAGGACAACTTTTGTGCAAAAGGACTTCCACGTGGTCCAGTAAGTTGATCTTTTACATGATGTGCTTCAGGGCTATCTCTGCCAATAAGAACGAGGATGTCCGCTGTATCTTCCAACGGTGGGATATACTGTTTGATGGTATGTAAATGTGGGTGATGTTCAACGACCTCTGGAGTCGGAATCTCTTCTCGAATGTTTGGGATCTCATTACATTCAGTGAGTAGAGGAAGATCAAGTTGAAAACTACCATCGATAGCTTCTACGACGAATCCGTCAGCTTTACGTCCGAATGTTTGTTTCGTGCCAGAACACGATGACAGGGTGTACATGAAGGACTCTCCGTCGATATCAAATAGGTCAAAGAGATCTGACGAAGCTAAAGATGCATTACTCTGGTCGTCCATGATAACATATACTTTCTTCTTGAGTTGAGGATTAACTTTGGAGAAAATGTTTACAAGAATAGTTTTTGCACATGATTTGCCAATGAAGCCTTTTCCACACACTTGGGTGCACTTTGTGCTGACCGGGGTCTCAAAGTTCGACTTAGTTGGCTCCCCGCCGTAATAAGTTGACGTTGCCAAGTCATTACCTTTGGGGCTGTGTTTTTAAACATGCAAAGCTGTGGGGTCGTCTTCGCTTCCACAGTGTACACATTTAATTGTAGCATTGCAGTCCTTAGCCATGTGTTCAGTAGAAACACAACACTTAAAACAAATACCGAATTCTCTCAACAGTTTATATCTTTCGGGGATCGGCTTCGACTTAAAACCTCTGCAGTCTTTAAGGGCATGCTTGGTTCGGTGTAACGGACAGTATTTGTTTGGATTGTTATCTATAGCCTTTGAGGGTTCTTTTCGTTCTTTGACTTCAGTTTTTCTTGTTGAAACCAATCTTCTTGAATCTGTACCTAGAGTTGTGGCCCTTTCTTTCTTGACGACAGGAAGTGGAAGGTCGTAGGAGAAGCTGGGGTCATTTTTAATCCTACTAATGTCTCTGAGGAACCTAGCAAAGAACCACAATGGCGGGAATATCACATTGTTGCGTTTCTTGTAGTCGACTGCAGCATTTGTCCATTTTTCTTGTAGAGAGTATGGAAGCTTTCTCACAATTGGTATTACGCCAGTGCTGGAGTCAAAATAGCCTAGGAGAGATTTGTACGTTTCATTTTCCTTTAGGGTCTCAATCTCAGATACGATGTCTGCCAAGTCATAAAGTTTCTTGAAATCTTTATTTCCTATCTTGGGAAAATTTTCGAGCTTTGTTTTCAATGAAAGTTCTACCATTTCTGAGCAGCCGTAAATCTCATTCAAGCGATCCCATATTCTTTGTAATCCTTGTTGTGGATTATGAATGGTCGAAGTCCTTATGCTAAGGGCGTGTCGACTGGACTCTGGTCCTAGCCATTTAATAAGGAGGTCCATTTCCTCATTATTTGTGACGTGAAGTTCTGTCATTACACTTTTAAAAGTGGCCTTCCATAGTTCATAGAATTCTGGGCGGTCATTAAAACTAGATAACCTGGTAAACAACAAATCCTTTTTTAGTAGAAACCTTGTGAATTCTGACGTCATAGATGTTTCTTCTTGTTTACATGTTTCTGTATGAGGTGTAAAAGGCATGGCATATGGGTTTAATAGAGCAGGTTCGATATTACGATTTTCTGTAAGAGGGGCAGATAACTCTTCTGGAAGTGGATTTGGCTGAGCTTGGTTATTTCCTACTAATTGTGTTTCGACAAATATAGGCGTTGAATGTTTCAATATATACTGCTTTGTTCTCTCAACAGAGTTGTCACAAGGCAGACAGATGTCTTCATTTAATGAGTCTTTATTACTGACATTGTCTCCACTGTTAGCTGATTGTAGAACTCGGACCTCCGCTTCGAAAGTTGCAGCTTCCTTTTGACACCGAAGAAGTTCCAAATCAGCGGCGAGCTTGGCCCCTTTAAGGTCAGATTCGGCGGCTAATGTCTTTAATTCACGTTCTTTAAACGCAAATTCAACTTTCATACGTGCTGCCTCTGCTTTGGTCTTTTTTCTGGTTAATACAGAACTTGAGTCAGATTTTTCAGAATTTGTCTTCATGCTTGTTTTAGACTTTGTTTTGTATGAAGAACGCTGTGACATCAGTTCTAAAATGTCTTGTATTTTTTGGTCAATTTGTGTGAGAGCATCTTGAATAAGTGTTTCTCTGTCTGAATTTATTTTTTCCCAATGATCTTTCTGTTCCTGTGTGTTTCTGATCTTGTAAGAAATTCGTTGTAATTTTCTGTCAGCTTCCTGTATTTGCCATAGTTCTTATGTATGTTTTTCTCTTCAGAACGTAGTTCAGTAATGTCGGTCTGTTGTGATTTTAATGTATCAATGTTCTTTATAGACCGCTCTACTTTATTCCAAACAGTGTCTAATTTGATTAAATGTTCGCTTTTTAACGTATCAAAGTGTTCTTTTCCTTTGTCTGTTAAAGTCCTTGTTCGTTGAGTAGTTTCTGATTCTACGTGTTCATCCATTGTTGAGTTTTATTCCATTTAAATGTGTTTATATGAAATAAAGTTAGTAGTTTTGGTTTGAAAGAGCTTCCGTAGTTTCCTGTCTGGACGGTGAGTTATGCAGCTTCCCTTTGATGCTGTATAGGCGATGACCCAATTGTCGATGTCCTGATGACGGTTGACAGTGGTCCGTTTGCCTGTAGCGTAAAGGTGAAGTTCTATCCTGTGCGCGTCAAGCCGTGGAAACAGTGTGATTCAGCTGGTCGTGGTTCTTTTACTATACTGTCATCACTCCGGAAAGATTAAACAGCAAGTATAACCAGTAACACGGACTTAATTATCACTTTTTATTCATCCGTATATTCAAGTTGGTAAAAGACTACAACAAAAGAAGAAAAAGAAAGAATTACCTTTGTTGTAATAAAACAAACAATTACATTTACTGGCCTTATATCAATAAACATAAAAACACAAACTTCTCGCATGCATTAGATATATAGAGTTGACTTCGTGCAAAATATCTCGGATATGTGTGACGGACTACCTTCATATAAAATCAGCTGTGGACGTATGGCTTAGCATCGGTGCTTTAGTATATTACTACGCGTATATGAGGCAGAGTTAAATTATGAAAAGTAGGTGTCCACAAAATGAAAGTTTTCAACACAAATTAGTTTGCAAACAATATATGAGAGATAATACGTGAGCGGTAAAAAAACAAGTGTCATGGGAAAGTAAATAAAGATTTGAGTCACTGTAATACTTCACACGAGGGCTATCAACACGCCGGTCTCTAGCCTGGCTTAGCGACGCCCGACCTAGTGGCTTGCTACACAGCGATCGACCGGCTTCATATTAGACTAAAGGCGGCCGGTTTGTAGCCTGGTTAAATGTCATTAATTCAAGTCAATGCTCCTTGTAAACATCACAAGTTATACAGAAAGTTCCTTATAGAAAGAAAAACAGTACTTACACCGTGGTTAGCTAGCGTTTAAAGACAGTTTTGGTGAAGCTTGACACGGTATCACAAAGTGTGCTGGCGTCTCTCAACGAAAGAGTAATGAAAAACGAAAGTTCCCTCGGTGCAGAAGAGTTCCACTAGGCCACACCAAATTAAACATTGTTACATAGTTTCACAGTAACAGAACACTAGCCTATTTTCCTGCTATGACTTGCTGTATAAAATACGACGTTTGTCGAAGGTAAATTGTTTTGTGCATACTGATGCGTTTTGCTAGATTACGGACTAGGTTTGATTACTCATCTATGATCTAGTGATCATAATGATTTATTTGTGTTACTGCAAATGTACATTTATACTGGAACCTGACTTATCATGTAGTCCAAGGGACAATACTCTGTTTTCATTGTCTTGTAGTATTGTAAATACGCTCTAAAGAGGGATAACTCTTCCGACCTTATATTTAAAGGGAAAATACTTTGCCATGTTTATGATTTAATCGTAATTATGTTCTCAAGAGGGATAACTCTGCTAGCCTTATTAATCAAGGGACAAAACCCTGTCTTCCAAATTACGATATCGTGGATACTGATTGTAAATAATTAGAAATTGTTGAGTATTCATTATAGTTTCACGGTTGTATTTCTTTGTCTCAGGGTACAATAATGAACATCATGGGACCCCAGCCATGGAAACAACATCATAGTCATTTGTATTTCTCTAGGGGTGAGTTACGTAGACAAGTGTATTTAATATGTCTAAGTACGCATGTTGATAGCTGTGTATTCAGCACTGGATCAAAGGATTGTTTTGCATAATTTGTTATTAATTACGCTAAATTTAGTTTTAATTATTTGTATAGACAATTCTTTCTTGCAAGTCTATGTGACTTTTATTTTCGTTACACTTCATTAAAAGTTTGATAAAATTAGTTTACGATACCATCACTTTAATATAGATTTCCAAATATTGCGTATATTATAATATACAAATAAAGCATCTTCAACTATTCCTCGGACTTCGACGTGGGTAACTTCTACCGTCACATTAGAACGTAGAAAAAGGCACAAGCTGCATTTGTTCTATAGAATGGTAAATGGTATGTGTCCACAATATCTCTCCGAACTCGTTCCGCCGCGCGTCTCCAGTAGAACAGGCTATCCTGTTCGTAATATTAACAATTTATCTATACCCTACTGCCGGACAAACGTATTTGCTAATTCGTGTGTTATTTCTACAGCCAAACTGTGGAATACTTTAGACGAGGAAATACGAGAAACCCCGACGCTAAAACACTTTAAATTAAAACTAAGCGAAAACGACGTCACTTGTTCCAAAGAATATTATGTGGGTTGTAGGGAAGGTCAAATTATCCACGCTCGATTGAGACTACAATGTAGTGATCTAAACGCCGACAAATATCTCCGTTTTATTCATGACGACCCTACGTGCAGCTGCGGTAACTCTTATGAAGATGCCAAGCATCTCTATATTAAAAGGGCCCTCGGGAGTAGAACAAGCTTCCAGAAAATCTAAAAACTGTCCCTCTATCTCTCTTTTTCAGAAATTGCTTATATCTTGCCTCCTCGCCAAGTTATAACTTGGTCAAAACAGCACACGTGGATTTCATTGAATTGAATTATTTTTTATTTTTTGGTTGCTTTTTTTTTTCTTTTTTTTTGTGCTTATTTTGTTGTTTTTCTTTGCTTTTTATAGTTGTTTATTTTTGTCTTACATTTGTCTGCTCTTTTTTGTCTTCTAATTTAATATTATGACAGAATAACACACCATTTACATTTTATTTACTCATGTTTCTATCGATTATTGGATACAACAAGCCCCTTGTCGTTTTATTCACGCCATTAGAATCTTCTGTACTTCTGTGCTTCATATGTAGAATGTGATTAAATAAATTAAATCAAATTAAGCAATATGCAGGATAAACTCAGAATTATCTACGTCAAAGATCCGCCAACCATTTATCTAGCATTATACTTGGACTTGCTCTGTCCGTGGCTCAGTTTTTCAATACTACAGGTGGTTTGGCTCAGGACGATTTCGAAATTATGCCGATAGAAAAAATCCCTCTTCTAATTTCCGACGCAAAACAGAAACGTTTGGAAAGGGAAAGTTTTTGGATTCAAACGTTACAGTCTGTTTGCCCTTTGGTTTCCATTTTTGTTTCAGTACAATAAGGCCAGCATGAAGATGGCCCAGATTAAAGAAGAAGAATATCAACTGTTTAGAGTAAAATGGCTTCACCTTTGAGTGTACGGCCGCTCGTTGCTTATAAACAGATGAACTTTTTAAAGTTCTGTCAACGACACAGGAGCTTATTTGATG
This sequence comes from Lepidochitona cinerea, assembly GCA_963971465.1. Classification (NCBI taxonomy): domain Eukaryota; kingdom Metazoa; phylum Mollusca; class Polyplacophora; order Chitonida; family Tonicellidae; genus Lepidochitona; species Lepidochitona cinerea. Next base: position 13,825,457 of record OZ020552.1, on the reverse strand, counting down.
AACTTTTTTATAGTTCTGTCAACGATGCTGGAGCTTATTTGATGAAGTTTGTATTGTTCTGTCAACTATACTGAAGCTTATTTGATGAACTTTTTATTGTTCTGTCAATGATACTAGAGCTTATTTGATGAACTTTGTATAGTTCTGTCAACGATACCGCAGCTTATTTGTGTTGCCAATCGTATTTATTATTTGTTCACAATTCCAAGCAGTTGAAACTCTGAAGTTTCATACTTACAAGCATCGTTTTATTTTGTTAAAATACACTTTTGATTTGGCTAACGATATCCTGAATAAATTGTTAATGGTGATTTGTTATCCCCAGAATGTTGCCCTTTATGATCACAATCGTTTCTGTAACATCAGTTTGCCAACAATCTCCCTACACCAATGATTAGGTGCTTAACCTTTTTCTTTGTGTATACTTTTGCAACATTATAAGAGCAAATGTGACTTCCAAGGCAAACATTTGACCTTTTTATATTAATGGGCTCCGTGGTCCAGTAGGTTTGAGTCCCACACAGATCTTCCGTCGATGCGGAGTGGGTTCGAATCCCACTCATTTCGGTGCAAGTATGCATCGCCGAATGTGCTTCTAAAGATCTTCCCAGACAATATTCGCACGGCACAAAGCTGTCTGCAGTAGTACTCGAATCCGGTCTATAAAATCGCCACATTCGTTCCTCAAAATTTCAATAATGTGTTTATTGTCTCCTAAGTTACAAAAGTTCATGATTCAGGTAGTGTTTCCTTAAACTGTATTTAGCTACCTCCGGATGGTCTTTGCGAAAGGCGGGCAGATGTATAGACAATTTAGTTTGTGGTTTTCAACAACCTAAACGATAACATATCTTGTCGTACCTCCTCCCATTCTTGTAATTTGTTCGTATTATTTTAATTGTTGTAGAATTGTTTGAACAGAATACAATTTTCTGACTTTCAGAAGACACCTAAACTTGGTTTTCTAATTAGGCTCGAGAGTTGATATACAGCAGATGAATCAGGAAATTCAGATTCGATCAGCATGACATCTTTTTGGGGGGATTATACTCTGTGTCACTAGTGGATCCATTTAGTGATTCAACTTCATCGTCATGGTCATTAAACTCTTGGGCCCGTTGCTCTCGGGGTGGAAGGTCCTACAAAACAGGTAAGCAATTAATTGAAATCGGCTCGTCGAATGCATCTGAGGGCTTTATGTTTTATCCTCCTTTTATTGCTGAAATCTCATCCCGCTATAATGAAAATGCATTAAGTGTATTGACCGCTATGGAGTTTTCCCTCGTCCTACTATCTTATTTGATTGTTTTTGCAAATTGTTTGTGTTTCGTGTAAAAGTCTACATATGCTTACCAAGTATCAATGTCAAGTTTCTATAGTTATGCAAATTTATGTCGATGCGTGTTAGTCGAAGTGTTGGAATATCTAAGAGTCCACATAAAGACGTTTTTGTATAACCATAGTCCGTTCACAACTGATCGGTATGCTCTTTACAATTCTACTTGGATGCGATATGGAATATTACTATTCGGTTTGCTAACTTTTGTCAGTGATGCATGTACAATCATTTTTTTGATATATGTTTTCTTTCTATTGTTTGTATAATATTTGCCTGTAAATGCGTTGATATGAATCAAAATTTGTACATACAATCTGCTGGTCTTTGTGTTACTTCTTCTTTTATCATTTTGCCTCGTAACAGATATTACGTAAAGTTCTTTGTGACATATTGTCTGTTCGCCTGTTGTTTGTTCACCGGCTTACCCCGACGGCTGTTTACAGTTAACCCTTTGTAATGCGGAAGTCAAGGAACTTTATTGAAGCTTGAATATAAACAACTTTCTGTAGATATGCAAATGTAGGAGTGTAGGAGTAATTTCTGAGAATCTATTTAAGGAGGCTTTTTTGGTGTTTCGGCAGTCAGTTTCCAACCGAACTCAGTGTGCTATATATATTTTTGATGCGATATTCGGCTTGCTCTAAACAGACAGTGGCACGGTTAATTTTCTAACTGTACTCTTGGATGCTACAATTCCGTTCCTAATTTGGCCTGCTGATTTGTCGGTGATATCTGATTTGTGAGTGCTATCAAGATTTTATTCTGTGGAATTACCAGTGTGCTTACAAGATTCTATTCTGTGGATTTACCAGTGTGTTTTTAAGATTTCATTCTGATGATATATATATATTTCGTGATAAGCAAGTCATTTTGGTATGTTCCTTTCCATTGTTGTATAATATTTGCCTGTAAATAGTTACTCTGTTTATTTTTTAATATCGATAAAAATTTGTACATAAAATCTGCTGGTCTGCTCTTACTTCTTTTTGTTATTATTTTGTCTGGTAACACAACATAGACACAGCATATGTTTTAAATGGGGATAACCCCTATAGGTTGACAGCTGCAATAGCATTAATTTAGCTTGGATGAGAAAGATTCCGGAAAAATAGACATGATGTTATCAGTTATAGGAGGAGATAACTTCTCAACAATGTCAACTTTGCCTTGGCTTTGCTTAGAAGAGGACAGTGCAATGTGTTCTTCTTCCATTAGCCTAATAGAAGAATCTTATCGAGAGAAGTTTTCAGGGGCCGTTTGTTCAAAAGTATATTAGGCTGAATACCGGTATAATTTAATTTCCAGTGTGTTTTCAACAAATACTGCAATTTGATTGGCTTATCTGTTTTCGTTCATAATCCGATGAACGAACCAGCTCCGGACTATTTTTACAACGATATGTACGTGAATCACCGACGAAACAACAATAGGCCTACAGCTATTTATTGAAACAGAGAAAACAATCAATGTGAAAATCTGTTGATTTAATAGCTGCTTATATTTATTTTTAATTTTGATCAGATTTCAAAGAAATAAAGAACAACTTGTTATGTCAGCTTACGAAAACGTTTATACTCATGTCATCACAGTGCACTAATGACTCAACGCTATGACGCGAGATGACGTCATCACGTTGTACAGTCGCTTTGCCTGTGACTGTGACGTCACTTGGCAGAGAACTTTGAAATAAAGTGTAGCTTTGCGCGCGATGGTTTGTTTTGATTTTTGAAAATAAAATATATCACTCTCTGTGAATATTTTTATTGTTTTACGTAGTATATGTGATAGTAAATAAATTATAAGGATTGACTTCAATGTTTCTTCGGTTCATCGAGTTATGAACGAACTGGCCCCTGTGCAAACTTTTCATAAACCGCTTCGCGGATTTATTTAGTTTGCACAGGGGCAAGTTCGTATGGCAAGCCGTTTTACTTTTTATTCGAGAATTTTTGATATGTAAAAATGATTAATGATATCTGAAATTGATTTAATGATATCAATAATTCAATTAATGATATCATTGAATCATTTAATGATATCTTAAAAAGCTCGGTATTTCTGATATCAATAATCCTATTATTGATATCAAGAATTGATTTGATGATATCAAGAATTGATTTAATGATATCATAAATTTTATTCTTGATATGATTCAAGATGGCGGCGCCCTGCAGATGAACTTCCATAGGAACTTTATTTTCCCACCCCAGGTTACATCTCCCTTAACTCTGTTTGGCCGACAATTTTAGCAGAAGGCCGTTATATAAACTTGTTTCTTTCATGCCGATTAGGTTTAAATGATAGAAAACACATGCAGTGCCAGAGGATTCTAGACCGAAGTCATGCGGCACTGGAAGGTCTTCAGCTAGCTACTTCCGGTCGCCATATTTAATGATATCATAAATAGAATTAATGATATCATATTTTAGAATTAATGATATCATAAATATAATTAATGATATCATAAATAGAATTAATGATATCACAAATAGAATTAATGATATCATAAATAGAATTAATGATATCATAAATAGAATTCATGATATCATGAAAACAATTTAAGATATCTTAAAAAGGTCAACATTTGAAGATATCATCAAATGATTTTATGATATCATGAATTCTATTTATGATATCATTAATTAATTTCTACATATCATCAATTCTGGTGATCATATCCAAAATGATTTCATGATATCAGAAATAATTTAATGATGTCATTAAATGTTTTCGTGATATCATTAAATAATTATTGATATCATTTAATAATTTCTGATATCATTAATCAATTTTTACATAAAAATTCTCGTATAAAAAGGAAAACGGCTTGCCATAAGTTCGTTCATAACTCGATGAACCGAAGAAACATTGAAGTCAATCCTTATTTGAACAACTCGGGCCTGAGGGTCGTTTCACGAAGCCGTCGCAGTGCCATCAATCGCAGCTGCCATGACGTCGTATCTCTTCACTCTGATATCCATTGGCAACTACGCCTCGTTTGGACGCGACTGTTTTGTGAAACGAGTCCCTGGACACTGTTTTGATGTAAACTGAGTTGGGCTCATTTTCTAGGAAAGAAAATACAATGTACTCAAACATAGGGTAACATAGTAACTAATAATTCATATTTAACATATATGTGCTATCATGTTGTTATATGCAAAAAACAATCTTTTTTTACTTTGTATAAGTAGAAAAATGAGAAATTGTCAAACTCGGATAAATAACCACAGCTAGATTTCAACCCAAAAAGTACATTTGGATTGAAATTTGGCGAATTCCCTGTTGCTGTTGATATTGTCTGATAGTCCCAAGCAGTCGATAATATATCATGCTCAGAATGAATTCGTATAGAAACCTACGCAGCTGTCGGTTAAAGGAGATATGAGCAAGATTTAAAGCTGGTTTGTGCTTGTTTATTGACTAAATATATGTTTGAAAACTATCAGTTGAAACGAAACAACCTTCGCGTTAGTTCCCTGGTAGTCAAAAAACGAACGGGGAGGAAATATGCATATTTTTCATAACTACTCGGAAAAATGACGTCATACACGACCTTCGATGTGTACAAAATGCCACGAAGACGTACTGAGACAACAGAAATCGTTTATTACGTCATCGATGTGAGGGTACGTACACAACGGAGGTCGTGTTTGACGTCATAAGTCTCTGAGATAATTAACTTTCGTAAGCATTGTAGATCGGTAAACGTAGGTTGAATTTTGTATGTGCTGCGACCGAAATTTAATTTTCTTTTTGGTCAGACTTTTAAAGTACATATTCTACAACACAACTAACGTAAATTAGAGAATATTTTCAAAAGCTGTTCATAAATCCTTTAAACTAGGCCGAGTCCATAACTATAACGAAGCAGAAAGAAGGAATTCGCAAAATAAAATTCAACATCTTTAGCAGCTCATTAATGCTAGTACCAGAACTCTATGAATGTGTAAGTGTGAGACTTCTCAGTACATCATATTCTGAGCATTGACGCATTTTGACCCAGAGGTCACCATTAAAAGATCTTTATTCAAAGTGGATTGTTTTCCCCTTGGGATGTTTTCGTTTCTTAGTTACTTTTTGTACGAAATATGTCCATATGAACAGAAATACATCTTCTACTTGAACGACCTTGAACTGTCTTGTCGGGGGTCGGAAAATTACCGGGGTATGCCAATCCATGCAGCTTGCCGTAACAACTAGACTCCGTTCCATAGCTAATTGACCACTTAACATATATTTCCTTTCCAAACCGCTTAGTAGATAACCGTGAGTTTTCATAGTGAATGCCATAGTTTCAAAGAGCACCGTGTGTTGGAGGCAAATAAAAGATCCCAAAAATGTCCGACATTTACTGTCATACTCATATTGGGAGAGGTGTTGGGATGATCACTGGTAAACTTATTTTCCACTGACTGACCGTTAAATGACGAGTATAAGACGAGTTTTGAATTCATGTGCAGCTGATACGTTTACTTTTAGTTCCAGCCAGGCAGGAGCTCTAACAGCGATAGGATCGCGGCTAAATATGGAATTCCAATGAGTGAACCGGTCATTAAAATCCAAACTCCACCTACATATATAAATGTGTAACGATAAATTCTTAAAGTGACATGAGCTGCCATAATTTTGATATTTTGACGTTAAAACAGAATGTTGGAATTATTGACTAGTTTTCTCAAGACGTGTAATCCAGAAGTTTATTGGTGCTTCTAGTTTCGAAAATCTACGATAAAGTTTTGTTTTGAACTAACTTTAGGTTAGAATGAATGAATGGTCGTCCCGGTTATTTCAATTTTGTTTACTTTTCGAACACTATTCCGGTTCGTATAGGCCACATACTGTATGGATTTTCCTCATTCCAACGCCAATAATTTAGTTTTTTCGATGGGGTTCAAAGCTTCTTACTGTCGTGACGATCAGAAATTATAAAAAGTGTAATTTTGTCAGCTCATGCCACTTTAAATTACGCCTCGCCCAAAGTAAAAAAAACGTTGACATATATATGATTGGCTTGTGCAATTATATTGGGACACGACTGTTGAACCATAGTGTGCTGTTTCTAACCAGGTAAAGTATGGATGTATTAAATGGTTTTCTGTAATATACGATTTCTTTTTTTATTATATTTGCCTTCAAGGATGAATGTACAAGCCAAAAAAGGAAGTGGGGAGATTCTTAATTGGAATATGTGTGACGTCAAAATCATAGATGAAATGCTTTATTTACGGTGTAAGGATACTTATCTAAGGTTTCCTTCTGGTTTCTAGTGGTTTACTTTAATACTCCCAGCGAAATTCTGTTATTCAATCAATCGGTTTTGCTAAGTGCATGGTTTAATTCAAACCAACGACGAATGTTGCATTTGCCACACAAGGGTTATACATACCTTACTTTGCATCTGATGACATCTCACTGTGTTCCTTTATACTATAAATGTGTGTTTTAGACGCCCTTCATTAGCTATATACATATATATATAAGGCTTCAATCGTTCACCTGACTGTAAGCGGCGTTATTTACAAGCACGGACATTCATTTGTGTTATTCGAGGGACATAATTTGTTCAACCACAGAGTTTCTTGAAGTCCAAGCTGATAACTTAAAACCTAAGGACCTTTTTTTGAGTCCCTTTGGGTTCATTGCTTTAGCGAAAAAATGCATTTCTGATTTATATCCGGTCTATTTTTAGTTATTCGATGGACGCTTTGTGGTTAACAGAAAAGATTTAAACATTTTTTTCCCAAAGTGTCAAAAGGTTCCATGCATTTTCCGGCGGATACCGCAAAATGAATCAAAAATGTTTCTTGAAGTGGCATGAGTTGCCAAAATTCACACTTTCTTCATAATTTCTGATCGTCACGACATTAAGAGGCTTTGAATGCCATCGAAAAACTAAATGATTGGCGTTGGAATGAGGAAAATCCATACAGTATGTGGCCTGTACGAACCGAGAACGTGTTCGAAAAGTAAATAAAATTGAAATAACCGGGACGACCATTCATTCATTCTAAGCCAAAGTTAGTTCAAAACAATACTTTATCGTACATTTTCGAGACTAGAAGCACTGAAAAGCTTCTGAATTATACGTCTTGAGAAAAATAGCCAATAATTTCAACATTCTGTTTTAACGTCAAAATATCAACATTTTGGCAGCTCATGCCACTATAACGTGTTGCGGCCGTGACGAGTTATTATTATTTTTTTCACTTCGTGCTGCGACCACGACACGTTATGTGCAGGTTTTTTTTTCATTTTGGATTGCTGCTCGCTTACAGACTGGCCGACCCTGTCGTCGTTTTCTGACTTTTATGTGTATTTTTTCCTGATTACATAATGTAGAAATAAACTCACTGCAGTAGGGTTGAAACTTAGGGGAATCACGTACGTGAAATACCCTCTGATAGACTGCTGGTCATTTTGAATGTGGCGACCAAAAAGGTAGCCGTGACACGGACAATTTCCATATTCTCTTGAGGGGCCCACAAAAGTGTACCCGTGATAATGTAAGGGACCGAAACACTGGGCTTGTTAACTTCCAGCCTTGATCAGTTATATAATTTAAGCTCTAGAGGATTCCTGATATGCACCGAAACTGCGTCTGTCTTCTTTGCATTACAAATCATGTGGTTTACCAGGCTAAATGGAATATATAAACAAATATCTTTCTAAATGAAATTAGCATTTCATAATTTTGTAATTACTTTTATTTTATTTTTATTTGTCTGTAGGAAAATATTTTGATATACTTTCGGCCCCATTTGTGTCCAAGCCAAAAATACGGTGATTTACCGTATAAAAAACTGCCCGAGGCGATTCAAAGCCGACCGGTAGCGAGCGAAGATAGCCGAAGGGTATTCCGACTGGGGTTCCATTCATGTAGAACCTCTGTTTGTAGTCCCTTAGTCCCTTAAAAGCTCTTTTATAAGTCCTTCTCTAGAACTATTTAAAAAAATATATAATATATGCTCGTAATGTATTGTTTAACATTATCAATGCCATGTATTTCCCTATTTCCTTGAAACAACAGTACAACTTAAAATATTATGGTGTTAATCCAAGTTCTTTAAACGGCAGTTTAGAACACGCTGTTTTGAACAAGTTGACCCTGTCCTGTATTCCCCGGGCCCCGTATTGATTTTAACAAAACCTTTTCTATATAGCTGGTCGAGTCCCTGTATGTACCGTATGTTTTAAATCAGCAGAATGTTTTGCAATTGTAAAATCAATAAAGATGTTATGATGGTCGATATTGAAATTCGTCATTTGGACTGCACTTTAAAGGCAAACTCGCCCCGAAAATCAAGAATACTGTTTATTTTAAAAATAGTGGGAGGTTTTCTGTATTTCTCCAAGACAGAGGTAGTTAGGAACTTTCTATTTTTACCAAAAGTTGAAAGTTTTGGCATCAATTAGGATTTCATTTGAAATTGAAAATATATTTTTCAGGTATCCTCAATGTAAACACATTCCGCACCTGAGCATGCGCTCTAAGGTTTGAGTCGTGTGATCCATCTAACGTAATTTTACGAACATTATCTGAGAAATACAGATTGACGATCGGATGAGAGGGACTCGAAAAGCCTGGCGATAAATTTGGAGTGCAAACCACAGACTAAAAAGGCATGGAATGATGGTAAGCCAACTCTAAAGTTATCGTAACCGACACTGATCGTTGTGTTGTAGTCGGTCTTCGATTCTTCGTTTGTTTTTCCCTTCAATTTCTACATTCTAACCCTAACTGGACGTCTCCTATGTTTAATTTTAATGGTTTTAGCTGTAGTAAGCTCGAGTAAAAGTCTACGCCGGCAACTGGGCCTGTAAGTGAAGAGAAAGTGATTTTATTGTTAACTTTCTATGTTAATCATGGAATTGTGGTAGACTGAATGTGGCTCATCTCCCATCTATTCAATAATTATGCCGGTTTACTACATTTGCGTTAGTACACTACAATGGGAAGATGTTTCATCATGACGACTGACTCACTGATATGTGTGTAATAAATAAGATATAATATAGTTAACATTTATAAAACAGATTGTTTTCTATTTTAACAAACCATGGGGATACATTGGGTTACTTTGGTGCGTGCTGTGACGTTTTGTTATGATGTTTCTGTGTTGTTGGTACCAGCAGAGGTCAGCACAGTTAAATTATATTACATGAAAAATAAATATGAAATGTCCTTTTTGATCGGTGATTGGTCAGTTACTTTACAAGGAGGCCACATGAAACTCATTGAATTATTACATGGGTATTTCTTTTTTGTGTTCTTTTATAATTGACATCGTATATAACCCCGACAGAAACGAAAAAAGAGGAAAATACCCCAAAAACACCGAAACGAGAGACCGAGCGGGTAGTCTTAAAACTGTTTAAGTGTTAACAATTCATTTTAATGTTTTAACTCTATGAAGAAAAGGTGCACTATAAGTCTGGAAATTTCCGTAATCAGAGGACAGTGTTAAACCATAAAAAAAGACAGAACAGTCCGAGATTAGCAGAATAGCGCTGATTGTTTTCAACCATACACGTCCTTTTGAGGTAACACTGTCTCAGAATGAGAGAATATTAAAACCATATGAAAAGCGTTATTAGAGTTGCTTCAAATAATGTGATGAGCTCTAAGTGTCTGTTCTCGTTTTCCATACGAAAATACAGCTGTGGAGCTGATATTATGCTACATGTCTAGCATCATCGGATGCCCAGGGTTAAATTTTCAACAAGCTCACCTGAGCGTAAGTTTTAATCGTTCTGACGATGCATGTCTAGCTTTTTATTTCCTCTGGGCATTGAGCCTCTTTTCCTCACCCACTAAACTTGGCAACGCCGCCATAATAACATAATCATGAGTGCGGCGAGAAGCATCAATCAATCAATCCAGACAGTTTGTTCTGTTGTTATTTTCGACTTTGTTTGATGTATAGATTCTTTGAGAATCTCTTTACCGGTCTTAAATAAAGCACGTGGCGGACTTCCCGCAATGGGTTACGCCACATGGCGAGTTACTGTATGAATTTTACTATTTGGACCAATAAATAGTCTATCAGTCAGAAGGCATATTGTGGAATTTTATCTTCCAAGCAATTAATGCCATCGGTCGGCTTTGTAAGTTATCAGACTACAATTTTCTATTTCGGAACTGTTAAAACTTAGCTTCCACTTAGCTTCAAATAATACTTCCAGTGTTTGTATAATATTTGCCTGTAGATACATTACTTCTTTTTTGTACTAATCTAAACCTGTAAACCTGGTCTTTTGTTACTTCTTCGTTAAAGGATTTATGAGCAAGATTTAAAGCTGGTTTGTACTTGTTTATTGACTAAATATATATTTGAAAATTATCAGTTGAAACGAAACAACCTTCGCGTTAGTTCCCTGGTAGTCAAAAAGCAAACGGGTAGGAAATATGCATATTTTCCGTATTTTTCGTAACTGCTCGGAAAAATGACGTCATACACGACCTTCAATGTGTACAAACCAATGAACTATATGCGTGGAACGGAGGTCACGTGGTGCTTGATATGCTTCGAATGCCGCCATTACCAGGAGATAGTGGAGCGTCCATCCAGATTTGTTCTGCACGCGCTTATCAGCTGTCAATGGCGGCACATTTTACAAAGTCCGATCTAAACCAGCCAATGAGACGTGTCCATTCCACGCATATAGTTCAGTGGTACAAACTGCCACGAAGACGTACTGAGACAACAGAAATCGTTTATTACGTCATCGCTCTGAGGGTACGTACACAACGGAGGTCGTGTTTGACGTCATAAGTCTCTGAGATAATTAACTTTCGTAAGCATTGTAGATCGGTAAACGTAGCTTGAATTTTGTATTTTGCTGCGACCGAAATTTAATTTTCTTTTTGGCCAGACTTATTAAGTACATGTTCTACAACGCAAATTAGAGAATATTTCCAAAAGCTGTTCATAAATCCTTTAAATATAGTTAAATACCGTCTACCGCCTCACCAGGTCCAACTCATGGAATGAACAAAATAAAGTATACTGGATATGGACATCTGTTTCATTTACATGTAGAGATGTTAATGCAGAGGTTGAATACGATATCACTGTTATACGGACTTTCAGAGATAAAGTTTGGCAAATCTGGTCGTGTAAAAACTAAACAAACAAACAAACAATCTCTACCTGAATCTAACTTAATCTAAATACCTATTGTTGGTTGGAGGAAGCCGTACTTGCCTGAGTGTCGCATCAGATTGAGTAAAAACAGTGAACATTTGGATAAAAAAGTCAGCGAAGTGTCAACAAATAGCCGTGTATTACCTTGGTAAAACACTTTAACAAAATTGATTGCAACACTGATTTTCCATTTCAAATTAAACATACAAAATGATGCCAAAACATTCAATTGTGGGCCAAATGGAAAGTTCTTAACTTCTACTGTCTGGGAAAATACAGAAAACCGCCCACAGTGAGTTTTCAATGTAAACAGTATATTCTGTATCTTCCCGACGAGTGTGCCTTTAAACAATAATAGGTTTAACAAGTTAAATTTGGAGACTAGATTTATAGTTTCCAGTATTTGTTTGATTTGTGTATACCTGGTTCCGTAGTGGCTGGAATTCCTCTGAAATTCCCAGACTTGAACATCCATGTGTTTTTTATTACAATTAACACTTCTAAGTTATGAGAAATATAACCTGCTATTTCAAAGTTTCTGCTATAAATTCATGTAGTTTTAAAATGATCAATCAAATACATAATTCTCCACATAATAATATATAAAAATAGAATAATATAGATGTATGTTAAAGTCTTGTAAATAGGTCAACAACTTCACATTGTGAAAAAATATATAAAAAGAAACCATTGAAAAAAATATATGTGTCAGATTAATTTCGCCCGTTATTACAAATACAACGCTGCACGTGCCCTGTAGATCAATTGTCGGAGGAGGTAGACTTTGGAGGGCAGTAAAGGGATAATTATACGGAGGTAGTCATGCACGTGTTAGTTAAGCACGCCTGCGCGGATACATGTGTTATCAATGATAAAAACAACCATTTCATTTTTCACAGCATGTTAACTGCAAAGACTGTAGTAAAAGGGACAACAAGATGAGTGAAGTTTCCGTTATGGAGAAGCCCTTAAAACGTGGACAATGGAGGCGACCAGTGGAGTTCGTTTTGTCATTGGTCGGCTTTTCGGTAGGAATGGGCAGTATATGGAGATTTCCTTTCCTGGCAATGAGAAATGGAGGGGGTGAGTGAATCAAATCTTAACAAAGTTACCACCTATTTCCATTAACATTTTGTAGTTGCCGACTAGAAGGCTTGTGATTTTAAATTGCCAAACCAAACAACAACACCGTGGAATTTTACCTGGCATTTGCTCGCATCAACGGTACTTTTCTATTATTCTCTTAGCCTACACTTAGCTAGAGCTATTGTTAGTTACATCGCACATTTAAACACTAGCAGCTATTGGAAACGCCCCGTGGAACCTACCACAGTGGCCAGTTCAAAGTGAATCGGATCGACAGGGAACGTCGCCATTTTTCGTCAAAATGGGACTATTTCGTGAAATTGACTCTACGTTTTCGTTACCAGTTTAACGTTTTCTTAAATTCAAAATATATATTCACATACAGCATGATGTCAGGATTATTATATTTATCTGATAGCTTTTTAAAATGTTACCCTAGATCGCACGCGAAAATCCCTGCGCTATGTCCGGTAAAGTCGTATGAGGTCTATCTTAGCCACGTCTAAATGAGATCTCGCGAGAATACGATTGGAGTTCTCGGCTGAGGTAAGTTCCTGGCCACCCAAGTTCACTGACCTACATAAATGTCACTACCCGTGTTACTACCCGTAATATGCAATATTCTAAGGGATCACGTGTTTCAATAGGTACACACGGTTGGCCTTTCCCTCCTCTCAGCTCAGCTGCAGTCCCAATCGTGATGACGAGCCTATCTTTGTGTACCCAATTACTGACAAGTATTCGATTTGATATGCATAGATAGCCGCGTCATCACAATTGCTGGGAGCCCATGTTGTGTGCACACGGTGAGATCATTGACCTATATAAATGACTGGCTTGCTCATTGGCTGGTTGGGCTGAGGCCACCGGAAGTAAACATCTTTGGGAGTATCAAGATGGCGGCGACGTGGCTTCTAATATAATAAGCAAAGCTTTGAGTCGGAGGGTTTATGAAGAATATGAGGGCCATCACAGATTCATACACTCCGGGTAAAATATCATTGACGAATTTACTATCACTAAAGCCGAAAAACATAAAAACATACTCTTTGGGAGTATCAAGATGGCGGCGACGTGGCTTCATCCAATAAGCGTTAGCTGCCTTTCGAATGGGTGGAGCTTATAAAGGGTGGTCGCTGACCTATGTAAATGACTGGATGGGTTTATGAAGAATATGAGGGCCATCACAGATTCATACACTCCGGGTAAAATATCATTGACGAATTTACTATCACTAAAGCCGAAAAACATAAAAACATACTCTTTGGGAGTATCAAGATGGCGGTGACCTGGATTTATCCAATTAGCGTTAGCTGCCTTTCAATGAGCCGTCCAGTCATTTATATAGGTCATTGGGTGAGATACTTGCCACGCGAGGCAGAACACTAAACATGCTAGATACTTTCGTCACCGATTCAAGAGGCGAAAATCTCACCAAAATTTACGCGCACGCGGGGGGGGGGGGGGGGGGGGCAGCTAGCTTAGCTCGCAGCCATGCGGCAGCTCAGCCGGCGCCACTCGTGTGCGCTACTTTTTATGAACAACAAACTTCTTGATATGACTGTCGGAATATTAGCTCTACCTATGTGTTTCATTGAGTTTGTGTTCCCTATATTTTAAATTGCAGATCATGTTTCTGAAACACAAACACTTTATTTTTCAATAAAGCAAAAATCGTGGCCCCATATACTTTAATTTTAATAAGATTACAATTTGAACTCGTGTTATTAATTTTTCTTTTTTGTTTTGCAAAATCGGGTCAATGCGTGAAGACTGTCTGGTCTGTATTATAATTCACATAAATTCCAGTAGAGTTATTTGATTAACTGTGTGCTCTTACAATCTTGCATGATCCACCAGGTCAAATATTTAGAGCGTATCCTTACTCTTATAATGTTTTAAGTTATGACCGACAAATGATTGGGCGTATATGTACCAAGTTGAAGAAGAAAAAAAAAAGAAACACAATCTTAAATTCAGTGAAAAGTAAAGTTGAATGGAATCTATTAGAATAATCTCCTAATAAATATCTTATATAAAGTGAAATATTGCTTTTTTCGCATTAATAAAGCAGAAAAAAAACCATAGGAAACCGAGTTGACTAATGAACTTATTTCGAACAACAAAAGGCAATAAACCTATATACTACATGTATAAATGACAACTTTTGATAAATGACAATTTATTCCCATTTATATCTAGCACGCTTCACTGACAGCCTCTGGCAGAGAAAGTGCAGGAGTCCTCGAAGAAATTGTTATAACTATAGGTAATATTGTACTGTGACGTAGGTAATATTGTATTGTGACGTACTAGGGTGAATGAAATATGTGTTTCCTGGCCAAGGTTTTATTACCAATACAAACTTATAACTTTCATATCATATACGTGTCACAGTGTCATCGTAGAATATACTTCTATAACCATCCATTTCATTTATATTGCTTGAATCTATCGTGTTCTATTTTTTTTTGTACGGGGGGTGGGGGGGGGGGGGGGCGTTTAATTGATATCCGTCTGCCTTTGCTCATCATAATGTTTTTTTTTCAAAAACAAGAGAGTGTCTGTGAAAGACAATCTGGATGAATTCTTGTTGAGGTTTTCTGTTATTCTTTTACACTTAGCTAGAGCTATTGTTAGTTACATCGCACATTTAAACACTAGCAGCTATTGGGAACGCCCCGTGGAACCTATCACAGTGGCCAGTTCAAAGTGAATCGGATCGACAGGGAACGTCGCCATTTTGCCAGTTTTCGTCAAAATGGGACTATTTCGTGAAATTGACTCTACGTTTTCGTTACTAGTTTAACGTTTTCTTAAATTCAAAATATATATTTACTGAATCTGAATCTCTCTGGACAATTAGAATTTAAGAAAAAATCGGAATTTTGGCAGATGCATATTAATTTATTCTTGGTCTAATTAATTACTTGTAAACACTAGCTTCATATAGCTTTGGACAAAAGCTAATACTTTATCTCAGATTAACGACCCCATTAGGATCCCTTAGGTCATAATGGTAGTCGGGAAATCATTAGTTATTGATATAATATACCATGGATGTAAGAATCGTTACGACCCTCCTAATATAATAAGCGAAGCTTTGAGTCAGAGGGTTTATGAAGAATATGAGGGCCATCACAGATACATACACTCCGGGTAAAATATCATTGACGAATTTATTATCACTAAAGCCGAAAAACATAATTGGAGAATTCTAGCAGAGTAAAAAAAATATCAGCAGTAAGACGTAGCGGAGAAATCTGGGCTCTGGTGAATTTGTATTTTTTGTCAGCATTTGCCAGAACATAGATTACTCATAATGAAAAAACGATATCTGAAATCAATTCCGGGTTTCTGACTCCAAAATGACTATTTTTTTTATACTGATGGGCGTATTTTGGAGCCCTGTTCATTGCCATAATCTAATTTAGTTACATACCCGTGTCTGGGGCCTGTTTCACAAAGCGGCGCAGCGTAAGTTTTTACGTAACTGTCATGGCAACCCATGCTGTAGAAATACGCTGCTGTGTAAGTTACGCCAAAAACTACATCTATACGCCGTTTTGTGAAACAGGCTCCTGGTATGGACGAGCAAGATCGTTTAGTAAATGCAATTCGTCCTCTGAATTCACTTTTCCCTCCATCAGGGTCTACTTCAGCTTTTTGATTGCCATGAGTCCTCACTCCAAAATACGCCCGTCAGTATAAAAAAATTCATTTTGGAGTGAGAAACCCGGGCTACACTACAGTCTGATAGTATGGGTTGAAATGAAAATGTTCGCCAACCCTTGTCGGACTATGGAAGGCTTTGTCTCGCCGTGTGCAGTCGAAACCCAAAGTATGATTTTCCCAGATTTTCTGATTGTCATTTTCCGCCATAGACTGTTGATACACGTGGGCCGTCTATAACATAACGTTAGCCCGATTAGAGTCTCGCCGGAAGTCCTCGGTATTTAATTATTAGCCTATATAAATTGTTAGGCTGATGATGACACTTTATTTACTGATCTTCCAACAAGTTCGTTTTAATTTTTAAGCATGGACTCTACCAACAATGCTTATTTAAAACGTTCGGGGACAAATATGCGGGGCCGATTTCCATATATGGAATCAATGACATTCTACCATTTTGAAAACTAACCGAAAGAGCGCATGCGTGTCTTTAAAGCAAAACAAAACTGTCAGCTTTCCAAAGAAGGTGTGATTCAGGCTCAGAAGCCTCGGTTGAATAATAGCGGGTCCAAATCCCATTCAGTCCAAGCCAAATTGAGAAATATTTGAGAGGATTTTTCACGAGATCGTCCTATGCTGCGGACTTGCCGGATACTTGCCGAAGGTTACGGCTTTCCTCTGGACAAAAGCCCGACTTCTTCTTAAAGAGATATTGCCGTAACGAATATCGTTAAAATGTGTGCAATTCTACCGTTTATATACACAAAGCAAAACGCTACCCCCCCCCCCCCCCCCCCCCCCCCCTCCATCTGGAAAGTCTGCACCGACCGATAAAATCATTGGTGTAGGCAGACTGATGTTGCAGAAACGAATGTGATTCTGAGGCTATACGTTCTATTGACCCTCTGCTCTAGGGATGTATTTTACACACTCAAAGTGACATTTTTACTTCAATATGTTCGCCCTGTGAAGCCAGATGGACTCCGAAGTTTCATACTTACAACCTTTTTTTTTGTTAAAATACACTTTTGATTTGGCTAACGATATCCTTAATAAATTGTATAGCTTATTGCCATTAATGGTGATTTCTTATCACCAGAATGTTGCCCTTTATGATTACAATCGTTTCTGCAACATCAGTTTGCCAACAATCTCCCTACACCAATGATTTTATCGGTCGGTGCAGACTTTCCAGAGGGGGTGCTAACTTTTTTCTTTGTGTGTATAAAGATGAGGTTTCCAGATGGTCATCGGTAACGTTCCCAGGATCAATATGGATGATCTACTTCTAGTGTCGCTTATTCTCGTAATGCTGAATTTCAAAACCTCTTGAAAATCAGCAAAACGCCGTAGGAATAAATTGCATACTTCTATCCAAAGCTATTTACTTGATATATGAATAGTGAATGTACACGTTTGTTGTTTACCTAAGTGTACATCTTCAAGATTGGTATCTGCGGAAAGCTGTTAATTTGTACTTCATGATAAAAATGGCTAACATTGTTTTAACGCAAGTTTCTCTGTATTTGGCAACTCATGCCACTTTAATCTACGGTGGTTTAGCACAGCCATCGGAATAACATAAGTAATTCTAAACATAGGAAATATCGGAGTATTTGGATCAAATTGTACCTTTATGAAACTACTAAAATATTATCACTTGAGGATGACAATCAATAAACCATGCTGCCCAGGAAAGGTTACTTAATAATTTGACCCCAAACGCTAAGCTAAGATCGCTTTGTGAAACTGTTGAGTAACAAAGTAACATGTTGAGTAACTTAGTAACATCGTAGTAGAGTTGGGACAACCCGTTTAAGCCCATTAAACTCAATCAAGTAAACACTTAAAAATACGTTTCTCATTTATTTAGTAGTGTATATTTCATTTACGTTATTAAAATCTAACGTAGATTTGCTATTAACTGAAGAATAGGGTTGATCAAGGAAGTGGAAACATTTACCATGCAGTGAGTTGTGGAAATCCGTTGTCAAAAAGAAAAAAAAAGCACTATGAATTTGTTGCCAGTTTATAACCATATGCACTGATTTTGCAATTTCATTTAGTGCACATTAATTGTTAGCCAGTTTTTGTGAGAATCGCAGTTTTCTACACGAATCTTCTTAACACAAAATAAGTGATTTATGGATAACAACTTCTTATTTATTAATGATGGTATTAATAAATAAGAAGTTGTAATCCATAAATCTCTTCTTTTGTATTACTATTTCCGACTTCTAAATGCCTCTCAAACAACTTACGAATCTTCTTTATTCACAGCATTCTTAAGACGTAATAAAATAGCAAAATAATATTTCTTCTCATTTAGTCTCTATAAAGCTCGGATTTGTTTTTCTTTTCTAATGATGTAACTTTAACTTATGTGTTTCAGGTGCTTTCCTGATTCCGTATGTGATTTTTGCCATCGTTATCGGTGTTCCAGTGGTTTTCATGGAGACGGCTTTTGGCCAATACTTCCAACGTAGTCCCCTTTTGATATTTGACATGTGCCCCCTCTTTAAAGGTTTTTCTTTTATGCTTATTAAAATATGATATACCTCTTTTTAACACAATTAGAAACTTGTCTCTGTGGTTATTTTAGACAAGCAGATTTTCCCTGTGCTCGTGTCTTTTAGTGTTCATAAATGTATTTAATCTTTTTCAAAACACAATAAGCAAAAAGTAGTATACTCGGTATGGTTTGGATGACTCTTGAACAATTCTTATACCGGTAGGTACTATAGCGGACATTTAGTAGACTACCCTTGCCCTTTGGTAGCGTTATAAAAAATAGGATACTTGATGAAATCCTCCCACTTGCCTATAGCTTTAGACTTACTTTGTAGGATGAACATGAAAACTTTGTCAGAATTTTAACAAGTCATTTCAATAAGAGGAGATTAGTGTTTCATATCGAGAGAACAATATCTCTGCTCTAAATCCTTCGTGCATTGACGAACCCACTGTTTTCTCACTTCAGGTCTTGGAATATCTATCACGATTCTAGCTTTTGTTGGGTTTTTATACGGAATGGTAATTTTGGCTTGGGTGCTATACTTTTTGGCGATGTCTTGTCAAACGATATTACCTTGGACAACCTGTAACAACCCATGGAACACTTATTCATGTGTACCAATTCTGGCCCACTTAGATGGCTATCACAATTCGTCTGAGGTCACTGTCATGTCCAATGTCAGCGGACATTTGGCAACTGAAGAATTCTGGAGGTAAAGTATTTTTCCTCATATACCGTCTGCTGCTTGTGCTCAGGAGTCGAACGTTTCAAAGTATTGTCATATTTGTTTTTGTAATAATTATCCACGAAGTAGCTCTGAGATATTTACATTCTATCATATGTCAAAATATAATGGATCACTAGGCAATGAACAAAAACAGGTTAAACATGCCTAGTTTATGACGAGATGCCCAGAGGGCTACTTGATTTTAAAGTTATATTTTACATTAAAATATTTCAACATTTGCTGTTGTTAAGATAATAACATATTAATAACACGAATTGGGACATTTACATTAAAAGCAATGTCTCTTCGTGGACCGAAAAATGCCTGCCAACGATATTATTTATTTCTGCAGGTATAATGTACTAGAAATCTCCGATGGTATTGATGATATTGGTTCTATAAGATGGCAGCTCGTTCTTGCAATTCTTCTAGCATTTTCCCTAGTTTATATCTGCATCTTTAAAGGGATACAATCTTCCAGAATTGTAAGTGTAATTTTCAGATTATATTTTGGGGATACGACAGCTAAATAGTAAATACGGCAGTTCAATATGATGACTTGGGGAATGTAAATTTGAGTGGTTGTCGTTTTAAGCCACACCCATATTTTCTCGGTGGTTTCAGGTTGGGGTACGCGGTCTATAGGCCTACTCGAGAAATGATATAAATACTGCTACCGATAGCCAGAGATGGCCACTAGGATACTGTATTAATATAATTATATGTACTTCTCTGACTGGTGAATTGGTAACATAAATAAAATCTGGGACAATATCTGATTATTTCATAAAAGACTTCTTAAATTTATTTATGCTAAAACTAATGTTTGAACAGTTTCTCTCCTTTCGGGATAATCTAGACTAAAATGAAAGCCACTGGAATTGTATTCACAGATTTGAACAAAATTCTGTACACTATACCAGATTATTGATTTCTATTAATTGCAGATGTTTAAAATCTAAACGATGTTTGAATCCACAGGCAGTATATTTGACGGCGACAAGTCCTGCCTTGTTATTGATAACCCTTCTAGTGTTTCTCCTCACCCAACCTGGTTCACTGGATGGATTGTCATTCTATATTACACCAAGATGGGAAAAAATCATCCATTACCAGGTAACACAATGTCACCCTTGTATGATTTGATTGTCTCCCTTCAGTGAATGATATAGACAGTCGTCAATTATACAAGTGGTCCAATAAAATCTTACATTGGTTTTTAGAAAATTGCGATACTTGTTTTATTTATGATCACTAAAACACACGGGCACAGGGAAAATCTTCTTGTCCAAAATAACCATGGAGACAATTTTTTAATTCTGTTTAAAAGAGGTATATCATTTAGACCTTTATACCCCATAAATTGTTGTAACAAACCAAACCTATGATATTTCATTAGGTTGACGACTGACAGGAGCTAGCCTTGGTCAGCAGAATTTTTTGGAATCCTTTTGTAACACATTGACAATGGTTACGCATCTTAACTATGGCAAGAACATCGGTAGACTGAGATTGAACCCCATGAATTTTGACCCCCCCCCCCCCCCCCCGGCACAGACAGTGTTATAAACTCCATCTCATAACCTACAACCAACAATCAACAAGGTTATAAACTACATCTCATAACCTACAACCAACAATCAACAAGGTTATAAACTCCATCTCATAACCTACAACCAACAAACAACAAGATTATAAACTCCATCTCATAACCTACAAACAACAAGGTTATAAACTTAATCTGATAACCTACAACAAACAAACAACAAGGTTATAAACTTAATCTGATAACCTACAACAAACAAACAACAAGGTTATAAACTTAATCTGATAACCTACAACAAACAAACAACAAGGTTATAAACTCCGTATTGTTCGCCTGTCTGAATCTACTTTCGCCAACACTAAAAAGCATATGCAAAGTATAACCTCATGTAAAATCGCCAAGGGACTCTGAAGTTTCATATTTACAAGCATCTTTTTATTTGCTTAAAATACAATTTTGATTTGGCTAACGATATCCTGAATAAATGGTATAGCTTATTGCCATTAAAGGTTATTTCTTATCGCCAGAATGTTGCCCTTTATGATCACAATCGTTTCTGCAACATCAGTTTGCCAACAATCTCCCTACACCAATGATTTTATCGGTCGGTGCAGACTTTCCAAGGGAGTGCATAATGTTTTTCTTTGTGCATATAATTAATCGTTTTACTATCATACTGTCCATTTGTGAACAGAACATACCATTTATGACAATTAATATGAAAAGGACATTTTTCCACAGCAAAATTTATAATTATATTTTGTTTCTTATATTTCAGACTTGGCTTGAAGCATTTTTTCAAGTGTTTTATTCTCTTGGTTCGGGTTGGGGAGGACTTATTAATCTCTCCAGTTATAATCCATTCAATCATAATTGTCTGAGGTAGTTAATTTATATACGATCAAATACAGCTCGCTTTAAATTCACCTCCGTTAAATTATATGAGAATTAAACGGTTTAAAGTAACCTTAAGATTGGACTTGGTTTATGTATTTTAAGATTTGAAAGCTCTCAGATCTGGTTAGTGTAGAATGAAACGGTTTACAAAGTTTCAACTCTGAAAGAGGTCTTTATAATTTAGAAGAACAAATGCCCATATCTCGATCTCATTTGTTTATTTGTGAAGACTTCACAAAATCTCAAGTAGCAATTTCTTTTCTTGTTTTATTCATTTATAGAGATTCCATCGTAGTAACCGTTGCTGACACTGTGACAGCGATTTTCTGTGGGGCTGTGGTGTTTGCCGGTGTAGGATGTATTGCGCACCAAGCAGGAACAGGGGTAGCAGATATCATAACAACAGGTACACTTTATTTATTGTCAGTGCACGATCAAACAGACATAGTGGGCGTGAAATTCTTGGAAAGTTTGTTTACAAATAAACAAAAATCTACTCATTTCGGTGAAATGTTGATATATACTTCCTACACGATGTAAATGACACCTCAGCTGTATTGTGTTTCCAGGTCCCGGTTTATCGTTTGTAACCTATCCTCAAGTAGTAGCCATCATGCCGATACCACACCTCTGGGCCATCCTATTCTTCCTCTTGATCCTAATGCTTGGACTGGACAGTCAAGTGAGATTCTATTGTATATATTTTGAATTGGCGTTTTGAGTTTTATTCATTAGTAGAAACATTCCACATTTCGAAATTTCCCTATTAACGTATATACGTGAGCTCTATATTTGTTGTAGCCTTCTTCTGCAGCATTATTTTCAAGTATAGGCCTATGTTCCATACTGTAAGCAGACATTCAAAGAGTCTTCCAATATTTTGCAATGAGTTATTTCTGTTATATTGACCATATAGCCCGGATTTTCGGTCTAAAGGGCGACTTATTTTATATTTGACTGGTAATGTGAATCACCCTCTAATATAGAAAAAAAATTCGGCAGGGGCCAGATTTCTCGGCTCATTGACCATGTTGTTCATTCCAGTTTGCAATGATAAAGACGGTGACCACAGGCTTGACAGATATGTATCCTGGTTTTCTCACATCTCGGAAACCTCTACTGGTACTCGTTGTCATAGTCATCAGCTTTTTCCTGTCTTTTCCATGGGTCACTCAGGTAAATCTATGATTCTATCCCTTCTCCTTTCCGTAATTCAAAACAAGTCCGTGACCCGTTAATTGGCGTATCCATCTGTAACAGTACATCCCTTCTGTTTCCCTATAATACATAGATCATCAGCTTCAGAAAAACAAACACCAAGACTATTATTAAAACCTTCTTCGAAATATAAACATAAGCTTAAGTAATTATTGCATGAAAAGTCATTTTGTTAAGCTATCACCCAGGGGACATAAATGTGGTAGAAAACTAATTGTGAGAGCGTGTAAAAGCAATTCTCTCCTTTCAATTTTAGGGAGGGATCTACATTTTCCAGATTGTGGACTGGTACGCTTCGTTTTTTACCATTTTACTAATAGCCATATCGGAATGTATCGTCATCGCTTGGATTTATGGTAAGTTACCCTTCCCTTTTAAAAGGGACACCTTATTTCAATATCGTGTTGAACATATATTATTTCTTACTCCACGTTTACAAAGCTGAAAAAATTAACTCGTCACTCACGTTTAGATATTTTAAATGGAAGGAATAGCCTAAACATACAAAACATATTGTTGGCAATGTTCTCTTGTCCTACAAGTCGGATGTTGCGTGATTTGTTAGTGTTTCTATACACTAGGACGAGGAGCCGCATGTGTATGTAATTGATGTAAACGGGAAATAAATCAGCATGGTGATTTGCCTGGTCAATACATGTATATGTTCTTGTGGGTTTTCATTTCACAGAAAACCAACATTCTTCTCTTTAATCCGGACTACGTCGTCTAATGAGTAAATTACTCCCCATGATTTCGTGAAACAACGACCAGCTATAGTTAATGTTTGTATACTACAGAAATCGACCATCTTATTCACCAAAGAGCACGTGGTTCCCTTTTATACAGTATGATAATAATGAGGGAATGTTATATTTTGGTTGTAGGTGCAGACCGCTTTCTTGCCAACATCAAAGAAATGGGAAATTTTGGATCAGAAAGATACTTGAAGCTCATGAAGTTGTCTTGGATGTACCTTGTGCCCGTATCGATGACAGTAGGAGAATAACACCAAACTTACTTCATTAATGATCTTATTTCTTTATATTGTAGCCCAACGAATACAAATCAAGCAAAGCTAATATGCACTTGCGACTAACTCAGAACGTGTTACGGACCGTTTGACTTAAAGGCCCACTTGCCGCCCTAGCCTGTTTGACATTTGTTAAGAAAACCAATTTGCAGGAGCTTACTACAGCTAAAACCACTAAAATTAAACATAGCACACATAAATCATGTCCAATTAGGATTAGAATGTATAGATGACGGGGAAAAACAAACGAAGAATCGAAGCTCGATTACAACAACAACACCGATCAGTGTTGGTTAACTTAAGCGTTGGATTATCCTCATTCAAGCTTTTTTGTCTGTGGTTTGCACTCGGCAGGCTTTTATAGTCCCTCTTACTCGATCGTTAGTATGTATTTCTTCGATAAAGTTCTTAAAATTATACTGTGTCGTTATATCGCCCACACGACTCAAACCCTTACGGCACTTTTGCACACGATCAGGTTCGAAGTTTGTTGACATTACGGGTACCTCAAAAATCTGTTTTTCAATTTCAAATTAAAAATACTAAATGATGTCAAAACTTTCAATTTCTGGTAAAATAGAAAGTTCCTAACTTTTTCTGTCTGGGAAAAATACAGAAAACCGTCCACTGTTTATAATGTAAACAGTCTTCTGGATTTCTGTGGCAAGTGTGCCTTTAAAGAAGCTGAAAATATAACCCAGGCTGAAAATATCACATACATGTAACCCTCCAGTTAACCCTCAACTGGTTCTTTAAGTCTGTCTTGAGTGCTGAGGTCAACCAAACAGATTACCTATAGCGACAAGTCTCAAGACGAAATAAGTATTGCAAAACAGATAGCAAACACAGTTCCATTTCTAAACTGCCAATAGTTGGCATCGGTCTCCCGTTACTACCCTATCCCTATTTTTGTCCTGCCTGTATACTTCATTAAAAGTCGATCCCAATTAGACCAATGGGTCTTTCGTTGTCCCGGGATGCTTGGTCCCAGGATCACCTCACATACAATGTACTGATGCAAATGGTTGATAGAATCAATGTGTTTTTTCCATTCTGCAACAATTAAGTGTAGACCTCGAACTATCCTTAACTTTATCGGTGGCCTTGAGTTTAGATATCAGCCTGCTGGCGACAGGACTTTTTATATTCAGATGTAGACTCCATGGCGCTGTTTCTCAAAACATTTACTGCCGACGTAAGGCCAATGCAAGGCTTAACTGCCATGACAACATATGCCTTCAACACTACGTTACGACCAGGCGCAAAGTTACGACGGGAGTGAGTGTGTTGAGAAACAGTCTCCCGGGCACAGTCTTACAAAGCTGGTTGAAATATGCGCATGACTTCTACGTGGACCATTTGCGATCAGAGGTTAGGGTCCTATAATTATAACATACGTTTACGTCTGACATAACGTACGCAGTTTAGTAAGACAGTAAAACTAATGTTACAGAAGTATCCTATCAGGTGGCAGTGTTTGTTGGTTACATTATTGTAGGGATGCCGTCGAAAAATTATATTTTCACTTGTATTGTCGAAAAAATCCAATAATATTAGGACTAAGTACCAAGTACTAAGACTTTGAAATGGGTGGTGCGATACCCGTGGTTAGACATATACTCTCGGTCTTTTTTTGGCCTCTTTCTTATTTCAGTGTTTTTTAAATCTACTAATATGACATGTCCAGTGCTGATATCAAATTCTTCTCAGATATACAGACGAGGGTTCAATCTCACCCAAACGTTTGCACCAGTGTAAGTAACCATCTTCCAAGGTCTGTCAAATAATCTTCATTCTTCTCATTTTTTTTCGGTTTCCCACAGACTGCGTTGATCTTTGCCATGGTGAAATTTCGTTCTCCAACATATGGTGACTATATTTATCCTGAATGGACTAACGTATTTGGATGGATTCTCGCCATTAGCAGTTCTCTCCCCATCCCAGTATTCATGATCTTCGAATTAGCCAAAGGAAAAGGGACTTTTATACAGGTATTTGACATGACATTTCTATTTAATTAGAATTATGTCCAGATTTGTACACCGTTTAGGACAAGCAGAGATCTATAGAAGGCAGTCTAACCACAAGATAAATCTGTGTAAACTGTCTTCTTGTAGCCCTTGTGTTCTTCTCAACGGATGCAGGTAGTATTTATTTCACGTCTTTACTTTTTTACATTTTTCATCTTTTTTTTAAACTTCAGAGGTTTAACCAATCAGTACAACCCCTTATTGGACGAGAAGGAAGACGGGTTGTCAATGATAAAGACGAAAAAGATACTATGATATAAACGTGATACAGTTCGCAGTCAGGATGAGATATTTGTACTCTATTGGTTCTCTATAGACTCTATAATTGTCATTTTGTATTGCTTTGTAAAAACGAGCTTCATGGAATAAAATATGTTCTTTTTATTTAAAAAATCTAACATATAATTTGTTCCTAGTATTGGCTGTAAGCCATTCTTCTCATTCACAGTTAGGTTTGATAGCTAGGCTATTTGATAAATAGTGCCCCACCAGGTACACTGACTTGGTGAACACTAAAGAATGTCTTGGCTACCTACAAAGATCGACCAAAGATTGGAAGGGATGTTGACAAGTCTGCATTAAATGCGAACGCTGACAGATTTACACGATATCGAAGACTGGTGTTGTCTAACACTATTCAGCTTAAAGGTGCCATTTGATTCATTCTGATATTATTTTCTAGTCTCAAGATATATGGACAACTAGAGGTACTGGTACTTCCTTCCTGTTGGATTGTACAGCATTGTTGTCTTTTGTCTTAAAAAATGACGAAATAAGATTTGAGTTTTAGCATTCATATCACATTGTTTTATTTTTTATCACATGACATTTATCCAAATTTTTCGGAGACCCATTAACCTATCACAACAGCTACCAATTCTGACAAACAACAGACAGCACTGGCTTTCACGGAGCTCTCGCCGGCGAATCTTTGTCCACCATTAACAGCTATGCAGGTCGCCGTTTGGTTATCTGTAAGGAAGCACAGGGAAGCTGTCACCTTGTCAGAGAGTTATCTTGCGCTTTAACCTCATTAATCACCCGTGGGTAGAGTAATCTTAGAAGGGTTGAAATAAAATAAGTGCGTAAAATTCTATTGGTACCGATTTCATTCGAGTAGAACCAGATGAATTCAGATCGTGCCTTTGAAGGGAGTAGTTTTAACGTATTTAACTTACTTGTAATATACGCTCCTGCAGTACGGCCGTCTTCAGAATATACGCTACAGCCCAGCATCATCTCTGTTAGATGGCACTGTACAGAAGCTGTATCACCAATACTCGGACCGCTTTCATCGGACATGATCTGTCGACATCGTAAACGAGGAGCAGAACAGCAGGCGGCATAAGAGAATATACCTGTATGTAATAAGTAAGTTATTCAACTCAACATAGCAGGATTGTTACAGATAATACACGCGTCATTTTGTGTATGTAAGTTCTCAACGTGTAATCCTTAATTCCTAAAAAACAAATACCCTATACGGTATATTAGGGTCATACACCAGGTAGAGAGTTTCATTGATAGACTTTCCGCATATCTTTAACTTTGTCTTTGGTACGTTTACCCTGCCGTTTCATCCTAAGTTAAAAGCTGCAAATTCTAAAAGTGATACTGAGCGACACTATATAGATACTTAACTTAACCGGTATTGAATACGCAACTGCACTAACAGGAAATGTACATACCTCCGCTTTCTTTGCTTGTACCATCCATCTGTGCAACACAAGATGCAGACTGGTGGAAAGCGCCATCCATGGCCCCATAATAACCATAGGAACTGCATCCTATATGGACAAGAACAAACGTCTTAAAATGGCCCAAATACCAGTCGTTAACAATATAAACTCCATAAACCAAACGTACATTTGTAAGTGTATAATGGAATTTATGGTGAATGAGCCTGAAATAGCATTTATACACATTGGACATTTCAATGATGATATGAAATTAACAAACAATAGATTTGCTCATATGATATAGTGATAGATATCACAATAAAAATTGTATTTTTACCAAATAGAAAATGTTGTTGCACCATCCAAACAGAAAGACGTTTACCTGTGGCAACTGAGTTAGAATTGCATACAGTGACTGCCTGGTCGCCATCAATTACAGGGGAAGGTGTGGGACCAGAAACCGAATATTCACATTTCAGATCAGTCAATTTACAGCATCTGGCTGTAGCTTGTACGGCTAAACCCGAATAGAAATGGAATTTTAATAATCAAGTTGGTGCAGTTTTATTCACGTTATGTTAAGAAATAATTGTGTTATTTCAAACTTATTATTCAAAACTGTAAATGCACAAAACGCGACCATAACTGAATGACATAGTACAAAACAGCTTTCAATACGTTAAGTTGTAATGATACCGCTAAATGTTCCTCCACAAACAACACAAGCCATTGACTGTAGCACAATTGGTTTTTACCTTTTTTGCTGTTTTAAAAAAACCATAGCAACTTACGTGCAGAAGATCGAAAGGCATTAACCCCAACACATGTTGCTTTTCCATTACTCCACTCAATGTTATCACCGTCTCGGAAATCACGATGATCCTGGATGGAATGATATGACCAATGTGCAAGCATTTGTTCAACTGAACATTCAAATAGAAGGTTATGTTTAGCGTGTTTCACGTTTGAAAAATATCATTTTCTTTCTTTTTGTACACATGACATTACACATACTAAGAATGAAAAATTCTTTGGAAAAGTGGTTGAAAGCAAGTCTTGATGTCTCCACAGAACGTAAAAAAATTTAGCGCCAAACAAATTACGATAACACACCAGATAATAGACAAATTTTATGGATAAGAATAACTATTTGCATGTGTTACCACTGCTTATGGTGTATTCTGTCTGGCAGTCAGTTTATAAAGAGCCTGTGCCAGTGAAACTAACCCAGGTCGATTCTCCACAAGAAGAAAAAAAGAGAAATCACTAAATGAAACTCCCTACCCAGCGGTCCATGGGAGAGAGGAAAGTAACCAATGGCTATCTGGAAACTTCATCTATATACAAACAATCGAATAGCACACATTTTAACGATCTTCGTTTCGCTGTCTCTGGGCATGATAATGGAGCCTAGAGGCGTGGGTTGAGCTGCCGGCCAAGCGTGCCTGAGAGCTGTTTCTCCCGTGTGCACGTAAATTACGATGAGCCGGCAGCTCAGCCGGCGCCTCTCTTGTGCGCTAGGCTTGAAGCTATTGTGTGTCAATACTAACCTGTGTCTGCATTGAACAACTAGTGAGCACCTCTCCATCTTCACATGACACCCGGGCTTTCTTATCATCACCTACTTCAGATAGAGGTGAGTAACGGGTGACGCATTCAAACCTGTCACTATTAATGGAAGATTGAGATCCAAAACTGTGCTGATTGATATGAAACGTTCTGTGTGAATGACTTCCAGTAATAAAAGGTGGAACTGTGGGTGGTATGGTGACAGACACTGGCTCTGGAAAAAGAACATTGATTCATTGATGCCCTTAGCCAATTAGTTAACATACAAGTGTAAGGGTGGTTGCCAAAGGCAATCCGGAATCCATTTTTATAGATAACATAGGAAAAGCACACACTTTCTAAATGTTCGTAATCTGGTCGGTTTTAAGAAACAGACACACCCCAACACTTTGTCTTGGCGAGTAATTCATTGTATAAAAATACCTAATGTGAGTTTTAAGTCCAAGCTTTCATTTTTGTATCAGCTTTTCAAAAATAATTGTCGCACTGCCACGGGTGACAACTTTATTTGGGATAATTTCTTCACAGGACATGTCATATTTTCTTGATTTTTTTAGGAGGTGCATAGTAAGTTTTGCTCTGTCCCAAAGCAGAATTAGACAATTTACAGAGACATAAGTCTAAAAATATCAACATGACATATGTAAAAAATGACACTGCCCAGCTATTTGGTAGTGAGTATACCAGGCAAGTTTGAAACCAATCCTCAAACAAGAATCCGAAAAGCACACAGGAAGAAGAAAGGACAAATCGTACATGCACGAAAGTTTTCGGGAGCACAAAAACCATAAGATTTACGTTTCTATTGGAGATCGAATTTGGTTTCTCTGTGCAATTTACAAAGACACCATTGCATGAATCAAAGACTTTTCACATGACTGGGTGAATTGTCTTTGATCTTTGGATGACGATATATCGATATAAGTCGGAAGATTCTTACATCACTTACCCATGTCGAGGAAAATCTTAGAAAGCACATGTCTGTTGTTATTTCTGTAAATATGTATACTTACGGACATCTCCATTGACGTCTACATTTACAGTTAAATTGGTCTTTCCCAAGGTAAATCTCTCTACTTTGATTGGAGTACCGTTCTTCTTGACGATAATCTCATAGTCCCCTTGGAAGCCACGGTTGGTAGTGACTAATCCATCCTTTAGTTTCCATGTTATATGGGTGCTCCACTCTTTCTTCGTCAAATCTAACCACCTTCTCCCAGCAGCGTTTATCTAAATTGCAAAACTTATATGCATATTACTTCAATAACGGCAAGTTATCAGTTATTCAAGGCCGAGTTGTATCTACAGTTTAAACTCATTACCCTTTCCCTGAACAACTAAAATAAATATTCAATCCAAGAAAACAAAATCAGGAATAAAGATATAGAGTAAGGTAAATAGTAACATATATTTGAGTAATGGATAGCTTTTTATAATAATTCATACTGAAATATAGCTTAACAAAATCATTTTACAAGGTTGTGACTATTTACAAATGATCTAGCTATTTACGTTTATTAATATATCTCGGTTATTCATTTTGTTGGTAACGCTATAGAGCTTACATAATAGTTATTTCCATTAACAAGACTTCCTCCTGCTTTATTGCCTTCCAATCGGTCCCAGAAACCCCACATTATAATTCCTTCCATTTTCGGACAGCTGAAAAACATTCTCCACGCTGTTTCATACCAATCTGCTCGAAGTGTTTCATTCTCCACATACAAATCCAATTCTGTGATCCACATGGGCAAATCGACCTTGGATAATTCATCAAGTCTTAGCTGTGAACCGTCAAGAAAGTCATAACAGGGTAATCTAACGGTAATATAGTATAAGCACAAACTCTATAGCCTTATAAAGGTAATACACCACCCTGTCGTTGATTTTTTCGAAAAGCTGTTTCTGTTATACCTAAGCCAATAACTTTCCGAATAGTATTACATTGAACTATCCATTCTTGATTAGTAAATTATTCAATAAAAGCTTTATTGTTTATTGAAATTATGGTTTTCCGATAAAATCATAGCTTGGTTATTATTCATGTTAGCAATCTATAACCCATCGAGACGACTTTTGTGATTTCTATGTTACCTTTACGCCTATTTACCTTTAGCAATGCAGGGTCTGGTCGAACGTTGTCCCGGAAATGACCTTGCAGTCCAAGGCCGTATAACCCAACATTGGCTTGTTTGAATTCCTCACCCATTTGTACATACGCCTTGTAAGCAACAATAGATTGTTAGAACATCAAAACAATCATATCAAAAAGACAATAGCAATCTAAGAATGTATATATTTGGATTTTATTAAAGTGCTTTTGACTCAAATGCTTGTTTGTTTGTTTATTTTATTCACCATAATGTATTAAGCAAGATAAAGCATATAAGTTTAATAGTTTGGCGGGACTAAAGCCCCATGGGACTTGATCTATGTTATTTGATAATATGAATATGCAAGGAAACATCTTTCTGGTATCTCATTGCTAGATCTGTAAAATACATTACTCTGTTGTATTTGGTTTTGTTATTTAATCATTTCTGTAATCATTTTAGTCATTGACTGTCATTTATGGTTTCAAGATCTGCTTTCGGCGAAACTAAATACGGTTTTGTTGGTTGGTTGGTTGTTTTAGCTTATTGGCGCGTCTATTCGTATGTCGGTTTTGTTGAATGTTTCGATAACATTCATCCCGTTAGGAAGTACAAAGATCATATAGAACCAACCATACATACCTCTGTCATTCCTCCTCTGGCCACCACGTCATAATCGTTTAGAAATAACTTGACAGTTGGATCAAGCTGATGGATTTTAGAGAACATTTTCTTTGTGTAATTTCGATCCCCAGTGCTCTCTTCAAAGTAAGCTCCATGAAGCAGCTCATTGTTCACATCCCAGTGTTGTACACCCACTCTATTGGAAAATTACACGGAACAAGAGATTTTGCTTTAATACCTACTCTTTTATAATATTAATGAATAAAAACTTTTATAAGAAAAGCGTCCAAAACATTTCTGAGTAGTCAATTTTCAAACAAATTGGAGACAAAGGCATACATAGAAATTTTACATATATAATGTTATTATATAGCAAATATCACAAAAGGAGAGGAAATGAAGGATTTTTTTTGTTGCATTTTCCCCATTTTAAATTGATTGATTTCCAAAGCTTTCTAGTTCCAACTAATTATTTAAAATATTATTGTAAAATGGTAAAAATCGATGGAACCCAGTTTAGGTTATCGCCAAAGAATATAAAACAGATTACCACTTACTTATCCCTGGTTAATTTAGTCATATATTCCAAACGTGCGTCCACAGTTTTAATTAAGTCTTCCTTAGACAAAGGATATACCCAGCTTGGTACATTCCCTTTTACTGCCCAGAACATGTTATGTGCACGGACTGGAAATCTGACACGAAAAACATCCAATAAGTGAAGGGTTTAGATATTACAAATTTAAATGATACGAGGATTGTATCCATATTGAAGAACTAGTTGTGTGGAGTCTAATCTTTGTTCTTTTCACCTACATATTGATTCTCATATTTGGCAACAGCATTAACAGTATGTATGACGTTTTCAGTTAAATAGAACCCTATATTTGTTTACACCAAACTGTCAGTATCATATTTATGAACACATGTCGCAGTTCTATGTAAGTTAAAAAATACGAGGCTTGCTTTAAGGCAATATAGTAAAGGATCATATTTTAATATATTTGTAAAAAGTAATGAAGGTTATAGACTTACCCCTTTGATCGCAGGTATTCTGAAACCTGTACGGCTGTGTGATAGTCCGGGTGATTCTAAATACATGCAAAACATATGAACTTTACGAACTACGATAATCCCGGAGTTTATTAAAGGACTCGAAGAATATCTTTACATATCTCAATTGATACTATACAATACCGAAGTTTTTTATCAACCATATTATCTCAACCATTATTATGAGGCTCACACGGAAAGACTATTTTATGAATAATAAAGTTGTATTATCTGTATTTTACCGGAGTGCCTTGTGAGTACTTCCACTTGTACGTCGCCACCGTGAACCAGTTAAACATATTAAATAACAAGTCCTGATAATCTTTGTAACTAGGATCCAACACATGTCCATCGCTGACCAAAGTTCCAAAACCGAAGGAATGGTTACGGTGTATTATCTGACAATGTACAAACACACTCATTCATATACTATTCAAGGAGAAGACACAAACGTCTTCATCTTAGATAGAACACAAGATACAAACACACTCATATATATACTCAGGCTTTTTAACACAATTAGAAACTTTGTCTTCATGGTTATTTTAGACAAGAAGATTTTCCCTGTGCCCGTGTGTATTATTGTTCATAAATATATATACTCAGGACGAGAACAAGAAACAAACATACTCGAATGTTATGTTGACAAAGTATTTTGATGAAATCGGGTCTACGGAATTCAACTAATTGCAGTTCAAAAAGTTCGGAGAGTAATACACATAACGAAAAAAAAATCGAAAAATGGAAATGTTTCAAATAATATTAATTCGATCCTAGTGCAAGTAGCTTGATATCCATAAGTAGAGAGCTATATGAGAGAACGGCAGCACCTATGACGTCATAAAAATGAGGACCCATATCACTTCCGGTCAAAATAGCGGCGCTTCCGGTAAAATGGCGGCGCTTCCGGGAAATCCCGCATCTCGTACAACAGTACGAGAATGATATCGAGCAAAATCTTAACTTTAATCGGAAATATTTAACAAAAATGGAATTAAGAAAGTGATTTTCGGTAGAAAACAATAGAATTAAGGCGTTAAGACGTTGAGCGATAGCGTTAAGACGTAAAGAAAATTCTTAAGAAAGTGAGTCTAAAAACACGGTTTGGAAAATTAGCGTCGTCATTAAATCAATAGCATTCTCCGATATGATGACATAATAAAAAGGCAGATGGTGTGTCAGACGTCAACAAAACCATCCTCGTACTATAGTATGATGTAAATCAGGGACAAAAAGTGAACTTTGATCGGGAAAATTTAAAGAAAATGAGTAAAAATAAAATAGCGAGTGACGTTAAGAAAGTGATTTTCGATAGAAAACAATAGAATGAAGGCGTTAAGACGTTGAGCGTTAGCGCTAAGACGTAATGAAAAACAATAAGAAAGTTAGTCAAACATTTTACAAAAACATCGTTTGAAATCGTTTTAAAAATTCAACCGATCATAAATCATAAATATACAACCGAGGTGACACGTGGTAATTGTGCAGTCTCGACAAAGTGACGTATTGGATCGATAAAGCCCGTAGTTTGCCAGCGAGTCAATGACATGTCAAAACTTGTTCGACTAGCACAATAAAGCATATAAACAATAGAATTGCCACGCATCGAATATGTTACCACGACCTATAGCAAAACTAAAAATCTTAAAAAAAGAAATCTTACCTTCAGGATTTCTATTAAGCGTTGTTGTTGTTGTCCACACTGCGTTAGTACATGAATCATATCTCTACGTGTAACAACCTAGAACTGACATCTACGCGTAAAATTCGAACCAGGTACCCCACGTGACCTATTCGGTCTAAACGTTAGCCTTCCAATCAATGATCGATCCTATAGTTAGTGGGCGGTGCTCGCGGCGATTGACGTGATCGATATTTAACTCTCGGCTTATACAGCTGACGTCTTCATGAGAATCATCAAAGGGACCCCCTGCTCGAATAAGCTTTTAACTCGCCTATCGAAAAATGTAACGCCCCGCTGGCCAAAGTCACGAGAATCGCTAAGTACCAATCGATCTATATCGTCACAGCTGACTGTCAATTGATAATCTTTTGGTAATACCACAGTTTTGAAGTACCACAGTTCTATTAATTGATAGACCTAAATACGAAAATATAAACAAAACAATGGAGAAAACGTACTATTTTTCCCATATCACTAACAGACGCCCTGCGGGCGTTAATCGACCGCAACGGCCGCATAACGCCCGCAACGGCCGCATAACGCCCGCTTAACGCCCGCAGATAATACTTAAAGCGACTGCTTAACGTAATCCTTTGGTATATGGACTTTATCGAAATCAACTTTTAAAAAAATAGTAAATATGAAATACCACAATGACCAAAGACATGACTAACTCGACATTCTATTTCAACATCTTTATTGAGTTGGGTTATGTAAAGTTAACAAATTTTATATATATGTGGTTGGTAAAAGATCGTTAAATAAGGCTTTCCTCATTTTTATAGCATTATACAGGGCCTCTCTCGGTGATAAGTCAAAATTGTCTTCAAGTGAATGTTTCGTAGCCATAATTTTTTTATGGATTGGATCTTTTTTCATAGACTCTAAAAGCAAACTCTCTTCGTTGTATAATGACATCAGAGATTTTATTATTTTTGGCCTCAAATTTTCGTAGTCACCATTTTTTTCATCGATAGAGTCAGTTGTTTCAGGGAGGTGCTGTTCGATTGCCTTTGTTACAAGATAATCCCACATCGTTGAGGATGCCTTTCCGTTTTCCTGCGACTCTTCCTCAGCCGAGGAAAAGCTTTCACCTTCCTGTGATTCTTCCTCCGCTGACGACAGAGTGTTTTCATCTATGGTCTCTTGACTTGCGTAACTATCCGCAGAATCATTCTGTGTTTTGATCTCCATTGTCACTTTGAAGTCATGATGTATGATGGTTATACCTATCCTGATGACGTCGCATATCGTGATCCCGACTAAAAGATTGGCCACACTCAATGCACGTAAACATGTCTGATGTACTGCACTCGACTGACTAGAAATAATCGAGAAGTACTTCTATATAACATACAAATCCACCAGGTGGCGCTGCGGCCGTGCTCGGCGTTGCCCGGCGGGCGTTAAGCGGCGGTACCCGGGCATTTATTCAAGAAGAGAGTTTATACAGAACATTTTTATTCCTGTGTGTTGTTATCAAAGTTCACTTTTTTGTTCATGCTCATTTACATCGAACTGCTGTAGTGATACTCAAGAAAATGAGGACAGTGACTAAATCTAACCTTAACATACAATTTATATATATATATGTTTAAAATTTGTTAACTTTACATAACCCAACTCAATAAAGATGTTGAAATAGAATGTCGAGTTAGTCATGTCTTTGGTCATTGTGGTATTTCATATTTACTATTTTTTTTTAAAGTTGATTTCGATAAAGTCCATATACCAAAAGATTACGTTAAGCAGCCGCTTTAAGCATTATCTGCGGACGTTAAGCGGCCGTTGCAGACGTTATGCGGGCGTTATGCGGCCGTTGCGGCCGCTTAACGCCCGCAGGGCGTCTGTTAGTGATATGGGTAAAATAGTACGTTTTCTCCATTGTTTTTTATATTTTCGTATTTAGGTCTATCAATTAATACAACTGTGGTACTTCAAAACTGTGGTATTACCAAAAGATTATCAATTGGCAGTCAGCTGTGACAATATAGATCGATTGGTACTTAGCGATAAATTTTTCGATAGGCGAGTTAAAAGCTTATTCGAGGGTCTCTTTGATGATTCTCA
Organism: Lepidochitona cinerea; assembly: GCA_963971465.1. NCBI lineage: Eukaryota > Metazoa > Mollusca > Polyplacophora > Chitonida > Tonicellidae > Lepidochitona > Lepidochitona cinerea. Next base: position 13,788,474 of record OZ020552.1, on the reverse strand, counting down.
TGAAGACGTCAGCTGCATAAGCCGAGAGTTAAATATCGATCACGCCAATCACCGCGATCACAGCCCACTAACTATAGGATCGATCATTGATTGGAAGGCTAACGTTTAGGCCGAATAGGTCACGTGGGGTACCTGGTTCGAATATTACGCGTAGATGTCAGTTCTAGATTGTTACACGTGGAGATATGATTCATGTACTAACGCAGTGTGGACAACAACAACAACGCTTAATAGAAATCCTGAAGGTAAGATTTCTTTTTTTAAGATTTTTAGTTTTGCTATAGGTCGGTGTAACATATTCGATGCGTGGCAATTCTATTGTTTATATGCTTATATGCAATTTCTTTCAATTTTCCCGATCAAAGTTCACATTTTGTGCTCGTACTATAGTACGAGAATGCTATTGATTTTTTATGGTTTTTCTGTTAGTGATACTTTCTTAGTGCATTTCTTTCCGTCTTAAAACAACGTCTTAACAGCTTCATTCTATTGTTTTCTACCGAAGATCTCTTTCTTAACGTCATTTCATTTTTATACATGACAGTTAAATATTTCTGATTAAAGTTCACATTCTGTGCTCGTACTATAGTACGAGCATGCTATTGCTTTTTTCGACATCTGACACATCTGTCATTTATTACGTCATCCTATCGATTTTTTGGCTTGGTTTATCGGAAGCACCGCCATTTTGACCGAAAGCGCCGCCATTTGACCGGAAGTGCCGCCATTTTACCGGAAGCGCCGCCATTTTACCGGAAGTGCTATGGGTCCTCATTTTTATGACGTCATAGGTGCTGCCGTTCTCTCATATAGCTCTCTACTTCCATACAATCTGTAAATGAAATACTGTCACTTCAATGTAGCTTCTTTTTTGGGACGAAAAGCCTTTCTGACAGTCATTGGTTGGTCAGCTGTCTAGTTGGACAGCTGATACCATGTAGCACAAAGCAACGTATATCAAAAATAAAAAAAAAAAAACTTAAAAGTCATCCCACTCACCTCAATTTCCATGTCAGTCGCATTTAAACTTGGGTCTAGTTGAACGCTATTACAAAAAAGTGAACATCTTAAATTATAGAAATTATAGAAACTCCATAGTGAAAGTGAAGATATTTCAATGACGACGAACCATACGACTTCAATTTCAGCTTAGGCCTATGCCATGCTGTTGATGAATATCTGAAAAGGCGACCATTGGGAAGTTCATGCCATTAATAAACGAATCTTATCGGCGCGATTTGGGTAAATTTATATCTGGTTTTAAAATAGTTTGTTAATACACTAACTTTAATAAGTATACCGATTTTGTGTTGATCTAGAACCGGGAAGTCAACCCGGGTTTATGGATCGAGTTCATTTCACGGACATACTGACAGTAGTTAGAGGTTCTAGAAAACTAAATGGATACATGCATCATTAGCCCACTGGATCCAGGACATGTTAGAGAGTGACCAGTCTGTAACGGCATTATACTCGTGTACATCCCTTTAAATGGGGAATATTTTACCGTATCTCCATAGAGGTTTTTCGATATTTCTCGATTCGTTGATTTGCTTCTTCTTTCCAGTTAGGATAAGGAGGTACCTCTGTTAATGACGCGTCGTCGATAAGGAAATCTATTCCCGGATCTGGGCCTTGGATGTACACATCTACCGAAGTGAAATCTACAAAGTAGAGTTAATTTCTAATAGCACACAGATCGATATTAAAGTGGGTCGTAAATTAAAATCAGACAATGACTCTAGGAATTCAAAATGTAAAAATGTTTTCAAACTGTTGGGATTAATCTTCGCATGAATAAGTTCGAATCCCACTCAGTCCAAAATTTGGAAAATTTTCTGACTGGGTTTTCACTCGAACGACCTATGTGGGATGGTTGCCAGTTACCAGCGGAAGGTCGTGGGTTTCCTCCGGGCACAGAGCCCGGTTTCCTCCCACAATAAAACTGGCAACGCCGCCATATAAGTGAAATAATCTTGAGCGCGGCGTAAAACACCAAACAATCAATCAATCGCATGAATAAGTATATGTCTATAACGATTTCTTTGTATCGGGGTTCTCTTTCGGTATATATTACCTCTCCGCCAGCGTAACGTGACATAATGATTTTTGTACCTATTCGAACATTTGGCCCAACCACGTGACACTTTCGGAGATGTCAACTACTAAGTCGGAACATCCTTCGGCTATCTTCGCTCCCTACCGGTCGGCTTTGACTTCACGCACGTAAATCCCCGAAGTTTCAGAGTGCTACTAAGCTTCACTTGTAACTAGACTTGGACCATCTCTCGTTTTCAAATATAGATCACATTATATCACGGAATCATGTGTACAAAAAGATGCTATTGCGTGTCAGATTCGAAAATAGGTCCTATGATACTTTCTCAACAAATCTGCTTTCATGTAAATTTTTAGATAAAATCATAACTTTCTTGGTTTTGTTTATTCAAACTGCTAGATCCCGACAATTCAATTCTGAGACATTCCATAATCATACCTTTCGCTGGGGTATGGAATGATCCCTGCATAAGAAACCAACCAAGACTGTCGTCCACAAAACTGCGGGAGGCGTATTTATAATATTCGGTTTCACCTGTAACAGTCAATTTCATTAAATAGCTAACAAATGCTTTATTTCTGCTTTACTGATTCCAACATATTTCAGGAGGCTTTGGTCTTTAAGCTGCAATCATCATCAGGGAAATTACTAAAGTAATATATTAACCGACACTGATTGACCCGGGTTGTGTATGGAATGATTTTCGGGGTCAATCAGTGTCGGTTAATATATTACTTTGGTCTTTAAAATTGTGATAAAGAAAAGCTTATAAATAAAAACATAAAAGCCTTCAAAGAACTACATTTAATTTTTAAACGTCGGAAAGATTAGGATACGAATTTCAGTAAATTTTTAAATGCTTCCTAAACAAATACCACTTTCTTTATGGGCTTGACTGTTTATTTCATTTCTAAAATAATTCATAAAGATTTCAGCCGTTTCCGGGGCCTCTCGTATAGGTTATACATAAAGTCAAGTAACAGCTCATGGTTAACATATCGACATTTTACTCTGGTATGAACTCCCAGAAAGTTGAGATAAATTTTAAGTGGCATGAGCTGCCAAAATTCGGATTTTTTTCATAAATTCTGATTGTCAAAAGAAGTTCAACGTATGAAGTACATTGAAAAACTTAAGGATTCACGTTGGAATAAAAAAATATTTGTACAGTCAATACCTTGTACGAAACAAAGATATGTGCTAATAACGGACAAAATTCTATAGCCGGGATGTATGAGTTGATGTTTGGGACTTTTTCTGCGTATAAAACCACCTTAGCGTACATCCTCAAGATTGATATCAACTGAAAGTTCTTATTTTGTTATTTCAGAAGTAAAGAGCCAACAATTAGCTAATTTTGTTTCAACGAAATTTTCCTCATATATGGCAGCTCATGCCAATGTATTTCAGTGCTTGTTAGTTTTATTGCGACTTGATGTGCTTTGGGCGTACAGACATGGACGCATAGTAAGGGTTTCGTCGCATGAAATTTTATGATTTTATTCGGTTATGAAATCTTATTTTGTTGGTATGTCTTACCGTTTGTCCAATGAACAGCTCCAGAAAGACTGATAGTTTGAAACAAGACACCCGCTTTGTTGTTCAGTTGTTTGGCATATGCTCTTACCAAATAACTTGTGTCTGGTTTTAAGACTAAGTTCTGCCCTGGGCCCATCCAACGTGCCGTTCTAGAAAGTAGAATAGAAATTAAAATAATGAACTTTCTTGCAATCGTCAAGAAACTTTCGCGAAGATTTCTAAAAGTCTATGGAAGCGCTTAAAATTTGCTCAATTCGCTCAATATTTACTCAACGTACTTTTATTTCGAAACATTTTATTTGCTATAATAGCACACTTTAAGCCAAAGGCTTATACAGTGTACATTTTGCATAGTATACACAATTTTGAAAATGACGAAAAAGGTATAAAAAAGAGGAGATGGAAAAAATATATATATGATCCAAACTATGCGAAGGTGGAGTAGATAGATAACCGAGAAGTAGTATATAGTATGGGAATTGCATGGGATAGAGTGGGTCGGCTGTTAATAGGAACTAAACGAATCGTCTAAAAGTAGGCCAACAGACGGACGACATACCGACAATATTTTGATATTTACTAAATTCTGAACTACCATACAGTAGATTAGTTGCACTGATAGGCTCAGCACACCCAGATAGTCGAATTGATTGTATCATTTCTTCTCGTTAAGTAATGAACTTCAAACCATAAACTTCTATTGGCAATTGGAATTTATGAAAAAAAATACTTTGCATAAAAAGTATTACAATTTTGTCAGCTCGTGTAATTCAAAATATTATTTAGAGACACTTCTGTGGGTCATATTGTACAAAGTGAACTGTTATTTGCCGGTATTAATTTACCAATAGTTTTCCATTGTGTACGTGCGTTAATAGCTGGTATATATAACAGATGTAAGATCTCTAGTTGTCGATATGGAGTGAACGAGTCCTATTCCACTAACCTGCCCGAGCATTTGACGGCATATTGCCCCGAAAAAGTGTCATTGACCAGTTGTAAAGTTGAGCCACGGGGGCTCCATGTACTGCCCACATCCCCTGGGGCCTCAAATCCGGGGTTCTGGAACAACTCTGGAGCTCCGTTCACCAAGAGAATAAATAAAGACGCGATGATAAGGCACTTCATGCCGATAAGTTGGACAGCTACATGTATATGATTGAAAAGTAAGTAACGGGGGTAGTGATAAACCCTGTACTGATTATTCCTTGAGTATTCTGGCAGATGTGTGTGTTGTAAAACGTGTGCTCATTTCTCATAAAAAAAGATAAAACAGAAAAAAGCAACAGATAAACTACTCAACACCATTTAAACTAAAAAGCCTTGACATTTCTGAGCTTATTATAAATGTCAGCAGGGTTCTGGTGAAAACAACATGCACTGGAACTCTTCACAAAAGCTTTTTATATCCGGTACTTGGATGTGGTTCTGGTTTCTTTACTGAGGAAACAATAATTAACCACCATTTCATCTTCTTCCTGGAGAGCGCGTCACTTCTCTCTTCTTCCTGGTAATCGTTCACTACCTTCTTCTTCCTCGTGATCATGTCACTACTGTCTTCTTCTACGTGATCATGCCACTCTTTTCTTCCTGGTGATCATGTCACTACTCTCTTCTTCCTCGTGGTTATGTCACTACTCTCTTATTCCTCGTGATCATGTCACTACCCTCTTCTTCCTGGTGATCATGCCACTGTCCTCTTCTTGCTGATGACCATGTCACTGTCCTCTTCTTCCTGGTGATCATGTCACTGTCCTCTTCTTCCTGGTGATCATGTCAGTATCTTCTTCCTGGTGATCATGTCACTGTCATCTTCTACCCAATGATCATGTCACTATCCTCACCTTCGTCGTGGTCATGTATCTAGCCTCTTACTGGTGATCATGTCACTACCCTCTTCTTCCTCGTGATCATAACATTACTCTCGTGATCATGTCCCTAACCTCTTGTTCTCGGTGATCTCGTCACTATCCTCTTCTTCCTGGTGATCATGTCACTACTCTCTTCTGACTGGTGATCATGTCACTATCCTCTTCTTCCTCGTGATCATGTCACTACTCTCTTCTTCCTGGTGATCATGTCACTATCCTCACCTTCGTCGTGATCATGTCACTATCCTCACCTTCGTCGTGATCATGTCACTATCCTCTTCTTCCTCGGGATCATGTCAATGCCGTCTTCTTCCTCGTGATCATGTCACTATCCTCTTCTTCCTGGTGATCATGTCACTGTCCTCTTCTTCCTGGTGATCATGTCACTTCTCTCTTCTTCCTGGTGATCATGTCACTATCCTCTTCTTCCTCGTGATCATGTCACTGCCGTCTTCTTCCTCGTGATCATGTCACTATCCTCTTCTTCCTGGTGATCATGTCACTACTCTCTTCTTCCTGGTGATCATGTCACTATCCTCACCTTCGTCGTGATCATGTCCCTATCCTCTTCTTCCTGGTGATCATGTCACTATCCTCAACTTCGTCGTGATCATGTCACTATTCTCTTCTTCCTGGTGATCATGTCACTGTCCTCTTCTTCCTGGTGATCATGTCACTATCCTCACCTTCGTCGTGATCATGTCCCTACTCTCTTCTTCCTGGTGATCATGTCACTGTCCTCTTCTTCCTGGTGATCATGTCACTATCCTCATCTTCGTCGTGATCATGTCACTATCCTCACCTTCGTCGTGATCATGTCACTATCCTCTTCTTCCTGGTGATCATGTCACTTCTCTCTTCTTCCTGGTGATCATGCCACTATCCTCTTCTTCCTCGTGATCATGTCACTGCCGTCTTCTTCCTCGTGATCATGTCACTATCCTCTTCTTCCTGGAGATCATGTCACTGTCCTCTTCTTCCTGGTAAACATGTCACTATCCTCACCTACGTCGTGATCATGTCACTATCCTCTTTTTCCTCATGATCATGTCACTATTCTCTTCTTCCTCCTGATCATGTCACTACTCTCTTCTTCCTGGTAATCGTTCACTACCGTCTTCTTCGTCGTGATCATGTCACTACTGTTTTCTTCTACGTGATCATGCCCCTCTCTTCTTCCTCGTGATCATGTCACTACTGTCTTCTTCTACGTGATCATGCCACTCTCTTCTTCCTGGTGATCATGTCACTACTCTCTTCTTCCTCGTGGTTATGTCACTACTCTCTTATTCCTCGTGATCATGTCACTACCCTCTTCTTCCTGGTGACCATGTCACTACCCTCTTCTTCCTTATGACCATGTCACTACCCTCTTCTTCCTGGTGATCATGTCACTACTCTCTTCTTCCTCGTGGTTATGTCACTTCTCTCTTATTCCTCGTGATCATGTCACTACCCTCTTCTTCCTTATGATCATGTCACTATCCTCTTCTTCCTGGTGATCATGTCACTACTCTCTTCTTCCTGGTGATCATGTTACTACTCTCTTCTTCCTGGTGACCATGTCACTGTCCTCTTCTTCCTGGTGATCATGTCACTGTCCTCTTCCTCCTTATGATCATGTCACTACCCTCTTCTTCCTCGTGATCATGTCACTGTCCTCTTCTTCCTGGTGACCATGTCACTACCCTCTTCTTCCTGGTGATCATGTCACTGTCCTCTTCTTCCTGGTGACCATGTCACTACCCTCTTCTTCCTGGTGATCATGTCACTACCCTCTTCTTCCTCGTGATCATGTCACTGTCCTCTTCTTCCTGTTGACCATGTCACTACCCTCTTCTTCCTGGTGACCATGTCACTGTCCTCTTCTTCCTTATGCTCATGTCACTGTCCTCTTCTTCCTTATGATCATGTCACTACCCTCTTCTTCCTCGTGATCATGTCACTGTCCTCTTCTTCCTTATGATCATGTCACTGTCATCTTCTTCCTTATGATCATGTCACTACCCTCTTCTTCCTCGTGATCATGTCACTGTCCTCTTCTTACTGGTGACCATGTCACTACCCTCTTCTTCCTGGTGATCATGTCACTGTCCTCTTCTTCCTTATGATCATGTCACTGTCCTCTTCTTCCTTATGATCATGTCACTACCCTCTTCTTCCTCGTGATCATGTCACTGTCCTCTTCTTCCTTATGATCATGTCACTACCCTCTTCTTCCTGGTGATCATGTCACTGTCCTCTTCTTCCTTATGATCATGTCACTGTCCTCTTCTTCCTTATGATCATGTCACTACCCTCTTCTTCCTCGTGATCATGACACTGTCCTCTTCTTCCTGGTGATCATGTCACTACCCTCTTCTTCCTCGTGATCATGTCACTGTCCTCTTCTTCCTGGTGACCATGTCACTACCCTCTTCTTCCTGGTGATCATGTCACTGTCCTCTTCTTCCTTATGATCATGTCACTACCCTCTTCTTCCTCGTGACCATGTCACTACCCTCTTCTTCCTGGTGATCATGTCACTACCCTCTTCTTCCTTATGACCATGTCACTACCCTCTTCTTCCTGGTGATCATGTCACTGTCCTCTTCTTCCTGGTGTTCATGTCACTACCCTCTTCTTCCTTATGACCATGTCACTACCCTCTTCTTCCTTATGATCATGTCACTACCCTCTTCTTCCTCGTGATCATGTCACTACTCTCTTCTTCCTTATGATCATGTCACTACCCTCTTCTTCCTTATGATCATGTCACTACCCTCTTCTTCCTTATGACCATGTCACTACTCTCTTCTTCCTGGTGATCATGTCACTACTCTCTTCTTCCTCGTGGTTATGTCACTACTCTCTTATTCCTCGTGATCATGTCACTACCCTCTTCTTCCTGGTGACCATGTCACTACCCTCTTCTTCCTTATGACCATGTCACTACCCTCTTCTTCCTGGTGATCATGTCACTACTCTCTTCTTCCTCGTGGTTATGTCACTTCTCTCTTATTCCTCGTGATCATGTCACTACCCTCTTCTTCCTTATGATCATGTCACTATCCTCTTCTTCCTGGTGATCATGTCACTACTCTCTTCTTCCTGGTGATCATGTTACTACTCTCTTCTTCCTGGTGACCATGTCACTGTCCTCTTCTTCCTGGTGATCATGTCACTGTCCTCTTCCTCCTTATGATCATGTCACTACCCTCTTCTTCCTCGTGATCATGTCACTGTCCTCTTCTTCCTGGTGACCATGTCACTACCCTCTTCTTCCTGGTGATCATGTCACTGTCCTCTTCTTCCTGGTGACCATGTCACTACCCTCTTCTTCCTGGTGATCATGTCACTACCCTCTTCTTCCTCGTGATCATGTCACTGTCCTCTTCTTCCTGTTGACCATGTCACTACCCTCTTCTTCCTGGTGACCATGTCACTGTCCTCTTCTTCCTTATGCTCATGTCACTGTCCTCTTCTTCCTTATGATCATGTCACTACCCTCTTCTTCCTCGTGATCATGTCACTGTCCTCTTCTTCCTTATGATCATGTCACTGTCCTCTTCTTCCTTATGATCATGTCACTACCCTCTTCTTCCTCGTGATCATGTCACTGTCCTCTTCTTCCTGGTGACCATGTCACTACCCTCTTCTTCCTGGTGATCATGTCACTGTCCTCTTCTTCCTTATGATCATGTCACTGTCCTCTTCTTCCTTATGATCATGTCACTACCCTCTTCTTCCTCGTGATCATGTCACTGTCCTCTTCTTCCTTATGATCATGTCACTACCCTCTTCTTCCTGGTGATCATGTCACTGTCCTCTTCTTCCTTATGATCATGTCACTGTCCTCTTCTTCCTTATGATCATGTCACTACCCTCTTCTTCCTCGTGATCATGACACTGTCCTCTTCTTCCTGGTGATCATGTCACTACCCTCTTCTTCCTCGTGATCATGTCACTGTCCTCTTCTTCCTGGTGACCATGTCACTACCCTCTTCTTCCTGGTGATCATGTCACTGTCCTCTTCTTCCTTATGATCATGTCACTACCCTCTTCTTCCTCGTGATCATGTCACTGTCCTCTTCTTCCTGGTGATCATGTCACTACCCTCTTCTTCCTTATGACCATGTCACTACCCTCTTCTTCCTGGTGATCATGTCACTACCCTCTTCTTCCTTATGACCATGTCACTACCCTCTTCTTCCTGGTGATCATGTCACTGTCCTCTTCTTCCTGGTGTTCATGTCACTGTCCTCTTCTTCCTTATGACCATGTCACTACCCTCTTCTTCCTTATGATCATGTCACTACCCTCTTCTTCCTCGTGATCATGTCACTACTCTCTTCTTCCTTATGATCATGTCACTACCCTCTTCTTCCTTATGACCATGTCACTACTCTCTTCTTCCTGGTGATCATGTCACTGTCCCCTTCTTGCTGGTGATCATGTCACTGTCCTCTTCTTCCTGGTGATCATGTCACTGTCCTCTTCTTGCTGGTGATCATGTCGCTGTCCTCTTCTTCCTGGTGATCATGTCACTGTCCTCTTCTTCCTGGTGATCATGTCACTGTCCTCTTCTTCCTGGTGATCATGTCACTACCCTCTTCTTCCTTATGACCATGTCACTACTCTCTTCTTCCTGGTGATCATGTCACTGTCCTCTTCTTGCTGGTGATCATGTCACTGTCCTCTTCTTCCTGGTAATCATGTCACTGTCCTCTTCTTGCTGGTGATCATGTCACTGTCCTCTTCTTCCTGGTGATCATGTCACTGTCCTCTTCTTGCTGGTGATCATGTCACTGTCCTCTTCTTGCTGGTGATCATGTCACTGTCCTCTTCTTCCTGGTGATCATGTCAGTATCTTCTTCCTGGTGATCATGTCACTGTCCTCTTCTACCCAATGATCATGTCACTATCCTCACCTTCGTCGTGATCATGTCACTATCCTCACCTTCGTCGTGATCATGTCACTATCCTCTTCTTCCTTGTGATCATGTAACTTCTCTCTTCTTCCTGGTGATCATGCCACTATCCTCTTCTTCCTCGTGATCATGTCACTGCCGTCTTCTTCCTCGTGATCATGTCACTGTCCTCTTCTTTCTGGTGATCATGTCACTATCCTCACCTTCGTCGTGATCATGTCACTATCCTCTTTTTCCTCATGATCATGTCACTACTGTCTTCTTCGTCGTGATCATGTCACTACTGTTTTCTTCTACGTGATCATGCCACTCTCTTCTTCCTCGTGATCATGTCACTACTGTCTTCTTCTACGTGATCATGCCACTCTCTTCTTCCTGGTGATCATGTCACTACTCTCTTCTTCCTCGTGGTTATGTCACTACTCTCTTATTCCTCGTGATCATGTCACTACCCTCTTCTTCCTGGTGAACATGTCACTACCCTCTTCTTCCTTATGATCATGTCACTACCCTCTTCTTCCTGGTGATCATGTCACTGTCCTCTTCTTGCTGGTGATCATGTCACTGTCCTCTTCTTCCTGGTGATCATGTCACTGTCCTCTTCTTCCTGGTGATCATGTCAGTATCTTCTTCCTGGTGATCATGTCACTGTCTTCTTCTACCCAATGACTATGTCACTATCCTCACATTCGTCGTGGTCATGCCTCTACCCTCTTCCTGGTGATCATGTCACTACCCTCTTCTTCCTCGTGATCATAACATTACTCTAGTGATCATGTCACTATCCTCTTCTTCTCGGTGATCTCGTCACTATCCTCTTCTTCCTGGTGATCATGTCACTACTCTCTTCTTCCTGGTGATCATGTCACTATCCTCACTTTCGTCGCGATCATGCCACTATCCTCACCTTCGTCGTGATCATGTCACTATCCTCTTCTTCCTGGTGATCATGTCACTACCCGCATGATCAAGTCCCTACTCTCTTCTTCCTGGTGATCATGTCACTGCCGTCTTCTTCCTGGTGATTATGTCACTACCCTCACCTTCGTCGTGATCATGTCACTATCCTCACCTTCGTCGTGATCATGTCCCTATCCTCTTATTCCTGGTGATCATGTCACTACTCTCTTCTTACTGATGATCATGTCACTATCCTCTTCTTCCTGGTGATCATGTCACTACTCTCTTCTTCCTCGTGATCATGTCACTACTCTCTTCTTCCTCGTGATCATGTCACTACCTTCTTCTTCCTCGTGACCATGTCACTACTCTCTTCTTCCTCGTGATCATGTCACTACTCTCTTCTTCCCCGTGATCATGTCACTACCTTCTTCTTCCTCGTGATCATGTCACTACTCTCTTCTTCCTCGTGGTCATGCCACTACTCTCTTCTTCCACCTGATCATGCCACTACTCTCTTCTTCCTCGTGATCATCTCACTACTCTCTTCTTCCTCGTGATCATGTCACTACTCTCTTCTTCCTCGTGATCATGTCACTACTCTCTTCTTCCTTGGTCATGTCACTACCCTCTTCTTCCTCGTGATCATGTCACTACTCTCTTCTTCCTTATGATCATGTCACTACCCTCTTCTTCCTTATGACCATGTCACTACTCTCTTCTTCCTGGTGATCATGTCACTGTCCCCTTCTTGCTGGTGATCATGTCACTGTCCTCTTCTTCCTGGTGATCATGTCACTGTCCTCTTCTTGCTGGTGATCATGTCGCTGTCCTCTTCTTCCTGGTGATCATGTCACTGTCCTCTTCTTCCTGGTGATCATGTCACTGTCCTCTTCTTCCTGGTGATCATGTCACTACCCTCTTCTTCCTTATGACCATGTCACTACTCTCTTCTTCCTGGTGATCATGTCACTGTCCTCTTCTTGCTGGTGATCATGTCACTGTCCTCTTCTTCCTGGTAATCATGTCACTGTCCTCTTCTTGCTGGTGATCATGTCACTGTCCTCTTCTTCCTGGTGATCATGTCACTGTCCTCTTCTTGCTGGTGATCATGTCACTGTCCTCTTCTTGCTGGTGATCATGTCACTGTCCTCTTCTTCCTGGTGATCATGTCAGTATCTTCTTCCTGGTGATCATGTCACTGTCCTCTTCTACCCAATGATCATGTCACTATCCTCACCTTCGTCGTGATCATGTCACTATCCTCACCTTCGTCGTGATCATGTCACTATCCTCTTCTTCCTGGTGATCATGTAACTTCTCTCTTCTTCCTGGTGATCATGCCACTATCCTCTTCTTCCTCGTGATCATGTCACTGCCGTCTTCTTCCTCGTGATCATGTCACTCTGGAGATCATGTCACTGTCCTCTTCTTTCTGGTGATCATGTCACTATCCTCACCTTCGTCGTGATCATGTCACTATCCTCTTTTTCCTCATGATCATGTCACTACTGTCTTCTTCGTCGTGATCATGTCACTACTGTTTTCTTCTACGTGATCATGCCACTCTCTTCTTCCTCGTGATCATGTCACTACTGTCTTCTTCTACGTGATCATGCCACTCTCTTCTTCCTGGTGATCATGTCACTACTCTCTTCTTCCTCGTGGTTATGTCACTACTCTCTTATTCCTCGTGATCATGTCACTACCCTCTTCTTCCTGGTGAACATGTCACTACCCTCTTCTTCCTTATGATCATGTCACTACCCTCTTCTTCCTGGTGATCATGTCACTGTCCTCTTCTTGCTGGTGATCATGTCACTGTCCTCTTCTTCCTGGTGATCATGTCACTGTCCTCTTCTTCCTGGTGATCATGTCAGTATCTTCTTCCTGGTGATCATGTCACTGTCTTCTTCTACCCAATGACTATGTCACTATCCTCACATTCGTCGTGGTCATGCCTCTACCCTCTTCCTGGTGATCATGTCACTACCCTCTTCTTCCTCGTGATCATAACATTACTCTAGTGATCATGTCACTATCCTCTTCTTCTCGGTGATCTCGTCACTATCCTCTTCTTCCTGGTGATCATGTCACTACTCTCTTCTTCCTGGTGATCATGTCACTATCCTCACTTTCGTCGCGATCATGCCACTATCCTCACCTTCGTCGTGATCATGTCACTATCCTCTTCTTCCTGGTGATCATGTCACTACCCGCATGATCAAGTCCCTACTCTCTTCTTCCTGGTGATCATGTCACTGCCGTCTTCTTCCTGGTGATTATGTCACTACCCTCACCTTCGTCGTGATCATGTCACTATCCTCACCTTCGTCGTGATCATGTCCCTATCCTCTTATTCCTGGTGATCATGTCACTACTCTCTTCTTACTGATGATCATGTCACTATCCTCTTCTTCCTGGTGATCATGTCACTACTCTCTTCTTCCTCGTGATCATGTCACTACTCTCTTCTTCCTCGTGATCATGTCACTACCTTCTTCTTCCTCGTGACCATGTCACTACTCTCTTCTTCCTCGTGATCATGTCACTACTCTCTTCTTCCCCGTGATCATGTCACTACCTTCTTCTTCCTCGTGATCATGTCACTACTCTCTTCTTCCTCGTGGGCATGCCACTACTCTCTTCTTCCACCTGATCATGCCACTACTCTCTTCTTCCTCGTGATCATCTCACTACTCTCTTCTTCCTCGTGATCATGTCACTACTCTCTTCTTCCTCGTGATCATGTCACTACTCTCTTCTTCCTTGGTCATGTCACTACCCTCTTCTTCCTCGTGATCATGTCACTACTCTCTTCTTCCTCGTGATCATGTCACTATTCTCTTCTTCCTCGTAATCATGTCACTACTCTCTTCTTCCTCGTGATCATGTCACTACTCTCTTCTTCCTCGTGATCATGCCACTACTCTCTTCTTCCTCGTGATCATGTCACTACCTTCTTCTTCCTCGTGATCATGTCACTACCCACTTCTTCCTCGTGATCATCACTACTCTCTTCTTCTTCCTGGTGATCATGTCACTACCCACTTCTTCTTCGTGATCATCTCATTACTCTCTTCTTCTTTGTGATCATGTCACTACTCTCTTCTTCCTCGTGATCATGTCACTATCCACTTCTTCTTCGTGATCATGTCACTACTCTATTCTTCCTCGTGATCGTCACTACTCTCTTATCCCTGGTGATCATGTCACTATCCTCACCTTCGTCGTGATCATGTCCCTACTCTCTTCTTCCTGGTGATCATGTCACTGTCCTCTTCTTCCTGGTGATCATGTCACTATCCTCATCTTCGTCGTGATCATGTCACTATCCTCACCTTCGTCGTGATCATGTCACTATCCTCTTCTTCCTGGTGATCATGTCACTTCTCTCTTCTTCCTGGTGATCATGCCACTATCCTCTTCTTCCTCGTGATCATGTCACTGCCGTCTTCTTCCTCGTGATCATGTCACTATCCTCTTCTTCCTGGAGATCATGTCACTGTCCTCTTCTTCCTGGTGATCATGTCACTATCCTCACCTTCGTCGTGATCATGTCACTATCCTCTTTTTCCTCATGATCATGTCACTATTCTCTTCTTCGTCGTGATCATGTCACTACTGTTTTCTTCTACGTGATCATGCCCCTCTCTTCTTCCTCGTGATCATGTCACTACTGTCTTCTTCTACGTGATCATGCCACTCTCTTCTTCCTGGTGATCATGTCACTACTCTCTTCTTCCTCGTGGTTATGTCACTACTCTCTTATTCCTCGTGATCATGTCACTACCCTCTTCTTCCTGGTGACCATGTCACTACCCTCTTCTTCCTTATGACCATGTCACTACCCTCTTCTTCCTGGTGATCATGTCACTACTCTCTTCTTCCTCGTGGTTATGTCACTTCTCTCTTATTCCTCGTGATCATGTCACTACCCTCTTCTTCCTTATGATCATGTCATTATCCTCTTCTTCCTGGTGATCATGTCACTACTCTCTTCTTCCTGGTGATCATGTTACTACTCTCTTCTTCCTGGTGACCATGTCACTGTCCTCTTCTTCCTGGTGATCATGTCACTGTCCTCTTCTTCCTTATGATCATGTCACTGTCCTCTTCTTCCTGGTGACCATGTCACTACCCTCTTCTTCCTGGTGATCATGTCACTGTCCTCTTCTTCCTGGTGACCATGTCACTACCCTCTTCTTCCTGGTGATCATGTCACTACCCTCTTCTTCCTCGTGATCATGTCACTGTCCTCTTCTTCCTGTTGACCATGTCACTACCCTCTTCTTCCTGGTGACCATGTCACTGTCCTCTTCTTCCTTATGCTCATGTCACTGTCCTCTTCTTCCTTATGATCATGTCACTACCCTCTTCTTCCTCGTGATCATGTCACTGTCCTCTTCTTCCTTATAATCATGTCACTGTCCTCTTCTTCCTTATGATCATGTCACTACCCTCTTCTTCCTCGTGATCATGTCACTGTCCTCTTCTTCCTGGTGACCATGTCACTACCCTCTTCTTCCTGGTGATCATGTCACTGTCCTCTTCTTCCTTATGATCATGTCACTGTCCTCTTCTTCCTTATGATCATGTCACTACCCTCTTCTTCCTCGTGATCATGTCACTGTCCTCTTCTTCCTTATGATCATGTCACTACCCTCTTCTTCCTGGTGATCATGTCACTGTCCTCTTCTTCCTTATGATCATGTCACTGTCCTCTTCTTCCTTATGATCATGTCACTACCCTCTTCTTCCTCGTGATCATGACACTGTCCTCTTCTTCCTGGTGATCATGTCACTACCCTCTTCTTCCTCGTGATCATGTCACTGTCCTCTTCTTCCTGGTGACCATGTCACTACCCTCTTCTTCCTGGTGATCATGTCACTGTCCTCTTCTTCCTTATGATCATGTCACTACCCTCTTCTTCCTCGTGATCATGTCACTGTCCTCTTCTTCCTGGTGATCATGTCACTACCCTCTTCTTCCTTATGACCATGTCACTACCCTCTTCTTCCTGGTGATCATGTCACTACCCTCTTCTTCCTTATGACCATGTCACTACCCTCTTCTTCCTGGTGATCATGTCACTGTCCTCTTCTTCCTGGTGTTCATGTCACTACCCTCTTCTTCCTTATGACCATGTCACTACCCTCTTCTTCCTTATGATCATGTCACTACCCTCTTCTTCCTCGTGATCATGTCACTACTCTCTTCTTCCTTATGATCATGTCACTACCCTCTTCTTCCTTATGACCATGTCACTACTCTCTTCTTCCTGGTGATCATGTCACTGTCCCCTTCTTGCTGGTGATCATGTCACTGTCCTCTTCTTCCTGGTGATCATGTCACTGTCCTCTTCTTGCTGGTGATCATGTCGCTGTCCTCTTCTTCCTGGTGATCATGTCACTGTCCTCTTCTTCCTGGTGATCATGTCACTGTCCTCTTCTTCCTGGTGATCATGTCACTACCCTCTTCTTCCTTATGACCATGTCACTACTCTCTTCTTCCTGGTGATCATGTCACTGTCCTCTTCTTGCTGGTGATCATGTCACTGTCCTCTTCTTCCTGGTAATCATGTCACTGTCCTCTTCTTGCTGGTGATCATGTCACTGTCCTCTTCTTCCTGGTGATCATGTCACTGTTCTCTTCTTGCTGGTGATCATGTCACTGTCCTCTTCTTGCTGGTGATCATGTCACTGTCCTCTTCTTCCTGGTGATCATGTCAGTATCTTCTTCCTGGTGATCATGTCACTGTCCTCTTCTACCCAATGATCATGTCACTATCCTCACCTTCGTCGTGATCATGTCACTATCCTCACCTTCGTCGTGATCATGTCACTATCCTCTTCTTCCTGGTGATCATGTAACTTCTCTCTTCTTCCTGGTGATCATGCCACTATCCTCTTCTTCCTCGTGATCATGTCACTGCCGTCTTCTTCCTCGTGATCATGTCACTATCCTCTTCTTCCTGGAGATCATGTCACTGTCCTCTTCTTTCTGGTGATCATGTCACTATCCTCACCTTCGTCGTGATCATGTCACTATCCTCTTTTTCCTCATGATCATGTCACTACTGTCTTCTTCGTCGTGATCATGTCACTACTGTTTTCTTCTACGTGATCATGCCACTCTCTTCTTCCTCGTGATCATGTCACTACTGTCTTCTTCTACGTGATCATGCCACTCTCTTCTTCCTGGTGATCATGTCACTACTCTCTTCTTCCTCGTGGTTATGTCACTACTCTCTTATTCCTCGTGATCATGTCACTACCCTCTTCTTCCTGGTGAACATGTCACTACCCTCTTCTTCCTTATGATCTTGTCACTACCCTCTTCTTCCTGGTGATCATGTCACTGTCCTCTTCTTGCTGGTGATCATGTCACTGTCCTCTTCTTCCTGGTGATCATGTCACTGTCCTCTTCTTCCTGGTGATCATGTCAGTATCTTCTTCCTGGTGATCATGTCACTGTCTTCTTCTACCCAATGACTATGTCACTATCCTCACATTCGTCGTGGTCATGCCTCTACCCTCTTCCTGGTGATCATGTCACTACCTTCTTCTTCCTCGTGATCATAACATTACTCTAGTGATCATGTCACTATCCTCTTCTTCTCGGTGATCTCGTCACTATCCTCTTCTTCCTGGTGATCATGTCACTACTCTCTTCTTCCTGGTGATCATGTCACTATCCTCACTTTCGTCGTGATCATGCCACTATCCTCACCTTTGTCGTGATCATGTCACTATCCTCTTCTTCCTGGTGATCATGTCACTACCCGCATGATCAAGTCCCTACTCTCTTCTTCCTGGTGATCATGTCACTGCCGTCTTCTTCCTGGTGATTATGTCACTACCCTCACCTTCGTCGTGATCATGTCACTATCCTCACCTTCGTCGTGATCATGTCCCTATCCTCTTATTCCTGGTGATCATGTCACTACTCTCTTCTTACTGATGATCATGTCACTATCCTCTTCTTCCTGGTGATCATGTCACTACTCTCTTCTTCCTCGTGATCATGTCACTACTCTCTTCTTCCTCGTGATCATGTCACTACCTTCTTCTTCCTCGTGACCATGTCACTACTCTCTTCTTCCTCGTGATCATGTCACTACTCTCTTCTTCCCCGTGATCATGTCACTACCTTCTTCTTCCTCGTGATCATGTCACTACTCTCTTCTTCCTCGTGGTCATGCCACTACTCTCTTCTTCCACCTGATCATGCCACTACTCTCTTCTTCCTCGTGATCATCTCACTACTCTCTTCTTCCTCGTGATCATGTCACTACTCTCTTCTTCCTCGTGATCATGTCACTACTCTCTTCTTCCTTGGTCATGTCACTACCCTCTTCTTCCTCGTGATCATGTCACTACTCTCTTCTTCCTCGTGATCATGTCACTATTCTCTTCTTCCTCGTAATCATGTCACTACTCTCTTCTTCCTCGTGATCATGTCACTACTCTCTTCTTCCTCGTGATCATGCCACTACTCTCTTCTTCCTCGTGATCATGTCACTACCTTCTTCTTCCTCGTGATCATGTCACTACCCACTTCTTCCTCGTGATCATCACTACTCTCTTCTTCTTCCTGGTGATCATGTCACTACCCACTTCTTCTTCGTGATCATCTCATTACTCTCTTCTTCTTTGTGATCATGTCACTACTCTCTTCTTCCTCGTGATCATGTCACTACTCTCTTATCCCTGGTGATCTTGTCACTACCCACTTCTTCTTCGTGATCATGTCACTACTCTCTTCTTCCTCGTGATCATGTCATTACCCACTTCTTCTTCGTGATCATATCACTACTCTCTTCTTCTTCGTGATCATGTCACTTCTCTTCTTCTTCGTGATCATGTCATTACTCTCTTCTTCTTCGTGATCATGTCACTACTCTCTTCTTCCTCGTGATCGTCACTACTCTCTTCTTCCTCGTGATCATGTCATTGCTCTCTCCTTCTTCGTGATCATGTCACTACCCTCTTCTTCCACCTGATCATGTCACTACCCTCTTCTTCCACCTGATCATGTCACTACTCTCTTCTTCCTCGTGATCATGTCACTACTCTCTTCTTCCTCGTGATCGTCACTACTCTCTTCTTCCTCATGATCATGTCACTACTCTCTTCTTCTTCCTGGTGATCATGCCACTACTCTCTTCTTCCTGGTGATCATGTCACTACTCTCTTCTTCCTCGTGATTATGTCACTACCCTCTTCTTCCACCTGATCATGTCACTACTCTCTTCTTCTTCCTGGTGATCAAGTCACTACTCTCTTCTTCCTCGTGATCATGTCACTAGCCTCTTCTTCCACCTGATCATGTCACTACTCTCTTCTTCCTCGTGACCATGTCACTACTCTCTTCTTCCTCGTGATTATGTCACTAGCCTCTTCTTGCTATCATATAAATATACTACCATCCCTATCTAAAATATATGAGACGTGTGTCGAAGAAGAACTTCTCAATCAATTTAAAAGTATATTTTCTCATTTTCTGTCCACATACCGTAAAGGGTTTAGTACTAACACTACCCTTCTTAGATGTGTGGAAGATTGGAAGAAAGCTTTGGATCCGGGTGACATTGTTGGAATTATTCTGATGGATCTATCCAAGGCTTTCGATTCGCTTCCTCACGACCTTGTTATTGCCAAATGCCTGGCTAGATTACTGGCCGACTACCTCAGTAACAGAAAACAAAGAGTTTAAGTTGGAGAGTGTTACAGTGACTGGCACGAAATCTCTATGGGTATCCCACAAGGGTCTATATTTAGACTTCTTTGCCTTAACATATTTTGTAATGACGTAAACTATTTCTGTTAGTCACAACTCTTCTGAGATTGTCATCAACAAATTAAAATCTGAAACTTTAAAAGCTATTGACTGGTTAACACAAAATTTCCTCTGTCAAACCTAACAAATTCCAAGGAATGGTACTCGGTGTACAAAATTGGCAAGACTTAGTCTTAGATCTTGGCCATATCAAAATAGAAATGGTCGATAATGTGAAGTTGCTTGGCGTCCATATTGATACCAAGCTTAATGCTGGTACCCATATTAGTAACTGTTGCATCAAGGCTGCAAGACAAGTTAATGTACTCAAGATTATCCAGGTTATTAGATTTTAAAAGTAAAATGGCCATTTGTAAAAGCTTCATTCTGTCTAACTTTAGTTATTGTACAGCAGTTTGGACATTTTATCCCAAGTCCTCCTCCGAGAAACTAGAAAAAATCCATGAAAGAGCCGTCAGATTTTTTTCAATGACTATAGCAGCGCGTACGGGACCTTTTTGTCTAATGCTGATCTTGTCCCGATCACCCTGTATAGACAACGATGTGTTGCATTGGGAGTTTTTAAAATTGTTAACGGTATTGGTCCTGGGTATTTGCACAATATTTTTACCAACCAAAAAACTGGGCATACAATCTCATAGACAACTATATTTTCCCTCGAAGTCTTGTGGATACAAATCGCTGGGTTACCAGGGGCCAATTTATGGAACCACCTACCAAGTAATATGAAATATGTCAGCACCGTCGAAGATTTTAAAATATACACAAGGAAAATGTTAAGCACCCCATGCTGAAATTAATTATTATAAATCTGCATTAATGTTAACTGTAATGTCATTTAAGATGATGATAAGAATGATGTTCTATTGAACTATTGTAGCAATTCATGTGTGACAGTAAGACAAAAACTGCATGTTATGCGACATGAAATGTTTTGTTCCGTGCAATTACGCAAATTCACTATGCTTCCACTTAAATGTTTTGTTTTGTGCAACGTGGACTCGTCTTCTGTGAACATGACACGAAGGAGGATATCAGAGGGGCACTTCGCAGGGATATGCTACTAAAACACTGTGAAACTGGTGCTGTGAAGGACCGACCACGCTCGGGTAGACCCCCTGTAACATCACAGCGTGAAGATAGGGCACTGATCCGACGTCATCCATTTGCATCAAGTCCATCTTTGAAGCGGCATTGGCTACCCAACCGACGTCTGTGCACAAGAACCGTGAGAAACCGATTTTAAGCAAGGGAAGTCATCAAACGCCCCCTATTGCTATCAACGGATACGTTTGGCTTGGTGTTTAGCACGACGAGGTTGGAAATTGAGGATCTGGCAAAGAATCCATTGGTCGGACGAATGTCGTTTCTTGATCAACGTCACGGATGTGCGAACGAGGGTTTGGAGGCACAAAAACACAGCGTATATACCAAAGAACATCCATCGATATGTTCCTTGAGTGATTTGGGTTTTATGTCCTGCTCAACAGTAGTTCAGTTATATGAAGACGTTGTCTCCTTGTTGCAGGGCGGATTTCCACCGCTCTTTTAGGTGCTGCCTCACCGAGATGACTTGCCGAAGACAACCAGCAAGCCCCCTCACAGTATACTGACACCGGGCCAACCAGTCGCTGCTCTAACTCCTATTACTGAGAGCCAAGCGAAGCAGCAACAGCTACCACTGTTAAAGTCTTTGGTCTGACTCGATCCAGGCTTGAACCCAGATCTCCCAGGCCTGAAGCGGACGCTCTACCGACTGAGGTATCGGGGCTGGTCACTAGGCGAGGAAACCTCACAGGTGACTGGTACATTCGGGAGGTCCTGCGATCAGTTGTTTACCTCATTTTAAGAACCGCCCATTGGGCTCAAGACTTGTGTACATGGATGACAACGCCAGACTCATCGTTCCCAGGCAGTAATAGCCTACCTCCAAAACGAAGCTGTAACAACTCTGCCTTGGCCCGCCGTGAGTCAGGATTTAGATATTTTAGAGTACATTTGGGATAGGATGGACAAAACATTCAAGCCCTAAAGCCTCCTGTACAAACTGCAGGAATTGGAAGCCGCATTACATCGGTATTGGCGGCAGTTACTCCTTCAACAGATCCGACGTCTTACTGGAGGGATGAGAAGTTGGAAGCTGTAATTCGGACTAATGGAGGCTATACGCGCTGTTAACCTACTGTTCTAGGGATGTGTTCTACACACTCAGACATTTTTACTTCAATATGTTCGCCCTGTGAATCCAGATGGACTATGAAGTTTCCTACTTACAAGCATCTTAGTATTTTGTTAAAATACACCTTTGATTTGGCTAACGGTATCCTGAATAAATTGTATAACTGGTGATTTCTTATCGCCAGAATGTTGCCCTTTATGATCACAATCTGCAATATCAGTTTGCCAACAATCTCTTTACACCAATGATTTTATCGGTGGGTGCAGACTTTCTAGGGGGGTGCTTAACTTTTTTCTTTGTCTATATTATTCGGTGGCTGGTATGGATGTGACTGTTCTTTATGCGATGATTGTCTTTAATGTAATGTCTTAATGGGCATTGCCTTCATTGTATAAATTCGTGGGACTATAAAAGCCTGCCGAGTGCAAAACACAGACAAAAACGCCTGAATGAGGGTAATCCAAAGTCAAGGGAGGCTGATCGGTGGTGGTGTTGTAATCGAGTATTCGTTTGTTTTTCACCCTCATTTGTACATTCTAAACCTATTTGCCCATGCTTTATCTCTCATATGTTTAATTTTAGTGGCTTTAGTTGTAGTAAGCTGGTGTAAATTGGTTTTCTTAACAAATGTCGAACGACGGCGGCAAGTGGGCTTTTAAACAGTTGTGGCTCAACAAATTGGCCCAATTTCCATGGAGTAGGAATTTTGTAAACCTGTAGTTACAAAGTATCAACCAACCCAATATGTTTCATACTGAGAAGGCATTTAGCAACTCTAGATTGGATATCAATTCCATATTATTTTTATTTGGTGTTTTTTTTTTCTTTAATTCTAGAATAGATTCATCCAATAAACCCATCACAATGGAAACATGGACGAGTTTGGTGTAAGGGAAATTTTGCGAATATTCAAAAAAAAGAGAAAAAAAGGTAAAAACAATGAATTCATCGAACTTTCCATTTTAATAATAAAACATCATTGCTTTTGAGACAAGCTGCTAGAAACAGTCCTTCTGTTTTCTGGCCTACTCCATTCAGCCAATCACTTGGACCAAGGGTGAATGTAGATCCGTTCCGTGAGGGCCTAAAACAAAAGATGAAAGCTTGGTAAACAGGCATAAAATGCAGAGATTTGAAAAAAGTTTGTGTGTTCCAATAAAATATAGTTAAGTTCTGGACTAAGATTTATGAAAGATAGAGCAATTTGGAACAAAGTGAAAAAGGAATGCCAAATACAGCTATCCACATCAGGCATGGACTCATGGGGTACACACACTAGAGGGATGTGGTAAAGCATTGCTCAAAAAGTAAATATTTCACACCCTGTTTCCCTTTCTAACAAACTGAATAAACTTGGACCTATTTTTTATAAGAGATAGTAGGCCCAGTCAAGCAAAATTGAGAAGCTCTAGCATGCAGTCTGCTAGGGGCTAAATGTGTTCTCATATGCACTGAAAATTCACTTGATAAAACTTTTCCTGCCTTGAGCTGTGCGTTGTTTGGCATTAAATGCTTTCTTGAGATGAAACAATTTTTTTTTCTTACTTGTTGAGTGTTGTGCTAACCTACAGTTTGACATTTCAAACATAATATGAAAATAATAGCACAACAATAACGTCTCCTGAAACCAATCTGTGGCAAGGGCATAACTCATGTCTCATGACGAACATTAGTACAATGTAGACATGTGCATGTAGATATATACAATCATTGTCTTAAATTATAACAAGAGTTTCGGGAAACCCAAAATACGCCCGGAAAGGCACAGTCACTGCAGCCATACCAAAACAAATCCTTCCATATATATATTTTTGAATATATGCAACGGGTCCTTCAAATATTAAATCTCATCTGGTGTTAAATGTCCAGGTCTTCAGCTTGGAGTCCAGCTAATGGAGTCCAGCTAATTCTGACTGGTCAGTGGGTTCAATCACTTGCTCAAGACATCACTGGTCAGGATGTTTGCTACATTTTATATACCGGGTAGGTATATTTGAACAGAGCCTAATCTCTGAGATGGTCAATGGTGTGTAAATATACAAGTCTTATCTGTTTACACTTACAACCAGGTTTATGAATATTGTCAAAGCAGCTATATTTGCTTTACCATATGGGTAATAAAACTGAATTGAAGAGCCTTTAAAACAGAGAAATAATTATAATTCTAAACTTTTAGGTTTTGGCCACCATACATGTAGCTATCACTAAATTATCCAAGGACACACCTTCTACCCATAAGCTATATCCTCAGAAAAAATTGTCCAGATGGAATCAAAACTTTAGAAGTTATGGAGCAGAAGGGAATATTACATAATCCAATATAACTCCCATATTATGTAACCAGTGATGTTAAAAATAGTTCGCGACACACCTTCAACCTATAAGGTATATCCTCAGAAAAAATTGTCCAGATGAAATCAAAACTTTGAAAGTTATGGAGCAGAAGGGAATATTACATAATCCAATATAACTCCCATATTATGTAACCAGTGATGTTAGAAATAGTTCGCGACAAACCTTCTACCCATAAGGTATATACTCAGTAAAAATTGTGCAGATGGGATCAAAACTTTAGAAGTTATGGAGCAGAAGGGAATATTACATAATCCAAAATAACTCCCATATTATGTAACCAGTGATGTTAAAAATAGTTTGCGACACACCTTCTTCCCATAAGGTATATCCTCAGAAAAAATTGTCCAGATGGAATCAAAACTTTGAAAGTTATGGAGCGGAAGGGAATATTACATAATCCAATATAACTCCCATATTATGTAACCAGTGATGTTAAAAATAGTTTGCGACACACCTTCTACCCATAAGGTATATACTCAGAAAAAATTGTGCAGATGGAATCAAAACTTTAGAAGTTATGGAGCAGAAGGGAATATTACATAATCCAATATAACTCCCATATTATGTAACCAGTGATGTTAAACATAGTTCGCGACACACCTTCTACCCATTAGGTATATCCTCAGAAAAAATTGTCCAGATGGAATCAAAACTTTGAAAGTTATGGAGCGGAAGGGAATATTACATAATCCAATATAACTCCCATATTATGTAACCAGTGATGTTAAAAATAGTTCGCGACACACCTTCTACCCATAAGGTATATACTCAGAAAAAATTGTGCAGATGGAATCAAAACTTTAAAAGTTATGGAGCGGAAGGGAAAGCGGACGCCGGACAGCCGGACAGCCGGACTGCCGGACAGCCGGACAGCCGGACTGCCGGACGGACGGAGATGATACCATAATACAGCCCGCTTTTCAAGCCGGGCGTATAAAAAGTCACAATCAAGTGAATTTCATTTAATCTAAACGTTTCAATTAAACTGTTTTTTTTCCTTAGTCAGCAGCTTAGTCAAACTACATTTTAAAAACAATGACAACCTTTTTACCAGATTGATTGATATTTAGCGTTCAAGATTCAAGATTATTTGACTTATATGGCAGCGTTTCCGAGGTTTAGTGGGAGCGGAAACCGTGGTTATTGTCTGGAGGAAACAAGTCTTCCACATACAGCGATCAAGTGAAAAATTTCTGAGTGGAATTTGACCTCTTTTTTTTCAGCGCACAATTTATAATTTGGTCTAAATGGGATGTTTTTTACTATTTTTGTACAAAGTTATCTCTCCTTCACAGAAGCCAGATGATTTGATATCAAATTGCTGTCTATTGGCACAGCAGAAGGGACGACAATCAGTTTGACATTATACAAAAAGATAAAAAATAGCATTTAGAATGTGAACCACTGACCTGCATGGGGGAAGATAATGCTGAGCAACTGTTTCCTTCTTGATCAAATCCACTATTTTCACAGTGTCTGTATCTTGAAAATCTACAAATATTGCAAATCGTTTTCCGATTCCCAGCAGAACATCATGAGTGCCATTTAAATGCACCATTTTACAGGATTGTTTGAGGCTTCTGGAGGATGGATTAGTGGGACAACAATACAAATAACCTTCCCTGGCTGAGTGATCAGACAAGTAAAAACTACTCATCTTATTTCTAACTTCAAAACTTTGATGCAGGCAGAAATTGGCAGGTGGATTATGTACTGGTACAACATCACTTATACAATAACTCTCCTCCTCTTTAACTATAGTCCAGCGGAATGCAGTGTTGGAACAGGCAGATATTAATTCCACGTTGGTTGAGGTAACTTGAGGCAATAGTTTAACCTTCATCACCCATCCTGTATGATGACCAGAGATGTAGTGAAGAAGCTCCCCAGAGGACAACCGCCACAGTATGATCACTCTATCTGCCGCCCCTGTCACAACAATGTCACGTTTACCATCAAAATCCACACTAAACACTGCAGCAACGTGACCAATATAGGTTTGTATGAGAGAGCCAGTTTGCAAATCCCAGCAGGCAGCTGTATTGTCAAAAGAAGCTGTTAAGATAAAATTATCATCAAAAATGACATCACTAACACTACTGGTTGAGAGTTTTAACAAACATTTTCCTGTTGATACTTCCCATAATCTGACGGTGCGATCATCACAACCTAATAAAAACAAAAGACAATGAACATGTTTGAAATGGCAAAAACCTTAAGTAGCCTACATGATTGATTCAATTTGATTGGTTTAAGCTAACTGATAAATGTTTACCTATGGTGGTGTTGCCAATTTTATTGGGGTAAAAGACTAAGCTTGGTGCCTGAGTGGAAGTGGAAACCCCTGATTGGTGGTGGTACCTGGTAACCATTGAACATAGGAAAGTGGAAACCCCTGATTGGTGGTGGTACCTGGTAACCATTCAACATAGGGAAGTGGAACTGATTGATGGTGGTACCTGGTAACCATTGAACATAGGGAAGTGGAAACCCCTGATTGGTGGTGGTACCTGGTAACCATTGAACATAGGGAACTGGAAACCCCTGATTGATGGTGGTACCTGGTAACCATTGAACATAGGGAAGTGGAAACCCTGATTGGAGGTGGTACCTGGTAACCATTGAACATAGGGAAGTGGAAACCCCTGACTGGTGGTGGTACCTGGTAACCATTGAACATAGGGAAGTGGAAACCCTGATTGGTGGTGGTACCTGGTAACCATTCAACATAGGGAAGTGGAAACCTCTGATTGATGGTGGTACCTGGTAACCATTGAACATAGGGAAGTGGAAACCCTGATTGGTGGTGGTACCTGGTAACCATTCAACATAGGGAAGTGGAAACCCTGATTGGTGGTGGTACCTGGTAACCATTCAACATAGGGAAGTGGAAACCCCTGATTGATGGTGGTACCTGGTAACCATTGAACATAGGGAAGTGGAAACCCTGATTGGTGGTGGTACCTGGTAACCATTCAACATAGGGAAGTGGAAACCCTGATTGGTGGTGGTACCTGGTAACCATTCAACATAGGGAAGTGGAAACCCCTGATTGGTGGTGGTACCTGGTAACCATTGAACATAGGGAAGTGGAAACCCCTGATTGGTGGTGGTACCTGGTAACCATTCAACATAGGGAAGTGGAAACCCCAGTTTGGTAGTGGTACCTGGTAACCATTCAACATAGGGAAGTGGAAACCCCTGATTGGTGGTGGTACCTGGTAACCATTCAACATAGGGAAGTGGAAACCCCTGATTGGTAGTGGTACCTGGTAACCATTCAACATAGGGAAGTGGAAACCCCTGATTGGTGGTGGTACCTGGTAACCATTGAACATAGGGAAGTGGAAACCCCTGAATGGTGGCAGTACCTGGCAACCATTCAACATAGGGAAGTGGAAACCCCTGATTGGTGGTGGTACCTGGTAACCATTTAACACAGGGAAGTGGAAACCACTGATTGGTGGTGGTACCTGGTAACCTTTCAACATAGGGAAGTGGAAACCCCTGATTGGTGGTGGTACCTGGTAACCATTCAACATAGGGGAGTGGAAACCCCTGATTGGAGGTGGTACCTGGTAACCATTCAACATAGGGAAGTGGAAACCCCTGATTGGTGGTGGTACCTGGTAACCATTCAACAAAGGGAAGTGGAAACCCCTGATTGGTGGTGGTACCTGGTAACCATTCAACATAGGGAAGTGGAAACCCCTGATTGGTGGTGGTACCTGGTAACCATTCAACATAGGGAAGTGGAAACCCATGATTGGTGGTGGTACCTGGTAACCATTCAACATAGGTAAGTGGAAACCCATAATTGGTGGTGGTACCTGGTTACCATTCAACATAGGGAAGTGGAAACCCCAGTTTGGTAGTGGTACCTGGTAACCATTCAACACAGGGAAGTGGAAACCACTGATTGGTGGTGGTACCTGGTAACCATTCAACATAGGGAAGTGGAAACCCCTGATTGGTGGTGGTACCTGGTAACCATTCAACATAGGGAAGTGGAAACCACTGATTGGTGGTGTTACCTGGTAACCATTCAACATAGGGAAGTGGAACTGATTGATGGTGGTACCTGGTAACCATTGGACATAGGGAAGTGGAAACCCTGATTGGTGGTGGTACCTGGTAACCATTCAACATAGGGAAGTGGAAACCCCTGATTGGTGGTGGTACCTGGTAACCATTTAACATAGGGAAGTGGAAACCCCTGATTGGTGGTGGTACCTGGTAACCATTCAACATAGGGAAGTGGAAACCCCTGATTGGTGGTGGTACCTGGTAACCATTTAACACAGGGAAGTGGAAACCCCTGATTGGTGGTGGTACCTGGTAACCATTCAACATAGGGAAGTGGAAACCCCTGATTGGTGGTGGTACCTGGTAACCATTCAACATAGGGAAGTGGAAACCCCTGATTGGTGGTGGTACCTGGTAACCATTCAACAAAGGGAAGTGGAAACCCCTGATTGGTGGCGGTACCTGGTAACCATTCAACATAGGGAAGTGGAAACACCTGATTGGTGGTTGTACCTGGTAACCATTCAACATAGGGAAGTGGAAACCCCTGATTGGTGGTGGTACCTGGTAATCATTCAACATAGGGAAGTGGAAACCCCTGATTGGTGGTGGTACCTGGTAACCATTCAACATAGGGAAGTGGAAACCCCTGATTGGTGGTGGTACCTGGTAATCATTCAACATAGGGAAGTGGAAACCCCTGATTAGTGGTGGTACCTGGTAATCATTCAACATAGGGAAGTGGAAACCCCTGATTGGTGGTGGTACATGGTAACCATTCAACATAGGGAAGTGGAAACCCCTGATTGGTGGTGGTACCTGGTAACCATTTAACACAGGGAAGTGGAAACCCCTGATTGGTGGTGGTACCTGGTAACCATTCAACATAGGGAAGTGGAAACCCCTGATTGGTGGTGGTACCTGGTAACCATTCAACATAGGGAAGTGGAAACCCCTGATTGGTGGTGGTACCTGGTAACCATTCAACACAGGGAAGTGGAAACCACTGATTGGTGGTGGTACCTGGTAACCATTCAACATAGGGAAGTGGAAACCCCTGATTGGTGGTGGTACCTGGTAACCATTCAACATAGGGAAGTGGAAACCACTGATTGGTGGTGGTACCTGGTAACCATTCAACATAGGGAAGTGGAACTGATTGATGGTGGTACCTGGTAACCATTGAACATAGGGAAGTGGGAACCCCTGACTGGTGGTGGTACCTGGTAACCATTCAACATAGGGAAGTGGAAACCTCTGATTGATGGTGGTACATGGTTACAATTCAGCATAGGGAAGTGGAAACGCCTAGTTGGTGGTGGTACCTGGTAACCATTGAACATAGGGAAGTGGAAACCCCTGATTGGTGGTGGTACCTGGTAACCATTGAACATGGGAAGTGGAAACCCTGATTGGTGGTGGTACCTGGTAACCATTCAACATAGGGAAGTGGAAACCACTGATTGGTGGTGTTACCTGGTAACCATTCAACATAGGGAAGTGGAAACCCCTGATTGGTGGTGGTACCTGGTAACCATTCAACATAGGGAAGTGGAAACCACTGATTGGTGGTGGTACCTGGTAACCATTTAACACAGGGAAGTGGAAACCCCTGATTGGTGGTGGTACCTGGTAACCATTCAACATAGGGAAGTGGAAACCCCTGATCGGTGGTGGTACCTGGTAACCATTCAACATAGGGGAGTGGAAACCCCTGATTGGTGGTGGTACCTGGTAACCATTCAACATAGGGAAGTGGAAACCCCTGATTGGTGGTGGTACCTGGTAACCATTCAACATAGGGAAGTGGAAACCCCTGATTGGTGGTGGTACCTGGTGGTACATATAAGTGCATTACCTGTGGCTACTTTCCCATGGTTGTAAAACACTGCCATTATCCTACTCTGATGACCTTTCAAGATGACTCGGCTGAATGTCTGGTCAGATTTCAACTCTTGCAATTTGGCCAAAGTTTCCAAGAAGGTTATCTTTAAAGTTCTTGCATCCTTAAGAGGAAATATTTCTGAATGAGAATGGCCCCTTTGTTTGAATTGAACATAATCCTCATCAGTGCCTTCAGTAATACAAGATCTTCTCCAGGCTCTGTGACTTTGACTAATAGTTTTATTCCAGGTCTGGCTCACAAGACAACACTTTAACAATGTCTTACCATCCAGGAAATGTAACAAGTGCTCCACCAATTCAACAGGTAAGAGTTTAATAAAGTCCCTTTTGACTAATAATGGTAGTTTTTCAGACAGATGATGAAGCTGGTCACTAGTGCTGTTATCAATCAGTTTATCAAGTACTGTATTACGTTGACTGTCAGAAATACCTAGAAATTGTTCACTTACTTTGTCCAACCAACTCATGAACTCCTCTGTCTCCATATTTTGTGGACCTTCAAAACAAAACAGAAATATACATTTATGATGATAAAAAAAAGACAGTGGGACAAATATTGCCTAAATTCCAGAGGTAGCCCATAACTAATTTATGATTATTTATGGCCCATGGTGAAATTCATGAAATCATGTTCCTGAGCATGGAAAACAGTTTGGGCATCTCTCAAAGTGTCCCATTAAAAACCAGGCTAAGGACATGAGTTTAAAATGAGTTTAACATAACATACTACGGTTGTAATATTTTTGAGGGAACTGATTGGAATTGAAACCTGTCAACCATGGATAGGCTTGTGTTAGTGTCAGTGTCTTTAGGTTTAACAAACTAATTTTGACTGTAAGATAAAACTGACTGTGAGATTGGAAGTGAAACTTGTGTAAGTTATTAGGAATGCTACATGTATTTTCTTTCTGAACAAAGTTTGAAGCTTTGCTCAAAACAATTAATACCCCCTCAGTTCAGTCCCAATATATTATTATATAAACTGGTGATAATATTATACCAGAAGACAGTTACAAAGCTGCAATGATTACATTTGCACAAGTAAGTTACAATATCTCATATACTATATTGAGATCTACGTAAATAATACTTAGTTGGATGGCAATATATAGAAAAGAAAATAGCTTAGTCTGTAAAGCATTGTACCATTTCAGTAATGATTGCGTTATAAGCTTTACACAATCTCCTAAGTTACAGCTTTGAATCTGTCAATATTTGAGAGCGACACAAAGTTTGGGAGGTCCAGTTTCTATTTTTAGCTTATGGTTGTTTAGCGTAATTTTGCACAAAATGTCCTTGTAGGTTGGTTTGTACAGAGGTTTAAAGTGACAAGAGCTGCCAAAATGTTGATATTTTGATGTCAAAATAGAATGTTAAAATTATTGGCTATTTTTCTCAAGACGTATAATTCAGAAGCTTTTTAGTGCTTCTAGTCTTGAGAATGAGCGGTTAAGTGTTGTTTTGATTTAACTTTTCGAACACTATTTCGCTTTGTATAGGCCACATACTGTATGGATTTTCCTCATTCCAACGCCAATCATTTAGTATTCTGATGGCCTTCAAAGCCTCTTACTGTCGCGCCGATCAGAAATTATGAAAAGAGTGTGAATTTTGGCAGCTCGTGTCGCTTTAAGTAAGGTTCAAATTTAATTTCAGATTTAAAAAGCCGATCAGTTCTCATTTTATTTGAAGTTGTATTGGTGTCTTGTAATGATTGGTTAAAAAGTTAATGATAACAGTTGTCTAGAAAGCTATGGTGCTACATAATACAGAATTAACCTTTGAGATTGTAAGTGTGACGGTAAAGAATTGTTTGAGCTTATGAAGCCATCCTTTGTTAACGTGTGATAAGGTTATCTACTCCTGCAATGCATTGAAACTTATCGGTGTGAAGCTGCTCTCAGGTATATTTGGTAGCCTGAAGCTGAAGGATTATATCATACATTAATACATGAGTGAACACCAAGTTCAACGCAGATGTCCCAATTATGGGTTCTATTTACCTGCAATTTACATTTGTGAAATTTATTTTACAAATTAACGGTATACTAACTGTTAGTGTTACAACTACGTGTATTAGGCTACTAACTACTACTAGTAGGGCCTACCGGTAGGCCTACTTGTAATCATTCATTGTAATCATCTGTAATTAATGCTATTGTATTGCCACTGTCACAAGTAAAATATAACATTCTACTGGTTGAGACTGAGCTCATGAGGAATCGTACTTGTAGATCTACTAGACAGTCAACTGTCTTCCTGACCGGCAAGTAAGTAAAAGTAAAACAGGATGAGACACATGTGTGTGGCAATCAACTGTCAAGCTGCTGTTGTGGTTATAGTCCTCTCCATTCAGTCCAGTAGATGGCGCCACTAGAATCCTAGTTCTCCTGGCTTGGGGGATGTCAACATTTACCCTCCTGTGAACAACTGTCGTAAAAAGCAACCGACAACGGCCGAATGTCAGAAGAGTGATACGGTAAAAATCGGAAGTTGTCAGGACTCGGTGCTTCCTTCCTCTTTTTATTCATTGCTACAGTGAGTATTTACCTTTAAAGTTCGTATTTCTACAGCCTTCCTTTGACAGGAACTCTAAATCAGGTCAGAACTGACTTAATCCCGTGTTCAAATATGGTTAACTCCCTGAACCCACTTACTCAATCTGTTTTATATGGTGAACTTATCAGTGACCCAGTTTTCGTGATACAAATCAAAGACAAATTGTAGAAATGATTTTTATACAGATCAGACTATACCGGCCGCCTAGACGGAGCCAGTCAGGCAAAGCTATGGTGTAAGGGAGTAAGTGGTGGGGGGGGGGGGGGGGCATTGTAAATTGTGGGTGGGGAGGGGGGGGGGTTGATGGGGGAGTTTGTTATGAAAATGAAATCGTGTTTTTCACCAACCAGTTTCAAAACACAGCAAATAAACACATCTTTTCGATCTGAAAACTAACCGTGATTTTCTTGATTACCTTCTTATCACTGTACACCTATATTCCAATAGAATGAACGATTTTGAAGGCTCTTGTCTTTCCGCAAAATTGACATCTGTCCACAGAAATGATTTTCTCGATAGCCTGATGTTGTCTGCACGGAAGTCTAGATCGCTCATACGCAATGACACGCAGATGTATTGTACGTACGCAGTCTTGACTTTCATGCAGAGAAGGTTGTTGCGCTACCAAGGAGAATCAATCTGTGGACAGAAGTCGATTTTCTGGCAAAACAAAAGCCTTTAAAGTTTTTAATTCAGTGGAATCCAGATAAACAGAGTCCAGGTTAGTTTTCAGATTCAAAATGTGTTTATTTGGAATATGCTCAGTTTTGAGCATTGTTGAAAAAACCCCAAATGTTTCATAACTTCCCATATTGATATTGTCTATATATATCTTCCATCAGGCATGCACCCCCCTCCCCTCCACCCCCTAAACGTCATCTTTAATGCCCCACTTACACCATTGCTTCTCGTGATGTTGCTCACTCCACATCTTTCAACAACCAAATTGTGACACTTTTCAAGTTTGAAGTCTGGAAAACTTATCACTGTTATACATTTTTTGGTAATCCCTGCTTGGAGTTAAAAGGAGACATCGCTTAAGTTTGTTGTGGTTCTCCGTTAACCATCCGCTTATTAAAAAAAATGCAGAGTGGTCAATCTTTCTGCACAAAATGAACATTCAAAGGAGAAGGAAATGAAAGAACTTAATAATTACAGTATAGGCGTGCTAAATTTTCCTTTCTAACGGCACCAAAACCATATCTCTACGATATTTCCTCGCTGTTCCAAACTGTGAGGTTAACAATCGTTTTCAGAGAATATGTAACTGACTCTTCATGACATCTTCATGACAAAGCTTAGCTGTGTGTCCCGATCGGCCAGTCAGCATACGCCTAGCTCACCAGTCACTACACTAGCGTGAGAGAAATTGGTCAAATCTGAAAGTCTGCCATTCGAATCTAGGTTAATTTCTATCATTTCGAGGCACTAAGAACAAAATACAAACACTCTAATAACTCTGAAATATATACTGCCTTGTAAATCAACCTTTTGGGAAGACATGACAGGCAGCATTTGGTGTCTACGCGACTTGTAGGGGGTCGTTGTAGAATTTTCAGAAACTTTCTTATCGGTAACATTGCAGGTTATAACCATACAAGATATGATAAGCTCTCAAGGGAAGTAATTTACTAATACTTTTTCCAGTCAATTCAAGATATCAATGTCGTGCTCCACTGACGATTGAACACAAGCTTGTCTGGCAGATTCATTTTCAGTATATTTTCACACCGTAAACCACGTGCAAGACTCATACACATGGATAGGATGGCCTATTGGAATCCTCAAATATAACTGATCCAGTGGTATGGCACCATCTGTGGGAACTGAGAAAGTTAGCAATGGTCATCTGTGCTATTCTACAGAGCTAGAATAGCACACATTTTATCGATATTCGTTCAAGGCCATCTAATGCGGTCATAAAACTTCCCTCTGCATTCAAAATCATTTTTCTCAGATGGTGACACCACCATCTACTAGTGTTTTCAAATCCTACTCACCACTACATAGGTAATGGCGGTTGGGGAAACACAGTTTTAGCTCAGAGAAAATTTAAGCGAATTTCGTTGTTGAGGTTGTGTTAGGCCACAGATTATGCTTTAGTTCCACAAAATGATTATCAAAGAATTTTCCTGACACAGTTTTAGGTGTGTAGTGTTCATAACTTTCAAGTTTTGATTATTAAAAAATTCTGGGAGCAACTGTTAGATTTTTCAAGTGACTAACCTGAAGTGGCATTGAAGAAGCCCATATTGTAGCTTCAATATACTCAATATATTGCCGACTAATTGCTGTCATTCGCTGAGCAATCTACGAAGACGTAGTTATGATACTGAAGCAGTACATCCTAATTGTATGCATATTTTAGCCAACCAATCACACTTTCCACCCGGTGACCACCCATTTACTAATCAATGTCATGAACTATATTTAATATGAATTTTCATATATTCAGTTGATTCCAGTTTTCCCTGTCATAATCACTTTTTTTAAAAATAGATTTCCATATACATATGAATTCTAGCGATCTGGACTTCTATAATTTGCGAATCATTTTTCTGTACAAGGCAGATATTTTGAAGAGTATTCAGCTTGACATTAGGATATCAAAGGTTAATGATGGGTATTTGCTAATATTGGCAGTTTCTGTCTTGTGACTTCAAAATACTCACAACATCAAAAATGAAAAAAAAAAATAGCTCTTTTAGAGAGCAGAAATTGTATGCACTGAGCACAAATGATTATGACAGATTTCAATGTTTGCTACAACAACAGAAGCTGGCACCATGCTGTAACTTGTCCATGCTGTATGCCTACATGGCATCTTTACGCTAGCCTCAGGAGGTTTAATGTCATTGTGGGTAACCTTTGTCAGTTGATTCCACTATTACAGTATGTAAACATTGTGATATTGAAGCCACAGGCTGTTGATTTCATCTGAATGTAGTATAGTTTCTCTTCCATGATACAGCCAGTATTGTAGACTGAAAGCAATCTCCTGATGCTTAATATGTATATACTTTGATCATTATTATTTATGAATGATCAATAAAACACACGGGCACAGGGAAAATCTTCTTGTCTAAAATAACCATGGAGACAAGTTTCTAATTGTGTTAAAAAGAGGTTTGATGTATAATACTAATGACCAGTGTTAAAACTACATGTATCTTGTGATCTCAAAATTATATTATTTTTGAACACAAGTTTACATTTTTCCGCGTCATTTTGATTTAAAGTTGTTCAGTTACGTCATTCCCACTCACATGACAGTCTGAATTATATGATGAGGAAGTTCCCTTCCAGGATCCTACCAACTGATCACTTTGACTTGAAGTTGAGCGTGGCTTAAGACTGATCAGACTAATCCGTAGACTGAACAATGAACCAGTCTGTTGACTTGAACCGTCGTAAGATTTATTCGCCAACAATCAGATATATTAGCTCGACCTGAGTGGCGTGTTAGTCTCTACAGCCATTACAGTACCGGTAACTATGTATTGTACAACCCGGCCCCTGACAGATGTATTTATAATGGCAGCAGAATAATGCATATCAGTAAAACAAAGAGGCAGTGTAATGTGAAAAAAGGCTAGGCATTATCTTCTTTGCACTTACACTGAGCTGATTTGAATCCCACTGAGACCAAATAAAAAATTGTTAAATTTCTGAGTGGGTTTTACACTCCATGGCTGTATTTGGAAGAGTTGCCAGGTACTTGGTGAAGGGGTATCGTTTCCTCCAGGCAAAGCGTTCAGTTACCTCATCCACCAAACCTTCTGATGCCGCCATGTAAGGGAAATAATCATGAGTGTGGTGTAAAACATCAATCAATCAATCTCCTATGCCTGTTTTAATGCATTTTTTTTGATTGGCCTTTAATCCTTTGTGACTATACATGTGTTATTTATATTGGAAGAATTAAACCCCTACTAGCACATGGGTATATTACTCATGCATACCTTGTTTCATTCACCCCAAAATACCACATGTGTTTCTCATGTGAAGTCAAATTATTACTGCTCCATTCTCCAGGTCTCTTGCTCTTCAAGTTTTACAGTGCTGATAGTAAGTTTTAAATTCATTCATTCTAATCTGACTTAAACTATCATGCTAGTCAGATACAGTGTATTTGAGAAGGATAGTATTTCACTTGAGTTTAGGATTTCAAGTGGTCTCCATCAGAAATCTGCCATGCAATTGAAGTCAGTGATAGGCTATTTATGGATCTAGGTACACCTTTAAGATGTACTGGGAAGACCAAATATAACATTTATAGCCATTGAATACATGTAGCTAATTGGCTAAGGTTGAATTACTTATAGCTTGGATTATCTAGAGGTTAAAACCACAGGTCAGTTATTATATTTAATTATCAGGATTATACTACCAGAAATGTGAATTT
Source organism: Lepidochitona cinerea (assembly GCA_963971465.1). Taxonomy (NCBI): domain Eukaryota; kingdom Metazoa; phylum Mollusca; class Polyplacophora; order Chitonida; family Tonicellidae; genus Lepidochitona; species Lepidochitona cinerea. The sequence continues at coordinate 13,750,963 of OZ020552.1, read as the reverse complement.
CTGGAAACCCAAATAAGCTGTGTATATTGTTTACTGGTTTGATGGTTAATCTATATGTTGAGGGGACTATTAGTTACATCCTGTGCTGTCAACAGTTTCCAAAACTATAATAACTCTCTTCAAGAAAATGTGTAGTCAAAAGGTGAATTGAAATATCTGGGTAACCCTGTGGGTTTAGTTTAAGCTATTTGTCCAACCCCCTAAAAAGGTAGACAACACAACACAGCATTTTATTACAACTGGAGGGGTCTGAGAAGTTGTCGTTGGTGACATCATTTCTAACATTACAATGTGATGCAATTATCCTTCAGACAGTCATTCGTAACACTTGAGCAATGTTACCACACATTGTATTATTAGAGCTGTGTTTTTTTTAACTAAAGTACTGTATTTTTGTGTAGTGTGAGACATAGAGGTTACTAATGAGAGTCTGTGTGAAACACTGGAAAGCTCTCCAGTCTCTGATATGTGACTTTGGAAATTAATAAACGAGAGTGATATGCATCGTAACACATTTAGCTTATCTTGTATCATCTTTTTCTCACAATGCATGAACAGAACGACGTTATATTTTATTTTAAAACACGGCTGTATTGAAAAGAATAAGGGATGATGTCGCTCTTTTTTTTCAAAATGGTTGTCTGACTATCCAGCCATTATGATATTAGAAATGACATCAACATTGATACCATCGTAAAGCCTTATATTGCTGCTATTGGACTTGTCGTCTTACTGACGTAATTATTTTGATTTTGATAACAATAAGACTCTCTTAAGTCACTCGTTAGATGTGAGAGGCTCAAGTGATATGCATCGTAACACACATGCTCTCGTTAGATAACCTCTATGTAACACACCACCCCCTTCCATTTTCCTCCCCTCATATATCAGCCCTTTGCTGGCCTGAAATGGTAATGGATGCTTTTGCAAATTTCAATGTCAAGTTATTGGGTGTCAGTCTACATAGATAGGAGGAAGTAAATTGTGATATATCACTTCCTTCTCTGTCTAACACCATCTTTACTTACACATTAAACTGTTGTAAACCCATGTAAATTCAATGTAAGTAAGGTACTGTACACTGTAATGTATTGTCCAATGGCCTACATGTGAGCTTCATTGTTCTCAAAATACTCAAATAAGAATAAAATGTCTTCTTTCACTTCCAGAACTGACCTACAATGTACTATTGTAGCTACATGTAGGATAGATAAACCAGCCAACTTGTGTTTATTATTTTAGTCAGCCCTTTCCATCTGTCAGTGCCTATGTACATTATGTTAATAGGATGTAGCAGGGTGTGTATGGTTAAAACAAAACTCAAATGATCCCAATATTTTGACAACTGGAGTGAGCTGTATATAAAGGCATACGTGTACAATTGTACATGTTCTACATGTAACTTCACTGTACATGTATCAGGAGTCCATTCTCCTCAAATTGTACTCACTAGATTCCAGTTCTACCACTGTTTAACATGGGAAGCCTTGACAAATTGTATTATTTTACTGAAATTTGGTCAAACAATTTGAATTGTTTATTTTATTATTGCCCATCACAGTCAGATTTAATACACTTTACTTTGTAAATGCCTCAGCCTGTTGACATTTGTGTTTACAAACCAACAGCTTGATGAACCAGAACACAGTCCAAACCAAAACTATACCCAAGATTTCCCCTCTGTAGTTCTGTATTAAAAATGCAAGTTGAATAACTGTGATAAACTGACCCCTGTCTTTACCAGCATTTTTTTCTTTTTCCTGATTTGGACTGTATATACATCCGTTTTGGTTTACACGTCAGTAATGATTGGCTAATACCAGAAGTCTATGAACGTGAAGCCATATGAACATTTTTGAGTACGTTCATAGGCTTCTGCTAATACAGAACCATGAGAAGAATTGGTTGAAATATGTAGCCTCCCAACTATAACTCAAAAGACTATTGTCAAATGTCTCTGTACAATTTGGATATAATTTTTTTAATATATGAAATGAAATCTAATCCAAATTAATTTCCTGTATACCAGTCATGTTTTTTACAAGGAAGGAAATTCAATTGTGTTTTAAAAATAGCTACTGTCAAAAGTTGGTTACGTTACCCATACTCACTGGGTAATTTGATTATGACTTAATCATGTAATCATGTAAATAATGTAATTGAAATACTTACTTATCTTTTGAAATGTTTCAGATTGTGGAGATCTGTGGATGTCCAGTTAGTATGACGTCTCCCCTGTCAACCCCATGTAGTTGTCAGTTATGATATGAAGATTGTATTATTGATGTACAACAATGTCACAGATGGTAAGGGAGGAATTCATATTATGAAGTACAATAATGACCATTTATTTAGCTATACCAGGGCTCCCAAACTCTGGCACAAAAATCTTCACCCAGGTGTTACTTTAGAACTTTGTTACAACTATAACATATTTTGAAGCCAGCCGGTATTGCCTGCAGACAAAGAGCCCTGTTTTCTCACCCATTACACTTGGCAACGCTGCCATACAAGTGAAAACTGGGATACATGGACGGTAGAAGGGATTGGAGGCGATATTGTTTTACTACAAGTGGACTTCCCCTCACTGTTGACACCTGTGTAACATGTAAATATAACTGGCTTGGAAAGTGATGAAAATAAGTGACTTTATTTCCAATAAAATGATAACAGAAATAGCATTCGGGTCCTGACGGTCCACTCCGAGTTAAGCTTTTCGTCAGTTTGAATCACATCTAGTCCTTTCAAAATTGGAAAAGTTTCTCTCTGATTTTTAAGTTGATCACTTTGTGTTAATGTCTGGCAGGTAACTGCAAAAGGTAAATGATTTCATCCTAGCATAGAACTCTCCATCATATATATTTACTCTTGAGTTCTGGATTTAAACTTCAATCCTTTATGTGTTAATTTTGTTAGCAAAATGACTCTCCATTCAGCTGGTAACAATCTCGCTATCTTCATTTTACTATCAGTGATTTATTCGCTTAAAATGTTACTCTTAAATTAGAAAACCATTGGCATCTAGTTCTTTCTGAAATATTGAAGAAAGTCAAGTTTGGATAAAAAGTGTCATCACAAGAAAATTGGGAACATTTTTAAATGAATTGAAATTGCCAGATATGACAGTTTTTCTTTTACCATTAACCAGAGGTACATGTTTTTGAAGCATGCTGAACACTTAAAAGTACTATGGAGTTTTAATTGCTGTCAGTTCAAAATAATGCTGAGAATGATAGTAACAGAATAAATACATGGTACTGGGGCGATAATTCTAGTGGGGTAGTCTATGATTCTCAATTTGTTCTAAATATACATGCAGATCTATCAACTCTATACATTTGTGGGAAATCTGATGATTGTAGTTTTTATAGCAGTAATTAGCCTGTAATTTTATCTGATGTCTATTTTGTTGTGATACAGTACAGTACTGTTTGATTCACTACAGAATAGTTTTGTCATGACTGGGTTGGGCTAGCACACTATTATGTGCATAATTATAGTATATTGGATTTGAATGCATTGAATATTGATGAGGCTTTGACTTTTTTTAATCTTTGTTATATGTACATGTACCATGCACGTTGGTGTTGTGTTTATATAGCTTGTAGTTGACAGTGTTGAACACTGCTGTGATCTCTGTTATATGTGAGCTTTGTCGTTCAGTTTACAATGTAATGTAATTTCTACATGGTATAGACAAACATGGAATGGCAAGTGGAATCTAAACTGTTTCTCTCAAATTACCAAGTGGACATGCATTACTTACACGTATAACAGGACAGATTTTATTGTGCTGTGACCTAACTTACTTAATTTGACAGTGTAAAATCATTTATTTTCACCTGTTCGTATGACCTAATTATTTGGCTCTCAGGTAGAACTACAGGTAAGTGAGTGTTAACCAGGAAGTGTAACTACAACAGGTGCTAGTTTATCTTACAATCTATTCTTATACGTTCACCAATGGCAGATACAATATAAGATTTCCTAGTTGAGTACACTTACCGGGTAGTTTCCAGCCATTTATAACTTGTGTTTTTTTAAATAATAGATATCATTAGTTATAAAGGGGTGTGAGATCAGGGGCTCGTTTCACGAGGCAGTTGCATCGCAAACGAAACGTAGTTGCCAATGGATACCATAGTGAAGAGATACGACGTCATGGCAACTGGGAATGATCGCACTGTGCGACGGCTTCGTGAAACGGCCCCCAGGTCTGCAAAAGAAAGGAAAGTTTGTTTGTCAAGAAAACCCCATACCGGAACAATATAAAAACGAAAACGATCAAGAACAAACACCTATTTGAAGAGGTTAGCCTAGTTTCTTGTAAGATTTTGGTTTGCTTGAATCAACTTATCGAGTTTCCCCTAGCTTGAGAGACAAAGAAAAAATACCTCCCCCCCCCCCCCCCTCCAAATAAAGTCAAGAAGATAAGTCAAGTAAGTTTTTTTTTTAAAATTGTGCCTAAAATAAATTGCAAGTGAAAATGATGCTGTTTAACTTGTCTCCAATTGGTCACGAACTTTGTGTTTTGAAACTTGTCATTAGTGTTATTAATCTTGTGTTCGGCAACAGCTGAAATATGTGTTACCAGGAAAGACATATATTGCCACCGTAAACAGTGAGGATCCAATTATCGTTACTTGTAATCACTATTGCAGAAAATAGTAGACACCTTATTTCAGGATTTATTCAATATTATTAGAGTATATTATAAAAATCAACACCTAATTACAACCTTTGAATTGAATTACCCGCTGAAAGAACGGTAGGGTAAATACATGGCCTACATGTAGTTTCTATTTGACAGGATTTTGGGTACAGTCTTTTATTGCAAACTTGATAAAACAAACAAAACTTTGAATGAAAAATCTCTTTTTTCTGTAACTTAATTAGACTCATTTTACACATTTTTTCTGTTGACTTGAGCAGATTTCTGACCGCCATTTTGACGAAATTATAATAATAATAATAATGAACTTTATTTCGAGTTGATGACATGTTCAGCCAAATCGGTCGATCCTCCACAAGGTCGACAACATATATACAGGTACAGATATTTACACATAGTTAAATTAATTTATATATACATATTTTTTTTAAATATCTTATATAAAATAATTAAAAAAACGTTATATCACAGAACATATTTGAAAAGTTACATTTAGAAAAATAAATAAACATATATAAATATATACATTTAAAAAATGACTACATTTGAAAATAGAAGTAAAACTTTATTGCACATTACTTTTTGAAAAGTTCTGCAAGATATTAGAACCAGCCCATCTCCTCTCTTTACCAAGATATTGAAAAAGAAAAAAATACATTTTTGAGAAACAATATTCGTAGTACTTGGATTTAAAAAGTTTTAATGAAGGGACAGAACATATTTCTTTAGGAATCTTATTCAGTTCTGGCCCTTAGTAAATAAGAGGGCAGAGGGCAACGGGGGATTTGAGTTGCTTACTAGTGACATTAGAAATTAGAAACTTGTCTCCATGGTTATTTTAGTCATGAAGATTTTCCCCTGGGCCCGTGTATTTAAATATTCATAAATATACAGACTGATTCGTAGCTTCGGATATCCTACATGTACGGTACTCAAAATAATTCCAATTGAAGGTGTTAGATCCTGTCCAGCTATTTAACACATACATGTAGGTAATACAAACTACTTTAAAGTAAACTTGCTCAACCTCTGACTCAAAGGCCAGTCATTGCTTATAAAAAGAACAAGAGTTTGAAAGACATACTGGTCAGGGCTAAACTCCCATGTCTGCCTTCTTCCTATGTTTTTCTGGGAAAGGGGTGGGGGGGGGGGGGGGGGGGGTCTTTTCCTATGACCCCATAATATGTAGTCTGACGATATTCTTACCATAGCTTAAGATGCGTAAGCATTGTCAATGTAATACAAAGTGTTCCAGAAAATTCTACTGACTAAAGCCAAGCTCCTGTCAGTCGTCAACCTAATGAAATATCACAGGTTTATTTTGTTGCAACAATTTATGATGGGGTATAAAGGTCTAAATGATATACCTCTTTTAACACAATTAGAAACTTGTCTCCGTGGTTATTTTAGCCAAGAAGATTTTCCCTGTGCCCGTGTGTTTTAGTGTTCATAAAAATATAAACAATCTCGATATATACATGTAGCTGGTCTGATAATGTTCGATTCACTTTATTGACTATCTTCTCCACAATGCCCTTGTTTCAATCAGCTGAAATGCATAGAAGTGACTGATAAGCATGTAGATCTATGATACTAGTCATTGCAAACATCAAAACAAGACCAATAGGTGCCATGGACTGATTGATCTGGGATGAGAGTTATTCTGTACACAGGACCAATAGGTGCCATGGACTGATTGATCTGATATGAGAGTTATTCTGTACACAGGACCAATAGGTGCCATGGACTGATTGATCTGATATGGGATGAGAGTTATTCTGTACACAGGACCAATAGGTGCCATGGACTGATTGATCTGATATGGGATGAGAGTTATTCTGTACACAGGACCAATAGGTGCCATGGACTGATTGATCTGATATGGGATGAGAGTTATTCTGTACACAGGACCAATAGGTGCCATGGACTGATTGATCTGATCTGGGATGAGAGTTATTCTGTACACAGGACCAATAGGTGCCATGGACTGATTGATCTGATATGAGAGTTATTCTGTACACAGGACCAATAGGTGCCATGGACTGATTGATCTGATATGGGATGAGAGTTATTCTGTACACAGGACCAATAGGTGCCATGGACTGATTGATCTGATATGAGAGTTCTTCTGTACACAGGACCAATAGGTGCCATGGACTGATTGATCTGATATGAGAGTTATTCTGTACACAGGACCAATAGGTGCCATGGACTGATTGATCTGATATGGGATGAGAGTTATTCTGTACACAGGACCAATAGGTGCCATGGACTGATTGATCTGATATGGGATGAGAGTTATTCTGTACACAGGACCAATAGGTGCCATGGACTGATTGATCTGATATGGGATGAGAGTTATTCTGTACACAGGACCAATAGGTGCCATGGACTGATTGATCTGATCTGGGATGAGAGTTATTCTGTACACAGGACCAATAGGTGCCATGGACTGATTGATCTGATCTGGGATGAGAGTTATTCTGTACACAGGACCAATAGGTGCCATGGACTGATTGATCTGATATGGGATGAGAGTTATTCTGTACACAGGACCAATAGGTGCCATGGACTGATTGATCTGATCTGGGATGAGAGTTATTCTGTACACAGGACCAATAGGTGCCATGGACTGATTGATCTGGGATGACAGTTATTCTGTACAGCTGTCTACCTAGATGTAAAAAATAAAATAACAAACATTAAACTGGTGACTATATTATTTGATTCACTCTGTAAACGTTGACCCCCATGTGGAAGAATTGCCAGGTACTCGTCGAAGGCCGGGGGTGTCCTCAGGGCAATGAGCCCGGTTTCCTCACCCACTAAACCTGGCGTAAAACATCAATCAATAACCATCCTAAAATGAACATCTCTTTCAACTGATGATTTTGATGTCTTCCGTTTAAATGCAGTAAAAGTTGTTGTTTTTTTCTTTTCAATTTTGATTTTATGTATGGTTTCTTTGTATGATATGTCAAAGTCTAATCTGTATTATATATACACAATGCTGGGCCAAGTGGAAAAAAAACTTGATAAATTTAAAAAAAAAAGAAATAGCAGGCTGAATTTCATGTGTTTAGCCTTGAGGTGTGTCACCTTTAGTGAGTACTGATAATGGATTACTTAACTTACTCATGGATGGACCATTTTTATCAGATCAATCATCATTTGTTTATTTTACTTACAAATGATTCTAGTTTATTCTGTCACTTGTCTTTAGTCCATAATATATGTTGTAAGACACAACTATGCAACTGTAACACGCCACTGTCAAGCTGTTGGTTGTTCAGTTGACATTGAACCAACCATCATTCTCTTGAACTATAGCTAGCAGGCATAACCATATGTTCGGTTACATTTTATGTAACTGATTATAGTGCCAAATCTATTCATTTTGAACAGTTAATTTATCAATCATCTCCCTGTTAGCTCACCTTGCAGACATTTGTGCAGCCTTCATTCTCTCAAATTATGTAACATACATGTACTGCATTTAACATATTGATGTAACCAAGATAGTAATAGATGGCTATAAAAACGACACTCATGGTAAACAGGTACATGTATCTCTGTCTGTATTCACTTGACCAATCAACAGCACTAAACACTCTGTCACCTGTGAGTTTTATATCTATACCCTATATCTATCACCTTTTTAACACAATTAGAAACTTGTCTCCATGGTTATTTTAGACAAGAAGATTTTCCCTGTGCCCGTGTGTTTTAGTGTTCATAAATATATCTATCACCTATATATGTGTTCACTGATTTATTTCAGGGTACTTGGTCCCAGGGTCAAGTTGTTTTGGCCCTTCACGACTTCCAAGAGAGGTCCAGAGAGAATCTACCTTTCAGAAAAGGAGAAATTTTAACTATTCTTAATTCCACACAGGTAAATGTTTTTTTTGTCAAATCGCTTACGTCCGTGGTCCATCGTCCGGTGTCTGTAAACTTTTCTTGTGATCGCGATTCCAAGAGAACTACTGGTCAGATCTTCTTTAAATTTCACATGCCCTATGGTCTAGTTGTAAAACATCTATTTCTTTCACTCATTTGCATATTAAAATGGCCGCCAGCGGCCATTTTGGGATTTTTACGAACATAGTCTGTGATCGCGGACTCTAGAAAACCAGCATGCCGATCTTGATGACATGTTTTTGTGTTGGTTACCCATATGGTCTAGTTGTGCAACATCACATTTTTTTGGTATTTTTTTCATTTAAAATGGCTGTTTTGTTTTTATTCTTTTTATCACTGTGATTGCGATTCCAAGAGAACAGCTAGTCGGATCTTCTTTAAATTTTACATGCACGTTCCCCCTAAGTTCTAGTTGTGCAACATCTATTTCTGTTGCTCATTTGCATATTAAAATGGCTGCTGGCAGTCATTTTGTTTTTCTTCTTTTTATCACTTTTCTCCTAAAATAATGATCTGGTTGTGCACTATGCACTTTTTTGCTCATTTGCACGAAAAGCATACAGATAACACATTCCTGTCCTAGTCTTTTCAGCGCCAATCAACCGAATTCAATATATCAAAATATTATTTGACTAGGAAATCTTCCAGTGTGGGCCTCGGCGTAACAGGAGATAAAATGGCCGATTGTTGGCCTGATATCCTCAAAATAAAACCACGGCAATCCCTGATTCATTACTCCAACATCAGGAGGCGATCGTATTTCACTTTTGAGAAATCAGCTCTCGATATACAATGCTTTCTTACAGGTCCGCGAATTACAAATGACCCGTATCAACTTTACAATAGGACGCCAGCCGTGACATATATCATCCAGATGTCAGTAGAATCCGCATTTACCTCTCCACTTCTGACGCTTATTCTGATCGTATATCTCCATGAGGTAGAAAAAGCAGTACGTCGACGGAATCCTCCATATCAAAATACACGTGTAAAACATCCTATTCGCTGATAAGAAATGTACATTCTCTTAAATTGTTTGTTATAAAACACTCGGTGTTACCCAGCTTTACGGGCCGTAAGTCTGCCACAGTGGAAATTTCCTTGCCCACGTGTTGACAGTTGAATGCTAATAAGACAATAAACATTGGCATAGCGTTTGAACTCCTGTAGTAGCTTTATTATACACAATTTTACCAACATATCTTTCACCAGTACACCTTTATAATCGTTGATAATTTCTCTACAGAACCTTTAAACGGGACGTAAATAGTTTTATTTCTCCCAAGACTCTGAAATGAAGTTTTAGAGACTGGATATTCACCCATTCGTCTGCATGTTTTTGTAAAGTGACGGGAACCAGTTATCGTACATCCAACGTTAAAGCTGTTGTGACGTCATTTCTCGTGTTCGAAAATCGCCGACACGGCTGAAGGTGACTATTCTTGGATTGGCTGACAAACGTAACTCCATAAAAAGTTTTATTATCCCCTCGCGACGAAAGTCGGGGAGGGATATAGCGTTGCGTTTGTACGTACGTACGTACGTACATATGTTCACCTTTTGTCATCACTCTAGCGACTTCATTTTTGAACGGATTCTGACCAAACTTCATATATGAGTCCAGCATAGGAATACCTCGAACAAGTTCGTTTTTCAGGGTGCCAAGGTCAAGGTCACAGTTACTATTTATAGAAAATCTTTGTCAGCGCTCTAGCGACTTCATTTTTTAACAGATTCTGACCAAACTTCATATATGAGTCTAGCATAGGAATTCCTCGAACAAGTTTGTGTTTCAGGGTGCCACGGTCAAGGTCAAGGTCACCATTACTATTTATAGAAAATCTTTGTCAGCGCACTTGCACATTCATTTTTGAACGGATCCTGACCAAACTTCATATATGAGTCCAGCAAAGGAATACCTGGAACAAGTTCATGTTTCAGGGTGCCAAGGTCAAGTTCATCGTTACTATTTATAGAAAATCTTTGTCATCACTCTTGCGACTTCATTTCTGAATGGATCCTGACCAAACTTCCTATATGGGTCCAGCATAGCAATACCTCTAACGCGTCACCGCTTTTGGGACTTCATTTTTAAATGGGTTTGACCAAACTTCATCCCTGTACAATAACTGATCGGATACCCGTACGTGAACAGTTACGGCCCTAGCTGAGAAATCTGGGCTCTGCCGAATTTTTTCTTCTTCTCCGTATTTGTCAAAAGGCCACCAGACACACCAGTCGCCGTTAGACCGATAATCTGGGCTAGTGAACAGTAAATAAGCAATCTGTATTATCAAATCTGCCTCGGCAGTTTTTTTTTGCCGAGGCAAATCCAATTTACCACGGCAAACACCTCGGCAATTGCCGAGGCTAATTGCAAGGGCTCTTTCCAACAATTGCTCACTGGTTTGAATCGCACGCAGTCCCCCCCAAAAAAAAATTTGAACATCTTCTCACTGGGTTTCCACTCGAACGACCTACTATTTATAGAAAATCTTTGTCATCACTCTTGCGACTTCATTTCTGAATGGATCCTGACCAAACTTCCTATATGGGTCCAGCATAGCAATACCTCTAACGCGTCACCGCTTTTGGGACTTCATTTTTAAATGGGTTTGACCAAACTTCATCCCTGTACGATAACTGATCGGATACCCGTACGTGAACAGTTACGGCCCTAGCTGAGAAATCTGGGCTCTGCCGAATTTTTTCTTCTTCTCCGTATTTGTCAAAAGGCCACCAGACACACCAGTCGCCGTTAGACCGATAATCTGGGCTAGTGAACAGTAAATAAGCAATCTGTATTATCAAATCTGCCTCGGCAGTTTTTTTTTGCCGAGGCAAATCCAATTTACCACGGCAAACACCTCGGCAATTGCCGAGGCTAATTGCAAGGGCTCTTTCCAACAATTGCTCACTGGTTTGAATCGCACGCAGTCCCCCCCCAAAAAAAATTTGAACATCTTCTCACTGGGTTTCCACTCGAACGACCTATGTGGGATGGTTGCCAGTTACCACCGGAGGGTCCTGGGTTTACTCCGGGCATAGAGTCCGGTTTCCTCCCACATTAAAACTGGCAACATATATATATATATATGTATACCGTATATTTCATATAAGTGAAATAATCTTGGACGCTACGTAAAACACTAAACAATCAATCAATCAATCAAACTCTTGACCAAACATTTAGGAAAGTTGGTTTGGAGTTTTCGGAGTACAGCCACTTTCTACCAGAGAGACTCTGTCCTTGTCCAGCCAGCCACCAATAGGGAGCGCAAGTCTCACAAGAATTATTACGAGATTTTGTGATATCCGGTGACAGATGACGCCATTAAGAACGTTTTTGATGACATTGCAATTCCATTTGACGTATTTTGTTCCATAACGTCAGATTTAAATGTCATATTAGAACGAAAAACGCTCAATCACATGCGCAATGCAGTGTCGGTGACAGGAAATATGTGGAATTCACACGTGACTTGTCCCTATTGAAGATATCACTTGCACAAATCAAGTTTGCGATCCATTTACAGTCTCACTTTCTGAAAGTGTTCTATGGTGGTCACCCAAAATCAGTTCACTGATCTCTTGTTGTATATTGTTTTCTGGAGACTTATTAGTTTATTGGATTAATTGTTGGAAAGTGGAGGACTTCATCTAGTCTAATTGCCAGGTTACCGCCTCCACTAATCCTGTCAACACTAAGCCTTACAAGTCCAGTATCTTGGAGCATCAATCAACTATTTTTTACAACCATTCATGTATGTTTTTTATATTTTGTTTTCAGGATCCAAACTGGTATATTGCCAGGAACTCTTCTGGACATAAAGGGATGATTCCAGCTAATTATGTCCGCAAACATGCCCTTTACCCACAGAATCAGGGCACATCGGGAAACTTCCGAGTCTCTCCAAGTGCATTCCCTGCTACTTCATCACATCATTCTTATAACAATGTTACACTTCAACAACAAGAAATCCACACACAGTCTATGCCGTAAGTTGCACGTTATTGTTGGGTGGGGCTCCTTACATTTTTTATCGTGTTTTGTAAATGGCATTCAGGAGTCTTGACAGCACCATTTTGCCTGCACAGTTTGACCATAAACGTCTTTGGGAGGACATTTAGTGAAGATCTGCCATATATGGTACATCACCAGAACTCAATGTTAAATCTTTTCTCTCCATCAATGTACTATTGGTTCAAAATACCCAAATAATAAAACAAATGCTTTTTTATCATTTCACTTTTTACTGCCAAAAATAGACGAGGAATAGATTTTATAACAGAGAACGATATATCTTACTAAGTTTGTTTTTTTTATAATGGAATGATCCCATACCAAACGACAGCAATGCTGTGTGTTCATGTAAATGTTCATAAACTGAGTTAATTATCTGTATCATCGTTTTGTCCTTCAGATGGTTTCATGGGAAGATTTCCCGTGAAGAGGCAGCTGATCTCTTATATCCCAGAAGAGTTGGACTTTTCTTAGTGCGAGAAAGTGGCAATTACCCTGGCGATTACACCTTATGTGTGGCTATAGAAAATAAGGTGGAAAATTACCATATCAAATTTCAGAACAACATGTTTACAATTGATGATGATAATTACTTTGAAACCCTGGTGAAGCTGGTAGAGGTTAGTATGGCATTTATGGGTTTTTCCCTCACTGGTAAATTCTACCACAAAAATTGCTATGTTAGCTAATACATTTATTATTCAAGCCAACTTTGTAATATTATATGGTTAAAATGCAGCAAGTGCAGGGCTGTCATTATAGGGAGAGTGATTGCTCTCCTTCCCCTCCACACACCCCCAGAGGGGCCTTGAGGAGACCTGTTTATCACTTCCCCTAACTCTCCCTATCGGTTTCAGGCGAGTGTTTATGTTTTTCACTCTCCCAAGATAAAACTATTCTCCAACCCTTTCATGTCCATTATAATTGAATTAACTGTATGATAATATGGAAAATCAGGATAACATTTTTTCTCCAGAATTTGCACGACAATTCTGGCATAGATAAGTATACCAAAATGAAAATTCCTTTTCTGTAACTTCAGATGCTTTTATTTAATCATGATCGTGTTCTCTCTGTGAAAAACATGGAAGAGGAAGTGCACTCCCATTGAATTTTGGGAGACCATTTTTAGGGAGAGTGAAACAGGACATCCTGACAGTTTTGGGAGAGCGTATTGTAACTCTCCCAGTCTATTCTTAGTGACAGGCCTGAAGTGCATTGTTCTGATACACAGGCATTTACCTCTCTCACATCTGTATACTAACAATGTTGCACTTTGATAGGAAGATGATCAGTCCTTAGCCTTGGAGCTTGTTTGACTTTTTTACATTCATCGTATTGTGTACATTGTGTATTGATGCCCACTTCATATGTTTCATTAATTCTGTTTTACTGCTGTCCTTACAGCATTACGAAAGAGATGCTGATGGCTTGTGTTCCCAGCTATTGTACCCTCTACCTAAACAAGGTGCTCATGATGTAGCCGTCAATATAGGGCAATTTGCTGAGAGTGGATGGGCCATTCGTAAAGAAGATCTCCGTCTTGGTGAAATGCTAGGTGATGGAGAATTTGGTGGTAAGATATAATTGCATTCATTTTATATAGATTTATACCATGATATATATCTGTATGTGTAACTATGTATGTTACTATGTATGTGTACCCTGTGCTATACACAAAGAAAAAAGTTAAACCATGTGAAATAATCTTGAGCTCGGAGTAAATCATCAATTTAGCTCAAAATGAAAAGTGCTACATTGTATGACTTGACAAGTATCACACTGGGCTTGTGCGACACTTTGAATCACAGAGTGTGCAACTGGTTCAAAGGGGCATGAACTGTCATTATTCACTTTTTTTAATAAATTATGATTGTCACGACAGCAAGAGTCTTTGAAAGTCATCGAAAAACTAAATTATGGACGTTGAAAGGAGCAAAATCCTTAGTCTTTGGCCTACACGAACTGAAATAGTATCGGAAAATTAGATAAATTTAAATTTCAACATTGTGTTTTAGCTTGTCACTTTAATATATGATTCTGCCCAGGACAGAGTATCCTCTGTTGAACAAACAGCCTAATCTCTCTTTTGACTTGTTTTTCATCAGCCGTGTACAAAGGAGTATATAAAGGTAGACAGGTTGCAGCCAAACAGTTGAAGGAAACCACTGCCAAAGCTGTCCAGGCGTTTCTCAAAGAGGCTTCAGTTATGACGTAAGTGCTACATTTTATTTCCTGTAGGGTTGTCTTTTATGTATCCTCTTTAACAAAATCATACACCATATAGAATTTTTTTGAACTTTGCATTGTATTATAATCTTGAGTTGAGTATATGTTGGCCTAGGATAGGTTAAATCTTCCTTACCATACAACATTCTCATCTATCTGATAGTACTGTAGTTTTGATTGCTGCTGCATGGTAAATAAGGAATAGATGGGGCTTCACGTTCTGGAGTCTTTCTTTATCTATTTGATTCACTGAATAACTTGACAAAGTAAAGAAGTAAGCAAATGTAATATACACTGCCTGGGAGTGGAAATATTGGGGGTGTAGTGTGCAAATAAATGAGTCCATGCACTGTTATGGCTTGAGCATAAACAGCAAGAAAAATAGAACTACATGAGAAATAAAATGATCAACCAAGACCTAATGCAGAGTTAATTCATCTCAACTGAACTTCTTAGATCTTTTTTTAGCCCGCCATCATTCTGATGGTGGGGTATTCAAATCGCTTTTCCGTGGTCCGTCGTCCGTCCGTTAACTTTTTGCTTGTTACCTTTATTCCAAGAAAACTACGTCCAATCTTAATCAAACTTAACATACAACATCACCCTATGGTCTAGTTGTGCACCGTACATTTTCATCTCATTTGCATATTCAATGTGGCCACCAGGGGGCGATATTGTTTTTTTTTGTTACCTTTATTCCAAGAAAACTACCTGTCCGATTTTCACCAAACTTGGCTGACATTATCTCCATATAGTCTAGTTGTGCATCCTACATTTTCATCTCATTTGCATATTCAATATGGCCGCCAGGGGGCGATGTTGTTTTTTCTTTGTTACCTTTATTTCAAGAAAACTACCTGTCCAATCTTTATCAAACTTAACATACATCATCACCCTATGGTCTAGTTGTGCACCGTACATTTTCATCTCATTTGCATAAACAATATGGCCGCCAGGGGGAGATGTTTTTTTTCTTTGTTATGTTTATTGCAAGAAAACTTTCGATAGTTACCTTTATTCCAAGAAAACTATTAGTCCAATCTTAATCAAACTCAACATGCATCATCACTCTACGGTCTAGTTGTACACCGTACATTTTCATCTCATTTGCATATTCAATATGGCCACCAGGGGGTGATATTGTTTTTTTTTTGTTACCTTTATTCCAAGGAAACTACTAGTCCGATTTTCATCAAACTTGGCTGACATTATCTCCATATAGTCTAGTTGTGCATCGTACAGTTTCATCTCATTTGCATATTCAATATGGCCACCAGGGGGCGATGTTGTTCTTCTTAGTTACCTTTATTCCAAGAAAACTACATGTCAAATCTTAATCAAACTTAACATACATCATCACCCTGTGGTTTAGTTGTGCATCGTACATTTTCATCTCATTTGCATAATCAATATGGCCGCCAGGGGGAGATGTTGTTTTTCTTTGTTACGTTTATTGCAAGAAAACTTTCGCTTGTTACCTTTATTCCAAGAAAACTATCAGTCCAATCTTAATCAAACTCAACGTACATCATCACCCTACGGTCTAGTTGTGCACCGTACATTTTCATCTCATTTTGCATATTCAATATGGCCACCAGGGGGCGATATTGTTTTTTTTTGTTACCTTTATTTCAAGGAAACTACTAGTCCGATTTTCGCCAAACTTGGCTGACATTATCTCCATATAATCTAGTTGTGCATCCTACAGTTTCATCTCATTTGCATATTCAATATGGCCACCAGGGGGCGATGTTGTTTTTTTTTTGTTACCTTTATTCCAAGAAAACTACCTGTCCAATCCTAATCAAACTTAACATACATCATCTCACCCTTTGGTCTAGTTGTGCACCGTACATTTTCATCTCATTTGCATATTCAATATGGCCGCCAGGGGGAGATGTTTTTTTTTGTTACTTTTTTCCAAGAAAACTACCAATCCGATTTTCACCAAACTTGGCTCACATTATCTCCCTATAGCCATGTTGTGTACTGTACATTTTCATCTCATTTGCATATTCAATATGGCCGCCAGGGGGCGATGTTTTTTTTTCTTTATCTTTGTTCCAAGAAAACTATCTGTCCAATCTTAATCAAACTTAACATACATCATCTCACCCTATGGTGTAGTTGTGCGCCGTACATTTTCATCTCATTTGCATATTCAATATGGCCGCCAGGGGGAGATGTTTTTTTTTTGTTTATTGCAAGAAAACTTTTGCTTGTTACCTTTATTCCAATAAAACTATCAGTCCAATCTTAATCAAACTGAACATACATCACCCTATGGTCTAGTTGTGCACCATACATTTTCATCTCATTTGCATATTCAATATGGCTGTCAGGGGCAATATATTTTTTTTTGTTACTTTTTTCCAAGAAAACTACCAATCCGATTTTCACCAAACTTGGCTCACATCATCTCCCTATAGCCATGTTGTGTACTGTACATTTTCATCTCATTTGCATATTCAATATGGCCGCCAGGGTGCGATGATTTTTTTCTTTATCTTTGTTCCAAGAAAACTACCTGACATTAATCAAAATCAACATACATTATCACCCTATGGTCTAGTTATGCACCGTTCATTTTGATCTCATTAGCATATTCAATATGGCCGCCAGGAGGGCGATATTGTTTTTTCGTTACTTCTATTCCAAGAAAATACTGGTCTGATTTTGACCAAACTTGGCCGACATTATCTCCCTCTGATCTAGTTGTGCACCCTACATTTTCATCTCATTTGCTTTTTAAATATGGCCGCCAGGAAGCAATGTTGTTTTTTAACCAAATTTGAAAATGAAACTTATTATCATTATTCCAAGAAAACTACTGACCTGATCTTAACCAAACATGACACACATCATCCCTCTAAGTTCTAGCTGTGCACCGTACATTATCATTTCATTAGCATATTGAAGATGGCTTCCAGGTGGCAATGTTGTTTTCAACCAAAATTTCAAGGGGAGCTTAATTTTGCAATTCACAATTTAATTTTCCTCAACAATAGTTATCTCCCTGTAATAAGATTTTTTATGTAGGCCCCAATTCCTATACCCAGTTATTGCTGTAAGTGAAATAATCTTGAGCGCAGCGTAAAACACCAAACAATCAATCAATCAATTTAATATGAATAGATGAACGCGGGCGTTAAGATCCCTTTAAGGGATCTCTTGTTTTACCCCTCGGGCAAATTTTGCCCCAAGGGTATTGTCGTTGCCTCCGTCGTCCGTCTGTCCATTGGTCCTTGTAAACACATTATCTAAAAAAGTCTTTAACTTACAACTATGAAACTTCACACATTTGTTTATTAAAGCAAGTACAAGAAGCCTATTGAAAATCAACACGCTCGGATTTGAAGAGTTATGCCCCTTACATTACCTCTGCTATAAAAAGCCTTGTAAACACATTATCTAAAAAAGTCTTTAACTTACAACTTTGAAACTTCACACATTTGTTTAATACAGCAAGTACAAGAAGCCTATTGAAAATCAACGCGCCCGGATGTTTTTTCAAGAGTTATGTGTTAGGGGTGTAACGATACATCGATGCATCGATAGTATCGATACAAGGAGCTTTCGATACGCATATCGTATCGTCAGTCGCATATCGTGATACGTTATTAAAGGGAAGTAACTGCGTAATTAATAAAGATGCTAGCACTAGTTACTTCCCTTATCCAAGTTCAGATGACGTTGAAGTATAACCAAAGAGAGTAGATTGACAAGAGTGGTCACTTCGTCCAATCAGCATTGCCGGCATGTTCTTCTGGCCACCTAGCGGAAGGGTGTTCCGACTGTACACGATTAGACTGTAGGGCGCCCCCTACAGAAAGGAGGTTCCTAATAATCCAATCTTGTCGGTTCAAATTCAACCTGGCGCGGACAAAGTGATCACTCTTGTCAATCTACTCTCTTTGGTATAACACGAAATGGCGTTAGCAGAGCATGGCGGTAGTTTAGAGATTGTTAACGCACCAATGATGTTTAAATCCTTCGTTTGGAAGTCTTTTGGTTTCGTGAAAGGAGACCGGAAGAAAGTGGGGTGTCGCCTCTGTGAAACCGTTATGGTATATAGCGGAAATACTACGAATTTGATGACGCATTTGAGGTGACATCACAACATGTGACGGGCAACCACAGTTTGTTCAACTTCTGGTAAAGGGGACGAAAGTTGGAATGAAGTAACTAAGCAGGTTTCGACGTCTCAGAAGACCTTGCATATTTTTTACCCCTCGGGCAAATTTAGCCCGAAGGGTATTGTCGCTGCCTCCGTCGTCCGTCTGTCTGTCTGTCCGTCTGTCCATTGGTCCTTGTAAACATATTATCTAAAAAAGTCTTTAACTTACAACTTTGAAACTTCACACATTTGTTCAATACAGCAAGTACAAGAAGCCTATTTAAAATCAACGCGCTCGGATGTTTTTTTCAAGAGTTATGCCCCTTTTATTACCGCTGCTATAAAAAGCCTTGTAAACACATTATCTAAAAAAGTCTTTAACTTAAAGGGGCATGAGCTGCCAAAATGTTGATATTTTGATGTTAAAACAGAATGCTGAAATTATTGGCTATTTTTCTCAAAAGGTAGAATTCAGAAGCTTGTTAATGCTTCTAGTCTCGAAAATGTACGAGAAAGTACTGTTTTGAACTAACTTTGGCTGAGAATGAATGAATGGTCGTCCCGGTTATTTAAATTTTGTTTACTTTTGAACACGTTTTCGGTTCATACAGGCCACCTACTGTATGGATTTTTCTCATTCCAACGCCAATCATTTAGTTTTTCGATAGCCTTCAAAGCCTCTTACTGTCGTGACGATCAGAAGTTATGAAAAAACTGCGAATTTTGGCAGCTCATGCCCCTTTAAAAACTTCACACATTTGTTTAACACAGCAAGTACAAGAAGCCTATTGAAAATCAACGCGCTCGGATGTTTTTTTCAAGAGTTATGCCCCTTTTATTACCGCTGCTATAAAAAGCCTTGTAAACACATTATCTAAAAAAGTCTTTAACTTACAACTTTAAAACTTCACACATTTGTTTAATACAGCAAGTACAAAAAGCCTATCGAAAATCAACGCGCTCGGTTGTTTTTTTCAAGAGTTATGCCCCTTTTATTACCGCTGCTATAAAAAGCCTTGTAAACACATTATCTAAAAAAGTCATTAACTTACAACTTAAAAACTTCACACATTTGTTTATTACAGCAAGTACAAGAAGCCTATTGAAAATCAACGCGCTCGAATGTTTTTTTCAAGAGTTATGCCCCTTACATTACCGCTGCTATAAAAAGCCTTGTAAACACATTATCTAAAAAAGTCATTAACTTACAACTTTAAAACTTCACACATTTGTTTAATACAGCAAGTACAAGAAGCCTATTGAAAATCAACGCGCTAGGATGTTTTTTTTCAAGAGTTATGCCCCTTTTATTACCGCTGCTATAAAAAGCCTTGTAAACACATTATCTAAAAAAGTCTTTAACTTACAACTTTGAACTTCCTACATTTGTTCAATACAGCAAGTACAAGAAGCCTATATAAAATCGATGTGCTCGGACATGTTTTTCAAGAGCTATGCGCCTTACATGACTATCAGTCAAAAACCTCCTTGTAAATGTGATGCATGTATGTGGAGTAGTTTTTCACTCACAACAAATTGTCTGGAAAATAAATATATCTTCGGTTTCTTTGGCCCAGACCCGAGGGGTCCTGATGGCGACAGCCACTTATTTAAAGTCAGCAGGCCCCTTGTCCACTTCTAGAAAAGACCAAATTATTCGAAAAATTCTGCAATTAATCGTCCAGGACCTGCGCCCATATGTATCATGATACTATTGTATCGTGACCGTGTATCGTATTGTGAGATTTCTGGCGATACTCAGGCCTATTATGTGTCTTACATTACCGCGGCTGTAAAAATCCTTGTAAACACATTATCTAAAAAAGTCTTTCAATCACATTTTTAAAACTTTCTACATTTGTTCAACACAGCAAGTACAAGAAGCCTATTTAAAATCGACGCGCTTGGACCTGTTTTTCAAGTCATGCCCCTTACATGACTCAGCCAAAAACCTCCTTGTAAATGTGATGCATGTATGTGGAGTAGTTTTTCACTCGCAACAAATTGTCTGGAAAATAAATATATCTTCGGTTTCTTTGGCCCAGACCCGTGGGGCCCTGATGGCGATAGCCACTTATTTTATCTACTGTCCGAAAATAAAGTGAAGAAGGTCACTATTTATGGGCTTTAATTTTATTGTAGACTTATGTCTCTTTCTGTGTTTTAGCTCGCTGGATCACCCTAACTTAGTCAAGTTGATCGGTGTGGTAGTGTCGCCAACCCAGATTATTTTGGTGACTGAGTTTATGGGTATCGGAAGTTTGGTTGAATTCCTCCGCTCTAGGGGAAGAAGTGTCATCACAAAGAAACAACTTATAGATTTCTCATGGTAAGATTTTCCCTTAGGGGGAGTTGTCATATTGGGAAATACTCAGAAGACAACATCCCAACACTTCAGGCTTATCTGGCATTTGCTATGCACCAAATATAATAAGAACAAGCAGGGTAGTGTCATATACATGTATAAATGTCTCCATGGTTATTTTAGACAAGAAGATTTTCCCTGTGCCCGTGTGTTTTAGTGTTCATGAATATAAATGGGATACTAGAATGGTTTTTGAACTCTTCTATCCTAGAACGAATTGTGTGTTGTTTTACACTTCCTTCTATATATTTCACTTACATTGTTGCTTATCCTGGTTTATATGGAGATGAAACCTGCTCCTGTTACAACCATAACCTGTGGCTTAAAAAGTAAAATGATTCCGTCTGCCCTCTTCCAGTGAATGGACAATGGTCAGATTCCTACACTATTCTCTTCCGGGCAAAAAAAGAAACTAACAGGTTTTCTATTTAGAGTTTCGTTTTTTTGGTTTTATGAATCTTGTTGTCACATCGTACATTACTTTCTGCTGAATATTATGCTATAGATGATGGTCAGTTGTTCAGATAATTCCACTGCACTAATTCAATAAATCTTTTCTACTGTTTACAGTGATACATGTAATGGAATGGAGTATTTGGAACACCGTAATTTGGTGCATCGAGATTTGGCTGCAAGAAACGTCCTATTAAATGACCAAGAGAAAGCCAAGGTAAACCACATATATGTCACTGCTGTAGGCTTTATAGAATTGTCCAGTCTCAACTAAAATAACTGGAAAATATGAAAGATGCCATGGGGATTTCAAGACCTTTGATCAAAATAATCAAGCTTAATATTTTTAAAAGCACTTAATATGTTTTTACGTCTACATTTGACCATTGACACTTTTCATCTGAGGGTATGGTTCGGCCATACTATGGTTTTGCTCACTGACATGTTGGTCAGAAAATATTAAAGCTCAGAGACTCATGAACTAAGTTATATATATCACATACATTATTGCTTTCCAGGGTGTTGTTGTAAAATGTAGTTAATCAGAGTGTTAGTTTTGACACTGTTAGTGAAATTTAAGCCTATCTTTCTCTGTCTCATTTGCTTTAAGTTTCAATGCCATTACTTTTGTTGTTTTGTAGATATCAGATTTTGGTTTGGCACTCCAGGATGACAATTTCTCATCCGGTGTTAAATTCCCCATAAAATGGACTGCTCCAGAGGCCCTGAAAGGCAGTGTAAGGCTTTGAATTATACCATTAAATTATTTTAATAACTATTTTCCCCCATATAAATGATTTACTTCCATGGCATGGGTTCCAAGGTACCTATAATTTAATGGGAGTTCCTGGATCCGTAATGGCTCAACCTGTCTGTATTCCCATACAAGGAAAATCTCAAATATATTAGAAAAAAACAAGCAATAAGTCAGGCAACTATATAGTTCATTCTGGTCCATAATTGAAATATATATTCATTAATAATAAATTATCTGTGCCACTAGACACATAATCAGCTCTTTTCCCCACTAAACCTGGATGGCTTTTAATCAGAAAACAGCCATATGTCCTTGAATAATCATACTCGAATGACCTATGTGGGATGGTTGCCACTTACCAGCGGAAGGTCGTGGGTTTCCTCCGGGCACAGAGCCCGGTTTCCTCCCACTATAAAACTGGCAACGCCGCCATATAAGTGAAATAATCTTGAGCGCGGTGTAAAACACCAAACAATCAATCAATCAATTGAATAATCATACTGGCTCTAGAATGGCTCACTTGAAGAGATCACCTAAAGTTTGGTATAGCTTCACGTATATTTCCTTAATAGGCTTTGCAATGAATGACGAAGGAAATCTTCTCCTGACATGGCTGGATTTTATTGAAAAATAATGTCTACTTGAAATTATATTCAGACTTTACCATTATGATAACATTTTTGAAGAAAAATGACGACGACTATTACGAAATTTGATTATCTCAAAATTTTCCCTGTTGAAAGCACTATTAATTATTTTCAGAAGTTTACGAGCAAGTCTGACATGTGGAGTTTTGGTATCTTGTTATGGGAGATTTATTCATTTGGTAGAGTCCCTTATCCAAGAATTGTAAGTAAATAACCGATATTAACAATATTCATATTCGATTAGCAGAAATTTACCAGTCAATAGGGTCCTAGTTTTACCGCAGGACCGTTGTCATATTCTCAATTTAAAGTGGCATGAGCTGCCAACTTTTTTCATAATTTCTGATCTGAAGGCCATCGAAAAACTGAATGATTACCGTTGGAATGATAAAAATCCATACAGTGTGTGGCCTGTACGAACCGAAAACGTGTTCGAAAAGTAAACAAAATTTAAACAACCGGGACGACCATTCCTTCATTTTAAGCCAAAGTCAGTTCAAAACAATACTTTATCGTACATTTTCAAGACTATAAACACTAAAAAGCTTCTGAATCATACGTCTTGAGAAAAATAGCCAATAATTTCAACGTTCTGTTTCAACCTCAAAATATTAACATTTTGGCAGCTCATGCCCCTTTAAGCCATTGGTCTGTTTCAAAATATATTTTACAGACTGCTGCTATCCACTGGGAAAGTAGTTACCAAGATAAATGCATTTAACTTTAGAATAGATATAATCATGTATGCACCTTAGATAAAGACACATATCTAATTTAGCCTAGAGAGCTCTGTATAAAGGGAAAGAACTCTTGATCCTATGGGAGGCTAAATATATGGCCATCATCTCTTCCCTTCTACCTGCTACTCTCATGACAAGAGAATTTATAGACATTCATGTATACAAGTACTCCTTCATCCATTGTTTTATATTAGTACTTTACACCGCACCATACATCTTAATAATTCACATGTTAGAATGGACCCTTTATATGCAATTAGAACCAGGTATTCGCACTTAAGATATCAATCTTATTTTCCAACAATTTGTCTGAGTATTTATGAAATGTTTTGTATTTTTAGCCACTTTCAGATGCAGTTATGCACGTTGAAAAGGGATATCGAATGGAGGCCCCAGAGGGTTGCCCAAAAGAAATTTATGACATCATGATGCGGGCTTGGAAAGCCAAACCTGAGGAAAGGCCTACATTCAAGGCAGTGAATGCTGAACTTTCACAAATAAGAGATGCTATGGACAAAAATAATGTGATGATAAAAACTTGAGGATATTGTATGTGAGGACTTGTGTATTGCCAATAACATTGCTACATACTCCCAGTGTAACAGCAAACAGCATCAGCTAAATGAAGGGTGTTTGGGTTGGGGGGGGGGGGGGGGGGTGGGGGGGGGGGGGGGTACATCATTATGTTTGTCAGGCAGAGAGTCCTCATGTATACTGTTGTTTATTTAACAGAAAGTATTTTCATTTTTTGAGGTTAGTAAATGCCATTATAGTCATTTGCTCTTGTTACCTGCCTGGACCAGTTATTTTAATACATACTTAATCTTTATAGGTTTGTTAATTTATACTAACCATACTGCTTCTATCTCACTCTATCATGTGACTTTTTGGAGACAATTTTTTTATTGCATTATAAAATATTTATTGTATTGCTCTCGTACTGGATTCTTTATGATTTAGATACAAACAACAGAGAACATAAATATGAAGACATCTTTTTTCAAATGGTTACATAAGTATGGCCATTTGTATTATATATCTCTAGCTACAGATCCTGTGTACTTGTGATGCATTATACTTGAGAACAGTAATACACAGTTGTATGTCTGATGGAATGTAGTGATTATAGGTTTAATTATACGTTTTGTAAATAACAAATAATAAGAAACTACAACTTAGTATGTTGACATCTGGCCAAAAGATATACATGTATGTAGGTGCTTGTTGAATCACGATTTGTCAATACACCTAAATGATGTTCAACAAGACATTTTTATCATTGAATATATAGGTTGATTTCTCACTTCCATGTTGAACAGGGCCAATATAAATGGAGTTCAGAAGATAACATCATAAAAGGCTGTCACATGGTTCTAAAAACAATATGATATTAACTGACCTTGAATCTTAAAGTGGCATGAGCTACCAAAATTCACAATTTTTTCATAATTTCTGATCGTCGCGACAGTAAGAGGCTTTGAAGGCCATCGAAAAACTAAATGATTGGCGTTGGAATGAGGACGATCCATATAGTATGTGGCCTGTACGAACCGAAAACGTGTTCGAAATGTAAACAAAATTTAAAGAACCGGGACGACCATTCATTCATTCTAAGCCACAGTTAGTTCAAAACAATACTTTATGATCGTACATTTTCGAGACTAGAAGCACTAAAAAGCTTCTGAATCATATGTCTTGAGAAAAATAGCCAATAATTTCAACATTCTGTATTAACGTCAAAATATCAACATTTTGACAGCTCATGCCACTTTAAGAAATATTATAGAATATATGTAATTTGCTTTTCTTCTCCTTTGTTATACACTATAGATATTCCACCCATCTAATGTCTACCATTTCCCCTCCATCTTCAAAGCACTTCTGTTTTACTTTGAATTCAGTTGCTAAATCATGTATCATAATATCTAGCCTGGGGCCTGTTTCACAAAACGGCGTAGATGTATTGTTTGCGTAACTTTCATACTAACATACCTCTACAGCATGGGTTGCTATGGCAGTTACGTGAAAACTTACGATACGTTGCTTTGTGAAACAGGGCTCAGGTCTATAGTACAGAAATACATGGTTTATGGCAATGCTTAGATTGCGCAGATGACCCCTGCATTTCTTTTTAATAGTATTTTGATAATCACAGTCATTAGTGTTTAAAAGTTAGTAGGGTCACCACTCTGATTATACAATCTGATTTTGTATATGTTTTTTCTTTGAGAACCTTTAAGTCTGATAGTTTGCAGAATGACTCGCCAACAATATTTATCGTCCTGTTATCAGTGCTAACAATGGTTTTTTTTAAATAAAATAAACCTATCAATTTTCTAATAAATAGTTTTTGTGTTTTGTTTTGATTTACGTAGTTTGCATATTTGTTGATGGGTGATGATTGCTATTATCGCCAAGCACAGCATGTTCATCCAAGCACAGCATGTTCATTGGGGGAAAAGTGTTTCACAAATGTGCTGGTGAACAGAATCATCTAACTCATCACATGAACTGTTATCACATGCGAAAACACGAAAAAAAATATAATCTCGCCGCGAGAATGCGAAAACTCGAAAATTAGCTAAATATGCTTTATTTGTTCCATTTCTTATTTTAGAGTCTACGCCGCGAGAACGCGAAATCATTTTTTACATCTCGCCGAAAGAACGCAAAAACAAGAAATAAATTAAAAGAAATAAGCCAATAGCGCTTTTTTTGTGCCACTTGTTTTTTTTGTGTCACTATAAACTCGCCGCGAGAATGCATAAACTCGAAAACAAGAAAACGAAAGTAACATGCAAGACGCTTGCGGGCATATTGTCTACACTTCCGCCTGAACGGTCTGCTTTCGTTTTTGAAATACAGAATAACTTCAGAGAGTCACATTAGTACGGAGCCGTAAAAGGGACATCCAAAAGTTTTTTTTACCCAAGGCCTGTTCAAAAATTTTTGGACTAACATTATGTCGTGGTACGACTTATTATGTCGT
Organism: Lepidochitona cinerea; assembly: GCA_963971465.1. Taxonomy (NCBI): domain Eukaryota; kingdom Metazoa; phylum Mollusca; class Polyplacophora; order Chitonida; family Tonicellidae; genus Lepidochitona; species Lepidochitona cinerea. Next base: position 13,724,049 of record OZ020552.1, on the reverse strand, counting down.
GGTACGAGATCTCGTACCACGACATAATTATCTCGTACCACGACTTATTTATCTCGTACCACGACATAATTATCTCGTACCACGACTTCTTTATCTCGTACCACGACATAATTATCTCGTACCACGACTTATTTATCTCGTACCACGACATAAATTATCCAATGAAATTGAATCTTTCAAAATTAGAAAAACTAAACTAGGCCTACGCGACGTCAAAACTTCACTATCGGGATAAGTGCTGGTACATATAAGCTGAGTAGGTCTATATAAACGAAGCTCCCAAGTCACACAATTACGGAGCCGTAAAAGGGACATCCGAAAGTTTTTTTTTCCTCAAGGCCTGTTCGAAAATAAGATTTTTGGACTAACATTATGTCGTGGTACGACTTATTATGAAGTGGTACAAGATAATCATCTCGTGGTACGAGATAAATAAGTTGTACCACGACATAATTATCTCGTGGTACGACATAATTGGCCAATCACAATGTTCCTTAAGTATCCTGTCGCGGTATAAAATAGCCAATGAAATTTCTGGTCTGTGACATTGCAATAGGTGCAGGAAAACATGGCTGATATCGAGCAAAGTCAGAAAATTGTAGGCACTTACTTCGAGCAAAAGTTTATGGTCTCAGATATACGGCATATTCTCAGTTTAGAACATAGTATAAATATAAGCAATCGGCAAATTAAGCGTGATTTGCGTACATTAGTGACACGAGATAAATAAGTCGTACCACGAGATAATTATGTTGTGGTACGAGAAAGTTATGTCGTGGTACGAATTAAATAAGTCGTATATACCATGACATAATAAGTCGTACCACGACATAATTATGGTACAAAAAAATTATTTTCGAACAGGCCTTGAGTAAAAACAAACTTTCGGATGTCCCTTTTACGGCTCCGTACACAATGGTTATGATCATCAGCTTGTGTTTTTTCTGATGTTGCCTGATATCAGCCATGTTTTCCTGCACCTATTGCAATGGCACAGATCAAATATTTCGTTGGCTATTTTATACCGCGACAGGATACTTAAGGCACATTGTGATTGGCCAATTATGTCGTGGAACGAGATAATAAGTCGTACCACGACATAATGTTAGTCCAAAAATCTTATTTTTGAACAGGCCTTGGGTAAAAAAAAACACTTTCGGATGTCCCTTTTACGACTCCGTACATTAGTCTTATGAGTAAAAGTTAAACACCCTCCCATTGCAATACTGACGATATATGTTTTATTATCCCCTCCCCACTCTGGCCATTCTATCCCACCGGTTTTTGAACATCGGGTTTAATTATTATATATAAACCTGTGCATGCCACATGCTAACAGCCTAAAAATAGAAGGTGACCTATACTTTGGTTTTTGAAACAATGTACATGTATCATGCAACATAAGTTGGCTTTCTAATATAAAAAAATAGGCCCTCTGACAAGAATAATGTTTCTTTTAATATATACAATATATACTATAATGTAAGAAAATGTAAATCACTTTACACCAAATAAATATGTCCTAGGGCATGCAAAAAAAAAAAAAATACAGAGAGCTGAAATAAGCTGCAATGAGTTTGAATTTAGTTCATTCATCTGGGTATTATGACGGCTCCTAGTTCCACTAAATCGGTTTATTATATTATTGACACAATACGCATGTCTGCAGATTACTTCTGCTCTCTCCACTTTGGTTTTCTCGGCGAGAACGCGAAAAAGCACAAATAAAGCACTGTTGGCTAATTTTCGATTTTTCGCATTCTTGCGGCTAGATTACATTTTTTACTCTTGTTTTCGCATTCTCACGGCAAGATTTTAGTTTTATTTCAGGTTTTCGCATTCTCGCGGCGAGATTTTAGTTTTATTTCGTATTCTCGCGTTTTCTAATTCTCGCAGCAAAAACGCGAGAACGCGAAATGGTACAAGTCAGCCACCATACTTAATAGATCTTTTAAACTGTTGTTCTTTTTGTAAACAATGACTGTCCGTTGGCTCAGATGTAAAGCCATTTTACTCTGAAGCAGTTTGTGTTCTTCTTTTATGCTATTGAAACACAACTAATGTAATACTTTAATAATGAGACCTTCCCGGGTGCAAGTTCAAACCCAAAGGGTAAACAGTTTGTAACGTTTGAATCCAAAACTTTCCTTTTCCAAACGTTAGTGTTTGGTATCTTCAGTGGAAGTGAGATTTTCTCAATAGGCATGGATCCTTGACCAAATGATCGGAGGTATTGAAATGATTTGCCACAGACTGGCGGCTCTTTGTCGTAGATAATTCTCCTACGTATTGCTAGTGACATTTTTTGCACGTGATAACATACACGATGTTAAAGGAGTCGCAATAAAGGACCTCTGCCATTAGATATTTGTAGCGGGATTGTTCTCCGAAATAGTTCCGCGATCTGGCACGTATTCATCGAGTTTACTTCACGTCTTTCATCGATGCACCGGAGAGAAACTTTGGACGGTAATGATGCACCCGCGAAGGAGAAACAAGAGTGTCGTGAGCTAAGGGGAGGGAGGGGGGGGGGGTGACGCTTCTGAGTAACCTAACAGAATATTCCCTGGGAAAAGGAGCCGTAAAAAGAACAGAACAAAGGCAAAGAAAATCTAAAGAACCACAGCTTCTATAGAATCTAAAAACCTGAGACTTAATGAAGTGTGGGGATGGTGGTATGATCTAGCATGTAGCAGCTGATGGGGATTTGAAAAATATTTATAATCCAAATTGTATAATATCTATGACCCTTGTAAAAAGTTGCATCCCAAAATTCCACAAAAGTGTGATCAATAGCACGCTGTAGTTGAATGCTGTGATCATGGGAATTAAGACTGTCAATGAAAATATGAAGGTCTTCCAATGAATGCTGCCATATGATAAAAATGTCATCCAGATACCGAAGGTAAATGAAAGGTTGTTTGCAAAGTATGTCAATCTTCCACCCAGCCATCAAAATGGAGGCAATGTTAGGATTAAAACGTTTCCACATAGCACATCCTTTAATTTGCAGGAAGATATCCCCATTGAATTCAAAATCATTACATTTTAAGCTAAGTTCCAACAATTCAAAACTGCCTTTATTCAGGCGACGGTGGTCAGGATATCTTTGGAAAGTTGATTTTATGGATTTTAGGCCCAAGTCTATGTGAATATTTGTATACATAGACTCCACATCCAGAGTAACCCAAATCACATCCCGTGGGACTGTATATTTGCTTATCTGTAAATCGTATACGGATGTAAGCTCAATTGCATTGCATGTTTTTACATCTTAAGAGGTTAAGTAGATCTCAAACGTACTAACATATACTCCTGCACAGAGAGATTCAATATATTGGGTTCAAACATCACAGTTTGCTCAAGGTAATAATTACTCACTAGTATGGTGTACATCATTCATACGAATGGACGCGCCAATAAGATTAAAACAACCAACCAACCAACATCCCGTGGGATGGATTTCTCAGATAATTGGGCCATCAGACCGTCAGTGTTTCTAATAAAGCCAGGATGCCGAATCGCTGTAGTTTTTAAATAGCAATCAATTAGCTCTGATTTTCTATAACTTTCACTACCCCAATCCGAAGTAATAGGACGTCATGGGGGCATTGAAGGTTTGGGTCATTTTTCAATTGGTTTGTAAATTTTCGGAAGCATACAGAAGACCCTGTTTTTAGAGTTATGATCAGATTCCAAATCGCGCTGCCATTTTTCATTAAGATAGATTTATCTTCAAGAGAAAGAAGAATCCTATGGAAATTTCTAACATTTTCAGGCCAAATTTCTTTATCAAGTTCATTGGTAATGAAGAGGGCTGCTCAGCTGGTGTTCAACCTCTTCAATGTAGTCCTGTCTAGACACACTAACTGTTCCCTGTTTAATAAATATGTTATGATTTCCCCGTCGCTTACCTGAGGCAAGACATTCTGAATGAGTAAGGTTGTGTTGGTTTCTAGGATTAGCTAAACCATCAAATTTCTTTGATACAAAGTCACGACTTTTTATTCCTGGATCATACATGTGAGAAGATGGCGTGTCGCCATTTTTAGATGTAATCGGCTTACGTACCCTACTGGCTTACGGTAGATATCAGCCAGACCTACAATTTGTGGAGAACTCCATAACATGGACCAATCTGCTAATAGAAAAGTCTCTATCATAATGATTTAGGACAAGATACAAATGAAAGTCCTCTATTGAGCAGAGATCTATCATCAGCAGTGAGTTCCTCGTCACTAAGATTAACATATTACTTCCTCAACCGAAATAAGTTGGCACATGACTTGTCCCAATTTAGTTTAAATCTACTGTCTGCAGCCAGTGGGTAGTCAAGCAATTTGCTGTATCTTCGTCCCAGAGAATCTTGTTCCTCGATACCGGTACTAAAATTTTGATTTGGATATTTTGGGTATGACCATAACTCTCTTCATCTTGGTTCGAAACTGCACTGGCCGGTTATTTAGTAGATGACTGGGTCTCTACAAAGTAGATGAGCTAGTTGCAAAAAGTATTCCTAACCGCTGTCATCATATTGCGCATCTGATTTAAAGAAATATCTGACTCCGTGGTTATCTTGTTATTGATACCAATATTCAAGATTGCTTTCGCAGGTTTAGACCTTAATACTTTTGTATTAGAGTCTGAAAGAAATTGAAATTGGCACCTGAGTAAAAAAGGAATTGAAATTGGTACCAGAGTCCGAAAGGAATTGAAATTGGCACCAGAGTCCGAAAGGAATTGAAATTGGCACCAGGGTCCGAAAGGAATTGAAATTGGCACCAGAGTCCGAAAGGAATTGAAATTGGCACCAGAGTCCGAAAGTTATTGAAATTGGCACCAGGGTCCGAAAGGAATTGAAATTGGCACCAGAGTCCGAAAGGAATTGAAATTGGCACCAGGGTCCGAAAGGAATTGAAATTGGCACCAGGGTCCGAAAGGAATTGAAATTGGCACCAGAGTCCGACAGGAATTGAAATTGGCACCAGAGTCCGAAAGGAATTGACATTGGCACCAGAGTCCGAAAGGAATTGAAATTGGCACCAGAGTCCGAAAGGAATTGAAATTGGCACCAGGGTCCGAAAGGAATTGAAATTGGCACCAGGGTCCGAAAGGAATTGAAATTGGCACCAGAGTCCGACAGGAATTGAAATTGGCACCAGGGTCCGAAAGGAATTGAAATTGGCACCAGAGTCCGAAAGGAATTGAAATTGGCACCAGGGTCCTAAAGGAATTGAAATTGGCACCAGGGTCCGAAAGGAATTGAAATTGGCACCAGAGTCCGACAGGAATTGAAATTGGCACCAGAGTCCGAAAGGAATTGAAATTGGCACCAGAGTCCGAAAGGAATAGAAATTAGCTCTAGAGTCCGAAAGGAATTAAAATTGGCACCAGGGTCCGATGGATGTGGAAGAATTTATATGGAGGTACTCTACGAAGGTCAGGGGTTCATCTGGACAAAGAGCCCTGTTTCCTCCCCTTTTAAAGTAACGTCGCCACACAAGTAAACCATCAAATAAACATTAAAATGAAAATGTTAAAATATTTGTTGTTTTGGAGATAGTTCCGAGTGTTTATTTATCCAAGCCTAATGGATCAATTTAAATCCTTGTTTACAAATGTTTACTTTTCAATGGTTACAAGAGATAGTTAACGGAGAAAAACAATTGAGCAAGGCTTTATTTTTTCAAAAAGGTTGCTTCTATCCAAAGTTTTAATCAACACTATAGAGTACTTTTGATGAGCAAAATGTCTGTTTGAGTGTTTGTGTAAATTTAATTTGACAGTTAAAAATCAATGGCTAATCAGTTTAGGAATTTGCACTGTTTTAAGAAGGTGCTTATAAACTTCCCAAATTTCTTCACTTTGAGAGAAACGAATTTGAATGATTTCTTTATTATATTGAAAAATGTGGCAATCACGCGACACATGTCGATAAACATTGTAAGTTATTTATTGTTTATGACAGCTTTAATATTAAATGTGCTTGTAGAAAGTCGCGTAAATTATGTACAATTCCTAAGGGGGCATTATCTTCCTGGTTTTATTCCGCTTAGGGAAAAGACACTTTCTAAGAAAAGAAAACATACTATCCAATCAAGGAATAAGACCCCTCTAGGAGTCTATAAAACGATAATGTCAAGTCACTGATTTCTAAGAAAGGAAATAGATTTGATTTTTTAAAGACTTTCTTCTTGTTTTCATTTCTATCTTTATTGTCGTAAATTTCCATCGTCATGTTGAGTAACCTTCATATGACCTGAACAAAGGAAATAGAAACTCATACTTTGTACGTTATTGTATATATACGGGACGTTTTAGAAAAGTCCTTCAGACAATTACAGCCTAAAAATCTAGGCTTTTCGTAAATGTTGACTTTTTAACTAAAGAAATCATGACTATCGTTTTAGTTAGTCAAAAAATGTCAAATAGCGGAGTTATTAAACTGCCAAAAACTCGGACTTTTATTCATTGATTCAGATTATCAAGAGATTGATTGATTGATTGGTGTTTTACTCCACACTCAAGATTATTTCACTTATATGGCGGCCTTGCAAGGTTTAGTGGGGAGGAAACCGGGCTCATTGTCCGGAGGAAACCCCCCGACCTTCGGCGAGTACCTGGCAACTCTTCCACATACGGCGACCGAGTGAAAAATCCACTCAGAATTTTTTCAGTATTACCAAGAGAAGTTAAAAGTATCTGAAAAAACTAGAGGATTGGTGTTGAAATAAAACATTTGGTTAATCCAGCAACTAAAGGTGCTAATAACGGGCAATAGAAAAGTGGAGATGTATGATTACGTTATTGTGGTTTTTGATTGCATCAAGTCTGGTATCAACTGAAGACTTTTATTTTGGACTTCTGTACAAAAATGCATAATCATTAGCGTAGGCTATTCTCTTTCAACGAACTTTTACCAATATTTGGCACCTCATGCAACTTTAAAGTACCAAGATTTTTTAATATAAATAGTGTGTTTGTTTCAGGCACCCGAGAAAAGGTACTTTATTCTAATTATTTTATGAGCTGACTAAATTGGTACTTTAATAAATTCAATCTCGGATGGAGGACGTGCATTTAAAGGTATACTTACGAAATTCCCTGTTGTTATTGTTTACTGTCTAACAAATAGCCTAAAATACACCCCACACTTAGTCACAACACAGAGCACGAAGGATTGATTGATTGATTGATTTATTGATTGGGGCTTAACGTCGCACTCAACAGCTAAGGTTATATGGCGATAAAAGTACCAACTGACCAAAAGATCTTACCCCATCCCACCTAAATTTTAACATTAAAACCGCCACAGACCATATGAACGTCAGGAAGGCTAATGTATTTGCATACTTAATTTTCCTCAATGTTAGGTAGGCAAAAAATGGCTATGACAAGAACCACACAGCCCCCAGCCCGAGGGTGGGCACGAAGGAATCCCCATAAAAGCTCCCTATCCAGCTGTTCATGGGCGCTAGGAAAGTGACAATGGCTATCTGGAAACATCATCTTTATATAAACAGTCGAATGTCATCTTAACGACCTTCATTTGGTTGCTTCTCGGCGATGGGCCCTTTTAAGCATATTTCTTGATAATATAAACCACCTTAACGTCCATGTCAAAGATTGTTATCAGAGGAAACCACTTATTATGTAGGCCTAATTCTTAATTAAAATGACCAACATTTATGGCTAATTCTTTTTCAACGAACTTTTGTCTATATTTGCTTGTCATGTCACTTGAATATTGATTACGATGGAAATTACGAACATACCCAGCTCCTAAGAACATATAATATTGTACAGAAAGAGGAGTAACTTTACCAATTCCTCAAAAGGCCGACGACACAAAATATCTGCTCAAAATACTATTAAAAAACAAGGAATTGCTTTCACGTTGTTTATTAGGAAAAGCAACTACCTTCTGTCTTTATAAAAATTCTTGAAAAAATGCAGTTCATTGCACAAGACCTATTTCTCCGGTCTATATAGTATTACGTGTTGTAAGTTTATCGTTCTTTCTCGTTTTATTTTCGTGTTTGATTGCCTTTGCTTTACCTGCACCTTAAAGTGGCATATGCTGCCAAAATTCACACTTTTTCCATAATTACTGATCGTCACGACAGTAAGAGGCTTTGAATGCCATCAAAAAACTAAATGATTGACGTTGGGATGTGGCCTGTACCAACCGAAAACGTGTTCGGAAAGTAAACAACATTTAAATAACCGGAACCACCATTCATTCATTAGTTCATTCGTTAGTTCAAAACAATACTTTCTCGTACATTCTCGAGACTATAAACACTAAAAAGCTTCTGAATTATACGAGAAAAATAGCCGATAATTTCAACATTCTGTTTTTACATCAAAATATCAACATTTTGGCAGCTCATGCCACTTTAACGATCAAGATTTTTTAACATCAAACAATGTTAAAGGTATAACCTCTCTCACCACCGATATAGAGGAGAAATTACAAGTGTATATACGACTTCTTGTTTTACTTTATGCCGATGATACAGTTATCCTAGCTGGGTCACCTGTTGAACTAAATGCTGCCCTAGAAGCAGTTGAAAGGTACTGTGACAAGTGGGCACTAGATGTTAATGTGGACAAAACAAAAGTTATGATATTTTCAAAACGTAAAAAGAAATTAAATGTTCTACTTTGTGGAAATTGTTGATATCTATTGCTATCTCGGTGTTTTGATTAAGTGCAATGGGATTATAATGGGATTAAATAGATCCCATTTACTACGACAATCCACCAAGGCCCTGTTTGCGCTAAGGCGGAAGTCCAGTAAACTGCCACTGCCTATAGACCGCCAACTGAAATTGTTTGACCAGATGTTTAGACCAGTACTGTTGTACTCTTGTGAAATCTTGGGTTTAGTTAAGCTAGATATGGAAGAGACCTTTTGTCTTAAATTTCTCAAGCAATTACTCTCTGTAAAATCGTCCACAGCTAAGTACGCAGTCTATGGCGAATATGGATACTATCCGCTGTATATATTTGTAAACACTAAAACACACGGGCACATGGGAAATCTTCTTGTCGAAAATAACCATGGATACAAGGTTCTAATTTTGTTAAAAAGAATTATATCATTTAGACGTTTATGTCGCATCATAATAAACTAAACCCATGATATTTCATTGGGGTGACGACTGACAGGAGCTTGACCATAGTCAGTAGAATTTTCTGGAACACTTTGTATTACATTGACAATTCTTACAGCATCTTCAGTTATGGCAAGAATATCGGTAGTCGGAGACTCAATCCCATAGCATCATGAGAAAAGAAAGGGAGAATGTTGGTTTCCCCCAGAACAACCTAGGTAGAAGACAGACAGGGAAGTTTAGTTCTAAACAGTATATCTTACAAAGCTTTGTTTTTTATAAGCGTTGACTGGCCTTTGGGTCAGAGGTCGAGCAATTTTACTTTGAAGTAGTTTCTATTCTTCTACTATAATCTTGGCCATAACCATGCTGGCCTTGTTATACTGAAACACAATTGTTTTTCCACAACATCTTCCGGGGTCCAAGTTCAAACCCAAAAGAATAAATAGTTTGTAACGTTTGGATCCCAAAAATCCCCTTTCCAAACGTTTGTGCTTGGTATCTGCAGCGGAAGTGAAAAAAGGGATTTTTTCAATGGGTATGATTACAAAATGGTCCTTGACCGAATGACCTAGAGTGTTGAAATGATGTTCCACGGGTAGGTTAGTATATATGTACGGCTTTATCGCAACTGTATAGAACATGCCAGGTCTGGGACTCACAAGCTGGTCCCTGGGCCCAAGACCAGAGAAAACTTACAGGGCAATTTCACTTTACTACCTTTACCCTGTTATCCTGGCACATATATGTACAGATGGATACTGAATTGGCGTATAATCTAGATTTGCATTGAAAGGCTCTAGCATTAGAAAGTATATCCTTTCTAACCAAGGAAACAAAAAATGCCGCTAGTGATGGCCACAATGTTGAGATTGTAAGTCCTTCTGTTCCATTGTTTGATAGCATTCGCGTTGCCACCAATGGTAATACATCTAGGCGAGTTATGAAAAAACATTATACGTCAGGCAATTGATTTTCTGATGAGTTTGCAGAGAGATTTTTTGCAGAACATCTTTCCCGCTGACTGAGAGAACGTGATGAATACGAAGCAATGGGATCCACTAACAAGTTCATCTCCACTTCATCAGCTGTAAAGTATCAATGGGTAACAAACAATAGCAGGAAATTACATTTTCATTTTATCAGTTCCCCATGGATGGGCAATTATGAATCAAGATGTGGGAGTTAAAATACACTGATAGTACGGTACTTCAATGAGCAAACCTTTGATACACCATACTCACTAGATACTTCACCACTAAAACAAATAGAAGTGGTATTTATATGGTTTCAATATAGTGGAGGTGTGAAGAGAAACGCGTTGACATCCTAATTCGATAATTCGGAAAGATGTTAAAGAGTGGGTTTCAAAAGGAAGATTCAGATTGGAACATTGACAGTATGAAAATAGTACCTTATTCCCAAGAAGTTCTTTAAAGGGAAAGCTTTTGGAATCAAACATCACAAACTATTTATCCTTTGGGTTTGAACTTGGGGTGGGGGGGGGGGGGGGGGGGCAAAATTTTCACTCTCTTTTCCCATGATAAAATGGGGCTCAGTCTGTCAATATTCTTACCATAGCTTTAGATGCGTGAGCGTTGTCAATGTATCACAAAGTGTTCCAGAAAATTCTTCTGATGAAATATCAGCAATTTATGATGGGGTATAAAGGTCTAAATGATATACCTATTTTTAACACAATTACATGTAGAAACGTGTCTCCATGATTATTATAGACAAGAAGATTTTCCCTGTGTCCTTGTGTTTTAGTGTTCTTCAATATACATAATATACAATGTAATATATTATGCCAAGTAATCATAATTTATAATAAAAACATACAAGTATATAACAAATACCATAATCCGAGGAAGCAAAAATCTGTTAATTTACTGCTTTAGTAAACAAGAAAAAGATTATACCTAAAACAGACAAATATTGGCCAACTTAACATACCACGTAATATCTTAAAAAAATAGAGCAGACTTCTTTATTAAAAAAACTAACCCGTGTATATTTACAGACACTAAAACACACGGGCACAGAGAAAATCTTCTTGACTAAAATAACCATTGAGACAAGTTTGTAGTTGTGTTAAATTTGACTATCCTTCGAAACATAACACGTGTTGTCTACAAATCTCAATGGGAAAATGTTAGCTATAAAAGTGATTTGTTATGAGAGGCGTGCATATCGTGTGTGTGGTTGATTTCCAACTGTTCGTTCCTCCAAATTGGACTGCTTCGGAATATGATCTCAATAAAGACCTTGTAGATGACAAATAGTATTAGTGAGGTGTCAGCTTAGCACTCATATACTTTTAAAATGAACAGGGTATGATACACGAACTTGACATGAGACACATGTGTCTTCATCGACAATCTATGTGGGCGGTTACAAGAGTAATGTTACCGGAGATAGATGGACAAGTAAGTTATGCAAATAAGCCAGAATTGTTGAATGGCTTTCTGAGGACATGGAAGACATTTCCGGAGGACTGACACAGTGCGTTGTGTTGACAGACAAACTGATTAAAGAGTTCAGCTGATTGACACGGTTTAAAAATTTGGGTATTGAAGCGCCGCCTCTATGATATAATTCAACGATTCTCACTTTAGTGATTTCGTACCCATGGTACGAGAAGCTTAATTTATGAAGTCAAGTGACAGACTGTCATAAACATAAACGAAATATACATTGCCGGATAAAGTGAGTTTAGTACAACAGAGTAAAATTCTTGGTTTCCAAACAATCTGTAGTCGGAAGAAAAGCCCTTCTGGGTTTATGTTGTTCGTTTTCTTGTAAACCGACTTTAAATAAAGTTTCTTGTGTCTTGTACGAAAAAATTGAGAATGTGTTGGATAAATTTAATTTGGTTTCAGTTTATATTAATAGTCTGGGGTCTGGTCTGTATATGTACATGAATTCAGGAACTAGGGAAGGGTTATTCATGACATCAGGACCACCTGTTAATAAAGTAAAGCCATTCGATTGATGTGAATGTGTCACAGACAATATGGACTTCCTTTCCTTTGACAGTTAATAAATACAGCAGACATAGTCACCACATAAATCAGCTGCTTGTTAAGGTGATTACCACAGTTTCGGAAAAGACTCATCAATTTCAACAGTGTACATGAACCACCTTGGAGTTCACATTTTATGTACTTAGTTCAGATGTACCAAAGTTGACTTACATAAGATACCCAAGTTGAAAACAACATACAACATATATGTGAAGCTTTCTTCATTTAATGTCTTCATTGGTAAATCAAAAACATCTAACGATTTTCCCAAAATGATAGAAGAATGTCCTTGTTTTCTGCATGTTTTCTGGAAATCAGTTGACTGAAATCTATAGAAGAGTTCCTCTATAAATAGACGAATGCCACTTTCTTGGAAAAGCTTATCACAGATTGCCTAATGCACTCCAACAAAAATCAACGCACAGGAATAACTGAAACCCTGTGGAAGAAAAAAAACCAGACCCCTAGATCTAAACTTTATATGTTTTAATATATCTGTGTTAATGCCAGCAGAAAATTGGATAAATGTTTTGAGAGATTTGCCCGTTAAAGTATTACATGTTTAGTCTATTGCCCGTTAAAGTATTACATGTTTAGTCTATTTTACCCGTCTGTTTACCTAAAATCCCCAGAAAGGAGAGGCATTAGGACAAGTAAGATCGCTTATAAAATGTTGACGACCCTGAGCCATGTGTACCGTTCTTACCATCGATATATTACTCGAATGGTCGTTCTAATGATATGGTTATTTGTTACAAAGGAAAAATGGCAAAGAATGTAAAATGGTGAGACTACGTCTAAACGGTTATATGGTATTAGGCTTTAAAAATCAGGTTGCTTCGGTGGCCCTGTCGGCAAAGTTACACACACATTCCATCGAGGGGTCGTGGGTTTGGTTACCGCTCAGAAGAAATACAATGGAATACAAAATGAGTGTGTTTTTCCCTCGATCGTCCTATGTGGGAGAATTGTCAGGCCGAAGATGTGGGGATTCCTCTGGACAAGAGAGCCCGGTTTATTCCCCGACTTAACCTGACATCGCCGCCATATGATTACCGTACAGAGGGTATAATGGATCACTCACCTCTAATTTATTTCTCGAAACTGGTATTGTTTTCTTTAATCAATTACTATGCTTTATTTATATTGTCAGAGTATTTTCAAGGAACCGTTTTATTTAGCGGAATTAAAGTGTCAGTACATCAATGTGCTTGCTCTAAACCCCGTGTCTGAGCAATAACGCCCTATAGAATTGACAAACAACAGGGATCCAGTATTCCATTATCAAATTACAACCGGCAGAGGAACGCCTTGCACAGAATCCATTGGATAATTTAACATGCAATCAAAACTTTACCTCGGACAATTGTCTCTCTCTCTCTATAAGGCACAGTTCAGACTTGGACATTTGAGATCTGAAGTCGACTTGTGAAGTTTAGCGAATGATTGCTTTTAAGTAGTCTTTATTCTTTGTTTTTAAATTTATTATTGATTACTGTTTCTGAGTCGAAAATGTAGAAGGTTCTTCATTCAACGAACATTATCGGAGCCCGTCGTTTTCACACAATTCACAATCAATCAATCAATCAATCAATCAGCCAACTAATAAGATGAAAACTTTGGTATTGTATTTAACCTTCTAATACACCTTCCTCGTGTTTAACATTATAGAGGTACGAAAAACAAAGACCCATTATCTGCAGGTACATTTATAGCACAAAACCACTTTGTGCTATAAATTAGGGGTTAGTAGAATAATGTTGGAGCTAACGCTCTGAGTGACAGCTGTGTTCCAACACGTCAGAAGATTCCAAATTGATGGTGCCATTTGGTTACTTGGCTGATTGAGATGCCACTTGAGAATCTGAGAGCAGAGTTCGATCACGTCACAACATTCCGGAAATATGACGTCATCGTGTTTACAACACTGATTTCACCCGCTAAACGTTCTACATATGGGTTGCTCCAGGACATCTTTGATTGGCTCTGGTAACCCATGGGATGGTGTAAATGTGCGAGTGGAAATGCTGGTTTTCTGAGAAAAAGACTTATATTTTGTACACTGAAATTGAATTAATTTACAAAGGATATGCATCAGAATAGACATACCACTATTATTTGAAGACTCTGGGCCTAGCCCCCTCGCCCTCAAATAGTGGTATCTCCCTCCACTGACCCTTTATTCAGCAACACACAGCTCTCAGGACGTCATTTATTTCATAATTTCTTAGAAGGAGATGGTTTCCTTTGAAGCTAAGTGAAGTAACAGAGGAACCAATCTACCGGCCTATAAACAAATCAACTAAAGAAGGAAATAGTATAAAATAGCAAGACGGGTTTCCCTCAAAACAAATGTCCCTATTTGACTTCTAGCCCCCCCCCCCCCCCCACCACCACCCAATACTCATTAAAGACTAATGAGTAAATCTATTTCACTGGATATAAAGTCGGTTAAAATGAGGTAATGCAAAACTCAAAGAATTTACAAAATTCAATTGGCAGGCCCTGCACATTCAATGATTCACTTTCTTTCATAGATATGACACGCAATGCAACATAAAACGAATATAACTAATATAAGATTTGGCCAAAAAGAGTTAAATGTCCCATGCACATCTAGTTTCTTTACTGGACATGAATGAGGGACTGGCTCTCAAAATACACGTACGCCCAGTGTAACTTTGCCAATGATCGGAGGTTGAAAGTATATGTATGCACAAATTGTATTTACGTTGATCATTAAAGGCACACTTGCCGCGAAAATCAGGAATATTGTTTACATTAAAAAAGAAAGACCGTTTTCTGTATTTTTCCCAGACTATTTTTACCAAAATTTAAAAGTTTGGACGTCACTTTGTAATTTTAATTTGAATTTGAAAATTTAAATTGCTAGGGGTCCGTAACGTAAACAAACCAATCTGCCCCCTATAGGCGATTTTATGTTTCCGTCGAGTGAGTGAACTAACGGCACAGTGTAATTTTACGTAGGCCTATTTATCTGAGAAATACAGACTGACGATCGGTTAACAGCGACTGGAAAAGCCTGCTGGTAATTGTTTGAGTGTAAACCAAAGATAAAAAGGCCTGAAATGAGGATAATCCAACACGAAAGTTGACCGACACTGATCGTTGTTGTTGTAATCAGGCTTCGATTCTTCGTTTGTTTTTCATCCCATTTCTACATTCTAAAGCTAACTAGACATGTTTTATGTGTCCTATGTTTAGTGGTATAAGTCGTAGTAAGCTCATGTAAATTGGTTTTCTTAGCAAATTTAAACAGGCTGCGGCGGCAAGTGTGCCTTTAAACGATTTAAAATATTGTACATCTATTGCCAAAATTATAAAATTTGATATATGAAGAAGAAATAGTTTTCAAGAATATTGGATAAAAATTAATAAGAAGGCCAATTCAAATGGCATGTGCTGCCAAAATTCGCTCTTTTTTCCAGAAATTTTCATAGTCGAAATTGAGTGTTTGAAACACGCTAAAAACATAAGGCGCTGAAATCAAAATAATCCGTAAAGCAACTAACCGATACGAAAGGAAAATGTATGCTAATAACGGACCAAATTGAAATAACGGAGATGTACGAGTGAATAAAATGGTCTTAATTGTTATCAACATAAGGCTTTTATCTTTATGACTTTTACTAAAAATGTTGAATAATTAGACAAATCTGTGTCAACGAAAGTTTTCCCATATTTGACAGCGTATGCCACTGAAGTACAGACATCTACAGTAAATATGATTAAACTAGGAAATACGAACAATAATTTTACTATTGACACCGAGAAGAAGCAACAGCAGACCTCTTGTTTGCAACAGAAACTGTGATAATGTTGTTGTGTTACCATGGACTGTTTTCTAATTCTCCTTTTTTTCAAACCCACTTAATGTAATTTAACATCCAATGAATACTAAACCAAACTATATGTATAAAATAAACTGGGACAATATTCTTCAAGAAAGACATATACACAAAGAAAAAAGTTAAGCACCCCCCCCCCCCCCCGCCACCTGCAAAGTCTGCACCGAGCGATATAATCATTGGTGTAGGGAGATTGTTGGCAAACTGATGTTGCAGAAACGATTGTGATCATAAAGGGCATTTAATGGTAATAAGCTGTAAAAAAATTTTCAGGATATCGCTAGCCAATATTTTACCAAAATAAAAAGATGCCTGTAAGTACGAAACTTCAGAGTCCATCTGGCTTCACAGGGCGAACATATTGAAGTAACAAATGCCACTTTGAGTATGTAGAACACATCCATTGAGCAGAAGGTCAAAAGAGCGTCTCACCCCTACAGTGAGATGTCCGATCTGTTGAAGGAGTAACTGCGCGGATTTGAATCCTTTAGAGCACATTTGGGATAGGATGGGCCGAAACATTCAAGCGCTAGAGCCTCCTGTACAAAATCTGCAGGAATTGGAAGCCGCATTACATCGGTATTGGCGGCAGTTACCCCTTCAACAGATCCGACGTCTCACTGGAGGGATGAGACGCAGGTTGGAAGCTAATGGAACTTCTAATCTAGGGCCGTGTTCTACACACTCAAAGTGACATTTTTACTTTAATATGTTCCCCCTGTGAAGCCAGATGGACTTTGAAGTTTCATACTTACAAGCATCTTTTCATTTAGTTAAAATACACTTTTGATTTGGCTAACGATATCCTGAATAAATTGTATAGCTTATTGCCATCAATGGTGATTTCTTATCGCCAGAATGTTGCCCTTTATGATCACAATCGTTTCTGCAACATCAGTTTGCCAACAATCTCCGTACGCGAATGATTTTATCGGTCGGTGACTTTCCAGGGTGGTGCTTAACTTTTTTCTTTGTGTATATGTTAGAAATCTATCCTGATTTGTTCTAAAAAAAGTAAGTGACACGAACTTCATTATTCAAGGGCCGTAACAGCTTGAATTAAGGACGTTTACCAGGTGGCTGAAAGAAGCTATGTCCTCAATATTGTAATTTGTGATTTGAATCAATATTTTCATTTTGTGATTAGCAACAATATTTTAACTAGTGATTCGCATCAATATTGTAACTTGTGATTCACATCAATATTGTAATTTGTGATTCGTACAAATATTGTAATTTGTGATTCGTATAAATATTGTAATTTGTGATTCGTATAAATATTGTAATTTATGATTCGTATAAATTTAGTAATTTGTGATTCGTATAAATATTTTAATATGTGATTCCTATCAATTTTGTAATATGTGATTCCTATCAAATTCGAAACAATATTGTAATTCGTATCCATATTTAAAACTCTCCTGGTAAGGTAAATATAATATAAGGATATGATTCTGTTCAATGTTCTCTTCACCCGTCCCCAATATGTCAAGTTTTAATCTGTCTATTCATCCTCGATTTTTACATGTTGTCCACAGTGATATCCACACTCAAAGTTTAAATCTAACATCCGTCAAGTTGACTGGGGTTTTCTAGGTCTGAATTGGCTCTACTGGTTATATGCGTTGATACCTAAATGTATACTTTGAGAGACAAATTATTATTTAAAACCCTGTTATTTCCATATGTTATTGGTAAATTACTGCTGCAGTGAATTTCTCCTTAAACAATATGTAGTTGACAAACACCAGTAATCCGGTATTCTACTATTGAATTAGGAATGGTTGAGACAGATCTGGTGGGCTGAATTCCCTAGATAATTCAACAGCCAATTAAATCTCTACCGCCGGAGAGTGGTTCGTCGTTTTCGACAGAGAGCAATTCAAATTGAGACAGACTTGGTCAGTTGAAATGTCAGGGTGAGTTCTCAAGTGCTGCCATTTATTCTTCTGATTAGTCCATGTATCTTCCCTTCACTTCCAGATGTGCCATCAAATCTGAAAGATTTCAAGTCTGTGCTGGAATATGGTATGCTTTACAAAATTCCACGTTTGTATACTGTATACACTTTCAAACAATAATTAGGTCAAGCAACTACTTAAATTGGAATTGACCGATTGCTTGATGACGTCACTTGTAAATTACGGGCAAAGCATTTCGGGGGATTGAGGGATGTTAAAATAATTTTAAAATACGGCGGAAGAAATAATACTGTATCGAACAGAAGACGTACAAGGCGTAAAGTTACCAAAAAAATGTGTGGATAAATACAGGTTACGTCATCAATGTTATCAATAAAAGAGACATCTTGTTAAGTACCAATATACAAAATGGCGAACATTTACACAGAAAGCTTTGCGTAATTCTATGTGACGTCATCAGGCTCGACGGTAATTGTAGTTATTTGTTTATTCTACCTTTGCCACGGACGAGAAGTAGATTCTTGTCTATCACTTGACAGGAGCCACAATTTAATTAGCCATTTGCGGTAATGTTAATGTTTTTACTCACCACACCTTCCCTAACTTCTATTCAGCCATACTTTAGGTGGGTACTTTAAACAGTCCCTTTGGGTGTACTTTAAACACAATTTAATCATGTTGAAGGTTGAAATTTTTCACTATCATCGCGAACAGCTGATAGGGGTCACTTTGCACATAGTCCGCCGGATATAAACAGACCAAAGCACACCCAAATCTCCATCCACCTAAAATGGTCTCATTCCGCGTCTAAAATCATTTTCAGATAGAAACTCAACCCCTGTCCGTTCATACAAACAGTAAAAAATGCCCAGAAAAAAAGGCAGAGGACCAGGAAAATAAACACACAAACAAAAATATCTGAAACTTCTTTTGTTCCTACCAATTTCCGGAAGTAGGTAACTGTAGTCTACATCCACTTCCTGAAAACTAAAATCGGAAAACGGACGTCTCTTAAATTAGATAAAACAATCTCAATACGTCTGTTCGCTATAATCGAAGTGTTTAATTATGTTATTTTGTCACAGGTTCAGCATGGTCGATTTAAATGATCTGAGTATATACGGTTTATTTTTAATATGGTGATGCTGATTTGGTAGAAACGGTTAAATTATATTTGATTAACTTGTTCCACACCTGTACGTCTCACATGTCGTTTACAGCGCATGGTAGTGAAATCCTGCAAGCTTACACTATTAATGGACAAACACGTGTCTATAAATAGAGCCAATGTGTGACGAATATCACTCGTGTCTATTAATTTTAGAAATTGATTAACAAGGGTGATATCCATTGGAAAAATCTGGCTCGAGATAGATAATCTATTTTCTCACAATACACACACAATGCAGCTCTACTTTAAAAATATGCGATATTTTCTAGAATGGCTGTCTGAAGAAAGACTCGATAAGGCATTGTGACATCAGAAGTGATTTGCCGTCAGTTTGACAGATCTTTCGTGAAGTCATTACGAAATAATCTAATATGAAAATAATCTTATGTATAGACAGCAAACACTTTTCTATAATTGGAATCGGTTGCTCTGTAATAGTTCTGTAATAAAAGTATGTAAGTCGATACTGAACATTATGAAATATGCTAGCAATGTAGCAGTCGGAACTCCCTTCGGCTATCTTCGCTCACTACCGGTCGGCTTTGACACGCCTCGGGCAGTCTGCGCTTTCTATACGGTAAATCACCGTATTTTTGGGCTGAATATCGCCAGTATGCGGATTAGCCGAAAATAAAACTTGAAAGTTATTAATTAATTTTAAGAATCAAATATTTATTAAAATACAAAAATAATAAAGTAATAGTTCAATGCTGTAATTATACATATATTAACTTCTTGATGTTACTCATATTTAGCCCGGAGACCTCTTAAAATCTAGTGGAAAGAAATCATTAATGGAGTCCGACAAACAACTTTCGTTCGAAACAGCTTTGAATTACGCCACAGCCTCAATTGGAATTCAGTTTGCATTGAAGGATAAGCAAATAGAGACATTGCGATCGTTGTATCACGGCCAGGACACAGTTGCTGTGCTCCCAACTGGATATGGAAAGAGCACAATTTTCCATCTTTTACCGTGGCTCTTTCAAGTAAAGTTCAAAAGAGATTCGCCGATGATAGTCATCATTGTGTGTCCACTGAACAGCATTATGGAGGACCAAGTCCGGACACTGTCTGAAATGGGACTGTTTTCCTGCTTTCTTAACATTGAAGGTTCTTCTGGGAGCACTTATGCAATCATTAAATCAGAAAAGCAGGATATTGAGAATAGCGATGAAGAGAGTGAATCAGAGAATGGCGAAACATTAACTGGTTTTAACCAGACAGACTCGAGTACGTCAAGTGATGTCTACACTACCAAAGATGTTGACCTTCAAGATATTAAGGTGCGATCAATTCTTTTTGTAATATATTTGGTACACATTTAATTGTATTTTCTTAAGTAAAG
Organism: Lepidochitona cinerea; assembly: GCA_963971465.1. Lineage (NCBI taxonomy): Eukaryota > Metazoa > Mollusca > Polyplacophora > Chitonida > Tonicellidae > Lepidochitona > Lepidochitona cinerea. The sequence goes on along the minus strand of OZ020552.1, from coordinate 13,703,594 downwards.
CGCACTAAAAGTTCCCTTTATTTTATAATTTCCAACATTCATTGGAAGTGGGTTAACCTACATGTAGACGAACCGTTGATTGATTGAATATTTCCGGACAAAATTAAATAGCGAGGTTTAGGTGGACTTTCAAAATTGTTAAATAATGGTAGAACTGATAACTACCAGGTTACTACTATAAATATAGTTAAACCCGTTTAAAGCGGCACCTCTAAGCCAAGGAAATTTAATTTTAACCAAGTGAAAGTTTAGACGGTGCTGGTTCATCAACTTGATGATCAAGGGGGTGCAGGTCAATTAGCCCGCTACCATGATATGGCCTGCTGGTCTCCGTCAAATAGAATAAAAAATCTTCAGGCTAGTGATCTTTTGAAAGTGAAATACCAATCCTATAGTTTTTTTATTTGTTTTATTTAAATCAGTTGCATGAACTGATGCTGGCCAAAGTTCGGACTTCTATTTTTTTACAAAAATTATGTTGTGTTTCTACTTGTGTGCCGTTAAATGCATTGAATCTGTTCACCCATTGCATGGTTTTATTAATTTATCCATCCCCATAAATCAATCCAAGAAACTAAATGACAAAATAAATAAAAAAATTTCTTTTGTTTAACAGTCCGGGAGATACAACTTGATATTCGCTCACCCAGAAACAGTCGTCCAAAGGAATGTGTTACAGAAAATTCTCCGCTCACCGTTGTACCAGACAAATGTGTGTTGCACTGTCATTGATGAAGTGCACATGGTTTCAGAATGGTAAGGTCTCACTCCCCTCACTTAATTTCCGCTCTACTCAATTATAATAGTTTTACTTAATCTATGCCCCCCCCCCACCTTCGAAACATTTTGATATTAGACTAGTTTAGATGGAAAGAGTAGAGTTCATGGAGTCTAATTAAACAGCTGTCCAATGTATGGTTATAACTTTTACCCCCAATCAGCAAATAATTAAAATGTGAATGTGTTGTTGTAATAGAGAATAAGCTCCATGGGCCATTCATAATGTCGCTACCATTTTTTCATTAGATTCATCCAATCTTTGGTGAATAAAATGGAGATGTGTTATAGAGTAGTCAGGGGATGCAAATTGGCAAATAGCTTGCCTAGAAATTACGTGCAGTAACGAGTTGCAGCACTGATTTACATATTCCGAACCAAACTTCCAGTTTTGAAGTTTATTGCCATAGTTGTGGACCTAAAATCTACCAACAAACATTAGAGAGCTCTAAAAATAGCATAATGTCAGCAGAGAAAATGGCAACACAGTTAAGCTGCTGGAAGGTCTTTTTCTTAGCATGTGGCTCAGGGTCACTGGTCGTAATAAACGTTGGATGTTTTAAGTACTTTGTTATCAAAGTTAAACCTTGTCTTTTGGAGATTTCTTTTCCATAAAATTGTTGTCCTCTAAGAGGGGAAAAAAATTATTGACTTCATATTCAATGGTTTGAGATTTATTGTTCATGCAATTAATTCAATACATTTTGGCTTTCATATTATAATCGGCCTAAGCAGGATGGTTAAATAATGTATTAACATTGGCTGGGAAATGAAAACATGAAGCTGCGCTAACCAAAACCCCTCAGCCCTAGAGTTTTTTTCATTGTATTTATAAAACCTTTCTTTCTTTTAGGGGTGATGAGTTCCGAAAGGATTTCAAGCGTTTGGGAGAATTGACATGCATATTCACAAATATTCCCCACTTGGCCGTTACAGCAACAGCAACAGAATCTGCCATATCCATTCTTTGCCACACTCTGCAGTTTCGAGATGTAAACAAAGTGCTTGCCAGCCCTAACCGACCAAACATTTATATAGAGAAAAAACAAAGACTTCCAAATATTCACAAGTTTGCCAAGTATGATGACATCTTAAATCAGCTGGTGCCAGATTTGAAGGCAAAAGGCCCAAACTATCCTGTAACTGTTGTGTATGTGGATAATCTTGATGCCATGGCTTATTGCTACAGATTTACAGAGGATGCATTGGGAGAGGAAGCATACAACCCCAAGGATTCAAAATGTCCCGAAAACCGTATATTTGCGCAATATCACAAAGACTATACTGATGCAATGAAAAAACATATTATTGGGGAATTAAGGAAGGAAGACCCCACCCTGAGATTGGTTTTTGCCACAGTAGCCCTTGGAATGGGTCTAAATTCAAAGTGTATAACAAATATTTGCCATTTTCGTCCCCCTACCACACTTGAAAAATACCTGCAAGAAATGGGACGAGCAGGAAGAGCTGGTCAACCGTCAAAAGCAGTTGTCTTCTATAACAATACAGACATTGCCTCCAACAGACCTGGCTTGAGTCCAAAAGTCAAGGAGTTTGTGCTGACTAAGTCTTGTTTACGTCAGCACCTACTGGCCTACTTTGGATTTGAATGTCCGCCGAACTCTTCAAGTCCCTGTTGTTCCAATTGTACGCCAGGATTCAATACTGTTTGAAATCATCTTTGAAAGTGACAATTGTTAACTTGTGTACATAAAGCCATCATAATTGTTCGCGTCCAATTGCTTCTTTTCAGAGAAGGGAAATGATACCCAGTAGTACTGACAATTGTTCTTATACCTTAACTCTTTTTCAGTACATATGTGCCATTAAAACTGAATATTTTTGCCTTTACAATAAAATTCTGAAATAAACAGTCTGTATTAATAAGTTATGTTTCTTTAGAAAAATCGATCAATTTGCATTTAATGAAAAACACACTCACTGTGTATTCTTTCAGAAATTGGTGGAGAGCGAGTATTTACAAGATATTTACTTTAAATCACTAACGTTAAACAAAAGGCAAATTGTGTATATCCACCATTGCTAAACAAAATTTGGGATGGTTGGCAGTTACCACCAGAAGGTCGTGGGTTTCCTCCTGGCATATAGCCTGGTTTCCTCCCACAATGAAACTGGCAACGCCGTAATATAAGTGAAATAATCTTGAGCACGGCGTAAAACACCGAACAATCAATAAATCAAACAAACAAAAATCTGAAAACAGTCATAATTCATTGAAATGAAATGTACTTTATTTTTTTCTTAAAGTTAAGCAGGGGGTGGATGGATGGATAGGCTTTATAAAATCATTTCTGTTTAGAAATCAGTAATTAATTTTTTGTAATTTCACTTAGTTTTTGTCTTATTTTGAACATGCTCCATTGTGAAAGGAGGAACGATAAATGATTAAGACAAAATGAGTTTTAAACGACAAATATACAACATATATATTAATTATCATGAAACAGTGGTTATAAAAACCCTGAAATCTTCCTTGTACATTTATAAAAGAGAATGGTAAAGAAAGAAATACATGTATATTAAAACCACGATTTGCAAATATACAACATTAGTATACATGTACTACAAAAAAAAAAAACAACGCATATACCAAAGAAATCATCCTCTATTCTTGTTTAGACATTTTTTATATGAGAATGGTACACCCATTTAATGACAAAGAAGACCATAGTATAAAAACAAACTATATAAAAAACATGATTTGCTTCACATCCCAAATACATATAAAAACCATTTTGAATATATCCTCAAACAAAAAAGATAATGGTATTAGCAAGGGAAAATTCAGTGTATATCACTTCACAGTCACTCATACTTTGTGTATGAAAATAATAAACTTGGTGGACGCGTGTACGCAACCTTCTTAAACAGTCTATTCTTAGTTAAAGTGGCATGAGCTGCCAAAATGTTGATATTTTGACGATAAAACAGAATATTGAAATTATTGGCTATTTTTCTCAAGACGTATAATTCAGAAGCTTTTTAGTGCTTCTTGTCTCGAAAATGTACGATAAAGTATTGTTTTTCAACTAACTTTGGCTTAGAATGAATGAATGGTCGTCCCAGTTATTTAAATTTTGTTTACTTTTTGAACACGTTTTCGGTTCGTACATGCTACATACTGTATGGATTTTCCTCATTCCCACGCCAATCATTTAGTTTTTCGATGCCCTTCAAAGCCTCTTACTGTGGTGACGATCAGAAATTATTTAAAAAAAAGTGAGAATTATGTCAGCTCATGCCACTTTAAAAGAAAAACAATTGTTTTAACTGAATAATATAAACATTTTGACAGCTCACATGTATGTCACTTTATTATACAAATGACAAGGTAGATCTAAGCATCCAGAATGAGTAACATGTCACATGTTACCCTCTGATGCTGTTTATCCTCTAATGTCCAATAAACCTAAAAATTACTTCACACATCAACATTTCTTTCATCAAAGCAGATGTAATAGTCATTCATCCTCTGGAGTGATCTCTTCATCATGCATCTCAACATTCAACGGTAAGTTCCTTTTCAAACGGTTGGCAATATTCATGATATCATCTGAAAACTTTTCACAATCTAGTTCTTCAAAAATATGAGCTTTAATTCCTTTGAATCCATGCAGTTCACGACCTGGCCTGTTTACGAATGGTCTCAGTGCACGGAGACATTCACATAGCACCTTCAGTTCTTCGTCCTGGTCCTTGTGTTTATGAGTTGTCTTTATAGAAGTATAGCCAATCATTCTGTCAAAGTTCTCTACAACATCAAGCACAACAGGCCCAGCACAACATATCATCTCGATGGAGTTCTCGGTTTTGTTAGCACCCAGACCACGAATCAAATCTTTCAAAAACTTAACCTGGTGTTCTTTCTCCATGTCTGTGGCCACATTCTTTCCAATCCCACCACGTAAGTTTACATAACTTGCACACCTAACCTGTAGAGCTAAATTCGGTGGCAGCATCACTTCAGTTTTTAAAATGTAGTCCATGCATTCAACTAGATATTTGGAAAGTTTAGAGTGGGCATAAAAATAAGGAACCATGAGTTTCAAAACAATATTTGTTCGAAAAATATCTCCCTCGGCAATTGCATCTCCTATAGTCGCCAGAAGAAAATACCACTGAAGAAAATTACGGGCATAATTTCCCAAGTCATCTGGTTTTGGTATCACATATTTTACCATTACATCCTTTGAACACCCTGGAAGTTTTATGAACACTTTTCCCAAATTAACCAACTGAGCTCTGTCGATACTGACTTTGAAGACTTTCCCTCCCATCTCTATCGACAGAGCCACTTTCTCAGATGGAGATTTAATTGTTGATTTATAAGTTGAGGCCCCAACTGTAATTTCTAAATCCATCTGTGTGGGGATACTTGCAACTCTCTGCACCTGTAATAAGAATCGAACATTTCTAATGAGATACATTATCATTAATCTCTATCTTTGTGTACAATGACAATGGAAACCAAACCAAATGTCCTTTATTATACATGCAACTACAACCCCAGCCCCCACCCCCACCCCCTCTACCACACATGCCCATAAATAAAATAGAACAGAAATCCACAAAAAGATCTTTTTTTTCAAACAAATATACTTACATTAACTGTAGTGGGCCCCAAAATGAAGTTAATAAATCCTTCCATCATGCTCTCAAAAGAATCCTCACGTTTTCTTCTGTGACATCTTTCTATGCCTGGTGGTGGAGTATGCAGCGTTGGCCGACTGTCTGAGGACTCTAAACCAAAATATTCCTTGGCAGCTTCAATAATATACGCCTTGCCAATCAGCTCCACAAACTCCTTGTGGGTACCAAATCGGGATTTTACGTTGTTATTGACACTGCTACGATCAATCAGCAGACGTAGGTGTGCCAATGATCCAGGATCTCTTGCTTTCTGTAAGAGTAAGAATTTCTTACACAATTTCTGAAGAGAAGAAAGGGATACAAAGAATTAACCACGATAAATGAACAGATTGCAATTACTCACACAGAAGTAATATCAAACATGTTGTTTTTTATTTACCACTAATATTAATGCTTTATAGTCATAACATAGATATCAATCGATTTAGTGACAAGTAGAAATAATACCAATATTGGATTTAAATTCTTCATTGCCCTTTTAATCATACAAACAATTAGGTTATGTCACAAATAAAAATTAAAATAATCTACAAACGATTTATCTTTTATAATTGGTGGGTTTAGCAGTTTAATAATAACTTTCACATTTCTTAAAGTAGCATGAGCTGCCAAAATGTTTGATATTTTGATGTCAAACAGAATGTTCAAATTATTGGCTCGAGAATGTAGGATAAAGTATTATTTTGAACTAACTTTGGCTTAGAATGAATGAATGGTCGTCCCGGTTTAACTTTTCTTTACTTTTCGAACACTATTGAAGTATTCCGGTTCGTATAGGCCACATACTGTATGGATTTTCCTCATTCCAACGCTAATCATTTGGTTTATCGATGGCCTTCAAAGCCTCTTACTGTCGTGACGATCAGAAATTATGAAAAGAATTTTGGCAGCCCATGTCACTTTAATGTGTATAACATTTTTGGGGGTAACGTCCAGGTGCCAGAGTGTTTTAAATTAGAAAATATGAATAATAACTCATAGAAAAATGGTACTGTGATTATCCGATGTCGTATGATATATATAGTAGGATGAAGCAGGATGGAACTTATGATTGGCATAATGACTTCATCCTGATGACATATTTAAAAGCTATGCATTATTGAAATGACATACATGTATTATGGTTGCTATATTATATGTTTAATCTTTTCATTGGTAGTATGTGTTTTTCTATATATAATAAACGAAAATATAATGGTTACCTGTAGGAAGTCCATTTGTGTGTGAAACAGTTCCACAATAATGGGCTGGAGAACTTCGAACCTATCCTGTTCTGTGTGGGAACCAGCTCTGAGTGCTTTGGCACCTTCTAGTCTCACACGGGTCAACTGATCACCCCCAACTGGAACTTTTAATTTCTCAAAATCACGGGCTAAAAATTAATATCATAAGAATATTACAGTACTTACTTTAAATTGCAGGAATAATAATATAGCTTGTTCCCAGATATGTATAATTGGAAAAAATATCTAAAAAAGTCACACCTTGTTCAAAGCCTAAATAAAGTGATTTAATATTTGAACTAACTCAGTTTAAACACGGTTTTCTTGCAGTTTTAAGTCAGTGGAAAGAAGAATCAACTTTAATTGAGGATAAGTTTCAAACCCAAATGCATTAAGTCTTAAATTAAAAAATGAGCAAAGATTGTTGGTGTACAAGCCAAAACTGAATACGTCTCTAAAGTAATGTACATATTTTTCATAAATAGAAAATAAGCAATTTCCCCCCCAAAAAATATCTACCTTAAATGACATGTAACTTCAGATCGAATTTCTCAGCATCTCCATGATTAAAAGTCATTTGTAACCGACAAACAGAATTAATAAACCTGTTAATTCAAGGAAAAAAAATTCAACAAATTAAAACAGAAACATGCAAATAAAATTTCATGCAACAGCAATAAGAAAACCCTGGCCATGCATTAAGCCTAGGGCTACCTTTAAATTGTTGAATTGAAAAGCAATGTTAATAAAACAGAACATGAAACAACAATTTAAAATTCAAGCTAGGACTTTTGAGTTACAATTTATCCATATGGAAAAAGGCAATTTTAAACCCAATAATTCAGGAGATTTTAAGAAGTGTTTTTCTTGAAACAATTTTTTACCTATGTATATATATATATATACTGCATAGTGGATATATACATGTATTATTAATTATTATTATATATATATACCATGTACATGTACATTTAATAATATGTATTTAATAAAATAATGTTATCAAATTTAGCTCCAAGAAAATAGTTTTCAGATCTAAATACAAGTACTTAAGTTTATTTCAAATATTTTTCTTTAAATTCCCTCTCAAATTATATTGTTTAGCTACTAAATGTCAAGGAAAGAAATGATGGGCTTCAGATTGGTATAGAGTTCTATGCAAAAACTTAACCTACAATATTGGGGTTTCCAAAGTGGATGTGGAAAACCATTAATCATATAGAGGATTTTTTTTTTAAAATACAGAATCAATGATTCTAAATTAACCATCACCAATATGGCAAAATTCAACAAGTAAACTTTAGTTTCATGCAAAAGTAATACAAATATCCATACCTCTGCCAGCTTTTGTGTACCAGCTACTGAGTTGAGCTGAATAAGACTGCATAATGGATATGCAATCTTCATGTTTGATTTCATTTTTTAACAGCAGTGGCATGATATATGGCACAGACTTGGCTGACATTGCATCAGAGTATTTATGATGAATATGATTTGGCACAACCTGCTTCATCCATGCAAATTCATCAAAGTAACTTATCAACACTCTTGCTAACAGGACTTTCAGATTTTCTCTGTACTTCATGATTTCCTCATCGGTTGGTGTGAATGTTTCCAAGCTAACTTGCGCTGGATCACCAAGTGTACCTGTGGATGGTAGATCACCACATACCCGAAAAGGAGTCCAGTCAGAGGCAAAAAAATGATAGTCTGAAGATTTACTTTTCATTCTCTGGTCATTTGTAGATACTCTCAAATCTAGATTGTCCCCATTTATTTTGCCATCTTGACCAGAACTTACAGCGTGAACAATCCTATCCTCGCTATGATGGACAAAAGTCTGAAGCAGCTTTGCCTTTTCAAACAGCATTAAATGTGTTTTGTTAAACCGTTTCATCAGCTACAAAAAAAAATTACCAGAATAATCAACTCTTATTGATTATTGTACATGTATCATGGGAATATTTTGCCTGTGCCATGTTTTAGTGTTCACAAATATACATGTGTATCATGCAATTTGATTTATCACAACAACTTATGTATGTACATTAAAAACAAGATAAATCAGGAATGAGAAGTTATACCTAGCAAGCAACCACATAAAATTTGAAGTAAAATTGATGCAATTCTTTAGCACAGATCACAGTAAACTCAATGCCACAGGCATTTTACAAGTTGAAAGAACCCAGGTCAATTGTAATTACAAAATTGAACCTGAAAATGCTATAGAAATAATTTTAGTATATGAAGTGGCTGCAATTATATCTTATGGGTTGCAGGTTTTCCAGTTAAATTCACTTGACAGCACTGTACCTCCTAAATATTATTTTGGTTTGTTGTTCAACCTTTTTGAGGATTTTAACTGAAAGTAGATTTTAACTGAATTAAGAAATACCTCATTATCTGCATGACAGCGGACAGCAACTGTTGTATATATCCTCTGCACAATTGAGGCTTGCTTGTCTCTGTGATGCATTACCATACCAATAACAGTAGCAATGGTGGCCATGTCTTGGTCCGTTCCTTTACACTGGCCTGTTGAGCCAGCGAAAAGAGCATTCAAAATGTCTAACAAAAGTGGTGACTTTTCTTTTGCCTCTATAATTATTTTGGCAAAAATATTTTCATATGTTAGTGATGTACATCCTTTGTTGTAATGAATACTGTCTCTTGTGAACAATGCCAATCTTTCGGTTATTAGGCGTTGTATAGTCCTTTGCTGCAGAGCAAGCTGTAGCCTGGGTATAGATTCAATGTTCTGCACAATCGATTTTACATCACCACTCTTTAAAATGCTGATTACTCTCTTTATGTCATTCTCATTTAATTTCTCTTGACTGTTCAAGCTAACAAGTCCACTTTTCTCGCATAATATTTCCTTTCCTAAGGTAGAATTCTGCATCGACTCCTCTAGATGATCTGTGCGTGAGGTTAAAACCTTGGAATATCCATGATCATCCATTTGTAGTCTTTTTTTGGCTTTTGTTTTCTTGGAGTCTAACGTGTCTTTTGCTTTAAGTTTTTCTATAGATCTTAAAAGTTGCTCAACAGTTGTTGTTCTCCCTTTCTCTCTGTAAATAAAGAGAATAAAAGTTACTTACTATCTCTAGTTATTATAGTGTCAAAATCAGTTATTATAGTGTCAGAGGTCTGGTGAAGTTCAATCTAATTACCCAAACTAACCCAAAGGGAAGCATACTTACAAACGAAAGTTAAATTAATACAAACAAAAGGAAAATCTACCATAGAAAACTAGAGAGGAATCGGAATATTTAATTTTATGAAAATTCTAACAGATGAAAAACTGTTTATAAATATCAAGAAGATTTCATCGAATCAATATCTAACAAACAAACAAAAAATAGTTTTCTGAGGGCTCTGTGTGTATTTGAAGGCTATGCTTCATTTTTTGTTTCATTTTCCCTTTCATTTGTTTTTGTAGAGTTACAAATTACAATCTGTTGAAAGGGGGTAGTCAAGTTGAGAAGGAAGAACAATTATGGCATTTACTTTGTTTTACCTCTGTTGCCAATTTCTGAATAAATGTGAATTTTTAAAAAAAATGGGGTATCAAATCATCTGTTTTTAATTTGTGGATATGAGGTACATGTACTTACCTTTCCTTAAGTTTCTCCACTGAAAGAATTATACTACTGGCAACACTCCGTTTTCGCTTTGGTGTGGGCTTGCTACCAAGTAATGGCAATGTCCGTTTTTGCTTAGAAAAACTATGCAATATACTTTCAGTTTGTTCTGCTTGTCTTTCATCTTCACTTAATAAAAGAGAGTTGAGTGACACGACTGCTTGACACTTGAAGATTTTGAAAGACGACAGTTTGTTCACACAGACATGACAAACATAACAATTCTTCACATGTTCAATGTTTAAACCAGTTAAATCATTAATACTTTCGATATAATTGAAATCCGTTGATTTCCGTCCATGTAGACTGTTGGCATAGCGTTTTTCTGTAGATTTTGAACACAAACAACAGTGCAACTGCAAGCGACCGCTTGATTCGGCAGCCATTTTGACAACAAACACAATCACGTGACCTCAACGTCACACAAAATGTCCTGCAACCTGTCCGAGGGTATTTGCAGTCCGAAAATCCCCGAGGATAGCCGAGTGGCAATGTAGCTGCATTAGCTGAATTGGGAATGTACCCTACATCTCTTAATATTTACTGCAATATGGTCAAGTACTGGCTGAGACTGGAACAGTTAGAGCCGGATAGACTTCTCTACCGTGCATTTCTTGAGGACAAACAGTTAGCAGACTCAGCCAAAAGTTCTGCCTCATCAGCCTGGTCATATGGGATTCAACATTTGCTGACCTCCCTTAAAACATTTGATTTTTAGTCATTCCAGACCTAGTGATAAGAAAACTATGTCTGTTATAGAGGATCATTTGACGAATCAATTTAACAAAGTATTCAGCGAATCTATTTCTCATGACTGCCACAAGCTTAGATCATATTGTGAAATCAAAACAAAGCCGGAGTTTTTTAACTACCGGGAATACTAGTGTAGTATAACAAACACACAGCTTCATCTCAGTTGCACTCTTTAGAAATTGAAAGATGCCGATGTGAAAATATGTTTCCTAATTAAAGATTTTGCAAGAAATGTTACCTTTCCACTGTGAATGCTTTAAGAATTCTTGGAAGACGAATACCACTTTTAGAATACTTTTAGAATGTTCAAGGTATGAGAGCCTTTAATAGAAAATGTTTGTTTACATCTATTTTTCGTGTAGAACCATCTTTATTCCTACATTCACATAAAGAGCTCTCTTTAAATACATTCTGGATCCTTTATAAAAGGGCACTGCAACTGCAGTCTTTAGATTTGCATATTATGCTTTTCAATCCAGGAAAATCTAACCATTCATACATGTATAACAATTTTTTTGTCAAACTCATTGGTATTCTTAAAGGGAAAGAAAATCTAAGCCTTAGACTAGTTCATTTAGTCCAAAACAACTGCCCAATGTATGTTTTATCCCCTCGTAAGTGAATAATTGAAATTTGAAGGTGGCGTTACAATAGAGAATAAGCTCCATAGGCCATTCACAAGGCCGCCACTATTTTTTCATTAGTTGTATCCAATTATTGTTGAATAAAAATTTAAGTGCGTTATAGAGTAGTCATGTGATGCAATTTAGCCAATGGTTGGCTAAGCAATGGCGCGCGGTTCCATACTGACCTATAGGTCGAGTTCGATTATGCATTCGGCGTACGCGGAAGACGGGAAACTGTAAATCGAACGACTTTCTTCGGCTGGGAATTTGTGTATCACGTGACAGATTTATCCGCGCCGCGTAATCCCCAAGTAGCCAGGGTGCACTCGGATTTCAAGATGGCGCCCATGTTATTCATATGCAGAAAAACAAGTAGTCATGGCAACCATGACGTTTCTTACTTCCGTTAGTGCCTGCACGTTCGATTTTAACACTGAAGACCAAACTGATTTTGCATACGTCAGATATTACCCTCGGCGTAAGCCGAGCACATAATCGAACTCGACCATATATTCGGAGACAATCTTCCCACTTCAAGTTTGTCGCGATGTTTTTTGGACCTAAATCTACCATTATACATTAGAGAGCGGTAAAAATACGTCATTATAGATCTAAAAATAGCTAAACCAACATCACGTCATCCTAAAACGGAAAAATGGCTACACAGATAAGCCACTGAAAGGACATACTTCTGTCTGTTTTATTAGCTTGAGGGTCACTGGAGGTAATTGACGTGAAATGTTTGAAGTACTTTGAAGGTTGTTATCGACGATAATCCCTATTTATTATACAACCAGTATTCATTAACCAATGAAAGACTAGCATGAGCCGAAATCGATATTGGATAGTGCTATTGGATTTTCATCCGGGTATCGGCAGAGAGAAGAGCGACTACGTCAGTTCGATGATGTGTAACGTTCGAATCTGACGTCACCGCGGAGTCGTCTGCTTCGCTCCTGTTGTTTTGTCAGAACCCTCATATCATATCATAATTGTGAATCCGTTGAATATTGAAATAAATTATTGTGCTTGTTTAAAGTTAAACTTGAAATAATTGTTGTTGTTGTTTGATTGCATATGTATAATAAAAACATTATTATATGACTTCGCATCCAATATGGATATTGCTTGTACTCGTCACCGTTGGGTTGAAAGTCGATATTGGACTCAAAGGCGTCTCGTCCAATATCGATTTTCAATCCAACGGCGACTCGTACAATAAATATCCATATTGGATGCAAAGTCATATAATAACGTCATAGTACTTCTAGAGATTTCCCCTCCTTTTAAACTTCTTTGTCGTTATTTACTGTTTGATTGTTATTGTACCTGTCCCATGATGAGGGCTATTGTTGGTTTTTCTTTGTACAATAAACAAAATCTAAATCGTACGTTACTTGAGCCTTAATTTCACACGTTGATTATGAAAAAATCTGCCTGGGAGTGTAAATATCGAGTGTGTAGTGTGAGAATCACTGATAATAATTAACCCTTTTCGCCAGCGGCATGTGGCCAGACAAATACAGATCCAATCGGCCGCATTGTGACTTTACAAAAGTCCTTACATCACAGTGCCGTTTCACTGAATTTGTCTAATCTATTCCAACGTGTGGTCATTCGCGGAGAAGTAAATTGTTTTGGGCTAGCAAATCACCTCCTCGATGTCATGATATCCAGTGACATATGACGCTATTAATATATGGCGTTTTGCATTTGATGTATTTTGTTCTATAACGTAAGATGTAAACGTTGGATAACAAAACGAACAAAACTCCGCCCTATGCGCAGTGACAGCACCGGTGGCTGGACATTTATGACATTCTTTCGAGACGTGCGCTCCATATTGATGGGCCAGCATCCCGACATATAGATGTTATTTGAAATAATGAGACTGTTTCTTTACTTGTACGTATATGCCGTCTCAATTCTATATTCTATATCTATATTGCATCAAACAGCGCCAGGAAATAAAAGGTCATCCTATGACATTTTATTGGCACTTTACATTAAATGTATTGAGAAAAGCTGACAGAAAGTCATTAAAACATAGTACAGGAATCATTGTTTTATTTCGGTTTTGCTCATCTTCCATTTAGACACGGAGAATCGATCTCCAGTGAACACAGTAGGTAGGTCATTTCCATTTATTTATTTGCCCTGACCAGAAGGGATATTACAATACCACAACAGTCATAACATGGCAGTTTTCATGATTGTCTTAACTACATTAATTATCTAAATCTAGCTTCATTGAATTTCACAACTGTACATAATGTTATTGCATAGTAGTATTATTACATAGGTTGTTAAAACAACTATACATTTTGATTCTATATAGTACGTTGTGATGTACTTTGCCCTAAATACAAATACATAGGGGAACAGAAAGATGTCTTACTGCTAGTAAAAAAGCATGGCAATATCAAGAACAGCCAAGACGATCCGAACTTTCAATTTACTTGTAATCAATAAATAAACCAATTTAATTGAATATGTAGCTATATTTCTATATAAGGCTGGTTGACTGCTTTGAATCCTAATACACTATCTTCGTGTATATCGGTTATAGTGAAAAAGCTTATTTATACTTCATCGCCCTCTCCCAAAAGACAGAAACACGGAAAAGTTGGTTTAATTTATTATTTGGTGTGTTTTAAGGATTATATGAAGCAAACGTGTGGAATCCTTGTCAATACAGTAGATCGCATAGAACCTAGATGTCAACATCCACCAATATTAACAAGACCATTCGACAATTAGAAATGTCTCTTCAGTGAGGTCTTTCTAAAATCAGTCAAGAACATAACAAAACGACGAAGGTATATGTTTCACGGAATAGCGACAGGAAAGTCATTGCTTTGATTGCAGTGCTTGTAATAAACTCAAATAGTGTTTTCCGACATCTTACAACAACGGAGATAACTAAATGGGTATAGTGTACGTGCTTCAGTCTTTACAAATGAATGGGCCTAACAGAAAACTAAAGGACCGTTCTCTATTTTATTTTTTTTCCCAGTATTTGAAAGAAATGTTTTTCATTTATGTACACTTTCACTTTTGACTTGCCAAACACAAAATTGTAACATGTCATTATGATAAAAAGCCTACATGTTCGATATAAAACTAGTTCTGTTCAAGTTTGAAAGTTTAGTTTAACATCTGGTAATTACCAATACCTGTAAGTGACTTGTGTAATACATAGGCTAAATAATTACTTTCCGACCGATGTACCTTATAGAAATACGATAGATGGCGCTGGTCTCGACCCTTGTTGATATACTTAGCGCCATTAAAAACGCACGGTTGAATTTTATGTTTCTAACCCAGTAAGGCTATTGGCCATTTACGTTTTGTTGTTTATTGTTAGTTCGAGTTAAGTTGCAATAACTGGATAACCTGTGGAGTTCCCGACGCGCCTGTCGTGAACATTACGCAACATTTCCTAATAACGTCCATTGAATTTCACCGTCACTGAGAACAGCTTTCAGGGCTCATTTGTCGTGGGTTCAACACTTTACACGAAGCTCAGCATAAAGACGAGAAAAAAAAATCAGAAAACGTTACCATGCCCTGACTTAGGACACAACAAAGGGAACGTGCCATTGGCATGTAACAGGCGGGTCTCAGTTGTGCCGCCGTAGGACGTCACATGCAGTGTCATCCCTCCAGAATTAGTCGCCTCAGAATCAGGGAACATGAAACTGGCAATGTTGCCGACCGACCACGCCCTGGTCAGCCAAGTCACTACAGCCCGCCAGGATGGGTACATCGGTTTGTTACACACACGTGACCGATTTCGCACCGCGACACAGACTGCTCGTGAGACAGTGGGAATTGGAAGGCCCAGGGTAAGCCTCAGCACCATCCGACGCCGTCTCCAACAGATACAGATGCATGCACGCATCCCCTACCGAGGGCCCATATTGACACCCGCCGCACGCCAAAACCGTTTACGATGGGCTCGAAATCATCAGAGCCCACACTCTGCAAGGTTGACACAAGACTTCTTGCGACGGAATAATGTGAACATCATGGAATGGCCAGCTTACTCCCCCGATCTATCGCCCATAGAGCACTTGTGGGATCAGCTTAAGAATGCCGTTGCACAACGTCAACCCAGGCCACGCAACCGACGTGAATTGATCCAGGTAGTGCAGGAAGAGTGGGACCGGATCCCACAGCACAGAATAGCCACACTCACCAGGTCCTTGCGTCGCAGATGTACTGCTTGCGTTCATGCCCGAGGTGGATATACCCATTATTGAATGATGACACCTTCAATTTCTGTATCAACGATTTGTTTGCAAGGAATAAAAGTCACCAGGGTTTCACATATTGTCAATTCTTTGTCGGGGGCCTCCGTGGCTCAGTAGGTAGAGCGTTGGACGCTCAATCCAAACAGCCTTCCACCAATGGGTCGCGGGTTCGAATCCCACTCAGTCCAAAAATTGGAAAATTTTCTGACTGGGTTTTCACTCGAACGACCTATGTGGGATGGTTGCCAGTTATCAGCGGAAGGTCGTGGGTTTCCTCCGGGCACAGAGCCCGGTTTCCTCCCACAATAAAACTGACAACACCACATAAGTGAAATAATCTTGAACGCAGCGTAAAACACCAAACAATCAATCAATTCTTTGTCTCATTGTGACCAATGCCTTGTTCTTCAATTTAAGAGTACTTACAATATTTTACACTTTACATTTCTCAAAATATTTTACATTCTTAGGGTCGTGCGTTTTCAATGGCGCTAAGTATATATTAGCAGACCTGCTTGTTTCTCCATGCTGATGATGGCAATTATTCTGTATCTGTAAATCGATTAAAAGGCTGAAACCACTCCGTATGTATTCTATCTATTTATCAATAATAGGCCAAGTGGGTTTGTTTGTTATATGATGAGTTATACGTCATAAAAGTATAGAACTTTGAGAAATAATGAAATTTTATGTTACAAGTATTATCCTCATTCTAATCTGCTAATTTTGAAAACAAATCCCTTTAACTTCATAAATGGCAGACTGTATAGTTGTCAACCGGAATTCAGTTTCGTTATTAGACGGTGTCATGGGGATATTATCCTGTAAATATCATACGAACAAAATGGTAGCTGTACACTTTCAGAGGAAAACATGACTGTATAGAAGATATACTAATGCTCAGAGGTGATTGAGTACAACACAAATACAAATGCAATATATATGGTATGCCCTAGATAATTCTACAAGCGATCATATCTCGACTCGTGACAATTACCTGTCATTTTCAGTAGATCGAAATTCAGACTTGGACAATTGAGATGTCACGACGACCTGTCAAGTCGGGTTAATTATACCTTATTATTAGTCCCTGTATTTTTACTTTCTTCTAGATTAGTTGTCGGCTGTCCATTTCCTTACTTATCCGAGTTGAGAGAGGTACAATGAACGACATCACAGTAGTCCTGCTTGTGTACACTCTATAGGCAACTCATAACCAATCAATCAATCAACTTTTCAGTATAGTATTACAGTTTGCATTCACCACTTCCACCAACGTAAAACAGTTACAAAAGTATCCTGGCTGAGATAACTAAAACTGGTCTCAGGTCTTTAGATTTAATAAAATCAGTGTTGTTTCCTGTGTCTCTATCCCCACGATCGGTACAAATAAAAACGACTTACACCTTAACCTACTTCCAATAGGATAATTTGGAAAACATGGCCATTTGCTAAAATTAAAAAGGGTTAAAATGTTATGAATATAAGTCTAAAATGTGATTTGACCAAAATTGTCCACCTGAAATATCATCTGATCATGATTGCCGGTCTAAAATGTCATCTGATGTCCGTCTAAGTTTGATAGAAGGGGTGCTTAGGTCGCGGTCTGTAAGTTAATACACGTTCTAAATATCACACCAACAATACGTTGTCATATATCCTATCAAGATAATGGCGTCCATCAGAGCTGCCCTTCTGTTCATGTTATGTGACAAAAGAGGTTGCCGTCTGATGACCGCGTTCAAAATTTTCTTTCGATTTCGTTCAATCTTTAGATCCATCGAAGGAGCTTGATTTCTTAAGGCATGCATTGTTTCCACTTGTCACATGGTTTGGCGCTTTCTACATATTAGAGAAAGAAGATCGATTAATAATCGTGTTACATCCAGATATGACTGATATCATTAATTCATTGAATTATATACTATTCTTAAGAAAATAGTGTCCCATGTAATTGACGGCCCATGTCCAGCGCGACATTCAGGCATGGATAATTGGAATGTCATGATGACCTGCTAACCGTTCCTTTTAAGAAATCTCTATATTTTCTTTTTCAGTTTGTCAATTGATTGCAGGTTTTCGATCCCGCTTATTTTTAGCCAAGTAAGGTACACTGTGTACTGAATGACACCAGTATATTATACTGACATTTGACATTTCTCTTACTGACGAGACGCATTCCATTACTTTCTTCATTGAATCATATGAATTTCTGGCCGCCCACATGTGTCTCATCCTGTTTTACTTACTTTGCCGGTCAGGAAGAATTTCATCTCCAAAAAAGTATTACAAAATATCGACATATTAAATCAGTTAAAGAAACATGTCCATAAACAAATTATGGTCATAGTGTATAACTCATTAATTTTTCCTTATCTAAATTACGGAATAGCTCTTTGAGGTGGCACTCTCCCAATCCACCTGAAATCATTATTTCTTCTTCAAAAACGTGCCATTCGTATCATATCCTTTTCTCACTGATTCGAACATACAGCTCCATTATTCAGATCGCTTAACATTCTACCATTATCCAGTTTACATTTATACTCAGTTCTTGTCATTGATCATTCATCTTAGAAATAGTTTATAAGTTCTATATTCCCTGGGATAAAACAAGTCTTATAGACTTTATTCCCGCTGTTTTTGATGCCACATATTATCTCTGTAATTACTCTTATACCTTTGGTGAGATAAATAAATACAACATTTTTTTTATAAATACATCTCAATTTTTGTATGTCCAGCTCTAAATAATATAAATCTGATAACTTAAATAGCTTACACTGTTAATGGGGCGGGGATATCAACTAAATGACATTTCACTTATCACGTGAAATCAGGTCCTGGTGAAATGTGTTTGAAACAACGAGACTGGAGCCCTACTTGTACTATCGTCTACTATTTCTCAATTCCATACTAAGCTATGTGCATCATTAGGAAATGAAATGTCATCCCATCACATCCCAATGACAAGAGGATTTCGTATTAGGTGAATTGAGATAATATAGTACAGGAGTTGTGAACCTGAAGCTCATGTATTATCTATCTCCATACTCTACGTTTATACAACTTGTAGTAATTAAAGGTATAGTTACCGTTTCAATGTGTTTGGGATTATTACTATACTGGCTGCATGTACATCCACATAGACTCGGGACTCGGTAACCTAATATATAGATGAATTGTTATAACTGACCTTCACGTTCATTTCTATTTGCCAGATTTCTCGATGCCATTTAATTATTAAATAAAACAGGTATATAACATGTCACTGATTTCAACCACAAATTATTAACCATTCTAAATATGACCAAGGCCGGACGAAAAAGGTTGTCGTAATATGAGATTTCAATTGATATTTTAAAAACTGATAATCATGGTCCCCATATGTCTATGCTCAGTGATATAATTATATTGCATTAATTTTTCCTTCAGATGACCAAATCTCGCTATAAAGTAAGTTTAGGTGCAACATTTTTCTCCACTGCCATGACAACGATCTCTACAACGATCGATATTCAACGAACAATTAACACGGAACACCCAACTCATTCTCTTATTTAAAACAAAAAGCTTTACTATAAAAAAGTCAGTCACTGAATCTAGTGATTACAAATTTGATATTCAACAACTTTCACAAACGAATTAAGACAAAAACCAATGTAGCACTCAATACATTAACTAATACTTTTTTCTACATGTAGAACAATTGTTTTCCTGAAATGATTGTTATTGCACTCATACTATAAATGCTTAAACCTTGTAATACTAGAGCAATATTGACGTCAATTCAAGATAAACTATTATAAAAATTACCAAAATCGCTTTATCAGCCTCATACTCAACGCTAAAGACGATATTTGTGACAGAAGCTATGCTTGTAAAGAAGATATAACAATACTTGGAACTGCCAAATGAATAATGTATGAAAATACCCAACAAAGGTGGATCGGCATTTAAAATAGAATTGTCCAGTGTCTGCGGCAGTAGAAGTATTCCAAGGTAGCATCCGACCATAGCAAATCCATTCCAACACCAGAAAAAGTAAATGTACGATGTCTCGGAACTTTTCTGAAGTAAGATGAAGATGATGTAGTAGTATTCAGAATTTCACACCGTCTCTCCTGGTTTTGGTGAAATGCAAACGCCATTGGTTAAACGTGTTTCAGTAAATAACTTTGTTCGCATAACTTTAGCTTATCATTTTCCCCATGCTAGAAAGTGCCATGAGCTGTCAAAATGTTAATATTTTGACGGTAAAACAGAATGTTATAATTATTGGCTATTTTTCTCAAAATGCTTTTTAGTGCTTAGACTGAATTAATGATCATCCCGGTTATTACAATTTTGTTTACTTTTCGAACACGTTTTTGGTTCGTACAGGCCACAAACTGTATGGATTTTCCTCATTCCAACGCTAATCATTTAGTGTTTCGATGGCATCTAATTCCTCTCGCTGTTGTGAGGATCAGGAATTATGAAAAAGTGTGAATTTTGGCAGCTCATGCCACTTTAATAAACTCCATTCACTTACAATATAATTCTTTTTTTTGTCTTTCTGATCACTAACACAACTCTATATTCACCACCATAAGAATTTAGATCAAACCATTCAATCTGTTCTCTACCAAACATTAATTTAATGGAAAATTAAATCTTGTGTATCTCTGTATCTATGCACATATTTCGACAAATTACGTACTTTCGGGTAATTTTCTGGTTATTTTTCTTTTTCATTACTTTATTCCAGTTTTGTTCATTTGTTCAACACAATGCGCCCGTTTTAGCTTGGTTGATTGGTCTATGTTTTACGCCACAATCAACATCAGCTAGTTCTATAATTCTATGTGTTTAAAATAGCAATCGTATTTTGTATGAAAACAAATCTGGTATTGATTGAGCTTCATGTACTTTCATCTTTCAATTCTCAGTTGACATCATCTCACTATTTAAGCTCCATAACAAGACCCATGCAGTGATGGCGTAGATAGGGTAACTCAATGACATAAGGTGGTACCAACAAAATTAAATGGAACTTCCCGTAATGTTCTTACATAGTGAAATAGGCAATCTGCCTCGCCAGTAGTATGGAAGCCGAATAGAGTGCGTTTAAAAACATCATAAAGAAGTAAAATATCTGATTAAGTTGAGGGATTGCAGCCAGAGCCTACATTCTATTAATACCTTTTGACTTAGATTCTGTTTGTCTTATTGGCAGAAAGCAGGACACTCGCGGGTTGCCCAGAAATCACAATGTATAGATCTCAGCCATTCAATGCATACCCTACAACTGGATGAGAATTAGTGATATTTTCAGAAAAACTGATTAGCCGTCCGAGTTATTGTTTTAGATGAGAAGGTTATAAGAACACTTGTTGATTAACAGTACATGTAAATAAAACATGATATGGCAACTGGATGATTACATTCCCGTCAAATATAACTAACATATTACTATAAAATATCTTGGTTTCAGTTTTGATTTAACTAGGCTTGCATTGTTTCCTCTGGTGGGTCTCTTTAATTGATAAATGTTGAGAAATGGAAGTCATTGTAAATTATTTTATGAAATACAGCATTGTTTGCAAATGTTACATATCTGCTTCAATAGATTGGTTCTTAAACACTATATTTGTTTAAAATAATGTCCCGTGTAATTGACAGACAACACGGGTCTCGTTCTCCGCTATTGAATTATGAGTGAATGAGAAAGATAAATATCCGTTATATAATTTTACATTCAATCAAATCTCTACTGGTATCCTCGATAAGCCAGAGGTAATGATTGGTCAATCCCGATGTCATGACGACCCGTAAAGTCCTGATAATTGTTTACTTTTGATTTCAGGGATTTTTATTCCATAGATTGCCGATTGTTTGACCATCCCGATTCAAGAAACGTTTAAAGTCTCCAGAATAGGAGCTCAATGTGTGTACACTGTAGATGTTATTTTCAATCAACAGTCAATCGGTCAAAAAGGTTTTTAAGTTGATTGCCGTGACTGTATTGCCCCTCTGGCACAGGCAAGAAACATACATCGACTACAGAATTGAACTGAGACACAGCATCCTAAAACCCCTCTTTTCCTGCATCTCGCTTGGAACCTGGCCTGACTTCTCTCACATTAGAGATTGCCTCTATATAATGTAAATTGCATTCATCAAGGTAAAAACTATTAAAATAAAGAAAATATGATTGATTGATGTTTTATGCCGCACTCAAGATTATTTGACGGTGTTGCCGGGGTTTTTTTTTGTCTGAAGGAAACCCCCGACCTTCGGGAAGTACCTGTTAACGCTCGAGTGAAAATCCCCTCAGAATATCAGAATGAGCGCCGCAAGAATGGAAGGTCTGAGGTACTATCACTATAACCGACTGAGCAACCGAGGCCCCTTGTTACTACCGATGCTGTAGTAATTTCGAACATTGTATCACTTAACCTATAGTGTATCAACTCTTGCCAGATAACATTATAACAACCGATAATGTTGCATAAACTTTAGTTCTAAATCGCTAATGTAACCAATAACGTTATAAGTTTGGTTTCACTTTTTAATAATGCCATACAAGGGAAGAAGTTAGACAAAAAAATCGACTAACATGATGTAAAAGCTTACCAGTTTTGATGCACGTTTATTTTTATTTTAAATTTGATTGTAGCCTTTAGTTTGTAGTTTGGTGGCTAAGTCGACAGAGTGATATTCTCTCAGTCCAACACAGGCCTTCCATCGACGGGTAGCGGATTCGAATCCCACTCAGACCAAATGAAATAGAAACATTTTTGAGTGGGGTTTTCTCCTAATTGCCATATGTGAAAGAGATACCAGATACTCACCGCAAGTCGGGGGTTTCCTCTGGGCAAATAGACTGGTTTCTCCCTCATTAAACCTAGCAACGTACGGCGTAAAACATCAATCAATCAATCATTTTGTATATTCCCGTTCATTCTCGACGGCCTACGCGACTAAATAAGGAGAGCGTAAGAAAGTCAGTCCCAAAAGTGTTCCGCCAATGGGCTACCGGTTCCAATCCCACTCACTCCCAAAAAATGAAGAGAAATTAAAGGGGAATTGCTTATCTGGAATGGTTGCCAGGCATTGCGCCCGGTTTCCTTCCTCAATAACCATTATACAATGTCGCAATATAAATGCAATTATCATTGAGAGCGGCTCAAAACGCCAATCAACCAATCAGTGTCGGACTGGCCCGGTGGGAGACTGGCTTCGAACAATTCTTAACTAACACGATGAGTTCACTAGCAGGTCCCACGCCAACAAAACATTTTGAAGTTTGTGCTTATCTAAGCATGCATACAAACATTTGAAATTGAATAAGTTGAAATTTTGAATTTTATAGCCAGAAAGTTTCAAAACGGTAGGTAGATTTGAAAAAACCTTAGTTTGTACATGATATCACAAACAATAGGCTCCACTAACCATTGAACGTCAGCAAGACTAATGTACTTGGCATACTTAATCTTCAACCATGCTAGGTGGACGGAAATGGATTTAGCAAAAACCATACTGCCACCGGCCCGATGTTCACCAATCTTGAGTAAATTGTTTTTGAAGTATAACATTCTATTTCTATCATTCATTTTACGTACTTAGATTTCAAAACTAATAAAACTAATATCATCCTTTCTAGCATAAATCTGTCTACTATAAAAGAAAGGGCTGAGTTTAACGCTACGTATCCTTCCATGCTCACAGGCACACTTCAGGTTTTGATTTCAGTGACCTCTGTGACCCACAGATATAGGTCCGACATTCCCGAATATCGAACTAAACCGAGTTCTGTCAAATATATACCTATATAAAAAAATTAGATGGCTCTGTCCTTCACAACAAATCTGGACCGACGGACTGATGAACATACGATGCCACTTTCATGGCGGGGGACAAACATATCCATTAGGCCGACCCCCTCATCTACATGTATTATATATAGCTCGCGATTTGGAATCTGATCATAACTCTAAAAACAGGGTCTTCTATATTCTTCCGAAAATTCACAAACACATTGAAAAACGGCCGAAGCCTATAATGCCCCCTGGGCGTCCTATTATCTCAGATTGTGGCAGTGAAAGTTATAGAATATCAGAGCTAATTGATTACTATCTAAAACCTATAGCGAATCGGCATCCTAGCTTTATAAGAAATACGGATGATTTATTGGCCAAATTGTCTGAGAAATCCCTCCCACAAGATGTGATTTTGGTTACTCTGGATGTGGAGTCTATGTATACAAACATTGACAAGCATTAAATTACAGCCTACTATTGATCACACTTCTGTGGATTTTTCGGATGTAACTATTTACAAGGGTCATACATATCATACTACTGGTTATCTAGATTACAAAGTATTCTTCAAACCTACTGACACGCATCAGCTGCTACATGCTGGGTCATACCATCCTCCTCACACTTTCAAGGGGGTCATTAAATCTCAGATTTTTAGATTCTATAGAAACTGTAGTTCTTTTTAACCAGGCTTGTTCTGTTCTTTTTAAAGTTCTCCTCCCTAGGAAGTATTCTATTAGATTACTCCGAAGGATCAAATCTAACACAGTAAGACAATCATGTTTCCCCCTTCATCCCCCGATACGCTTACCTCTCCTTCACGAGTGTACCATTACCGTCCAACATTTCTCTCAGGTACATCAATGAAATACCTTAAGACGCGATGCAAACTCGATATATACGTACCCGATCGCGGAACCTTTTTCGGAGAACAAACTCGCGACAAATATCAAATGGCAGAGAATCTTAATTGTGACTCCTCTAATATCGTGTATGTAATCACGTGCAAAAAATGTCGCAAGCAGTACGTCGGAGAAACTCAGAATTCTCTACGACAAAGGGCGGCCAACCATTTATCTAGTATAAGACTTAAACATGATGTACCCGTGGCACAACATTTCAATACTCAAGGTCATTCGGTCAAGGACCATTTTGAAATCATGCCTATTGAGAAAATCCCTTTTCTCACTTCCTTTGCATATACCAAGCACAGGCGTTTGGAGGGGGAGAGTTTTTGAATTCAAACATTGCAAACTATTTATCCTTTGGGTTTGGGCTTGGACCCCGGAGGGTGTCGTGGGGGAGCTGTAGTACTGTTTGTGTTTCAGTATAACAAAGCTAGCATCGCTAAGGCCAAGATTATAGTAGAAGAATACAAACTACTTCAAAGTAAACTTGCTCGACCTCTGACCCAAAGGCCAGTCATTGCTTATAAAAATAACAAGATCTTGGAAGGGCTGGTCAGGGCTAAACTCCCCTGTCTGCCTTCTACCTAGGTTTTGTGGGAAAGGGGTATGGGGGGGGGGGGGGGGGGGCAAATTTCCACTGTCTTTTCCCATGACCCCATAATATATAGTCTGACGATATTCTTACTATAGCTTAAGATGCGTAAGCATTGTCAATGTAGTACTAAGTGTTCCAGAAAATTCTACTGACTAAGGCCAAGCTCCTGTCAGTCGTCAACCTAATGAAATATCATAGGTTTACTTTATTACAACAATTTATGATGGGGTATAAAGGTCTAAATAATATACCTCTTTTTAACACAATTAGAATCTTGTCTCCGTGGTTATTTTAGACAAGAAGATTTTCCCTGTGCCCGTGTGTTTTAGTGTTCATAAATATTATATATAGCTCTATCTGCTTTTATATACAGAGCTCACTTTGTAACCTCTCCATAATAGTGCTACACAATAAACCTAAATATTTTCAAATGTTCATCGACATGAACGTACAAAATGTTCACTAGTATAGACACGATAATTGAAAGTGTCAGTAGGCTTACGTTAGTTATTGATAGTTAAGATGTGTAATTTAGATGTTTGACTATAAGGGCTTCTGATGTTAACTACTTTGTCAGGGTGAATGTCTTTATAGGAATTGAAATGATATTTCACAATTGGAAATCATGCTATTTCTGGCTACGTACAACGTAGAGGGCAAAAATGGGTGTTCAGACCCACTTCCGATTAGCTAAATGACGTCACATTGCCATTATAAAAAAATTGCCGCGAGGCATTGACCTAATTACGTATGCACCCAGTCCCCCCATGCCTACTAATGTACCTGCCAAAGAGACGTGTGCGTCCAACCGTAAGCAATTAACGGAATAGAATATGTCGAGTAATGCAGTCCTGCCTAAGGGCACCAGGCCGCGGAAAAATACCCGTACTAATGAACAATTGGACGAAACATCAACCAATCAAATGATTGCGCCTTCCCGAAAAAAAAATATGCTGAGTAAAACGTGTCAGCTTTAGGGCTTAGCCAATCTGTATAAATACGGGTGTAAATCAGATCCAGTCATCATCGGCAAACAGGACTGGCCAGCAACACTCTCAACATTATCCAACATTGTTTAACATTGGACAACCACTAAAGATTGAGAAGCTCCTCGAAATGTATAACATCAGCTCCAGTCTATGTGTGGGAGTCATTAGTCTCGATGGACAGGCCAGAGTATCCTTCCAAAGGGTTCAGAGCAAATAAGATGAAAGCAGACCAAACAGTATACCCATAATGTTATCATCTACTGCATGGAGTGGACTAACCACGCTTGCATATAGGATTGATGAGCTGTTAAAGATGGGAGAGCCGCTCGAAAGACTATACAACCTAGAGAATGACATATATCTAAGTTGCAGTCAATACAATGGGAAACAATTTATTCATCTGCGAAAATGGATAGAAGACAAAACACTTTCGACTAACCTGAAGCCTACCAAGACGGGGTATGCCATGAACGAATTTAGATGGCGTAAATTAAGAAAGCATTTTTCGGACATAGACCGAGATATAGGAGAAATGGAATCCGTATTTAAAATGGCCGATGAATTTTCCAAAAAGATGAAAGATCCGGGATCGGACGACAATGCGGAGGGAGAAACTCAAGAAGAGAACGATGAAGATTGTAGTGCCAGAGACGACCACGCTAATCAACTCGGAGCAATGAAGTGTAGACGTTGCAATCCCGGGGACTACGTCAACTGGTGACGTCATCAACATTATATCTACTATTAAAATACTATATTGAACCCTAATAAACGGAATGAATCTTACCACTTATCTCTTTGTTCTTTGTATATATAGTCGAGTAGTTCTTCTATGTTCTCATACATATGTCAAACCGTTGACGCACCAGTGTCAATCATTCCATTCCATCCCTAATATAATGGGTAATGTAGGTAGTCGGTCTAGCGATATAGCGGGCCTATGCAAAATTTGCCTCAACGAAGTCTGTCAAGCGGTATTTCATCCCTGTAATCACGTATGCATATGCCTTGACTGTCTATATAAGTTGGTGGAATACAACGACTCTCTAAAATGTCCAGTATGCAGAAAACGGGTGAAGTGCGCATTCGAAGTGTATTTATAGAATATTCGTGGGTAATAACAGTGCAACCAGACCCACGAAGCGTGACTCAACACGGGTTAGAAGAAGAACTAGTAATAGCGGAAGCTGATGAATGGTTTTCTACGAAAGAACACTGTCTAATCAATCTGTCGATGTCGGTACCGCCGGATTACCCAGCCTGTTGGGGTAATTTGAAAACCTACATTCTTACACGTCAAACACTTTCGTCTATTTAACTACGTTTAAACGTGGCCCGTCTCCATTTCCACACGGGCTTTGGCAGAGGATGGATAACTATCAGAAAACGAAAATAGTAACCATCGTCTTGATCATTCTGTTCGTCATATCACTCATCGTCATCGTAACGTTAGCTGCGAGTTGTAATCGAGAGGTCGAATCTATCATCACCACTATCCCCAATCGGACTCTTTGTACTCCTATGCAGCAAATCCGTATAGATAGACGTTTACAGCGTGTAAATACGGGAACAAACTCAGAGTGGATTTACGCTATTTCATCGACGACACGGCTACTAGGAAAGGCGTGGTCCTTAACTATAATCAGTGGTCCCTTCTGAAAACGAGTCACACCTCATCGATAAGGCGATTAGCCATGTGCTCGACGGATAGAACGAGATGGAAGGAGATTGTCGATTCGGCCGTGAACCTGGATGCTTACGAAGCCATAGTAGATTCCATGTTCGACGATGGAATCATCAATTTCGGACGGTTAATCACGCTCTACGCGTTCACGTCGGCGGTTTGCGACAAACTATCTCCCTCGGCGAGAAGTGAGATCTGGGAATACTATAAAAGCCTGTCCTACGCTATATAACCGACCATTACGTACAAACGGTGTTATGGTAAACTTCATTATCGCCACCAGTACAGATTCGGTAGAACACTATCCGGATAACAAACCATACCACTTTAGAGTACGTTTGAATAGAAGCATAACCTTCGAAGACTCCAGTACAGTCGCGCTAACGGAAATCATCTTAAAGAAACAGCCGAAGTTCCAGCCCAGGGCGGTTTTGAGTATCTGCTCCAATATTTGCGCTCACTCACTGGTAGGAGAAACGACTTTACCGCTTCTACGAATAGTAGACGTTTCTGGTAAGAAAAGGGTTGCCAAAGTCTTTATATGGCCGTACTATCATCCCGTCATCCTAGGCTAAGTCGAAATGTTAGAAATTCGTATTTTAGACGAGCGAGGATCGATAGCTACCTTCATCACAGAGCCGGGAACCGTAACCCTCCACCTTAAATCATGATACAGAGGAGACGATATGTACTGGACGTAAATAAATGGATCGCCTTTTATCAGAATATGGCCGCAAATCCGACGTACAAAAGACCTAAAAAGAGGAAGACGAAGTGGGGTGGAGCGAAAAGGCATATCGCCCGAGTAAAGACAACTCGTGACCCCCGCCCAAGCGGCTGTGGAACGGGCGAAGTCGGAGATAAAAGCTAACCCCGAAAAATATATAAATAGAAGACGTTCTCCCAATTCCGACATTCCGAGTCTGAGCAAGCGAAGGAAACGGACGGCTCCTCAGATATTCCGATTAAAACATGGCACACCTTCTGCAAGACAGAGACGCTGACGAGGGACAACCGGATGAACTTAGCCTCTTCGAATTACCTCCCGTTCAAACCGCTATTCAGGGTAGATACTACGTCGACATAAGACCATTTTCCCAAATAACGGACGAAGCACCGGTGGAATTTCTTATCCCCGGACAGGGATCGGACTATTTGGACTTGAAATCGTCTCGTTTACACGTTAAAGCAAACATCGTGCACACAGATAAGAGCCCACTAGTACAGGATGGAAAATGCGCGCCCACCCATTTACTATTGTCGAGCATGTTGTCGCAAATCGATGTATCGATGCTGGGATCGCTCATGACTGTAATGGACAACAAATACCCGTATAAAGCTTATATTCAAACAGTTCTAAATACGGGTTATGAGGCTACGACGACTCAATTGGAAGCCCAGCTTATACGACAAAGACGTAGGCAACGACATCGGCGAATCCGACCCCGTTGGAGGTAATAACCCGGGGCTAGCCACACGTTATGATCGTACGAAAGATAGCAACTCGTTTGAAATGGAGGGTCGCATGCTGCAAGACATCTTCCAACAAGATCGTTATGTAATAAACAACGTCGATGTCCACGTCAAATTATATCGATCGCCTCCGGAGTTCATCTTCATGTCGGCGGAGGAAAATAAAAACTACAAATTAGTTATCGAGGATATAGTTTTAAAGGCGTGTAAATTAAGTCTAAATGCCGGAGTCGAGTTAGGTCACGCCAAAGCTCTCGAACAGGCTACAGCGAAATACCCCTACGTGAGAACCGAGATAAAAACGAGTTCGTTGTCAAAGGGTGAAGTCTTGTTTCGATGGGAAAACATCTGGCCGTCGATATACCCGAGTAGACTAATCATAGGATTCGTGTCGTCTAAGGCTATGGCGGGTGATTATTCCAAAAACCCGTTCAACTTCAAACACTGGGACTTGGGTAACCTAGCCGTACACGTAGATGGATCCACGATTCCGGGGGCGACGGTTAGAACGCTATATAAAGAAGACGGATTTGATCTATGCAGCACTGCCTATTTAAACTTGTTCAGATGCACTGGCAAGTTGGGAGAAAACTTTGGCAACCATATATCTCTATTCGATTTCGCTCACGGATACGCTCTATACGTCTTCGAGTTAGATCCGGCATTCTCGACTGGCGAGTACATCCATCTTCTTAAGCAAGGAAGTATTAGAATAGAAGCTACTTTCAACAAGCCGCTTCCGGAAACGGTGAAATGCGTGTATCTGGGAGAATTTCCTGCGATGTTCGAGATCGACAAAAGCCGAAGAATTCTACTAAATACGCCATGAATTCGGACAAACTACGATGCATTATCCGGGCCGATAAAGAGTTAGAAGCGCAAGTACGGGGGATTTACTCCGCCGACACCCATTCCGAGACGGGTATCCAGAAAACCGGCGGCCTATATCGTAAACATAGACCTTTCCTATCTTTCAGGCCTCCATTGGACTGCGTTTTATTTTAATGGAGAAGAAGGATATTTTATCGACTCTTTGGGTAATCCTCCAGCTTTTTATGGTGCACAGTTCGAGGCGTTTCTCCTTACAAATTGTCGGCATGCATCGTTTACTACTACGAGACTACAGGGAGAGTTAAGCTTAACGTGTGGACATTACTGTGTATTCTTCCTTCTTCAACTCGTCAGAGGGTTTTCGTTAATAGACGTTATATCTGACTTTAGCCAGAATTATTGTCATAATGATTGTTTCGTATATCGCTTCGTTTTAGACTATTTTAATCATTGTATATCGTCTTCTCTATCTCACTTAGTCTGTCAATAAAAAGGTATTCATACCACCAATCGAGTGTATTTATATATAAGTAGCGCATTATGTAGATCATCATTGTTGATATGAACCATGGCGAGCAACGGTTGGCAGGACCGACTAACGGAGGTATATTTCAATCCGAAGCATCCCATCGCATGTACCGGTCCTACAAAAGTCCTCAAGTCGCCAAGCGCTGGCGTAGACGTTCGATACCCGTATATAAACTGATAGATTTCACGGAAGACCCTATTCAAGGAACGTTTTACGAACCCGAACTCCAAAAGGTGGAAAAAGACGCCGATGCTTTGTGGCGTATTGAGAAAGTGTTAAAACTAGACGACGAGGAGGTCGCGTCGAAAAACTAGTCCAATACGTCGGGTGGCCTACCAAATTTAACAGCTGGTTTAGAGTCGACGACATCCACACCCTATAAAAAGGATGCCGTAGTGTAATCCTCATCAGTTGACTACGGACACTCAACATGGCACTCCAACACCCTCTAACGATGAGGGTTATAGGTTCTACGGGCGTCGGGAAAACCATGTGGGTAAAACGCCTGCTCCAGGAACGAAAAATTCAGCCGACCCCCCACAGAATTATTTTCTGCTATAGTAAATGGCAGCCGCTCTACCAGGAAATGAAAGAATCGATAGCCGACATAGAATTCGTCAAAGGTTTGCCGTCCAATTTGGGAGATGATGATTTCTTCGATCCGACTATTCGCTCGATTATCGTGTTTGACGATCTGATGACGGACATTAAAAAAGATACCAGGATAGCTGACCTATTCAGCAAGGGGTCTCATCACGACAACGCATCGGTCATATACATCATGCAAAACATGTTCCATGGAGGCAAGGCCAGTCGAGACATTGAACTGAACTTGAACAACCCGGTGGATCGACAGCAAGTAGCTCTACTCGGGCGGCGTATATTCCCCGGTAAGGGAGATTACTTCATGAAACAATATAACGATGCTATGACCAGCACGCCTTACGGTTCGCTCCTAATCGATTTGAAACCCACAACACCGGAAAATCAGCGCCTCAGGAAAAACTTTCTAACCCAAAATGGTGAAGGTCTTTACACGACTGTCAGACCACCTTGGTTCAAACAACATGGCGGAGGGTATACAATTGAGTATGATAAGTGGAAGACGATGTTCGCCAATTCGGCTCGCGAGCAGATGAGGAATGCTATTGACCGTACAGGCTTTACGAATTGGAAGGATATAACACGTCAGAAGCCGTTGAACTCGCAGAAGACGAGCACTCGGACGAGATGAGAGACTTGTTACGCCAGAAATATATGAATTGGTTCATAAAAAGAACCGCTCTCGAGAACGACTCTATTCATCGCAACATTGAAAGAACATGTCGGACGCTTCGATCTCTCTATAATATGAACTCTGTCGAAGCTTTGAAGGAAAGCATTTCTCTAGGAAGCCAATTATTCGATAAATTGTACGCGGAAGACAAAGAATAAAAAATGTAGAAAGTGTATTCACAGTATATATACAGTAGCCCAAAGGCCTTACAAAGAGATTGATCATTATATACCATATATATTTTGAAATAACAATTTTCCGTTTACACGGGCATATAATAAACAAGTGTCACATTTATTTCGGAGTTAGATGGATGTTATGTTAAACAGTTCGTTGTATTCTGTCTTGTAATGTCAATGCGCTAACATGTCATAGCCGTTGTCTAACACGTAGCGCTTGTCATCGAAAGGTGACAAGCCTATCTTACTTTGTCTAATTGTGTACAGCTGATGGTCAAAACCTCTTATACAATTAATCGTACTTGTAAATGAAAGTTTTTTAAATAAAGACTCTTTATACATCCGATGTTTTAGCTTTTTGTTAATTACATACTTTGATATACCTTTAGCGGTTTTCTTTTCGTGGCCGTCGTAAGTGAGGGAGTACATTTTTGGCCGTAATCCTACGAACTCGTCGATTATTGCACCCCCACCTCGTCTTTAAACTTGCCGAGAACTTTGGCATTACTAGAGCTATATAGGGGATGGTCTTTGGGATAGTTACTAGTATCGAACAGATGGAAGTTCGCCGCCATATCGCGATAAAAATCGGGACACTGTATCTGGTAGCAGAAAGAGTCTGTATCGGTAAACAAAAGTTTAACGTTTTGGTCGTATTTGGCTTTAATGAAATTGTAGTGGAAGTCGTACATTAATACTTTCGAAACGTCTAATATGGCGAGACCGACGTAAATGGGTCGATTCAGCGTCAACTTCGTTTTCTTTAAATGTACCCCGCAAAGGTCTGGGCTGAATATTTTAAAACTCTGAAATGAGGGCTTTCCGACAAATTTTTCCAGTTTCGCCTCATCTCGCACTAATTCGATGCGGGTTCTATACCGGAGGTTTTCCATTGTTTTCCCGAACACGCTGTTGTTCATGAGTTTAAAAAAATCTTTTTCGAAATCGTTCCTGGCCGCTTTACGTTTCTCGGTGTTGAAATCGATATACGACTTCAACCAGGCGGATTGTGTGAATTGATGATGACTGGATCTGATTTACACCCGTATTTATACAGATTGGCTGAGCCCTAAAGCTGACACGTTTTACTCAGCATATTTTTTTTTCGGGAAGGCGCAATCATTTGATTGGTTGATACCTAAAGCCGGAGTCTATTAGTATTTGTACATGGCCTGGTGCCCTTAGGCAGGACTGCATTACCCGACATATTCTATTCCGTTTATTGGTTACGGTTGGACGCACATGTCTCTTTGGAAGTCGACTTAATTAGATACGGTCTGACGCACACATCCCTTAAGCTGGTATGTGCTAGACCTGTACTACATTAGTAGGCATGGGGGGACTGGGTGCATACGTAATTAGGCCAATGCCTCGCGGCAATTTTTTTATAAAGGCATTGTGACGTCATTTAGCTCACCGGAAGTGGGTCTGAACTCCCATTTTGCCCTCTACTGTACAATTTCTATTTTCAAAATTACTCTTTGTTTGCAGTCTCGTTTCGCCTGTAGTGTTATCAAGGGACAAGTGTAAAGGAGGAGGACTGGTGATTTACCTCAATGATTGTATCAGTCATTTTAAAGTTAGAGATGATTTGTCATCTTTAACCGACGAATCTGAATCTCTTTTTGTTGAAATTAATTTCCATGATAGTATATATACTGTGGGCATTTATTATAGACCACCAGGTGGCAATGTCAACAACTTTAATAATATTGTTTCAAATACTTTATCCTTGTTAAAATCTGAAAAAAAGAAATGTCTTCTTATGGGTGATTTTAATATAGACTTACTAAAATCAGAAAAACATAACCCCACTAAACAATTTTTAGACATTCTTAAATCCCACTTCTTTTTGCCTAAAATAACTAAACCCACTCGAGTAACATCCAATTCTGCTACTCTGATAGATAACATTTTCATGAATTACCATGAAGATTGCCTCGCTTCTGGAATCCTGTCATCTGACATTAGCGATCATTTCCCGGTCTTCCAAATCAATCAATCTCATACAGTATTAAACAAGTGTCCGTGTAAATTTTCAATTTGAAGAGAAAATAAAAAGCTCAAATTGGGGGGAAATTTTAACTTCCAAAACTGTTGAAGAATGCGATGTGTTATTTAGTGAAACATTTAACAAAATTTATGAAGAGTGCTTTCCCTTAGTAACTGTACAACCAACCAAACAAACAATTTTAAAACCATTGATCACTCAATATTGATCTTCAATACTTGTTTCTATACGAGAAAAAAATAAACTTTTTCATTTACATATATATAGTAAAAATGCTCACATAACTGCTAGATATAGAACATATCGCAACAAACTCAACCATACAATAAAACTAACCAAAAAAAATACTTCGAAGAGAAATTTCACGTTTGCAGCAATAACATCAAAAAGACATGGGAGGTAATAAACCATTTGACAAACAGGCAAAAAGCCAAAAAACTACCACCGACCTTTGTGCTGCAAGATGGCGTGACATCTGATACAAATAGAATTTCCAACGCATTTAATAAACACTTTAGTTCTATAGCTAGTAATCTATCCTCTAACATTCCCAGTACAGATGCACATTTTTCTGACTACCTCAAAACACCAAATTCAAATGCGCTTTGGTTAAATCCAACCAATGCATCAGAAATAAATGATCTGATTCAAGGCTAAAAAAATGCGGCATCGGGAATAGATGATGTTAAAATGTCAATTGTTAAACTTGTATCTCGTTATATATCTGAACCATTAAGCCATCTTATAAATCTATCATTTACTTTTGGCACGGTACCAGCTTCCATGAAAGTAGCGAAAGTGACACCGATTTATAAGGTAATGAATCTAACATATCAAATTATAGGCCCATTTCAATTCTACCAGCCTTCAGTAAGATCATGGAAAAAGTGGTAGCAACACGAATTTCTTCTTTTCTTGACGAAAATAATATTTTAAATTCATTTCAATTTGGCTTTCGTCCCAATCATTCCACCTCGTTGGCTGTACTGTCATTGTTTTCAAAACTAGTAAAAGCAAAAGAAGACAAAAAATGTAGCATTTCTTGCTTCCTAGATCTGTCTAAAGCATTTGACACGGTCAACCATGATGTTCTATGTGCTAAACTTACTCATTACGGCTTCACTGATGTCACTTTGGCTTGGTTCCGCAGTTATTTAACATCACGTTCACAATGTGTTCTTTACAATGACGTGTTTTCTGACCGACGTGACGTCACGTGTGGCGTTCCCCAAGGGTCAATTTTAGGGCCGACGCTTTTTCTATCATATATTAATGATATATCAAGCGTTTCCCAAATTTTAGACACAGTGTTGTTTGCTGTCGGACAAAACACCATCATTGGCAATTGAAAAAATTACCAAGGAACTCGATTCTCTGTCTACCTGGTTTAGCTGTAATAAATTATCACTGAACGTAGATAAAACAAAATTTATGTTATTCAAGCCCTTTAAAAGTGGGTATAACAGTTTATTATATATTTGGCAATGAAATATAGAGAACTATCAGCATGATATAAATCATATCAGAGGGAAAATAGCAACTGATATCGTCACTGTGATGATAACAATTGTTGTGTTATCATCACAGTGATGATATCACTTTTGATAGCCTGGACTACTTTGACCACTGCAAGCCAGGCCTACCAAGCCGTCCTTCCCGTTGATGTCTCTGCCTCACTTGACGCTCTACTGCCCCATAGGCAGCGCAATCTTCCTCGACCGTGCTCCACTATTAGGCATTTTTTTCCTACACTTTCTTTTTGCACTCAAGCACTTTCCGTCATCTAATACTCTGTATACATTTGAAAGTGCGGTGCGAACTATTTCAGTTGAACTGTGATTGTATTTTTTTTTTAAATCTTAAAATTGGTTTTGCATTTTCATATTTTTCCTCTCTTCGATCAAATTTGACACTGTCACTCCACGTGATTGGCTATGTGTAAATGCGCGCGTCTTGAATAATGACTTTGCGAAAAAATAACGAAAAAGCGACGAAAGAGTGCATATCTTTTGTTTTGTTGATCCTAATAAACAGTATAAGTAATTTGATTCGGGTGTTAAGAATAGTTTTCTTTAATAAGTTAACTGAATGAATTTCTTTGTCAAACTACTTTGTCATGCGCACCGTGGTAGTTAGGACCATTGACCTATATAGCTCGGTATATAGGTCAGTGGCTGAGACATACCCCCTTGGCATAGTTTTGTTTCCGTTACGTAGTTGTTTTCGAATCAAAATTTAAAATATATATCTTGTTAGATATATAATAAAAAGAAAATTAACTGGTCTCGATGTGTATACCATAAATATTTCATCTCGTGTGATGCGAAAATGTACATTTTCACTCGTGGCTTTGCCACTCGTGAAAATATCACTTTTCGCATCCCACTCGATGAAATATTTATGGTATACACATCGAGACCAGTTAATATCCTCTATATATCACCAAAACTGTTTATAAATAATACTGAAATTAGCAGAGTAAAAAGTTTTAAGTTTCTTGGTTTAATATCAAATGATCAACTAAACTGGACAGACCATATCAATTCGATATCTAGTAAAATTTCTCGCAATATTGGCTTAATATATCATATCAAGAGTTGTCTTAGTGTAAAAACAATGCTTGTTCTGTACTATACTCTTATTTTTCCATATTTTTCCTATTGCAACTTTATTTGGGGAAATACGTTCCCAACCCATATGAAACATATTGTTACTCTACAAAAGAGAATTGTTAGAATAATGACCAACTCTGATAGATACAGTCATACACAACCTTTATTTACCCAATTGGATATGTTCAGAACATTCAGTAAGATATGTTCAGTATGTTCAGAACATATCTTACAAAAGTGTCTAATATCCACATGTTTTCTACAAGGGGGTCTGCTTTAAACTTATACAGACCATACTACCGAACCCGTCTCTCGCTTTACACAGCCCAAATTAAAAGCCCACGAATTTGGAATATGTTATCAGATGAAATTAAAAACATTCAGTCAATATCGCTTTTAAATACAAAGCAAAGAAATTCCTGCAATCTAGGTTGCCAATAAATTAGATTTCTATTTTTTCCAAATCCGCCATGAGTTCATAGATACTTTATTGTCTTTTTTGTTTATTTTTTTTTCTTCGTTTTTAGATTATTAGGCAACTATATGTGAAAATCACCAAATGATCGATAAATATTAGCAACTATCTTTATATGGGATATCTCAAACCCGCAAGGGTTTACTTTCCCGCCATCGTTTGCTTTTTGTATTCAAAACATTTTAGTCTTACTTTTTTCTTCTATATGTTTACACTATGAACCATATTTCATTGTAATATTCATTCTAATTGGTGAATAATAAACAAACAAACAAACAGTCGCATTGGCCATATTTAATGTATTTTTTAGTCAACTATCAAAGTAATTACCAGGGACCGCGGAGCATAATTGCGTTTGGGGGGGCCAACTATCACAGCCCAACAGGCGAGGGTCCAGGGGCCGCGTAGGCCCCGGAAGCTCTGAGGCGCTAGACGGCCGGAGATGCGTTCTGAGGA
This sequence comes from Lepidochitona cinerea, assembly GCA_963971465.1. Classification (NCBI taxonomy): domain Eukaryota; kingdom Metazoa; phylum Mollusca; class Polyplacophora; order Chitonida; family Tonicellidae; genus Lepidochitona; species Lepidochitona cinerea. The sequence goes on along the minus strand of OZ020552.1, from coordinate 13,665,821 downwards.
TTTTCTGGAAATAAAAATGATGATTTGCTTTCTTGTTTTTATCACTACATTCAGTTAAAAAATGTCTAATATCGGCACTTGACCCCAGTTCAAGAAGCGGTGGTCCGGGGACCACCTCGGCACCGGAAGCTCAGAAGCATTGGCATTACTTATTCAGCTAAAAAAAACCCATCGCTTGATAGCTTAAAAAAAGGTAGACACAAATATCACAGCCCAACAGGCGAGGGTGCAGGGGCCGCCTAGGCCCCGGAAGCTCTGAGGCGCTAGACGGCCGGAGATGCGTTCTGAAGATTTTCTGGAAATAAAAATTATGATTTGCTTCCTTGTTTTTATAACTACATTCAGTAAAGAAATGTCTAATATCGGTACTTGACCCCAGTTCAAGAAGCGGTGGTCCGGGGACCACCTCGGCACCGGAAGCTCAGAGGCATTGGCATTACTTATTCAGCTTAAAAACCCATCGCTTGATAGCTAAAAAATGGTAGACACCCTGTTAAAACACTTCCGATTTACACCACAACCTCCATCGCTATTCAATTTGCGCTGATGGAGAAATGGAAAACTGAGATATATCACAAACTGTGAGTTATTGCTCCAAGAAGGGGATCCCTAACTAGAGGTTGTTGAAGTTGCAGCGGGGCAATTTCAAGGTCCAGGATCCCCATGCAGATAAGTTTCTATCAGTTCATTACTTGGAACTTGAAGTTTGGGTCACTGTGTAAAGACTTTCAGTATGGTAAGGTGTCATCAGTGGTGTGCAAAATTCAAAATGAAACCAATGTCAAATGATAGAATAAATTAGCTGGAAACTGTAGGAGTGTTAACTGCTGAAGGATTTTGTATGTGTTCTGTTTTAAGAATTTCGGTCGAATCATTTGTAAAGAATGTGTACATTGAGCAAGAAATCTCCGAAATACAACCTAAATTCAGGAAATTAAATATTTATTCGCTTATATTTTTCGATCATAATTTGAGGTAAACATGTTTAGTACTGGCTCTGATATTATTATTCTAATTACATTTTCCTGAATGATAATAGCAAAAATGCTAAAATACCGATTTTTTGGACTGATTACAAACCAGTACTCCAACCAAATAATGATGCTTATTTCCGATTTATTTCTATGTTAGTGGGTCAAATTTACATTGGAAAAATAAAAGAATATAAGAAATAAATGGCCCACGTTATTCATTAAATATTGAATTATTCTCATTATGGGAAAATCTCGCTTGGGGAAATGTTGTGTAGGGAGAAATTGTTGGCCGTGAACCCGCCGAGTCAATGCACGTATGGTAAGGAAGAACTGTAATGGTTTGCTTTATCCACTCGGCCAATGGGACTCCCCTCCCTTCCCCACACATGTGTCTCATCCTGTTTTACTAACTTGCCGGTCAGGAAGTGACCATGCATGCTTGCTGGCGATATAAGCTTATGCGATGTGGGTTTTAGTCCTGGTTTACCATAAGCCCGAAAACTAGGACTTTGTGTTAGCTCCACCACTAAAGCCTCACTGAAAAAAATCTCTCGGTAAACACAAGAACAACATTTCACTTACTTTTTTCGATCTCTTAGCTTGAAACAAGTCGTTAATTGTCCTACGGTGGCGTTTTGACATTGTACAGCACCATCCATGAGAAAACTTTAAATGTCTTAGTCACAATATGATATGATACAAATGGAAAATTTGAAGACTTGAAAACGAGCTCAAGTGTTTATCACAGTGACAAATAATTTGCACTGAATATTACTTTCAAATGACCTAACTGTGATTACACCTCTCGGACAATGTAAACTGAATACAACAGCTAGGGTATACTTATCTGCTTTATTCTGAAGTTCATTGTAAAATACCGGCCAATTCTAGCCTTTCGCTGGGCAACAGGAAATGTATATTTCAAAGACCTGTTGTCTACAAACACTTTCCAAAACCTTGTTTTCCCGCGAGAAAATTATCCAAGAACCTTACCAACATTTCATTTAATTTTGATATTTTGAGAAAGCAAATATAATGAAAACAAAAATACTAAAATTGCACAAGATGGATTGATGATCGTTTTGTTTTGGCAAACTAATACCACTCGTATAAAACCATTTTTTTCTCTGTAAACAATATTAACGCTTTCATTTGGAACGTGTTGTATTTTGTGTCAATTGATTGACAACTTTCATCTCACATACAAAATTACGAGGACGTTGATCTTTTAAATCATCTTATATGCATGTAAAAAATGCAATACCGGTAGTTTAAAAAAGATTGACGAGATTCGAAGGCCCTCATCCCTACCACACTTCGTATAACTCATCGAATTTCGGCCACTTTATTTCAAGTCCATATATGTATGTAAGAAAACTGCAAAAAAATATTTTGCCAAAAAAAAAAAAAATTGGTAGGCCAAAATTTGGGGGGGCCAGGGCCCCCCCGGCCCCCCTTGCTCCGCGGTCCCTGATTACAGAAAGAGAAATCTCGGAAATGTACAGTATGTATTGTTCAATCTTAGTAACTATATCTGTCTTTCTTAGAAAATTATTGTTTCAGTGAAAGCGTCAAGGGGACCAGACGTGCAACAAAATGTTTTATTGGAGTTTCTTAAAGTCATTGTCCCCCGGGTTCCGGGGAGATAAGAGTAAACCCTCAGCCTTCCCAAGGTGCTTGATCGTAAGAGGCGACTAATCCTTGGGTCCCCGTGTGGGTTCCTGGGGATAAGAATTGGCTCACAGTTGCCAGGCAAGCTTGATCGTAAAAGGCGACTAACCTGGGTCAAATTTTTAATTATTATGGTATAAACCTTTTGTTTATTAAAATTACACTCTATCAGAACATAAATACATATTTACACATTTGTATATTATAAAAATGGTTATTTATATGAATTGTTTATTGTTGCTCTATTGGAGATAATTGTGATATTTCTTGTATTTAATCTCCGAAAATGATTTACAAAGTGTTTTACCAGTTTTAAGTATTTCTGTTTCTGTCATTTTTTAGTTCCAATGTATTTTTGATGTAAAAATTGTATGATATAATTTCTTTTCGCCGCCGTACAAGTGAAATAATCTAAGTTAAACTCTAATCAATCAATCAATCAATCAATTAAAGTCATTGTCTCTTGACTTCTTTTTCGCTTGGGTCCTCTGTGACTCAGTAGGTAGAGCTTCGGGCGCTCATTCCGAACAGCCTTCCACCAATTGGTCGCGGGTTCGAATCCCACTCAGTCCAAAAGAAATTGGAAAATTTTCTGACTGGGTTTTCATTCGAACGACCTATGTGGGATGGTTGCTAGTTACCAACGGAAGGTCGTGTGTTCCCTCCGGGCATAGAGCCCTGTTTCCTCCCACAATAAAACTGGCAACGCCGCTATATAAGTGAAATAATCTTGAGCGCGGCGTTAAACACCAATCAACCAATCAATATTTTTCGCTTTCTTGGTTTGAGTTTGGAACGAATACTTGAAATGGTAGAAAACGACATCTTCATTTTTAATACATACATTGTATACTGTTAATATTTTGTGTATACAATGTCTTGCTTAAATCGATCACTCAACCAAAGAAATAGAAATGGAAACAGCTTTTTTATATGAACAAAATAAAAAAAGACAAATTGTCAGCCCCCTTCGACATAATCCTTGCGACAAAGGATAAAAGGAGATTAAGGGCAATAGATGCCGACGCTGGAAAGATGATATACCTGTATTGTGTCAGGTAATATTCTTTTTTTCTAATCAAACAGAAATCAACATAGCCTATGTGTTTATCTTATTACCCTCAAAGGCACATGGATGAAAACCGGAAGTTGTCATTTTTGGTAATCTTTACGCCTAATTCAGATACGCAGATTGACATTTTTAAATAAACTACGAAAAAGATTTGAGGTTTTTCGGGTTTTCAATTTATCACATTGTTTTAGTTCAAATTTGAAAGCAGTGTCCTGAAGAATTTTTTTGTTCAAATGTTTGGATCAATTTTTGTTACACATGTACGTTCCTTAAAAGAAGAAATGTATATTCCTCAGTCGACAGATATATCGTTAATTTTTAATTCGCCTTCAGATAAATATAGTTAGGCTGCTAAGATAACTTTGAAGGACACACTTACCACTTGATTTGTTTGTGCCGGAAGGGATGCCGTAGATGTATATTGTCGATTCTTATATCATACCAGGTCCAGACGGCCATCTGCCTCAATATCGATTCACACGTCTCCTTCTGTCCTCAATTTTACTGATCAATTAGCGTCAGTTTCACTTACATTTCGAGTTGTTAATTTGAGAAAACTTTCGGAAGTATTTTGTGGAACTAGTTTTCGATTACTTTATGCGCAATTTTCTAAGAAACTATTTCGTATTATTTCTTCTTCATCTATATTTTTAACACAATTAGAAACTTGTCTCTATGGTTATTTTAGACAAGAAGATTTTCCCTGTGCCCGTGGGGTTTAGTGTTCATAAATATGTATATATTTGAACACCAGTACAAAAAATCAGATATATATAAAAATCCTGATATCAAGCTGTACGTGAATATATATTTTGAATTTAAGAAAGCGTTAAACTAGTAATGAAAACGTAGATTTCACAAAATAGTCCCATTATTACGAAAACAGGCAAAATGGCGACGTTCCCTGTCGATCCGATTCTTTTTTAACTGGCCACTGTGATAGGTTCCACGGGGCGTTTCCAATAGCTGTTAGGGTTTAAATTTGCGATGTAACTAACAATAGCTCTAGCTAAGTGAAATATAATAATAGAAAAGCTTGAAGATGCGAGCAAATGCCAGGTAAAATTCCATGGTGTTGTTGTTTGAGGAAAACTTGAAAGTCACATGATCAATTGACCTCCTATGTGAACTATCCAACCCCATTCCAATGGATATTTCTGATAAAAATGTCGACCAATGGCCTTAGAGGTTAAATCTGGCCTTTGGGACTAGGGTAACATCTAATTTTAGATTGTCCTCTCAGCTCAGCTGGCAGCTCACGCTGTGCACAGACGATGAAATCCTTCCTTCGCGAGGCAGAAAATATTAAATATGCTAGATACTTTACCCACCGTGTCGCGAGACGAAAATCTATTCAAAACGTTAATACGCGCACACAAGGGAAACAGCTTAGCTCAGTCACAAATGGCCGAGAGCTCAGCCGGATCCTCTCCAGCTCCTCATGGCTAGTTAAAATCTCAATGGCCCCATTCAGAGTGTTACCCAATCTAAAATAGAAATTGATCCTACTGCCATTTGTCCAGATTTGAACTCTAGAGCCAATGAGTGACATGTTGTTTGAACATAAAGTTAGGCCACTGTTGTCCTTAAATTTGTAAACAACAACATGTGACACTGATGTTTGGCTCGGTTGTGCAGAGAGATATTCGATATAATTCTGGTAGGTAACGTTTAAGCCGCCGATAATCTGTTTTGTTTTATTGATTGCTACTCTCATAATTCATATAAAATACCTTGAAACTTATTCCCTTATCCATATCATATTGTGCCTTGGGCCTTGGGATACTTCAACAAGTATTTAATACAGGTTTTTATTGTAGTTACATGTTTGGGAACAGTATAGAACAGAGAATTTAATATCATACACATTATAAATTCTCAGTAGGTTTCTTACAGTTTACTATGCTCGAAAATGAAGGGCGACGGTTCTTGAGCCATGTCTTATGTTGAAGATCTCGTAGAATGGCACGCGATCTCGATTGAGTGTTACCTTGGCGGACTACTCCAACCAAACCTGTAACTGAACAGAGCCCACTGGTGGGAATGTAGAGTTGTCTTTTCTATCTTAAAGCGCGGTATACACTGAGAGTTTTTCTGCGACCCGATCCGACTATACCCGATTCGATTCGGTATAACTTGGCTTCTTTCATCAAACAAATGATAGTTTTAGCCTGGACACCAGACGGTTATAGGTTTTATAGCAATCTCATATACTCAATCTCAATCATGAGGTGTGTCCATGCTATGGTCACTTGATTATAACGGGGCTTGTGGGGCGTTTTCGAGTGTGGGGGCTTGTGGGGGGGTGACTATCCGAGGTCATACATTTCTAATATGTATGGCACGACCAGACTTCAGCGGCCAAGTAGGTTCGCAAGCTTCCATGCCTGGATAGCCGGAGATAGGTTTTGAGGGTTTTCCTGGGGATAGAAATGTCCAAATTTATTATTAGTTTTGGGGGTTATTTTTAAAGAAATTTAGATATTGTTGGCCATCAATTAAAAAACAGTCGACATTCAAAGCTGTTGAAATATCCCACATCCTTTATGCTCCGATGTTGTGGGTCTTTTTTCTTGCTTTTTTCTCCATTTATAGCATACAGGTTTAAAATAAATGAATTAAGTTCAACAAGATGGCTTAAAGGAAAGACAAACATTATTTGAAAGTGGGATATGTGGGGCTGACGATCCCAAACCAGGGGTCGCCTCCTCCATAGATGGGCGGATTCGCGTTCTGGTGGTTTTCATGAAGATAAAATTCACCATTTTTTCCAAAATGTTATAAACGCATTTACCTTTCAATTTCCGCTGATACGAAACTAAGGACAGTATGTCCTAATTAAAAAGATAATACTCTAGGTATCGATATAAAATAGGCTGATTCTAAACCCTTTAAAACAAGCTCCTTACATTTATACTAAGTAGTTACTAAGCCTATTTGCAATTATGATAAACGCTGATCTGCCTTAGAGATCGCCCGGTTCAAATGATTTAGCACAAATATTCAACCATTCCATTGGCCAATTGATCGAAAGTATGTGGTTAAAAGTTACAGGTGGAAGGATCAGCTCATATTAGTCGAGACATCTTAACATGAGGAGTACGTTTATGAGTTCCTGTCTGCTTCTTGGCGGAGGAAGTGTTTGTATAATATGTTAAATTTGAATGAATCGTTTTTCGTATCATACATACAGCAAGCGAAAAAAGTCATACAACAAACTACGAGATAGATATATATATATATATTGTTTATTTTAAACACATGGAATAGATTTTCTATATATTGAGCATGTATCTTATACAATATTGTGTCTCACTAAATGTCTGATACATTATGGTGTCTGAATACTCCCCTCTCTCACTGAATGTCTGACAATATACGGTGCCTACATACTTCTCTCTTTCCGATACAATATGGTGTCTCTCTCACTGAATGTCTAACAATATACGGTGCCTACATACTTCTCTCTTTCCGATACAATATGGTGTCTCTCTCACTGAATGTCTGACAAAATACAGTGCCTACATACTTCTCTCTTTCCGATACAATATGGTGTCTCCCTCACTGAATGTCTGACAAAATACGGTGCCTACCTACTTCTCTCTTTCCGATACAATATGGTGTCTCTCTCACTGAATGTCTGACAAAATACGGTGCCTACATACTTCTCTCTTTCCGATACAATATGGTGTCTCTCTCACTGAATGTCTGACAAATTGCGGTGCCTATATACTGCTCTCTTTCGGATACAATATGGCGTCTCTCTCACCGAATGTCTGACAAATTACGGTGCCTATATACTTCCCTCTTCTAGATTCAGTATGGTGTCTCTCTCAGTGAATGTCTGCTACAAGTATATATAGCTCAGTAAACCAAATCATATATAGATACAATGGGACAAATATTTTGGTAACTAAGCTACATTCTAGGAAGAGGGGTAATTCATGAATCGGTAATACATGTAATCTCTCTGAACATGCGACTAAGGATAAGAACGTTAGTCTTGACTATCATTACTGGAATGTATTGCGTGCTGTGTCAACTTTCTCACTGCCCAAACACACAGTCGTGAACCGCTTAGACAGTAAAAACGCTCACTTGATGTGTGACAGTGTAAAACTATAACACTTCTAGAATAACAGCATAGCGTAACATGGAAACTTCGTTTGATAAAACATTCTGCGACGAAATTGATTCATTGTGAATAAATTCCCAATTATCCATAGTAGAAGATGCGGGAGACTATCAAGTGGAGATCAACTGGAGTGTTTTCTTTGTGATTTCTAATTCACAACTATAAAGATCAATATATGCGGATTTATAAATTTCTTCATCGACTTATCTTTGGTACTTGTTGATTTACTCCATTCAAACACTTACACCATAAAACATATTTCTCTAAACTTTTTTTCTACAAAATCCACCAACGAAAGCCAAAATGAAACACTCTTGCACGCACACCCTACACACGCCTATTAGTTCGGATTGTTGGTAATGGTTCAAGTTTGGTCAAACCAGAAAAAAATATATTTTTAGATAACCGTTGATTAGAAACATGTATCTTTCTTCAAGTACCAATGTTAAAAAAGCAAACTATAAACTAATTTACTATTAAATCCATTCTACACGGCGGGTTCAAGGGTTTTTAGACTTTATCCGCGGTGTGTGGAATAGTTGTCAGGTACTCGCTGAAAGGCAGGGGGTTTCCTCCGTCGGAAAAGTCCGATACCCCCCCCCCCCCCATCAACAACAACAAATAAGAGGATTTAAGCTTAAATCACGTGACAATATTATAAACATGGTTGTAACTGGTGCCCGGAGAGGATTCTGTATAAGTGAGTCCGTTAAGATACAATCATACTCATAGTAGCAATAGCTTCATGCGACAATATTTACACAGGGTTACATGTAAAACACATGCAGGTAGCAACTGGTTTCGACCGCTTTATTGGAACTTTTATATCGAGCTTAACCTCATTTGGCATGAACTGCCACGGTTTCTATATAGTGTTTTTCGTTTAGACAACAACAGAAATTATCGACTGACATTCCTAACTTTTTAGTGATACCCAAACCAACAAAGTAAGTTGAGACAGTATTTAGAAGTAGGCCTAAGTTAACCAGAGAATCAAAGAGCATACCGATTTTTTCACATTCGACCTTTTTCTTTATTTCTTAGTCAAACAGTTAGGTTTTCGATGAGCAATGATAGCCCGACGTAAATTGGCAACCGGAGGGAATGTTGTCCCGCTGGAGCGTGTTTCACAAAGCGGCGGTAGCAATCTATACTGTAGAGATACGTTGCTATGGCAGTTAAGTGAAAACTTACGCCACGCCGCTTTGTGAAACACGCTCAATGCTGAATATAAATATTAACGGCCTGAAGGGACATGAGAAATTCCTGATTCTGTTTGGAAGGACACTTGAATAACTTGGACTGTTTTTATCGCTTCAGTTTCTCTTTTGGTTATGGAGAGATTGAACCACTATTTTTACTGTGAAACGTCACAGAGTTTGATTTTTAATTGGCGACTTTTGAGAAATGTGGTGGTATGTCTGTATACTTTTTCACTGCTTAGTTGCATTGAACTTGATATGTATATACCTGTTGAATATCACTTTCTATAGATTATTTCTGTACATATAATCAAGGATTTCGAACAACAATTTACAGTTATGTAGGCACATTTGAACATGGTGACGTTACACAAGTAATAGAACAAAACAATAACCAGTATATCGCATCCTCTGTACAAAAATATCGTCACAAGTATAATTGATAGATGACACTATGGGGTATGAGAGAAATATGGCGAATCGTCGAGGCCACCGTGGTTCTGGTAAAGATTACCTCACCATCAGGTTGCGTCTGTACAGATACATTTTATATACACATATCAACCCGTATTCCAAAATACAACTGTTCATTATCACCGAGAAAAAAATTATCATCGCGGATAAAAAATCTTCTGAATCCCTAGTTATCACTCAATGTTTGTGTATACACCACCTTCAGGTCTTCATAGTTGTTTGGTGAAAGGATAATCCTCCCATCTACATACACAGTCTTATTAAAAAGTATCATCCGGGTAATTACGGAATAAGTAGATAATCTATCGACTAATGCAGAATTAAGGCTGAACTATGACTTTGTCCTTGTAAATATTTTTTTCGAAAACAAAACTTCCTCCAGACATGTATGTACCTATTCTCGGACTCTAATTAAATGAGGATTTGCCCAAGGACGTGGTTAGGATTCATCCAATCAGATTGATACACACGATAGATTGATTGGAAACCCTTGCAATGTTAAACAAAGGCTGGATGAAGGTGACCCCCGACAGGGTATCTGTGGTAATTTACTCTTACTGCCTGCATACATGGATGAAGGTGACCCCCGTCAGGGTATCTGTGGTAATTTACTCTTACTGCCTGCATACATGGATGAAGGTGACCCCCGACAGGGTATCTGTGGTAATTTACCCTTACTGCCTGCATACATTGTACTGTTCTCCTTTCTGTATCTTATGCTATAAGGTCAAGGTATGTGGGTTCGGACAAACACATTTTGGTCAGTTTCAAATGGATTTCTTTCATGGTAAGGCGTTTTTGAGGTTGACGTTTCCAACAGGCTAACATAATGGCATAAGCTTCATCGGAGCAATAACGAGGACAGTCTAAGAGATGACCCTCTGTAATATGCTGTAAGACCTAGAATAAATTAAAAAAACTGATGATAATCACTGGTTTAAAATAAATGAACATTATTGATTAACGTTACATGAGCTGCTGAAATTCTGATTTTTAAAAAAAATAAAATCGTGTTGTCAAAAGAAATTGAGCGTTTTAAGTTACTTGAAAAACTACAAGGATTGACCTTGACATAAAAAAAGTCTGTAACCCATACGAACCGAAGATGTGTGCAAAGCAACGGACACAATGTTACTGGCTGGGAGGAATGAGTACATTTTGTGGGGCTGTTGCTTAATAAACTACCTAAACCCACATCTGTATGATTTGTGTCAACAGAAAACTCTTACTTTGTATTTTCTAATGAAAATGACCAACGATTTGCTAATTCTGTTTTCAACAAAGTTTTCCCTATGTTTAGCAGCTCGTGTCACTTTATTAAAGAATGTGTGGTATATTATAATCATTTCTATTCTGAATTAAAACTATTCTCAACTTACAATTTTTGAGGATTCACGTAGAAGGTGTATTGGTATTTTTAACAACCTCCATGTATTCAGTTATCCTAATGAGCTAGCATCCATTGTTTAGAAAATGATATCAAAACCATTTACATTGGGGATAGGAAAAATGGAATTCCTGTTTATTAGGTCGTATACACACAAGGGTTTGCAATGTACATAACAGAAAGTAGTTACCTCGTGGTTGGACAGTTCATACCAAGGTTGTTTCCCATATGTAAAGACTTCCCACATAACAATACCGAAACTCCATACATCCGATTCCACAGTGAACTTTCTGTACATAACACTTTCAGGAGGCATCCATCGGACAGGCAACATGGCGCTTCCTCCAACCTTCACCAATCAGAAATATTCACATAGTCAGAGCTAAGCCACATTTGAAAACAGTTTTCTTCCACATAGACAATGAATTTAATATTTGTTAATGAACACAATCAGTGCACAAGTCGGGAATGGTTAACAGTTAATGAACTGTCCCATTGCACTAGGTGGGGTTGGTCAACAGATAATGAGCCGTCCCAGTGCACAAGTCGGTTATAGTCAACAGCTAATGAAATGTCTCAGTGCACAAGTCGGGGATGGTTAACAGATAATGAGCTGTCTCAGTGCACAAGTCGGGGGTGGTTAACAGATAATGAGCCGCCTCAGTGCACTAGTCGGGGATGGTTAACAGATAATGAGCTGTCTCAGTGCACAAGTCGGGGGTGGTTAACAGATAATGAGCCGCCTCAGTGCACTAGTCGGGGGTGGTTAACAGATAATGAGCCGCCTCAGTGCACTAGTCGGGGGTGGTTAACAGATATGAGCTGTCTCAGTGCACTAGTCGGGGGTGGTTAACAGATAATGAGCTGTCTCAGTGCACAAGTCGGGGATGGTTAACAGATATGAGCTGTCTCAGTGCACAAGTCCGTTATAGTTAACAGATAATGAACTCTCTCATTGCACTAGGTGGGGTTGGTTAACATATAATGAACTGTCTCAGTGCACTAGTCGGGGGTGGTTAACATATATGAGCTGTCTCAGTGCACTAGTCGGGGGTGGTTAATAGATAATGAAATGTCTCACTGCACTAGTCGGGGTGGTTAACAGATAATGAGCTGTCTCAGTGCACAAGTCGGGGGTGGTTAACAGATAATGAGCTGTCTTAGTGCACTAGTCGGGAATCGTTAACAGATAATGAGCTGTCTTAGTGCAACAGTCGGGGATGGTTAACAGATAATGAGCTGTCTCAGTGCACTAGTCGGGATGGTTAACAGATAATGAGCTGTCTCAGTGCACAAGTCGGGGATGGTTAACAGATAATGAGCCGCCTCAGTGCACAAGTCGGGGATGGTTAACAGATAATGAGCTGTCTCAGTGCACAAGTCGGGATGGTTAACAGATAATGAGCTGTCTCAGTGCACTAGTCGGGATGGTTAACAGATAATGAGCTGTCTCAGTGCACAAGTCGGGGGTGGTTAACAGATAATGAGCTGTCTCAGTGCACAAGTCGGGGGTGGTTAACAGATAATGAGCTGTCTTAGTGCACTAGTCGGGGGTGGTTAATAGATAATGAAATGTCTCACTGCACTAGTCGGGGTGGTTAACAGATAATGAAATGTCTCACTGCACTAGTCGGGGTGGTTAACAGATATGAGCTGTCTCAGTGCACTAGTCGGGGGTGGTTAACAGATAATGAGCTGTCTCAGTGCACAAGTCGGGGATGGTTAACAGATAATGAGCTGTCTCAGTGCACAAGTCGGGGATGGTTAACAGATAATGAGCTGTCTCAGTGCACAAGTCGGGGATGGTTAACAGATAATGAGCTGTCTCAGTGCACAAGTCGGGGGTGGTTAACAGATAATGAGCTGTCTTAGTGCACTAGTCGGGGGTGGTTAATAGATAATGAAATGTCTCACTGCACTAGTCGGGGTGGTTAACAGATAATGAGCTGTCTCAGTGCACTAGTCGGGGTGGTTAACAGATATGAGCTGTCTCAGTGCACTAGTCGGGGGTGGTTAACAGATAATGAGCTGTCTTAGTGCACAAGTCGGGGATGGTTAACAGATAATGAACTGTTCTGAAAGTATAAAAGTCGCACGATGAATTGTATAAGTTGACTGTTTAGTAAGTAGATATGGATGACACAAATCTTTTGAATTGGGTAAATATCTAAAAACAGCGGAAAGTTTCACAATTCAACCTCTATCTCACTTTGTCTTACGTGTCTGCATCGGTACATATATTTTTATTAAGCTTTTTGTGTATACGAACTGTGCATATATTTACATGTGTGTGTTTATCTATATAATTATATATTTGCTTGGCTGTTTTGTGCATATGAGCATCACGCCCACGGTCGGAAAAATAAGCTTATTCAAACGATTACCAAAGGCAGATTGTTTTAAGATTAGCTCTGCATTACTTTGACTGTACTTTTGTAGAATAGTATATAAAAACAATAAGCGTGGTTTAAGTTATCGACGATGAAATCCTAAAACTGATTCCCCGAGAGAGTAAACTGGCAATCGTGTAACAATTGTCGACAACAAATCACCAGTATTTATCGCTTATGAAAGATTCAATATTAAATGAGACCCTAGAAAACTGTTCCGTTGTTTGATCATTTTTTCTTCTCGAGAAACTTTCGTCCGCTATAGCATAGGACGTTTTGCGAGGAAAGAAACCATAAAAAGTTTTCAATCAACGAAAATGTCTCACTGGAGCAGTCTATAAAGTCTTTTTTAAAACTTTCTCCGAACAGACAAGCTTTTTGTTCTATTAGTTAGCTTTCGTATTTTGATTTAACATGTCAATCGTCTTATTAAAAGTTAAAAAGTTTTTGAAAAATGTTACATATTAGAACTGTTTTAATATTTTGCTAAGCAGAAGCCAGTTATGTTAAACAGCTCTGTGTTAAATTGGATCGTTTTTGTTTTAACTCGGAAAACGTCATTACTCAACTTCCAAAAATATAATGACATTTTTTTTTCGATAGACCGATATAAAGAAGGGTATCTTACTCTGTAATAATCAGTACTGTAGACATCTCGTAACATTCCAAAGTCGCCAATCTTCACTTTGAGTCTATCTCCAACCAGACAATTTCTTGTTGCCAAATCTCGGTGGACGAAATGCTGGGAGGCGAGATATTCCATTCCGGTGGCAATTTGACAGGTGATATGTAATAGCTGTGGAACGGTAAGCTGTTCTTGACTCACTTGACCTTTGCATAGGAATACAGCGTCCGGGCCATTCCGCCTACAATAGAAAAATCAATCGGACTGACGTCACAGTGGGATTTACCTAGACAATATTCACGACAATAGCTCATCCAGAAATATAATTGAAAACAAACCGAAAAGTTCACAGCAATAAATAAACAAAGAAAAGAAATATCAGAGAAAAATACAATGGTCGGTCCAGGTGATAGTGTCAAGTGAAAACTTGATTACAGTTTCCTTTGTTTTAAAAACAATCCGATGAAACTGCAAAGCGCACCTTATTCGGCGGTTTAGAGTTACGTCTTTATGGGGAAGAAAACATGTAATGTTTGACAATATAAGATTGAACAATTAGTCTTTGTGGGGGTCGAAAAATAGCCAAATATGTTTGTATCCGCCAATTAGCGAACAACTATTACTAGAAAGTGCCGCAATGATGGAGAATAAGCTCAATCGTCTAATTACTATAGGGTCGCTCTGATTTACTCGTTTTATTTAATTAATCATTGAAGGAAATAAACCGATTACAATACAGACTAATCCAGTGGTATAACTTAGCCAGTGGTTTGGCTAACAAAACACCTGCAATCGCAGCCTCTAACTTACATTTTACGAACTAGCCTGCACCTTTTAAACTCTGTCGCCAAGTTTTTAGACCTAACTTTATTATCATGAAGACGAGCTAATATTGAGCTAAAATACCACCAGTTACCTCTCGCCATTTGAAAGCGGAGAACATTGAGACGTGTATATGTCACTGAGAAGACATACATCTTTTTATTGGTTTCAATGTCCTGGCGGTAACAAACGTGGGAAGTTTTAGCTGATGCAGTTTGATGGTTGCTATCGAAGATAAACCGTATATAAGATTTCCCCTCCCATAAAGTGACCGGAGCTGCCAAATTTTTTACTTTTTTTTTCATGAATTCAGCTTGTCAAAAAAGTCAACCGTTTGAAGTACCTTGGAAAACTAAAATAATCGACGTTGAAATGAACAATGTCGATAAAGTCCGTAATCCGTACCGAAGATGTGTTCTAATACAGTAAAAAAATAGCCGAGAAGAGTGAGTATATTTTTGGATGTTCTTATAAAGCTACCTTAGCATACGTCCGCGGAAAGCTCTTATATTTTGTACTTCTTGATAAAAATATCACACATTTAGATAATTCTGTTTCAATGAAATCTTTACTAAGTTTGGCAGCTCATGTGTAGACGGAATACCGTTCTTCTTCACGAACAACAGTTATGCCCCAGTCACAAATCAGTTGCGATGCGTCGGAGATGGGTAAAACCCGGGACATTTTAACAAAATCTTGAGACAGATCCCACGATTTTGCACCCGTCGGAGGCGCTCTCCGGACGCCTGCGGCTTGTCGCAGATTTTTTAGGCATAGCCACAGTCGTCGCGGTCCCCAACTTTGAACTTAACATGTTAAGATTGCTGGCAATATTTTTAATCCATTTTGGCCATCCAAGACACAATCTCCGATGACTAAGATGTCCTCCGATTAATCGTTGAAGTGACTGTTCTATGTACAACCAGATGAGGGATACCACGCTACAGTGTACAGGAAGAAATACAGATGCGAGGTCAGAAAACCCTCCTTTTCCCCCACATATACCCAGGGTGGGGGGGGAATTAAAAGAAAAGACCCTCGCAGATAACGTCTCCGATCGCCTCCGATGCAATCGGAGGCGATCGGAGGCTAATCCCACGATTTTTCGACAAAACCGGGTCAAAATCCTTGAAAAAATCTCAGACAATGTGACTGCTCCACTTTCATTAGGATTATTGATAGGATTGTTCAAGGATTCTTTATTTTCTACGACGACCCCCGGCCAAAACTAATCCCCGACAGATCGCCGACATTGTGACTGGGCCACAAAGTTAGCTGTACATAAAGGGCAGTGTTTTCTACTGTAAGGATATAATAACCTCTCTATGGATGTGAAAAAGACACACACACTTTCTGATACGAATAAGAAATAGTCCAATCGAATTTTTTAATAATTTTACAAATAAAAATGTAGCCATTTTATTAAAATTCTTGGTTAACAATTTTAGAGATAATTTAAAAATCAGACCAATAACAACCTGAGCAGTATCATATATGTAATTTATCGGTTTTTGGAAGGTCTACATACATGTAGTTATCAAGGCTGGTGAGGTTAATCAGATGGGGAAGCTGGAAAAGTTTAGCGATCAATAACAGTCGTTCGCAGAAGGACTGTCAATGAGAGGCAGAAATACACGATGAAAAACACCTCATGACTCTCACACTAGATAACAATCAGCGGTAAGACGAAGCCAAGACGATGGCAAAGAGATTTGTCAAATTGGATATATCCGGATCAGAGAGTTACTTTCGGATTTAACCCGGTAGATCTCTGCTTTCCTCAGGCAGTATACGGATATAACGAACACTTCAACTGAATTACCTCCACTTAAGTAAAGTTTTCCACGGGTTTCAAGATGTTGTTTCTCAAAGATTGCACCCGATACATATGAAGATCTTTCAGACTTTTTGCCGTGGGATAAACGTGCTGGTTAATTAATGTGGTTTTCTGTTAGAAACATGTTAAATGGAAAACCTGTATTTTTTCTACGTCCAATTTAAAATGAAAGATGCCGAAAGGTTGTGTGTCTCAGCTTAATTAAGAACACTCTATGCTTTGAACGCAAGTATATTGGTAGTCTGAGAAGCTTTAAGGACAAGATTCCCAAAACAACCCAAAAATAAACACTGAAAAAACTTTAATAGCATTGCTATTTCGAAAAGTACGAATGTACTACTCACAGGTTAACATTCACACACCTTTCAATGTCTCGTGCCAAATTTACCCTCTTACAATAATATATCGAGTACTTGATTCACCAGGTACTTATAACATATATCAGATACCGAGTACTTGTTTCAACGGGTACTTATAACATATATCAGATATCGAGTACTTGATTCAACGGGTACTTATAACATAAATCAGATATCGAGTACTTGTTTCAACGGGTACTTATAACATATATCAGATATCGAGTACTTGATTCAACGGGTACTTATAACATATATCAGATATCGAGTACTTGTTTCAACGGGTACTTATAACATATATCAGATATCAAGTACTTGATTCACCAGGTACTTATAACATATATCAGATATCGAGTACTTGTTTCAACGGGTACTTATAACATATATCAGATATCGAGTACTTGATTCACCAGGTACTTATAAAATATATCAGATATCGAGTACTTGTTTCAACGGGTACTTATAACATATATCAGATATCGAGTACTTGATTCAACGGGTACTTAAAACATATATCAGATATCGAGTACTTGTTTCAACGTGTACTTATGACATATAGCAGATACCGAGTACTTGATTCAACGGGTACTTATGACATATATCAGATATCGAGTACTTGTTTCAACGTGTACTTAAAACATATATCAGATACGGAGTACTTGTTTCAACGGGTACTTATGACATATATCAGATACCGAGTACTTGATTCAACGGGTACTTATGACATATATCAGATATCGAGTGCTTGTTTCAACGGGTACTTAAAACATATATCAGATATCGAGTGCTTGTTTCAACGGGTACTTAAAATATATATCAGATATCAAGTACTTGTTTCAACGGGTACTTAAAACATGTATCAGATATCGAGTACTTGATTCAACGGGTACTTAAAACATGTATCAGATATCGAGTGCTTGATTCAATGGGTACTTAAAACATATATCAGATATCGAGTACTTGTTTCAACGGGTACTTAAAACATATATCAGATATCGAGTGCTTGTTTCAACGGATACTTATAACATATATCAGATATCGAGTACTTGTTTCAACGGGTACTTAAAACATATATCAGATATCGAGTACTTGTTTCAACGGGTACTTATAACATATATCAGATATCGAGTACTTGATTCAATGGGTACTTAAAACATATATCAGATATCGAGTACTTGTTTCAACGGGTACTTAAAACATATATCAGATATCAAGTACTTGTTTCAACGGGTACTTAAAACATATATCAGATATCGAGTACTTGTTTCAACGGGTACTTAAAACATATATCAGATATCAAGTTCTTGTTTCACCAGGTACTTATAACATATATCAGATATCGAGTACTTGATTCAATGGGTACTTAAAACATATATCAGATATCGAGTACTTGTTTCAACGGGTACTTAAAACATATATCAGATATCGAGTGCTTGTTTCAACGGATACTTATAACATATATCAGATATCGAGTACTTGTTTCAACGGTTACTTAAAACATATATCAGATATCGAGTACTTCTTTCAACGTGTACTTAAAACATATATCAGATATCAAGTTCTTGTTTCACCAGGTACTTATAACATATATCAGATATCGAGTACTTGATTCAATGGGTACTTAAAACATATATCAGATATCGAGTACTTGTTTCAACGGGTACTTAAAATATATATCAGATATCAAGTACTTGTTTCAACGGGTACTTATAACATATATCAGATATCGAGTACTTGTTTCAACGGGTAATTAAAACAGATATCAGATATCGAGTGCTTGTTTCACCAGGTACTTAAAACTTATATCAGATATCGAGTACTTGTTTCAACGGGTACATGTACTTATAACATATATCAGATATCGAGTACTTGTTTCAACGGGTACTTAAAACATATATCAGATATCGAGTACTTGATTCAATGGGTACTTAAAACATATATCAGATATCGAGTGCTTGTTTCAACGGATACTTATAACATATATCAGATATCAAGTACTTGTTTCAACGGGTACTTATAACATACATGTATATCAGATTTCAAGTACTTATTTCAACGGATACTTATAACAGATATCAGATATCGAGTACTTGTTTCAACGGGTACTTAAAATATATATCAGATATCAAGTACTTGTTTCAACGGGTACGTATAACATACATGTATATCAGAATTCAAGTACTTATTTCAACGGATACTTAAAACATATATCAGATATCGAGTACTTGTTTCAACGGATACTTAAAACATATATCAGATATCGAGTACTTGTTTCAAAGGATACTTATAACATATATCAGATATCGAGTACTTGATTCAACGGGTACTTATAACATATATCAGGTACCGAGTACTTGTTTCAACGGGTACTTATAACATATATCAGATATCGAGTACTTGTTTCAACGGGTAATTATAACATATATCAGATATTAAGTACTTGGTTCATCGTATACTTACAACATACATCAGATATCGAGTGCTTGATTCACCGTATACTTAAAACATATATCAGATATCGAGTGTTTGATTCACCGTATACTTACACAGGTATCAAATGTAAGTGTACATATTCCCGATACCTTTCAACAAGGACAATTGATTTTGTAGCATATCCTAACCACCCGACGTTCGAAAAGAAAACGTATATGAAGTTTGTTCTTCAAAGGATGGGAATCGTGGTTTGGAAATTACAATTCGACATTCCAATCAAACTCTACATTAACCTAAAAATAATTTGTTTTTATAAACTAATACGAACTATGACCGATTATTGCTATCAAAGAGAATGAAAATTGGACTTGCAGGGGCTAACAATTGAATTCCTTCTTTGGGTACCAATGCTTTCCTTTCCACCAAAGACACACGTTCTTAAGTTTCTAATTCAATGGTGACTTACCAAATCAAGACAAACATAGAAACTTGTCTGTATAACCTTTTATAGTAAAAATATCAAGCTTGTTAATGTCCCTATATGGGGGTGACTTAGTTTTCCAAAATATAAATGAGTTGACCTACCTAAGAAAGTTGTTTAAGTCGCCATTTTCCATGTATTCAAAGATCATCCACAACATTTGCTCCTCTGTACAAATGCCGTAGAAAGTAACAATATTATCATGCTGTAAATTTGTCAATAATTCCGCCTCTCTCTCGAACCCTTTCTTTGTGTCTTCACTTTCGCTGTCCTTGAGAGTTTTAATAGCTACTGCCATGGTATCATCCGCTTCGAGAAGACCTTCACAAACACCGAGATAAACCCGACCAAATACACCCTCTCCAAGCTCACGGATAAATTTCAGCTGGTGTTTCCGGATATAATTTACACCTATGGATAGGACAAAATGACCGAGAAAAAAATTAATAGAAGCTTAAGCCAAGCTTTAAACCAGTATTGAAAACTATTTCCCAACGTTTCCCAACCCAATGTCAGGAACAATGATATGTCATCTCAGGGCATTGTAAACTGATGGGTACCAACCCACATTATCTAGTGGCCTATTATGGTGCCTGGATTACCACGTGGTCGTTTGGAAACAACACACACATGGAGTATCCAAGTAATACATAAATAAACTGTCAAATCTAAAACGTTTGTATCTATGATCCTTTGATCAGAAAAGTCCGTAACGAAATACTCGGTTATTTTAAACAGTTAAGCTTTCTATTAATAACACACGTCCGGAATCATGTCAATGTAAACATGCTTTAAGTCTACAGCAAATTGGGTTTTCAGGTTTACGTAAAATACAGTGTAACTAACATATCAACTAAATTTGTCAATGTTCATTATGTGAGTAGTCTATGTTTTGATTTATTCAAAGATGGGTTACCTGAAAAATGTGATCCTGCTCTCGGTTTTTGAAAATAATTCGGATTTTCCATGATATGGTCTGATTTTAGAGGCATGGTTTCCTGGGTAACAACTGAACCATGTTTATTCTGTGAGGAGACGGAAGATCCACCTGGTAACATTTGTCTTCGGGATCGACTCACACTTAATGCAATCTTAAAGTCATTCTGCTCACTTTCCACACGTTTCCGATATCGTCGAACCAAAACAATGACAAGAGCAACGGCGATAAGAATAACTGCAGCCACAACGGCAATGGCGATGTATATCTGGATGAAAACAGTTTAAATAAACTATGATAGGGACAACGAATATAGTCGAAAAACAATAATAACATCCCTAAGAAATACATGCATTTTTGTGAGTGATGTTCAGTTGTAATATATATATATTTATGAACACTAAAACACACGGGCACAGAGAAAATCTTCTTGTCTAAAATAACCATGGAGACAAGTTTCTATTTGTGTTAAATAGAGGTATACCATTTAGACCTGTATACCCCATAAATTGTTGTAATAAACTAAACCTAAGGTATTTCATTAGGTTGACGACTGACAGGAGCTTAGCCTTGGTCAGTAGAATTTTCTGGAACCCTTTTGTAATACATTGACAATATATAATAATATATACATTGTCTTTTTTTCAAACTCCATAACTACCAACAACCAAAAATCATGCAGGTCGAGAACAATTGATTATAATTCATTATATATACCATATCATGATCATTTTGTGCCGTAGATACATCATGTGAGGGATGTGTCACTTCGCTTGATTTGTTGGCCGGACTGGAGCTTTTCTTCTCAACAGCTATCGGTCGACTAGAATTCGGGTCAGGCGGTCCTTCAAAACAGAACAAAAAGCATGTGAACATGTGAGAGTTGCTTATAACGGATCAGTACATGCAAATTTGTATTCAACTTAACGACCACAGTGAGAATCACCAACATGCAATGTTTTACAAACCCAGTTATATGGACCGAGTGAGAATCAACGGCATAGGCCTACCGGTACACTATTTTACAAACCCCGTTATATGTCCCGAGTGAGAATCAACGACATGAAATATTTTACAAACCCAGTTACACGACCAGAGTGAGAATCAACGACATGGAATATTTTACAAACCCAGTTACACGACCAGAGGGAGAATCAACGACATGGAATATTTTACAAACCCCGTTATATGTCCCGAATGAGAATCAACGACATGGAATATTTTACAAACCCAGTTACACGACCAGAGTGAGAATCAACGACATGGAATATTTTACAAACCCAGTTACACGACCAGAGGGAGAATCAACGACATGGAATATTTTACAAACCCCGTTATATGTCCCGAGTGATAATCAACGACATGGAATATTTTACAAACCCAGTTACACGACCAGAGGGAGAATCAACGACATGGAATATTTTACAAACCCCGTTACTGGACGAGTAAGATACAACGACATACAATGCTTACAAACCCAGTTACGTGGTCGAAGTGAGAATGACCGACATACAGTACTTTACAACCTGAATTACATGACCCGGTGAAAATCAACGATCCACAATGCTTTACAAAACACAGTTACACGACCCGATTGAGAATCAACTACATACCATGTTTTACAAAACCCAGTTACACAGCCCGAATGAGAATTAACCTCATCCAATGTTTTACAAAACCCAGTTACACGACCCGATTGAGAATCAACTACATACAATGTTTTACAAAACCAAGTTACATATATGTAGCTCGAGTGAGAATAAACGACGTACAATTCTTTACAACCCGAATTACATGGCCCGAGTGAGAATCAACGATCCACAATGCTTTACAAAACCCAGTTACACAGCCCAAATGAGAATCAACGATATGTAATGCTTTACAAAACCCAGTTACACAGCCCAAATGAGAATCAACGATATGTAATGCTTTACAAAACCCAGTTACACAGCCCAAATGAGAATCAACGATATGTAATGCTTTACAAAACCCAGTTACACAGCCCAAATGAGAATCAACGATATGTAATGCTTTAAAAAACCCAGTTACACAGCCCAAATGAGAATCAACTACATGTACATGCAATATTTTACAAACCCCGTTACACGGCCAGCGGAAGCCCACATCCCAGGATGAAACTTAATCACTGACTACAACGAAGGTAGTTGACAAGTGGGTTGCTTACCTGTTTCGTAGAATGAGACTCGAATTGGTTTAGTTGTAGTCGTACCATAGCGATTGATTGCTTGCATACTGTACAGACCTTGATCTTGCATGGATTCAATCCTAAGTTCTAAATGACCTTCAATGTGACCCAACTGTCTTGTATTATAGATATTTGAACAGCCCCTGGGGACTTCAAACGCCACTCGTGTGCTGTGTGTAATATTGTCAAAGACAGGTTGTCCTGTAGGCGTGAGTTCATCATTCCCTTTAAACCAAACCAGTCTCGGAGTGGGGAAACCTTGAATTTTATACTGTATAGTTTGGAACATAGAGTCGTTATTATACATGAACCATAGCACTTTAGGTTTAGCTGAAATAGCAAAAGAAAAATGGGCATAAAAGATTACACTCCAAACGTATTATATTTTTGTTTGAATAAATGAGAGATCGGAAAATAAATGTTCAGTTCATTAATTGTCTACAGACTGATTGATCATCGTTTGTAATCCTGAACCTATCCAACTTCGGCGTACACATTTACCTATGTTTGACATATTTCTGTAAGCTTGACAATTTTTGTCACAAATGAGAAAAACCATTATTGAGCATTATAAAAGCGAGATAAACCGACTCCCCTATCGCTATTAAGCGGCAATAATTGTATCATATTTTATATCAGTTTAAGTTTCCCATTCAGACAATGGTACATGTATTTAACATATTGTCAAGTGATATTATCATTATATTAGCGCAATTGGTTTACTTACACAAAACATACAATGTAAAGCGGATAGATGATGGTCCAGCCATGTTCTCTGCGCTGCATTCAATTGAACCTATGTCACTAGACCGCACATTGTATAGAGTTAATGTAACACTTCTCCCATCTGAAGACCGTTCGGTGAAATATCGTGAGGTCAGCTGTCCAGTTTGCCAGAAAGGGGTAGCACGGGGATGTCCGGAATGGAAGCTACACTCAACTGTCACGTTCTCACCTTCCAATACGGATAATTCCCAACCAGAGTCTTGGTGTATTGTGCCGTTATAGGAAATGGTAAGCGATGGTTTATCTGCGAGACAAGACAATACACCAATTGAAAATCAACAGATAAGAAAATGAAACTATTTCTTGTTTGTGTAAAATTAATTAGATAAGCTGCTTACCACAGTTATGGATAGGATAGTCTGTTAACTTCCACTGTGTACCATTGTAAATGCAATCCACATTGTCAACACTGGGTCCGGTGGTACCACGAGAGGCCAAAGCTAGTCTCTGTAACCATTTGTTACCACATGAACATTCTAACGGATTACCTTTTAAGTGGCTGCAATAAACAGTGTAAAGAATTAAGGTCAAGTTAATGTTAACGCGATCAAATCGCTATTCATTAATTGAACTACAAACTAACACATACAGATTGGTTGATGTTTTTATTTGGTCTGAGTGGGATTCAAACCCGCGTCAAGTGGATGGAGGGTTTGTGTGGGACTATCACTCTGCCGATTAAGCCACTGAGGTTCCGAACACATAAAGAAAGATCCACCTTATCCATTTTATAGCAGTTATTGTGGAATGAGAATTATCTTATAGGTCTATATTCTAGAACAAGACAGAAGAAAAATAATCCAGTTTCTTGGCCTGTGGACGTTGGTGGTAACCGACACCCATATCAGACTGTCAGCCTGTTTCTTGATAATCCATGGAAACATTGGTATGGCTTTTACGTGGTGGGAGGGGGGGGGGGAATTAAACAATGGCTCAACAACACTAATACTTACAAGAATGTCGTAGCGGAAGTCCTTTTAACAGATGACCAAGGTATAACCTTAATTTTATTCTTCTCTAAATTGCTGAAAGTTAAAACACACCGATGAACCGTCAATTGGATATCATGAAGGCTGTATGGTGATTAAGGGGTAATATATCAGCAAGTTAATGTCACAACTTAGTACAATTTAACACAATTTAAAGTGGCATGAGCTGCCAAAATGTTGATATTTTGACGTTAAAACAGAATGTTGAAATTATTGGCTATTTTTCTCAAGACGTATAATTCAGAAGCTTTTTAGTGCTTTTAGTCTCGAAAATGTACGATAAAGTATTGTTTTGAACTAACTTTGGCTAAGAATGAATGAATGGTCGTCCCGGTTATTTAAATTTTGTTTACTTTTCGAACACGTTTTCGGTTTGTAAAGGCCATATACTGTATGGATTTTCGTCATTCCAACGCCAATCATTTAGTTTTTCGATGGCCACCATAGCCTCTTACTGTCGTGACGATCAGGAATTATGAAAAAGTGTGAATGTTTGCCAGCTCATGCCACTTTAATGAAATTGAAAAAAAAACATGAATCTGAATTACATTTGGTAAGGTGTTTATTACTTACAGGTCATGTAGACGAGGGTTTTCATTGAAAGTGTTTGGCCCAATCAACTCCAAGCCTGTGTTCTCAATTGACCTGGCGAAGTATGAATCGGGAAGATTTTTTATCATTTCAACGGAAACTATTTTAAAAGTCAAAATAATATTTGCACAAAAGAAGCTTGTGCCATAAACTTTCAGCTTCACGTAATAGAAAAATCTTGAAATGCAAGTGTGTGATTAATCTTATTACTAACAGATATGGTATAGCATATTGCAACCTTTTCCGGAGACAGGCTTTTTCCATTGGTATGGTTCAATTCCTGTATATCTAGCCAGTAATTCACTTTAGTCAGTAGTGCGACATGTTGAGTGGGTTTGACATGTTTTCTATCCATATTGTATTAACTAACTGGAAAGAGCCCATTAGGTCATCTGGCAGCTTTTCTCGGAGAGCACCAGTACATATACCGACTTGTAAGCACAAAGCAGATCGTTCTTACCCAGCCCAAATCAGATAAAAACCTTTATAACCCACAAGATCCTGTCCTTGGGACTCGGAAACTGTCTTGGTAGCTTCATTGGAAATTTATAAAGATATAATTGGAAATTCAGGGAGGCCTAGTCTGTGTTGTATGTAAGCCTTAAGCAAACTAGATATATACAGAACTAGAATAGAAGAGTAAGTCTGTATTCTACACATACAGAATCTTCGCCCATAGCAGATACAAATTTACCCATTGATGTTTTTAATACAGCTCCCTACGCGATTCTCAAATCATTTCGAAAACACAAACATAAACGACCAAGAATATCTCACATATCAGTATGAATTTAAGATATAACCAATACGATATACATGTCATTTACCCTTGAGAGAATATAAGCTAAGAGCCCCCGGAAGATTAACCCGTTACCAAAAATCATATCTGAGATGACCCCCAGATGTGAGATGAGAAAGGCGGGGATGTGAAGGGACGGCGGAAATTCCCCGGAAGGAACTTGCTTTCTTTCTCAAATAAACTTATAGTGCGGAACTTTAAATGAAATTGTACAAACAAATGATGAAGAACACATCACAACAAACAGTCTTCTACTTCACTATGACAAAGACAATAAATGTTACTTACAGTTGGACGAGATTTGGGTATGGCTTCATCATACTGACATTTAACTTCCTCAAGGCAGGCTGGTCTTTAATTATTCTGTCAGAAGAAAAGTTCATATCAGTAAACAATATAAAAAATGTATCTTCTTTATTTAGCACTGACATTTCAAATCTTCGGATGTAGTGATTGATTGGTAGTCGTGTTTATTGAGCTATTATATTGGAATAATAACAAATGGGACAGACTGAAATTATCTTTTACGAACAAAATATTTGTTGTACTACAACTAAAACCGTTTGTACATCATTGAACTTCTGGTTATCGTACATGTACGTTAGAGGTTGTGTCTTTGGTTGTTCTGTATGAAACCGCCTAAGGACCGGAAATACGCGCTACTAAAAGAGATCAGATAGACCACCATACAGATCATCAAAGCCTTCCGATATCTAGGTTAATACAAATTGGTATTAAATTAGCCCTAGGTAATTCACATTACCACAACAGTTTTACATTAATAAGATATATAACATTAACAAAATCTCCTCTGAATTTCTAAATTAAAATATATAGAACTCGCTGCTACGAGAATAACAAACATCAGTCTTCTTGGTTATAACAGATCGTGTCTATCAAACAGACCGAAGCATTAGATGTGCAGCGGCTGTTGATTGAATTCTGTCACTAGGTACAATTTCTATCCTATAGTTTAATTTTCAGTTTAGGCTGAATAACATGTCATGTTTATGAACGATGGGCTACTGAACCATGTAATCTAGTGTGGCTGTCAAATGAATTTTGTAACGTCTCTGTTATTCGACACAAACACAAGATTTTTAAAATGATTGATTGATGTTTTAAGCCGCACTCAACATTATTTCACTGATATGGCGGCATGAAACCCCCGACCATCGGCGAGCACCTGGGAACTCTTCCACAGAAGGCGACTTTACCATTTTTATTTTGTCTGAATGGGACCCCGCGACTCGATTATTTGGTCAAACCAACCAGATTTGTGGTTTAACCAACTAAATAATATTTTTTTGAGCACTATAACACACGGACACAGGGGAAATCTTCTTGTCTAAAATAACCATGGAGACAAGTTTCTTATTGTGTTAAAAAGGGGCATATCATGAACTAAATAATATGTGGTCAAAACGTCAAGATAATATGTGATCAAACCAACCAAATTTAAGATGTCGAGTAAACCCGGTAGATTATATTTATAAATGAAACAATTGAATCTTGGTTTACCTGACAACAAGGCAAATAAGAAATAACTTATTTGTGGTGATAATAATGAATGTGAATATAGATTATAGTGGGTACTGTATTTTAAAGTTATTTGTGACAAGTTATTTCGGGCAAACTGGACATACAAATCAGTTTCCGACTGTCAGTTTACATAACGGTGAATATGAATAGTTCGTGAAAACATAGATTGAAAACTCGCAGATATTAGTTCATGATGGTGAATAAACTTGTAACATCAGCAGATACAGTATTCAGTGGCGGGTTACTCAATATTTCATTTATTTTCTGGTGATAAAGCAGATTGGGGGCAAAACAAAGATATCGTATAGAATTTCACTAACAACACGGCACATTATTCGGCCCCCACTCATTATACTAATGCCTTCCTGTTCACTTCCTCTGACAGGCTTACCCCTTTTGAATCCCTGATGAGTATTCACTGAGCATCAATTAACATCAACCTATCGATGTAGATTTATATAATCATTATTAACCTTTTTTAAATCAGCATGTTTATTTATTCCTTAATGTGAAGAATGACCCATTAAGGGATCTATACCCATATATTTCAAGGTTTTAAATCATTGACAGCTTAAAATGTCATTTTATAGCACACACAAAAGAAGACCTTGTTTTAAAATGTGGTACCAATGTGTGCCCTGTAGAAATATCTACTGTAAGACACAGCAGAGAGGCTCTATTCATTTAAAAGGCCCAACAGTGGACTACAACATGCAGAATATGTCTAACAAATATATTATGTCTACTATGATGCAAACAATTATGAGCAGGAAAGTTCCTGGATCACAATATTCTAAGTAAGTGTGGATACAATGAAGCTATTCACTTTGGGAAGACAAAATACATGATGCATCTAAGAATGTGTTTTCTAATAAAGTACAATCATCCTTCATGGAATACAATAAGACCACCAGGCCCCAATGTATGTATGATATTAAAATGAGTTTAAGCTTATACCGCCTTGTAAGTATTTAGAAATAAAGCCAACAGAAACAAAATCGGGGACGAATCCATTAAAACTTGCTATTATATCCAGGCTATAAGATCTTTTTGACTGTTCGAACTGGTACTCTCCGAAGTCTCCTGAGACTGTATAATACAATATACTGCTTATCCTGCACCAGGTTCTGCCCTTGTCGTTTTAACCAGCTTCACAACATACGTCTAACACGACTTGGAGAGTTCCTATCGCTACATTGTCACGTGACTCTCCAAGACTAAACCGTCTCAGGAAATTGGAGAGGTCGGGACCTTTGAACACCGCTTACTTGCGCCGAGAAGAATACAGTTGGCGATATCATCCGTGGAATAAAAAACCAACAGTGTGTTCTGTTCACAAGGAGGCACTTCGAAATGATATTTATGTTTCTTTTCTGATTTGACAATCGATTGTACAACAAACAGAGGAATATAAACCAATCTACAAAACATATTAAACGTTCAAGCTTGACCTATAAAGAGATATTCTTGTAAACAAAATCAGTCACGATCAATTGGTCAAAAAAGAAAATAAGCACTACCTGTGCATATTTCATACTTTAGATTATATCCCAAATAATTGATATGGTCAAATAATATCAACTTGTCTTGATTTAAACGTCTTTCTACTTCAAAGCAGGCGAGACTTGATTTGGTTTGGACTGCTCTAACAGTGCTACCGTGGCGTTAGTCGTACTATAAAACGATGTTCAATCACCATTAGGCCAACTAAACATAGCCAGAATCCAAGAACAATAAAACACAACCTTAACTACAGCCAATACACAGAGGAGTCCCTTCGCGGAACTCCCAAACTTCTCCAATACGTATTTATGGACATGTACAATATTTTGTTCATTTGATTCTTCATGCCAAATTTGAAACACCTGTCTTCAGGCATACTGCTGTTATTCAGCCCATGTATTGTCGAATATTGGACATACCTAATATAGGTCCTGCCAATCGTTCTTCTGGTGTTACCGTTATGCGAATTGTGATATACTTCTAAGATAGTTAAAGATACTCTTTGCTCACAAATTTATTCACAAAGATACTATGTAATGACTTCAAATTTATATACAATCATCAGACTGGAAACATTACATATATAAAGGATTGACAATTTGGTTTATGTGGAGAGGTTAAGCTATCTTGTTTACTGTTTGTATGAACAGTATATCAAAGCTGTCTCTGTGTGTACTTTACACATTACTGTGTCTACACGCTTTATTAACACCTATACATAGATCATTCCATCATTCTGGAACATCAGTTGATCATTTTAAGAAGCCTGGTACAAACAGGAACGACTCTTTACATATTAAAGCTGAACCCATTTGATTATCTCCGACTTCAGTTCCGTGTCGAAGGAAGTAAAGAAAAGACAGAACCTCTTCCCCAATAATGAACTCCAATTCTGGATTCTAGCCACGCACTCTAATCAACGTCTACTCTTACTTTAATGCCAGAACATTGTTATATAGCTTTATACGTGGTATTCACTTTTATAGATTGAGTTGTCAGTCCTTTCATTGAAGTCAGTCGTTCGATTGATAAATCAAGCTTTCATTTAATCAATACGCCAATACATATATAATAACAGAGTTGGACTTATAATCTTGATTTGTGGTGTTGCTTACTCAGACATCAATTGGGGCAAATGAATATTTGTATTAGGCCTAGCAAGATATTTTTGTTCAAAATCAGTACGCCTGCATTTTAAACAATTTCTTGTTGTTTCAAATGATAGATTCAAATCCATTACTGCAAGTCATATATTTATTCAAAACTGCATGCCATACATTTATCCAGTACTGTATGTGGTATATTTATCCAGTACTGCATGTCATACATTTATCCAGTATTGCATGTCATGCATTTATCCAGTATTACATGTCATACATTTATCCAATATTGCATGTCATACATTTATCCAGTATTGCATGTCATACATTTATCCAGTATTGCATGTCATATATTTATCCAGTATTACATGTCATATATTTATCCAGTATTGCATGTCATACATTTATCCAGTATTGCATGTCATACATTTATCCAGTATTGCATGTCATACATTTATCCAGTATTGCATGTCATACATTTATCCAGTATTACATGTCATACATTTATCCAGTATTGCATGTCATACATTTATCCAGTATTGCATGTCATATTTATCCAGTATTACATGTCATACATTTATCCAGTATTGCATGTCATACATTTATCCAGTATTGCATGTCATACATTTATCCAGTATTGCATGTCATACATTTATCCAGTATTGCATGTCATATATTTATCCAGTATTACATGTCATACATTTATCCAGTATTGCATGTCATACATTTATCCAGTATTGCATGTCATACATTTATCCAGTACTGCATGTCATACATTTATCCAGTATTACATGTCATACATTTATCCAGTATTACATGTCATACATTTATCGACGTTCTCAGTCCAGATTTACTCTACCAATAGAATAATACTATCCACCACTGGGTGATGAATACATAAAACTGTATACATATTTAAGTATAGGCTATTGTAAATTGCAAAATGAAATACTTGTAAGAGACAGGGAATTTTCAATGAATTCATCGAAGCAAATACAAACAGAGTTTATGCATTATTTATTAAGTTTTACCTTAGATGTCCAAATGTACATAGATGAATATCTGGCCAGATGATAGCGATGCTGTGGCTAGTCTCCTTATTTCGAAATAATTGAACCTTATTTTCTGACTTTTGATCATACTTATAATTTTTGAAGAATAAATTTAGCTAAAACAGTATTTTTGATAGTCTGATACAGTTGTATAACATTTTTCATTATTTTTTGCTGTTTTTAGTCAAATCCGATGTCCTATACTTTTACTATTCTGTTGGTTTGATCGTAGTTCTATATAATATCGGAGTGGTCGTTACCACCGATACTCTGAGGCATCATATCTATTTCATAGACCAACGTAGCGTATAAGCCATGCTGTCATTAGTCTAACGTTATTGCTTAATATTTAATAGAGGATTAGCCGTCGACGGCTTTGGTACGGCGAAGAAAAAGTAACTATGGAATAGTTAGTGCAAAATATAAACTGTATGGCTCCGTGGCTCTATATAGGAAGATCATACGGAGGCCCAATACGAACATGTTTCCTCCACCTCTACTCTGTGTTGGAGGCCAACACGAACATGTTTCCTCCACCTGTACCCGGTGCTGGAGGCCCAATATGAACATGTTTCCTTCACCTCTACTCGGTGTTGGAGGCCCAACACGAACATGTTTCCTCCATCTGTACTCGGTGCTGGAGGCCCAATACGAACATGTTTCCTTCAGCTGTACCCGCTGTTCGAGGCCCAATAAGATCATATTTCCTCTACCTGTCATCGGTGTTGGAGGCCCGATAAGATCATATTTCCTCCACCTGTCATCGGTGTTGGAGGCCCTGTACTCGGTGTTGGAGGCCCAATACAAACATGTTTCCTCCACCTGTCCTCGGTGTTGGAGGCCCAATACGAACATGTTTCCTCTACCTGTCCTCGGTGTTGGAGACCCAATACGAACATGTTTCCTCCACATGTACTCGGTGTTGGAGGCCCAATACGAACATGTTTCCTCCACCTGTACTCGGTGTTGGAGGCCCAATACGAGTATGTTTCCTCTACCTGTCCTCGGTGTTGGAGGCCCAATACGAACATGTTTCCTCCACCTGTACCCGTTGTTGGAGGCCCAATACGAACATGTTTCCTCCACCTGTCCTCGGTGTTGGAGGCCCAATACGAACATGTTTCCTCCACCTGTCCTCCGTGTTGGGGGCCCAATACGAACATGTTTCCTCCACCTTTCCTCGGTGTTAGAGGCCCAATACGAACATGTTTCCTCTACCTGTCCTCGGTGGAGACCCAATACGAGTATGTTTCCTCTACCTGTACTCGGTGTTGGAGGCCCAATACGAACATGTTTCCTCCACCTGTACCCGGTGTTGGAGGCCCAATACGAACATGTTTCCTCTACCTGTCCTCGGTGTTGGAGGCCCAATACGAACATGTTTCATCTACCTGTACTCGGTGTTGGAGGCCCAATACGAACATGTTTCCTCTACCTGTCCTCGGTGTTGGAGGCCCAATACGAACATGTTTTATCTACCTGTACTCGGTGTTGGAGGCCCAATATGAACATGTTTCCTCTACCTGTCCTCGGTGTTGGAGGCCCAATACGAACATGTTTCCTCCACCTGTTCTCGGTGTTGGAGGCCCAATACGAACATGTTTCCTCCACTTGTCCTCCGTGTTGGAGGCCCAATACGAACATGTTTCCTCCACCTGTCCTCGGTGTTGGAGGCCCAATACGAACATGTTTCCTCTACCTGTCCTCGGTGGAGACCCAATACGAGTATGTTTCCTCTACCTGTACTCGGTGTTGGAGGCCCAATACGAACATGTTTCCTCCACCTGTCCTCGGTGTTGGAGGCCCAATACGAACATGTTTCATCTACATGTACTCGGTGTTGGAGGCCCAATACAAACATGTTTCCTCCACCTGTCCTCGGTGTTGGAGGCCCAGTACGAACATGTTTCCTCTACCTGTCCTCGGTGGAGACCCAATACGAACATGTTTCATCTACCTGTACTCGGTGTTGGAGGCCCAATACGAACATGTTTCCTCTACCTGTCCTCGGTGTTGGAGGCCCAATACGAACATGTTTCATCTACCTGTACTCGGTGTTGGAGGCCCAATATAAACATGTTTCCTCTACCTGTCCTCGGTGTTGGAGGCCCAATACGAACATGTTTCCTCCACCTGTCCTCGGTGTTGGAGGCCCAATACGAACATGTTTCCTCCACCTGTCCTCCGTGTTGGAGGCCCAATACGAACATGTTTCCTCCACCTGTCCTCGGTGTTGTAGGCCCAATACGAACATGTTTCCTCTACCTGTCCTCGGTGGAGACCCAATACGAGTATGTTTCCTCTACCTGTACTCGGTGTTGGAGGCCCAATACGAACATGTTTCCTCCACCTGTCCTCGGTGTTAGAGGCCCAATACGAACATGTTTCATCTACATGTACTCGGTGTTGGAGGCCCAATACGAGTATGTTTCCTCTACCTGTACTCGGTGTTGGAGGCCCAATACGAACATGTTTCCTCCACCTGTCCTCGGTGTTGGAGGCCCAACACGAACATGTTTCATCTACATGTACTCGGTGTTGGAGGCCCAATACGAACATGTTTTATCCACCTGTACTCGGAGTTGGAGGCCCAATACGAACATGTTTCGTTGGACCTATGTGTGATGCTCACCGGCTGAGTTATCTTCCGATCGACCTATGTGTGATGCCTACCGGCTGAGTTATCTTCCGATCGACCTATGTGTGATGCCTACCGGCTGAGTTATCTTCCGATCGACCTATGTGTGATGCCTACCGGCTGAGTTATCTTCCGATCGACCTATGTTTGATGCCTACCGGCTGAGTTATCTTCCGATCGACCTATGTGTGATGCCTACCGGCTGAGTTATCTTCCGATCGACCTATGTGTGATGCCTACCGGCTGAGTTATCTTCCGATCGACCTATGTGTGATGCTCACCGGCGGAGTTATCTTCCGATCGACCTATGTGGGATGCTTACCAGCGACTTACATAGGATGTTTGCCATCTGGTTTTCTGCCGACTGACCTATGGCTGCCAACAGAATCCAAATGTAGACTGGTTGTCTCCGATATCAAAAAATATTTTCTTTAATACACGTTTTAGCACCGTTAGATAAAAAAAGATATCGGCCGGTTTAAAACATCCAAGAATCAGTCGAACTCCAAATGAATCTTCATAGAAGATTTAACTGTACTATATTACTATATGTTTACGCGTGAGGGCGGTTCAATACATTACAGGTTACAGCTATTGGGTATGGGTTAATAGCCAAAATGGTGTCCGTGACAGCTGAGAAAACTAGACCCGTTTTATTAAACTGGTGTAAGGTACACGTTGTCGTAAAGTATAACAATTTACACCTGGTCACATGTCTACAGGCACCGCTCCTGTAATCTTAACGTATCCTATTCCATACGATATTCTCACACCTTGTGGATCTGGATTTGCCGAAGGCATGCGTTGAACGCGTCTCCATGTTAGCCGTTGAATCAGGGGCAACCAGATTCTTGAGACATCGATATTTGCATTGTTGACTGTATTTTAAATAGTTGCAATTGAGAAGAAAAAAAACAGAAAAAAGAAGATGGCGGACTTCCTGTTGAGAAGATGGCGAGCAAGTTTTTAACAGTCAAAATCTCAACAAAGCATGATGTAGGCCTATGAAGTTTTGTACTCTATTTTAGCGCCAAGTGGTTTTGCTGACCCCAAGACGCCATATAAAACTAAAAGTAGGCTATGAAACTCTGTATTATGGAACTTTCTATCATAAAATGACCATCTGGTTGGTCTTGTTTAGAAACCTCGATGCGTACAATTGATATCCTATCTGTGTCATACGTCACATTCTTTTATTGGATGATAAATTTGAAAATAATTATCAATTTATACAGCTTATGTACCGGTCACAATTGAAAAGTTTGTTTACTTGGCAGGAGAATAATCGCCCTTGAAAAGAATTATCGAACTGTTAGTTAAAAGATGTTTCAAAAAGACGGTGAAATAGGTCATACACGGATAGCTGGTATTGTACTTGAATCATATGTAACGACATTTAATCTATGGATCCGCATACATCGGGTAACAGCTGCCTGCAATTTCGGCTCGGTAAAGTTTAAACAGCTGCAACAAGACGAACTCCAGGGAAAATGTGCGTAGCGCTGACTGTTGTCACAGTTACTATTGCAAATAGGCTAATAGAGCTGTTACAAATATTATCAGTTATCTCACAGGGCTTTAAGGTTAATCATTGAAGTACTTTCGGCATAAGTTGAATTTCTCCCTGAATAAAATTCAGCGCGATGTAAATAATAACTCAGATCTTTGCTTTAACAAAACATGGGGACGAGAAAATCTTCCTTACTTGAAGTTGCGGAAAGTCACGATCGTCACGACAGTAATAGGCTTTGGAGGCCATCAAAAAACTAAATGATTGGCGTTGGAATGAGGAAAATCCATAAGTATGTTGCCATACAAACCGAAAACGGGTTCGAAAAGTAAACAAAATTTAAATAACCGAGACGACCATTCATTCATTTTAAGCCAAAGTTAGTTCAAAACAATACTTTATCGAACATTTCCGAGACTAGAATCACTAAAAAGCTTCTGAATTATACGTCTTGAGAAAAATAGCCAATAAATTCAACATTCAGTTTTAACGTCAAAATATCAACATTTTGGCAACTCATGCCACTTTATAAAGTTGGGTTAAGCCAGATTTGAGTGAAAACTTACACAAATGGTTTTCGTTGGATTATGGGAGTTTCGAACCCCTAGGCCCGCGAAATCCATAAGGTTTAGATGATAGGTAAACATCATGACTTCATTTCAACACACGATAGTGAATTATGTTAGAATTCTTCACAGAATCCTTAAAGCATTGATATGTCCTTAATTACATCATCCACACATTGCCCGAACATAAGACTTAACTTATTTAACACACCAGCTATGTAAGAAGTGGCCCTGTGGGATATTTTCAATCGGCATAAGTCAAAAGGAAGGACTTACCGCTTCAACATTACGTTATGGCTATTTTGACAGTTAGGTCAGGGGTAAATGTTTAAGAATCAGTATTATAAGCATTATGTTTAGTAGGCCTATTCGGAAGAAAACGGATCAGATTCGAAGAGGATCGACCAGGTTTTAGACAAATCTCGAAAATCTGTCTTATTTTGTGTGTCCCCATAAGGCGGATTAGACAATGGCAGGCCGGTGATCGACTTGCCAGCCTTGAATAGATAACGGACTCGCTATTCCGACATTACCATTGTTCTACAAGACCTTCTCGACTTTGCCATAACTCATTCAGCCATCGACGCCTGGAAAGCCTGCGAGCCACGTTAGGAATTATCAAAGCGGATTCCACAACAAAGCCAGAGTACATGCTCAACATTCTATATGGAAGGAAAGTTCTTACACGCAAACTTTTCGATATGAAGGCTTCAGGAGAAAG
Source organism: Lepidochitona cinerea (assembly GCA_963971465.1). Classification (NCBI taxonomy): domain Eukaryota; kingdom Metazoa; phylum Mollusca; class Polyplacophora; order Chitonida; family Tonicellidae; genus Lepidochitona; species Lepidochitona cinerea. Next base: position 13,629,022 of record OZ020552.1, on the reverse strand, counting down.
CGAATGTATCGACCAAGAAACCCATTCTGTGAATCCAGTATTGGCATGGTTATTGATGGACTAATGAAGACACGACTCACTCCTCTGACAATGGACAAAATCATTGTATATCGAAATTAACTACCACTTTCACCTGAGGTAAACTTGAATAATAGAAAATATCAGGACAACAAAAGAATATTTCCACTGCTTCCATCTTTCCGTGTGAAATCGTTTTTGGAATAATAAGAACTACTGCTAATTGTAACGGTCTGAAATCTGATTTATCTGCAAATTCCACAGGATAGACTCAGAGCCATTGTTGTATTACGTCAAATCTATAGAATGTTGATAAAGTGGTACTCATTAGAAATGAAAGCAAACAATACGGTCACGACACTAAAGTCAGTGCCACAAAAACACTTCAGCCATTATGTCTGACGTCAAACAATATCGACTATGAGTCTTTGGTTTTCATCTCACCAAAATAGATTGGTAGGCTAGATGATTTGATGTTGGACACAATGCACGGCGGGGCAGATTGATCCGCCCCCCTTACACACTCACTTCTCAATACTGCCCGCTAGATCTAAACCAATTTATCTTATTATTATTCAATACCAAATGTATAGTTCAAGTTGTTATGTGTATTGTGCCGTCCAATGATTACTAAAAAGAAACCAACAACTGATTTACTAAAGCATTCATCTCTTGAGCATTTACCAATTAATGGTCTTAATAAAACTGTAATTCAACGATGTACATTTTTGAAAATAAAGTCACTTTCGTACACGGGCGTACATGTAAATCAACAGGGATATTTCTTACTAGAAAAGCTATTTGGACAATCACCGAAATATATATATATATATGAACATTAAAACACACGGGTTGAGGGACTTCTGTTCGTCTAAGATAACCATGGAGATAAGTTACTAATGTTGTTGAAAATGGGTATGTCATTAAGATGTTTGTACCCAATCACAGGTTGTTGTAATGAACCAAAACCCACGATATTTCATTAGGTTGAAGGCAAAGGAGAGTTTGAGTTTAGTCAGTAGAATTTTCTGGAATACTTTCCAATATATCGAAAAAGGTGTACGGATCTTCAGCTATAATAAGAAGTCGGTAAACTGAAATTAAACAAAATATAATAAGGAGAAAAGAAAGTGAAACTATGCAATTTTGTTTCTAACAATTAGTGGTATATAATTAGCGATATATAGATAAACACACGCACAAGATTTCAATGAAGTAGGGGAAAACCAACATAAGTTTTCTACCATCGCTAATTGTGTTGATAATTAACCTGCGATATTGATTACTCTGTGAGATGGTATCTAGCTTTAACTGATTATTCCACAAAAACGTCCAATAAACAGCTATTATCAATCCACTAGCTCGGCACATTGAATTACTTTCGCTATCCCTTAAAAGATCATCGAACCGTGGACCACTTTGAAGGGAAGAGGTCAGAGATAAATCTGGTTGTGGAGTAGAAACGTTTCTGTTATTAAACTAGACTCAATTCTGTTTACCCATCTCCTTCAGGCTAAGTGCCGAAAAGTCCCCCAACAATTCGATTTTTGCTGCTCAGTGGGTTGATGAAATGGTTGATAGGGAATTTCTTCATCCTGTTTAGTGAAGTAAAGGTCACCGGAAACTAAAGAAATGTAGCGTTAAAGGTACCATGAAAAAAAAATGACAGCTAGCCAGGGAACATGTTATTTACATACAACCAGGCTAACCCTTGTTAAAGCATCACTGATCAGACACTAAGTGTATTTTGTTATTTACACACAACCAGGCTAACCCTTGTTAAAGCATCACTGATCACACACTAAGTGTATTTTGTTATTTACATACAACCAGGCTAACCCTTGTTAAAGCATCACTGATCAGACACTAAGTGTATTTTGTTATTTACATACAACCAGGCTAACCCTTGTTAAAGCATCACTGATCAGACACTAAGTGTATTTTGTTATTTACATACAACCAGGCTAACCCTTGTTAAAGCATCACTGATCAGACACTAAGTGTATTTTGTTATTTACATACAAGCAGTCTAACCCTTGTTAAAGCATCACTGATCACACACTAAGTGTATTTTGTTATTTACATACAACCAGGCTAACCCTTGTTAAAACATCACTGATCAGACACTGAGTGTATTTTGTTATTTACATACAACCAGGCTAACCCTTGTTAAAGCATCACTGATCAGACACTGAGTGTATTTTGTTATTTACATACAACCAGGCTAACCCTTGTTAAAGCATTACTGATCAGACACTGAGTGTATTTTGTTATTTACATACAACCAGGCTAACCCTTGTTAAAGCATCACTGATCAGACACTAAGTGTATTTTGTTATTTACATACAAGCAGTCTAGCTCTTGTTAAAGCATCACTGATCACACACTAAGTGTATTTTGTTATTTACATACAACCAGGCTAACCCTTGTTAAAGCATCACTGATCAGACACTAAGTGTATTTTGTTATTTACATACAACCAGGCTAACCCTTGTTAAAGCATCACTGATCACACACTGAGTCCATTTATTCTGTGTACCTTAATGTTTTCCCATACCCTCCCGAACTCCCATACCCTCAAATTCCAATACACACCCTAAGAAATATATTAGAATGTGGGTCTAGGTGGTTCTGCGATTGAAATTGTTAAGCGCGAATCAAAAAAAGTTATCTACTTTGTATTGTTTTCCCTTCAATGCGTTAACACGGGTGTCAGTAGCCGTAAAACCATAACCAGAATGACTTACGACTTTATATAAATAATGTTACAGTATTTGAGACTTGGCAGGTCCTCTTGACAACGTAAATGAGGCAATCTGAAGTTCTCATCGAGGTACCATGATTGCGGAGAAACGGGGCTTCTACCACTCCACAGCATAAAGGTCTTTGGAAGGTTGGCGAGCAAACCTCAATTGCTTCTCTTCTACATACGAATGACAACAATCAACATTAGCATAACAAACGGCTAACTGATTTCTCCGGGGAATACTGTTCTAGTCTCTATTTTCTATTTATTTACACCCTTCAAGATAAATTCAATATCTCCACTGAAGTGAAATTGTGGATGAGGCAATCGAAAACAATCTGCTGTCATGGCATGGAGTAAACCTATTATCTTCGTCCATGTCTTAACGAGTTGGAAATAATCATTCTAAACTGCATTCCTTGTGGAAATTTCATAACAATCATAACAGAGACGAGTAAAATATTACATGCATAATTGCACTAGGTCAAAATGTTTTAAACTGGGTTTCGAAACTGTAAGCTTTCAATGATTATAGAATGATCTGCAAAATTTCAGCTTCAATATAACCAAGCTTTCGCTGCACTTATAAGTAATTTTGAAAATTTAATTTATAGACTTTACTCAACCGAAACCTAACTAATGCACATCAACAACAGCCTCAAACTGCCTAAAGTTGTGAGTTGGTCCTTACAGAAATAAAATCGTGCTCATGTGCTCGCCAGTTGCCTTTGATCTGTTCCGTAGACGGTAGATATTTAAAATTTACCGTCTAATATGAGATGCCAGACACACATGAAAGACCACTTTCAAACCTTTTTACAAATAAAATAAGTTTAACTGACATCTGGAGATCGTTTTAACTACTAGTATTTGTCGGAAACACCAACTGAGGTAATTCTACAGTTGTAGGCCTATGTTCAGAAACATAAGCATTTTGGTCATAACAAAATGATATTAGCATTTGTTACAGGGTCAATGTGCCAAAATACATATCAAGTTTTTGGAGTTTTACACAAGTACGATGAGTATACCGATCATTTGCTTTCCAGAAATACATTCAGAAACTCGAATTTATGGAAAAAGATTCGTACAAAAAAGGCTATAGGTTGAAAAAAACCCACTTACATTTCAGTTATGTTTCCGCTGAGTTGTTGGTCACTTAGTATAGGGAAGGACGTCAAGGTATTAGATTCCGAGCATTTCATCGCATTATTCCGACACAGGCAATGTGGGTAGCAGTTGTTTGATGATACAGGGCTAAAGTTAAGCAATAGAAAGAGAACTAAAAGATCTCTATATGTTATAGAAAGGAACACTATCGGATCCATGATGGGACCCATCATAAGTTATCCAACCTTGACGAATTAATGGAAATCCCTCCTCATATGCATAGATTCCAAGTGATATCTACATTGGTGGAGAAATGCCAACCACTCTCTACATATATCCAGCATGATGGTCAACAGGACAATGCCGACTCAATAGGAAATGAAAAAAGACCATCAACTGATAAATTACCCTCTCCAGAGAAGCTCTTGGCATGCTCCGATCAAATCGCACGAACATAAACTGGTCTTGTCACGCTTCCTTCTATTGTCTGTTTGGAACACACCTCCTAAGATGCTTCCTTCACCTAGACTGTGTAAATCAATGATACGTAGGCGAGAGTAACCATTCCATGAAGCAGACCAGCCAGTAAGCCAGTCAGAAGACACTTTAATCCGACTGTTCTTTGAACAGCTCATTGGACTTTGTATACATCTATTGGGTTATTTTGCGTGTCCTGAAATAACAAGTCAGAGAGCATTTGATATTCCTAACTTACAGCGCTTGAACAACATACTGTGTAATACCTGGGCTTGATCACTTCCCTGTCTCTCGTAAGGATATACGAAAGCACTGTGTGACACAGACTGACAGCTGTGATCTTTATCTCCGCTCATCAACTTTATATATTCGATATCCAGGGATAGACAGATCAGTATGTTGAGTTTCAATAAGCTGTGAATTTAATCCTTGAAGTCAAATCCAGTCCCCAATTTATTGTTTTCTTTTACCGTTGTTAGTCAAAATCACCGTAACTGTTATCAAAGGTACGAACGTTAGATAAAAATGTAGATCTTCCCACTCTGATTAGTCAGACAACACCTCATAACAATCACATGTTTCGCTTTTCTCTGTGGATTATTTCCTTTTTATTCAGCTTGAAACATTCGTCAAAGTGGCATGAGCTGCCAAAATGTTGATATTTTACAGAAAGTTGAAATTATTGGCTATTTTTCCCAAGACGTATAAAGAAGTTTTTTAGTGCTTCTAGCCTCGAGAATGTAAGATAAAGTATTGTTTTGAACTAACTTTGGCTTAGAATGAATGAATGGTCGCCCCGGTTATTTAAATTTTGTTTACTTTTCGAACATTATTCCGGTTCGTATAGGCCACATACTATACGCATTTTCCTCATTCTAACACCAATCAATTAGTTTGTCGATGGCCTCCAACGCCTCTTTGTGTCGTAACGATCAGAAATAATGAAAAAAGTGTAAATTTCGACCGCTCATGTCACGTTAATGAATACGTCGGCGTCTATTAGTGAGAGGAGACCGGGGTCTTTTTGCTGATATCTGAAGTCACTTTTCATTTCGAATCATAAAGTCATACATGAGCTTCCAAACTTCTTTTTTCCTTATAACTTCTGATTGTCACGACAGTAGGAGGTTTTGACATCAATCGAAAAAACTAAATGATTGAAGTTGGAATAAGGAAAATCTATACAGTCTGTGTGTTGTACTAGCCGAAATAGTGTCTCCAAAAATAAAATAACATAATTTAAATTAGCCTAAATTTGTTTAAGGCACTACTTTAACGTACATTCTCGAGGGTAGTAGCTCTGAAAAGCTTCTGAGCTTGAGAAAAGTGGCCGATAATTTCCACATTCTCTGTTTGCAACGAAAATACTTACTCTGTTTTCTCAAGACTCAGAGCTACATAAAATATTATCCTTGTTTTAATATGCTATATTTTGGCATGGATTATATGTATACACCTGCTGTCCAAGTAAATATTATCAAAATTGGTGTATAGAATCAACATGCGCAGTTATTTCCAGATTGCTACCAGTATTATATTTTGTTGACATTTAGACACTGGATCGATAACTTGAGGCTAGTTATTATTTATACTTCTATATTACATTTTAACATTTCTCGTTTATTTAAGTTGCAATTTCCCACAGGTAAGCCCACTGTTAAATATCCCAACACACTCCGGGAAGATTTGCTCTAGTTCAAGGTGTTACCAGTGCCCATGTTCAACAGTTCCTAACACAAATACACCGTAATTTGACTAAAAATCAAATAACAGCATTTACTTGATTGGTTGATGTTTTACGCCGCACTCAAGATAATTTCTCTTACATGGCGGCACTGTCAGGTTTAGTGGAGAAGGAACCCAGATTCTTTGCCCGGAGGACAACCCCAACCTTCGCAACTCCTGGCAACTCTTCCACAAACGGCTATCGAGAGAAAGTCCACTGAATTTTTTAATAGGTTTGAGTGGGATTCAATCCGTCGCCGAACCGATGGACGTTCTGTGCGGAACTGAGGGACAATCTGGCCGACTGAGCATCCCAACGGCTATGACGAATACGGGAAAAACAAATTCGGCAGAGCCCAGATTTCTCGGCTACCCAACAGCATTTGTGGAAACCTCATGAATGATGAGGGGAATGTCGGGGGATAAATATTTTTTCTCAATCTCTTTGTTTGTAATTTGGTATGTTCAATCTTGATAAAGCGACAGATTCTGTGATAATGATAAAGCAGGCGAAATTATAACGATGATGGTCCCTTAAGATTCATCGCCAGACACCCACGGTTAATTTATCTGTTAACGCGTGCTTTACCGTGGAGATGAGCTGAAAACCGTGGTTTCTGATTAAATATTTGTGAAAGGTTTGATTTGTTCCGTGAAAAATAGATTTGGCCTGTTTTGAGTGACCAAAGAACAAACGTCATAACTTTGCAAGAAAAAATACACAACAAGAAAAAAAACACCACTGGTCATCTGAGCTATTCACAGAGACTGGAAACATTCACTCCGCTTCATTGTCGTCACTTTGTTTAGTGAACATCTGCTTATCGTTCGCACATTCATCCATTATTTGGAGAGATTTTCAAACCACGGAAGGTCAATCACCTATTTTTAGTGTAGCAGTTTCTTGATGTGTTTGTGGATGGAATTTGTAAAATGTAACGTGCATGTTGTCTTATATGGTCATGGTATGTATTACGTACACTTACATCGTTAACAGGTCTCCAAAGGCGAGGAATTAAATAAAGGTTACACCTCCTATGGCGCTATGTCATTGGTCGGTCCTTACATACTTTTAATGATTCTCGATGTTAAATGCCACAAGGGTTGACCAATGCTAAGTAGGCTAGCAATTCGAGAATTTTCTATTTGCAAAAAATTAATAAATAATTTATTTTTATGTGGTCTGAGTCTTGGGGTATAAGAATGCTGAAAAATAGTGAAAATAGAATTATATAAATGGAATAATGAAAGAATAATTATTTTGTCACGTGACCAGCTCCCTTCTCTCTCTTCTTACAAAATCAGCGTTCACTTCGAGCGGGCCCGCGCGAGGAGTTAAAGCTAATCGTGCGATCAGTCGAATAGAAAATGTTAAGATTGACAAGAATGAGCTGCTCAAAGACGGCCATTCGAATACTGCTAGTGTTTAACTGTGCACTGTCTTGAGGTTTAGATGCAAAGATTTCCAACGTTACAAGTATTAGGGAAAACGTCAAAAGCGATAGAAAATTAGCAGGTTAATTAAAAAGGCTGATGTTAAATTCTTCTTACACATTGTGTTCTGTTTAATTGATGAGAAAATCTAAATACTAGCAGCTATTTTTATTCAGAAAACCGAAATCCACATTCTTTGAAGCCGGAATGACCAATCACATATAGGGGTGGGCATGGTTCAGCTGGTAACGCTCACACCGACTTAAAGCCTTCAAACCTCTCCGTCATGGGTTCAACACAGTTACGTTAACACCTATATAAGCCTCAAGTCACTCGGTCATGGGTTCAGCTGGTAACGCTCAAACGGGCAAAAGTCTTTAAGTCACTCGGTCATGGGTTCAGCTGGTAATGCTCACACCGACTTTAAGCCCTCAAGCCACTCCGTCGTGGTTCAGCTGGTAATGCTCACATCGACTAAGCCTTCAAGTCACTCGGTCGTGGGTTCAGCTGGTAACGCTCATACGGACATAAGTCTTTAAGTCACTCGCGTGGTTCAGCTGGTAACGCTCACAAGGACATAAGTCTTTAAGTCACTCGCGTGGTTCAGCTGTTTACGTTCACACCGGCATAAGTCTTCAAGTCACTTGGTCATGGGTTCAGATAGTAACGCTCACACGGACTTAAGTCTTTAAGTCACTCGCGTGGTTCAGCTGTTTACGTTCACACCGGCATAAGTCTTCAAGTCACTCGGTCGTGGTTCAGCTGGTAATGGTCACACCGACTAAGCCTTCAAGTCACTCGCGTGGTTCAGCTGTTTACGTTCACACCGGCATAAATAGGCCGAGGCCATACCACGAGCCACGCTGAGCTGTGCTTTGGAGAAGCTTTGACCAAGGCTGTGGCCGAGCTACGAGCGACAAGCTTTAGGTGGCCACACCACGAGCTGTAACAAAAAGTTGTCAGCCAGCGGCCAGCTAGCTAAAAGCTCATAAAAGCTGGTATGGCCACATTGTAAGCGGTTATAGCTTGATAGGCTGCTAGCGCACAGCTAGCTCGAACATGCATCCCATATCCTATTCATACAGAGAAGTTTAAATAAGATGTAAAACTAATTACATGACGATATAATAGTTACTTGAACTGGTGCCCCATTATAGTTTACAGGTTGTTAAATTTTTGGTGTTTAATGATGTTGTAAACCAACAAATGCTTCTGATTAACACGTTTGCATGGAAGAATGGTATAGCGGTGGCATTTTTTGCCCATTTTGGTGCTCCTATTTCAACTTGTAGGAAAACTAATTAAGATTGACATTGAAATAAAAAATAGTGGTAATGTCAGTAGCCTGTGCGAACCGAAGACGTGTGATAATAACGTACAAAATTCAAATAGTCGGGATAATTTAAAGTCGTATGAGCTGCCCAAATTCGGACTTTTTGTCATAAATTCTGATTGCCAAGAGAATTCCAACGTTTGTTGAAACTTGAAAATTAAAGGATTGACGTTGGTATGAACAATATTGGTAAAGTCAGTAACACGAACGAACCGATGAAGAGTGCAAATGACTGACAAAATTAAAACAGCCGGGGTATATCGGTACATTTTGGTATGTGTCGTTCCTTATAAAACTACCTAAACATACATCTGTAAGATTGGCATTGCCTCTATTTCGCACTTTTTGATAAGAAATAACGAATAAATCTGTTTCTACGAAATTTTCTCCATAGCTCATGCCTCGATAAATATATTTTTCTTCATAGTAAAATTGTATATTTGGAATAATTGTGTCGCCTTTGACACCCAGAGTTGTCCCTTCTTGTTATTCAATCCCAGGGCTTTATACTTTTTCTTAATGGAGACTGGTTGAATTTAAAACTGCATGAATACTATTTAGGAAGTATAATAAGGCAAGGTTAGGTGCAGGGTGGAGATCTAAAAAAAATATGGGATTCGGTCTGTTGACAAAAGACCGATACATGTAAGATGTTTTTGTCTGGGGGACAAAATTTGTCCAGTGATCAAATTCTGTTCGAGACCCCCACAACGGCAGCGGAAAGCATGATTTGATTGATGTTTTAGGTACCCCCGATCTTCCGATGGCAACGATTTCATGAACGGCTAGCAATGAAAATCGAGTCAGAATTTATTTATTGGATTGAACGACATTTGAACCCATTTACCGATCGATGTAAGGCATCATAAAATGTCACCTCAAACAACTAAATGCAGGAAGCCACGAAATATAATTGAAGACAATAGAATAATTCAATGTCGATCCGAACTTGTACCTGTCTACACATAAAACATATGTACAAGCTGCAATTTGCAGGATCAAGAAAGTTATTGTATCATGAATAATTCTAGTGCTTTGATTGATAAATTAATAACATTTCACCCCAAAATACGATGATTAAAACATTTCTTGAAGCCGATCGCAGCAATCCAACCCCCCCCCCCCCCCCGCACACACACACACGCCCACACACGCACCCACACACACGCCTATGGTCTTTCTGATTAAAGAAAGGCACCTTGGTTCGTTCGCAAATATTCGTGAATTATCGTTGCTTTCCGCCAGATTTCTAAAAATAATCTTTAAAAGTACGGCTCGAGCTTTGAGCGGCGGTAAACATGGAGAAGTAAAGGGCCGCTCAATGCTCGCTTGTTGCTAGCACCCACTGCTAGGCCACTGCTTATAGTGTGGCCGGTTCAATCTGAAACACATGTAATGTTTTTCACAGCGCAGCTGCAGCGCGGCTACAGCGCGGCTCAAAGCTCATAGTGTGGCCTCACTTGGTCATGGGTTCAGCTGGTAACGCTCACACGGACTTAAGTCTTTAAGTCACTCGCGTGGTTCAGCTGGTTACGCTCACACCGGCATAAGTCTTCAAGTCACTCGGCCGTGGTTCAGCTGGTTACGGTCACACGGGCATAAGTCTTTAAGTCACTCGGCCGTGGTCCAGCTGGTAACGCTCACACCGGCATAAGTCTTCAAGTCACTCGGTCATGAGTTCAGCTGGTAGCACTCACACGGACATAAGTCTTTAAGTCACTCGGCCGTGGTTCCGCTGGTAACGCTCACACCGGCATAAGTCTTTAAGTCACTCGCGTGGTTCAGCTGGTAACGCTCACAAGGACATAAGTCTTCAAGTCACTCGGTCGTGGGTTCAGCTGTTTACTCTATCACCGACATAAGCCTTCAACTCACTCGGTCGTGTATTTTTTTATGAAAATGCTGCATGCCATCAATCTGAAAATATCGGTATCTGAAAATAATTTCTGATTTCCTGAACTACATTCCTGATATCATAAATTTATCCCTGGATAAATAGTAAAACGGCTTGACATACTCAGGTTGTAACGTTATGCGCAAACCATGAAAAAAGAACTTCATTGTTTTGACAGTTGTGATTGAAGAATATATATGTATAATAGTTCACGTCATTCTATCCCAATTTGTAATGAGAAATTTACTTATTCTCCATCTGTCAAACGAATATTAAATTGGAAAGTGTGAGTTACTTAGAGTCTACAGTTTGTGTCTTTGTAAACAGCAAGACTCAGTGTGACAAATTACTTCAACGTTTTCATCTAACCCATTCACAAAACAGCATATCCATGAACACGGGCACAGGGAAAATCTTCTTGACTAAATTAACCATGCAGTCAAGTTTCTAGTTGTGTTAAACGAGGGTACGCTATTCAATCTTTTTTATTATAGGTTAGAATAAAGAACGGGATTAATGAGAGTTTAGAGGGACAATCTGAATGCCATTCCCATTAGACAGTCGTTAAAACTAACATTAGAAACTGCAAAATGGTCTATTGATTCTCAGTAAGATTTATAATACATGGAAAGGGCCTACAGATTTGTACAGGGTACAATAGTAATTATCTGATTAGCCATAGTAACGAAGATGACTTGTTGTCAGTGGTGTTAAAAGAAAAGAAAACCCAGACAAACGTGTTCATTCACTAAACAGAGCAACTTAATAGCTTTCGATAGAAGTATGCAGTTTATTTCTACGATTTTTGGCTAATTTTTTTACACATTTTTAAAATCAGCATTACGAGTAGGCCTATAACGATAAATGCAGTAGCGCATCAGTGTTGATTTCGGCAGACCGCTTGCTGAGGGAACCGGCCAATAAAAGTATAAGTTTCGGTCACATGTCTCCCTTCAGCCCAAGCTGCCTGTGAATCGGCTGAACGGAGTGAGTGAGTGACTTGGGTTTTACGTCCTGCTCAACAGTATTTCAGTTATATGAAGACGTTGTCTCTTTGTTGCAGGGCGGATTTCCACCCTTTTGTCATCTCCGTTTTAAAATACATTAGTGCTAAATCCAAATTGGTCATATTCCATCGTTGAAGTTAGTGCTAAATGCAGTAGCTCGCTATACTAATAATAGTTGTTCTTAAAGAGATCATCGTTGAAGTGTTTTTAAAATTAATTCTGTTATTCATCATTCACTTTGCAACACATTTTTTATTACAAAACTTATTTTAATACGCCAAGTAGTGAAATACTTAATATTAGAGGCATATAAAAACACAGATTGTCACTGCAACCAATTGTCAGCCCTTTAATTCCTGGAGCCTGTTTCACACAGTGTAAAAACTTACACTACGTCGCTTTGTGAACAGGACCTGGGCCTAGCTTCACAAAGCGATCTTAGCTAAGTGTGGTCTTAACTACCATGGCAACCCATGTTGAAGGTATACGTTGCCATTGATAATTAAGATGACCTTAAGCTAAGATCGCTTTGTGAAACTGGGGCCTGGTGAGCAGTTTGTAGACGCGCGAATGCCGTGACCTCTCTGATTCACACGCTATGCTTTCAGATGTTGTAAAATACAATACGGGTACAAATGTCACTTTTTAACGGGTGTGTAACTAAAGTGTTTTACCAGATATGTATGGTCAACTCCTTGGGATTTCTTTCCTTTTAAATAGGAGAGATAAATCTCGAAACTTCCAGCAGTAATTAGTGGTATATCTAAGAACCAAGAATACACTCACAATCGCTTTTATCAAATCAAATGTACTGTCCTATATAAATCAACGTTTTAAGCGAAATGTTCCCTTAAATCTGGACAATTATTCGCAACGTCAATGGGAGAAGAAAAGGGGCATCGGCAAGTCTGTTGTACTTCAGTTTAACTAAATGCTGTACCTTGACAAGAAAGAAAAGCTGTTGTCGGGGTTTCAAGTTAAATTACATTTACTATATTGATGAACACTAAAACACACTTAACAGGAGAAATCGTCCAAAATAACCCAGTAGACAAGTATCTAATTGGACATTTATACCCAATTATAAGTTGTTTTGATATATATTACCTGTTACCTTGATTGGTTGGGTCCTTTGTTTATTGTTGGTTTAGGAGATTCAGCCGGTAGAAAAGGTTGAGTTTTGTCTTGGTTATTCAACTTTATTTCACTCCACATTAAATCGTTTAAGCGGGATGCCAAAATTCAGACTTTTCCATCATTCCGATTGCCAGGAGAAGTTCAACTTTTTAATGTCTTAAATAACTAAAAGATTGACGTTGAAATAAAAAAAAGCCTAAAGCCACCAATCAATGTCAACTGAATGTGTAACGCCAAAGAAATAAAAAAAAATCACTGAAAAACATCCAGGCCAAAACAGAAAGGATTATTTGTGGCTGCATACCACCCAATAAATTCAATTAACTGAAATCGATGAAAACTATGAATATAAAATAAATGAAGGAATAATTACGCATGCGCAAATAATGCTTTTGTTTGGTCACCATGACATCGATAGAGCCCAAGTCAACCAATGTAAAGGCTTAATAGATTTTGCAATCACGTGTTAAAGGCTCAATATATTTTACAATCACGTGTTAAAAGCTCAATAGATTTTACAATCACGTTTTATTCGATAGTTACATTTTTCGTGACACAGGATGTCTTTTTTTAAGGAGATTGTTTTAGAATTAATTATAATAAGTTTTCAAACATCACATGGATTTATAATTGAACCGTTCTCTACCAGCCTTCGAGGTCTAAATTGATGATATCCGTGACATAATCCATTATACCATGTTACGAAAGGAAACAATTAGTACAGGCCTTGGACAACTATCATATAGACTTGTGAGTATGGGTAGAGTTTGATACATTATACATTAGAATAATTAGTGTAATGGATGGACGCTGGGACAAAACCCTCCGCTGAGCAAACTATCATGCGTTAATGACCCGTCAATTAGGAAGAAAGACTGAATTCTGTCTTTAAACAGAAGTTTCAGTGAATATAACACAATCCATATGGGCTTCTCAAGAGCAGAGTACAGTATTAAAATAAGTACTATAGCGGGTTCAATATTCTTGTGTCGATCAATTGTTCGTTGAAGTTCGGTATATGTAATTAGATAACGATGGTAGAATCCTATTGTTCCGTTAAATAACTTTTTACCCGCTAGCCTTTGGTCAATGGTTATTATACGGGTTTTGACACACCCGTATATAAGCCTTCGAGTCACTCGGTCGTGGTTCAGCTGGTAATGCTCACACCTACTTTAAGCCTTCAAGTCACTCCGTCGGGGGTTCAACACAGTTACACGTACGCTCACGCAGATATAAGCCTTCGAGTCAGTCGGTCGTGGGTTCAGCTGGTAACGCTCACACCGACAAAGCCTTCAAGTCACTCCGTCATGGTTCAGCTGGTAACGCTCACACGGACATAAGTTTCTAAGTCACTCGCGTGGTTCAGCTGGTAACGCTCACACGGACATAAGTTTCTAAGTCACTCGCGTGGTTCAGCTGGTAACGCTCACACGGACATAAGTTTCTAAGTCACTCGCGTGGTTCAGCTGGTAACGCTCACACGGACATAAGTTTCTAAGTCACTCGCGTGGTTCAGCTGGTAACGCTCACACGGACATAAGCCTTCAACTCACTCGGTCGTGTATTTTTTATGAAAATGCTGCATGTCATAAATCTGAAAATATCGGTATCTGAAAATAATTTCTGATTTCCTGAACTATATTCCTAATATCCTAAATGTATCCCCGGATAAATAGTAAAACGGCTTGACATACTCAGGCTGTAACGTTATAGCAAACCATGAAAAAAGAACATTAGTGTTTTGACAGTTGTGATTGAAGAATATATATGTAGAATAGTTCACGCCATTCTATCCAAATCTGTAATGAGAAATTTACTTCTTCTCCATCTGTCAAACGAATATTAAATTGGAGAGTGTGAGTTAGAGTCTACAGTTTGTGTCTTTGTAAACAGCAAGACTCAGTGTGACAAATTACTTCAACGTTTTCATCTAACCCATTCACAAAAACAGCATATCCATGAACACGGGCACAGGGAAAATCTTCTTGACTAAATTAACCATGCAGTCAAGTTTCTAGTTGTGTTAAACGAGGGCACGCTATTCAATCTTTTTTATTATAGGTTAGAATAAAGAACGGGATTAATGAGAGTTTTGAGGGACAATCTGAATGCCCTTCCCATTAGACAGTCGTTAAAACTAACATTAGAAACTGAAAAATGATCTATTGATTCTCAGTAAGATTTACAATACATGGAAAGGGCCTACAGATTTGTACAGGGTACAATAGTAATTATCTGTTTAGCCGAGAAGCCAAGATTTCTCGGCTATTATCTGTTTAGCCTTAGTAGCATGTGCGACGAAGATGATTTGTTGTCAGTGGTGTTAAAAGAAAAGAAAACCCAGCCAAACGTGTCCATTCACTAAATAGAGCAACTTAGTAGCTTTCGATAGAAGTATCCAGTTTATTTCTAAGATTTTTTGGCTAATTTTTCAGACATTTTTAAAATCAGCATTACGAGTAGGCCTATAACGTTAAATGCAGTAGCGCATCCGTGTTGATTTCGACAGACCGTCTGCTGACGGAGCCGGCCAATAAAAGTTTAAGTTTCGGTCACATGTCTCTCTTCAGCCCAAGCTGCCTTTGAATCGGCTGAATGGGAAGATTGGCACTGGTTTTCATCTCCGTTTAAAATGCATTAGTGCTAAATCCAACTTAGTCATATTCCATCGTTGAAGTCAGTGCTAAATGCAGTAGCGCGCTTTACTAATAATAGTTGATCTTAAATAGATCATCGTTGAAGTGTTTTTAAAATTAATTTTACTATTCATCATTCACTTTGCACTACATTATGTATTACAAAACTTACTTTGATACGCCAAGTAGTTAAATACTGAATATTAGAGGCATATACAAATAGGACAACACACATTGTCACTGCAACCTTGTCACCGCAACCATTGTCACTGCAACTGTCACTGTCAGCCCTTTAATTCCCGGTGAGCAGTTTGTAGACGTGCGAATGGCGCGATCTCTGTGATTCACACGCTATGCTTTCAGATGTTGTAAAATACAATACGGGTACAAATGTCACTTTTTAACGGGTGTGTAACTAAAGTGTTTTACCAGATATGTATGGTCAACTCCTTGGGATTTCTTTCCTTTTAAATAGGAGAGATAAATCTCGAAACTTCCAGCAGTAATTAGTGGTATATCTAAGAACCAAGAATACAGTCACAATCGCTTTTATCAAATCAAATGTACTGTCCTATATAAATCAACGTTTTAAGCGAAATGTTCCCTTAAATCTGGACAATTATTCGCAACGTCAATGGGAGAAGAAAAGAGCCACCCGCAAGTCGGTTGTACTTCAGTTTAACTAAATGCTGTACCTTGACAAGAAAGAAAAGCTGTTTCGGGTTTCAAGTTAAATTACATTTACTATATTGATGAACACTAAAACACACTTAACAGGAGAAATCGTCCAAAATAACCCAGTAGACAAGTATCTAATTGGACATTTATACCCAATTATAAGTTGTTTTAATATAGATAAACTGTTACCTTGATTGGTTGGGTCCTTTGTTTATTGTTGGTTTAGGAGATTCAGCTGGTAGAAAAGGTTGAATTTTGTCTTGGTTATTCAACTTTATTTCACTCCACATTAAATCGCGGGATGCCAAAATTCAGACTTTTTCATCATTCAGATTGCCAGGAGAAGTTCAACTGTTTAATGTCTTAAATAACTAAAATATTGACGTTGAAATAAAAAAAAGCCTAAAGCCACCACTCAATGTCAACTGAATGTGTAACGCCAGAGGAATAAAAAAAAATCACTGAAAAACATCCAGGCCAAAACAGAAAGGATTATTTGTGGCTGCATACCACCCAATAAATTCAATTAACTGAAATCGATGAAAACTATGAATATAAAATAAATGAAGGAATTATTACGCATGCGCAAATAATGCTTTTGTTTGGTCACCATGACATCGATAGAGCCCAAGTCAACCAATGTAAAGGCTTAATAGATTTTGCAATCACGTGTTAAAGGCTCAATATATTTTACAATCACGTGTTAAAAGCTCAATAGATTTTACAATCACGTTTTATTCGATAGTTACATTTTTCGTGACACAGGATGTCTTTTTTTAAGGAGATTGTTTTAGAATTAATTATAATAAGTTTTCAAACATCACATGGATTTATAATTGAACCGTTCTCTACCAGCCTTCGAGGTCTAAATTAATGATATCCGTGACATAATCCATTATACCATGTTACGAAAGGAAACAATTAGTACAGGCCTTGGACAACTATCATATAGACTTGTGAGTATGGGTAGAGTTTGATACATTATACATTAGAATAATTAGTGTAATGGATGGACGCTGGGACAAAACCCTCCGCTGAGCAAACTATCATGCGTTAATGACCCGTCAATTAGGAAGAAAGACTGAATTCTGTCTTTAAACAGAAGTTTCAGTGAATATAACACAATCCATATGGGCTTCTCAAGAGCAGAGTACAGTATTAAAATAAGTACTATAGCGGGTTCAATATTCTTGTGTCGATCAATTGTTCGTTGAAGTTCGGTATATGTAATTAGATAACGATGGTAGAATCCTATTGTTCCATTAAATAACTTTTTACCCGCTAGCCTTTGGTCAATGGTTATTATAAGGGGTTTGACACACCCGTATATAAGCCTTCGAGTCACTCGGTCGTGGTTCAGCTGGTAATGCTCACACCTACTTTAAGCCTTCAAGTCACTCCGTCGTGGGTTCAACACAGTTACACGTACGCTCACGCAGATATAAGCCTTCGAGTCAGTCGGTCGTGGGTTCAGCTGGTAACGCTCACACCGACAAAGCCTTCAAGTCACTCCGTCATGGTTCAGCTGGTAACGCTCACACGGACATAAGTTTCTAAGTCACCCGCGTGGTTCAGCTGGTAACGCTCACACGGACATAAGTTTCTAAGTCACTCGCGTGGTTCAGCTGGTAACGCTCACACGGACATAAGTTTCTAAGTCACTCGCGTGGTTCAGCTGGTAACGCTCACACGGACATAAGTTTCTAAGTCACTCGCGTGGTTCAGCTGGTAACGCTCACACGGACATAAGCCTTCAACTCACTCGGTCGTGTATTTTTTATGAAAATGCTGCATGTCATAAATCTGAAAATATCGGTATCTGAAAATAATTTCTGATTTCCTGAACTATATTCCTGATATCCTAAATGTATCCCCGGATAAATAGTAAAACGGCTTGACATACTCAGGCTGTAACGTTATAGCAAACCATGAAAAAAGAACATTAGTGTTTTGACAGTTGTGATTGAAGAATATATATGTAGAATAGTTCACGCCATTCTATCCAAATCTGTAATGAGAAATTTACTTCTTCTCCATCTGTCAAACGAATATTAAATTGGAGAGTGTGAGTTAGAGTCTACAGTTTGTGTCTTTGTAAACAGCAAGACTCAGTGTGACAAATTACTTCAACGTTTTCATCTAACCCATTCACAAAAACAGCATATCCATGAACACGGGCACAGGGAAAATCTTCTTGACTAAATTAACCATGCAGTCAAGTTTCTAGTTGTGTTAAACGAGGGCACGCTATTCAATCTTTTTTATTATAGGTTAGAATAAAGAACGGGATTAATGAGAGTTTTGAGGGACAATCTGAATGCCCTTCCCATTAGACAGTCGTTAAAACTAACATTAGAAACTGCAAAATGGTCTATTGATTCTCAGTAAGATTTACAATACATGGAAAGGGCCTACAGATTTGTACAGGGTACAATAGTAATTATCTGTTTAGCCGAGAAGCCAAGATTTCTCGGCTATTATCTGTTTAGCCTTAGTAGCATGTGCGACGAAGATGATTTGTTGTCAGTGGTGTTAAAAGAAAAGAAAACCCAGCCAAACGTGTCCATTCACTAAATAGAGCAACTTAGTAGCTTTCGATAGAAGTATCCAGTTTATTTCTAAGATTTTTTGGCTAATTTTTCAGACATTTTTAAAATCAGCATTACGAGTAGGCCTATAACGTTAAATGCAGTAGCGCATCCGTGTTGATTTCGACAGACCGTCTGCTGACGGAGCCGGCCAATAAAAGTTTAAGTTTCGGTCACATGTCTCTCTTCAGCCCAAGCTGCCTTTGAATCGGCTGAATGGGAAGATTGGCACTGGTTTTCATCTCCGTTTAAAATGCATTAGTGCTAAATCCAACTTAGTCATATTCCATCGTTGAAGTCAGTGCTAAATGCAGTAGCGCGCTTTACTAATAATAGTTGATCTTAAATAGATCATCGTTGAAGTGTTTTTAAAATTAATTTTACTATTCATCATTCACTTTGCACTACATTATGTATTACAAAACTTACTTTGATACGCCAAGTAGTTAAATACTGAATATTAGAGGCATATACAAATAGGACAACACACATTGTCACTGCAACCTTGTCACCGCAACCATTGTCACTGCAACTGTCACTGTCAGCCCTTTAATTCCCGGTGAGCAGTTTGTAGACGTGCGAATGGCGCGATCTCTGTGATTCACACGCTATGCTTTCAGATGTTGTAAAATACAATACGGGTACAAATGTCACTTTTTAACGGGTGTGTAACTAAAGTGTTTTACCAGATATGTATGGTCAACTCCTTGGGATTTCTTTCCTTTTAAATAGGAGAGATAAATCTCGAAACTTCCAGCAGTAATTAGTGGTATATCTAAGAACCAAGAATACAGTCACAATCGCTTTTATCAAATCAAATGTACTGTCCTATATAAATCAACGTTTTAAGCGAAATGTTCCCTTAAATCTGGACAATTATTCGCAACGTCAATGGGAGAAGAAAAGAGGCACCCGCAAGTCGGTTGTACTTCAGTTTAACTAAATGCTGTACCTTGACAAGAAAGAAAAGCTGTTTCGGGTTTCAAGTTAAATTACATTTACTATATTGATGAACACTAAAACACACTTAACAGGAGAAATCGTCCAAAATAACCCAGTAGACAAGTATCTAATTGGACATTTATACCCAATTATAAGTTGTTTTAATATAGATAAACTGTTACCTTGATTGGTTGGGTCCTTTGTTTATTGTTGGTTTAGGAGATTCAGCTGGTAGAAAAGGTTGAATTTTGTCTTGGTTATTCAACTTTATTTCACTCCACATTAAATCGCGGGATGCCAAAATTCAGACTTTTTCATCATTCAGATTGCCAGGAGAAGTTCAACTGTTTAATGTCTTAAATAACTAAAATATTGACGTTGAAATAAAAAAAAGCCTAAAGCCACCACTCAATGTCAACTGAATGTGTAACGCCAGAGGAATAAAAAAAAATCACTGAAAAACATCCAGGCCAAAACAGAAAGGATTATTTGTGGCTGCATACCACCCAATAAATTCAATTAACTGAAATCGATGAAAACTATGAATATAAAATAAATGAAGGAATTATTACGCATGCGCAAATAATGCTTTTGTTTGGTCACCATGACATCGATAGAGCCCAAGTCAACCAATGTAAAGGCTTAATAGATTTTGCAATCACGTGTTAAAGGCTCAATATATTTTACAATCACGTGTTAAAAGCTCAATAGATTTTACAATCACGTTTTATTCGATAGTTACATTTTTCGTGACACAGGATGTCTTTTTTTAAGGAGATTGTTTTAGAATTAATTATAATAAGTTTTCAAACATCACATGGATTTATAATTGAACCGTTCTCTACCAGCCTTCGAGGTCTAAATTAATGATATCCGTGACATAATCCATTATACCATGTTACGAAAGGAAACAATTAGTACAGGTCTTGGACAACTATCATATAGACTTGTGAGTATGGGTAGAGTTTGATACATTATACATTAGAATAATTAGTGTAATGGATGGACGCTGGGACAAAACCCTCCGCTGAGCAAACTATCATGCGTTAATGACCCGTCAATTAGGAAGAAAGACTGAATTCTGTCTTTAAACAGAAGTTTCAGTGAATATAACACAATCCATATGGGCTTCTCAAGAGCAGAGTACAGTATTAAAATAAGTACTATAGCGGGTTCAATATCCTTGTGTCGATCAATTGTTCGTTGAAGTTCGGTATATGTAATTAGATAACGATGGTAGAATCCTATTGTTCCATTAAATAACTTTTTACCCGCTAGCCTATTGAAGTAAATCAATGGTTATTATAAGGGGTTTGACTGGAACGTCTGTTACTTGCATTATGTTTCGGTTTACTATCGAAGGTTCATTAATGTATATGTTTCGTGGCGTTAATCAGCGTAAGAGTAGTGGCAGGGCTCCATGAAATGTGTAGCTAAATTCTTCATTCTGAAGCATTCTGAAGTTTACTTCTATATAGTTTATGTGATGAAGTCAAAATTTCATTATCAAGTTACAAATCATTTGGCTGGCAAGAACTACTACATATGTTTATCAGATGAACACATTAAAATTGAAACAAGGAACAACATTTAAATAAACTGAGAAAACCTTACTGTTCATTTTGTCAGTGACACCTGATTGATTGATGAACGTTACCCACATGGCCTGATTATCTACCATTTGTCTGGAGAACAGGAACAAAGACGTTATAGGCTGTATGAGAATATAGGGAATATGAGTTGTACTGATACCTCACATAAACAGTTTGTCCTACGTCACTCACATCACTATCATAACGGAACTCTATAATGTCAAAATTGAAAAGTAGGCAGAAAGTCTGATGTACTGTTTCATCACAATACTGTGACCCCACCATCATCGAACACGTATACATCGACCATATTGAATTAAGAAATCGACTTGTATTTGGTGACATTTGTACACGAGATATTTGTAATAAAGATATGGATGTGATGTGCCATTGTTTTCATTCTAATATTCTGGGTTCCTAGTGGGTGTTTACCATGATAGTCAACTGCTTTATGTTCCTGTCCATAGAGAAAGATAGTACCAAAATGTGTGTCGAGAGTTAATTGCAAAAGTACTAGATAGCCATTTAATAGGATTTGAAGAGATTTCTGTTTGATATATTAAGCGGATGAAATGTAGAGACTGAAAGCTGGTGGCTATAGTTCATCTGTGCGTCTCCTGAGTTATTCTCGTCTTTCACTCTGACTAAATATAAATACTATTTTACCACAACTGTAAAATATGCTCTACTTCTTTTTACTACCCAATGATGGTTAATCAAATGTGAGAAGTAGCCGGGCTCAATAAATCGGAACTTAAACAATGATACGCCCGATCTGTCTACGCAAATTGTATGTTAAGTTTCATCCACAGACATTTAGTTATTGCTAGTCCAGTGTTCCGAACAAGTTTCGATTTGTACGTATGACCTCGATTAAAGAATATGTCTACATTCTCGTAAATGACAACATTTGCTTTAAATGAGTTACTTGATGGCATTCACGATAATATGTACGGAACCCATGAGTCCTGGCGACATGTCTTTAGCCGGGGAGACAAAAATGGTTAAAAACGTCTTTAGTTGATGGAGTGAGTGGGTGAGTAAAGGCCCGTTCACACGATGCAATTTGTTGTATACAACCTGTTGTATGCATCAAATTGCATGTTTTGAGTTGCATGCAATTCGCCGTTCACACACAGCCAGGTTGTATAAAACTCTGACTATCACGTGACTGTAACAGTTTATTGTAAACATGTGCTCGTTTGACAGAGCGAAACCGTACGAAATTGTCAGTGACTTGAGTTTATAATGTATCTTGTCTCAATTCAGAACTGAATTTAAAGTCGCACGAGCTGTCAAAATGTTGATATTTTGACGTTAAAACAGAATGTTGAAATTATTGGCTATTTTTCTAAACTCGTATAATTCAGAGGCTTTTTAGTGCTTCTGGTCTTGAAAATGCACGATAAAGTATTGTTTTGAACTAACTTTAGCTTAGAATGAATGAATGGTCGTCCCGGTTATTTAAATTTTGTTTACTTTTCGAGAAAGTTTTCGGTTCGTAGAGGCCACATACTGTATGATTTTTCCTCATTCCAACACCAATCATTTAGTTTTTCGATGGACTTCAAAGCCTCTTACTGTCGTGACGATCAGAAATTATGAAAATATTGTGAATTTTGGCAGCTCGTGCCACTTTAAAGTTACAGCCTAATGTAAATTTAAAGTCACAGCCTATTGTAAATTTACAGTCATAGCTTACTGTAAATTTATAGTCACAGCGTATTGTTAATTTATAGTCAGAGCTTTATACTCTGAATTTATAGTCACAGCTCACTGTGAATTTATAGTCACAGCTTACTGTGAATTTAAACTTGCAGCTTACTGTATTGTCTTGGGATTAATCATTTTCAGTTGTCATAGTATTAAATCTGGAGTTTTTCTTTTCTTGTGAATAGCTTGACATGAGTAAAATATTTAAACTCAAGTTAAAATACACATTTTTTCAGAAGAAAATTTTGGAGCAAAAACAAAATCTTGGGTGAGTTGAATTCACTACAATTTTAGATACTATGTGAATTATTTTATATTTATTATATTACCTGGCTTTCCATTCTCACTAGCATGGCTGCATGCGTTTATGCTTTTGTCTCTGGTCTCATTTTGAACACAGAAGTTTACTAGAATTTCTTGATTGGCAAAATAATTCATAAATCGCTTGATCTCATGTTTAGAAAGGCTGGTTATTTTCATCGGTACGATCGGGCGCCGTGTTTATCGCGAAATGACAGAATAAAAATACCACGTGACAACAAAGTACATTTTGATGTACTTGTCGTATGAAATAGAGCCGATCCTAATTCGTACAACTCGCTTGCAACAGATTTCATGCGTCAAAAGTTTGACCGATTTGACAGTTCACACGCTGCAATTTGACGCATGCAACGGGCCTTAAGTGGGGTTTTAAGTGGGGTTTACTAATTACTAGTAACAGACTTCTGCAAAAATAGCAATATAGCAGCACAGCCATATGCCTCTATTACCGATGAGCAGCCCGACGTCATAATTTCGCCTGGACATTAAACACCTCAAAGCTCGTGATAGAAAAATTACATTTTTTCATCAAAATGCATTTAAAAGTAAGGTTTAATGTGTTTTAGCTAAATTGTCAACTTTAATTACAGCATCGGGTTTTTTGAGAGATCAACTTGGCCGACGAAAAGTATATCAGCCTGTAGTTATCGGTATCCCTACAAAACTGCAAAGCGGTCACAAACAAGACCACTCATTAGAAATGTTTGAAACTCTCTTTAAACGTGGGTTCCATACTAACGATAAAAAAGACATCACCACGTAGTAAGTTGTTTTAAACAACACGAGCTTTCGACACACAGTGTTACACTTGACGAAGACACCGGTACAGGTGTCGAAAGCTTAATTGTGTTGTTCAAAACAACTTACGACGTGGTGATGTCTTAATTTTTCACCATTCAGACCACTCATATATCCCATTATTTTTCAAGTGACGCCATTAAACCTCACGCCTGTTACGTTCACCCGATAGATGACCTCTACTCGGGCTAACCTCAGCTTCATCCTGTTACGTTCACCCGATAGATGACCTCTACTCGGGCCAACCTCAGCTTCATCCTGTTACGTTAACACGATAGATGACCTCTACTCGGGCCAACCTCAGCTTCATCCTGTTACGTTCACCCGACAGATGACCTCTACTCGGGCTAACCTCACCTTCATCCTGTTACGTTCTCGTGTGAACGTTCACACGATAGATGACCTCTACTCGGGCCAACCTCAGCTTCATCCTGTTACGTTCACCCGATAGATCACCTCTACTCGGGCCAACCTCAGCTTCATCCTGTTACGTTCACCCGATAGATCACCTCTACTCGGGCCAACCTCAGCTTCATCCTGTTACGTTCACCCGATAGATCACCTCTACTCGGGCTAACCTCAGCTTCATCCTGTTACGTTCACCCGATAGATGACCTCTACTCGGGCTAACCTCAGCTTCATCCTGTTATGTTCACCCGATAGATCACCTCTACTCGGGCCAACCTCAGCTTCATCCTGTTTGAGTGCAGAGAATCCAGTTAAACTCGCATCAATCTTAGAATTGCTGTGTATCATAAAGACGTTGATTCCTAATATTTCGGATGTCACGTTACACGTGAAGATAGCATTGCATTTAAACTATGTAAGTAAGCCTATTTTTCTGCGCATACCCATGTTGTATGTTGTTATCTCTGAAGCGATGTAGACACCGTTTTTGACTTTTACCCTCTTTAACCATCAGGCAGACGTGACTGACAGCTATTACTAGTTACTGTGATTAGATACAGGAATTACCTGGGGCGAGATTAACACTAATTTGTATTAACCTAGATATGGGAATTCTGACGCTTCCTTTGATGGTTGGTGTATGAGAGCGAGGAGCATGTATTGCTGGTCCACGGTCTGCATAATGCAAACAGAACAAACTCAGATATCGACAAATATGATTATAGAATTCTCTTTGCATTAAAACAGACATCGATATAATATTCTGTTTCAAGTGCAAGAAACCAATTTGGTCTATTTAACAATACGTCATATTTGTTTTCAGTGCAGTCATGTCAAATGCAATACATTTTTATTAAAGAGGAGTCCTCTCCGACTATTGTTATTTAACATTTTGAGATAGATTGTTTAGACGAATATCAACCCCCCCCCCCCCCCCCCCCGCCTCCGTCCCTTTCCAATTAACCACAGACTTTCTGTAGAAACTGAAAGATGGTACAAATTCCAGGAGAACGAATGAAGATGTACTGCTTGTAATTCTAGAGATATTTGAGACTCCATCTTTTGTTCAATTGCACAAATGTTAAATATCTAAGAAAACAATTTCTGCCTAGGTTGTTGTGTTGGAATTAAAAACTAATTTGCTATTACAACATTAGCTACAACTATTATTTTCGATACAATCAATTTTTTATACGTTTTTATTCAATTGCCAATATCGAGTTATGATTTTGGCAGAACCCATCTTAATTTCGCAGATTTCGACATGTGAATATTTTTTGTCTGGTTCTCACATATATTTTACGACGTCTAGCTAGGAGACGCACGTGTGTAACATTTTACTTTCTGCTGTATTTTTATTTGTACTCTCAAATGTTATCACTGGTTAATAAGTATAAAGCTCATAAGGCTGCTGATAACTAATTTACGTCAGCGTAAAGTGACGATTATTGGTCACGTAATAATGTCATAACAGCGTGTTGCGCTTTTCGCTCTATTCTTTTTCAATGCTGATTGATTTTGTTTTATTAATCGTGTTAGTGTGAATTCCTGTACACGATTAGGATATTTTTCTTGTTACTAAGTGTACGAGATGAACATATCTGGTTTTTTATGTTTGTTTAATTAGGCTACCCAGGTCATGTTTGATCGGATCATAGTTTCCCTTTGATGTTTAACCTTGTATGATGCCAGAGGCTGTATTCGCCCGGAAAAGTGAGTTTAGGCCAGAATATTGTTTGGTGTAACGGTTAAATTACATAAAAACATTATACTTATGTTATACTTCAACTCATAACTGAAACACTGATGTTTAGTATGTGTAGCCTACTGTAATTTCTTGGTAGTATTTTTCTATATAACAAGAATTTTCCATATGCTTGATTCAAGCGTAAATAACCAAAATAACTTTTAACTTCATGTTTTTCTGAAATTTGGACAAAGTTCTATCAATGTTGTTTACCTTTTGTTTAAAGTTTTACCGAGTTTCCAAGAATGGTTTGATCTCTTAAGTAAAGATTTTAAACTGGAATTTCTTCTTGGTCTTCTTGAGTTATCATTGGAGCTAGTCCTTGGGAATACGGGGTGGTTGTCATGCAGCGAAGGGTCTTAATCATTGGAATACAGTAAAACTTTTGCAGAGAGAACGACTCTACATGGTTGTTATTTGTCTAGTCTATGAAGAAGCTTAAAGATAGAAAATTCAATCATCATGTCAGAGGTTGAAAATGTCAAACAACGTCGCTCGATGGCAAAGCAAAATGTGACTGTCAGTGCCAAAAGATTTAATTGTTCAGTGAACCGTGGGACTGATAGTGATGTATTGACAGCTCTCATGACAGAGCTTGAGAAATCTTTCAATGATTTTTGCGTAATTGACGAAGAATTTGAAAATCTTGTCTCAACTGAAGAATTTAGTACTCACAGTAAAGTCAATGGACAAACAATCGAACAATATCGTAAAGTAGTAACTGATACATATGAAGAAGCTAAATCTGTATTTATTCGAAATCGAGACGCCCAATTAAAAGCAAGCTATAATGTTAAAGCTGTGCCTATGCAACAGAGATTTAAGCGAATGGTAAAAAAATTACAATCTCTACTAAATGGTCTCTCAGATGACCTGAACAGTTGTATAGCCGATAATCAGGTGTAGATAGACGCCGTATCTGAAATAGAGAAATTGTTAGACGAGGCTTATGCCTCTTTGAGTGAGTTGGAAATTATTCTTGGTCATGAAAATGTCTCAAATGAGCAAGCAGAACTTGACAATTTGTCTGATAACGTAAATTGTAAAAAAAGAGAAGTCAATTTATTCATTCGTAAATCTCAAAACCGAGTAGAATATAATCAGAATTTTGTTGGTACTCCTGGTATTAACCATATTAGTGTCACATTACATAATAGCCCATCTCCATTACATTACTCAGTAGGTAGACCATGTCCAGATAGTAGTAACCTTGCCCGTTTAGAACATATTGTGCACCTATGGACCAGGGCAACAATTTGCTGCACTCGCAGTACACGCCATTGTCAAATAATAGGAATCCTGTAAATGTTTCTGGTATTTATACTGCAAGTAGTAATGAGCGTTCATTGTACACAAATATGCCACATGTTACTTATTCTTCAATGGCTGAAGAATTATCAATGTATAATCAAATGCCTGCTTATGTCTATCCATCTAGTCCATTGCACATGCCATTGAATGTATCTAACCCAAGTGTTGTAAACACTGTTAATTCTTTGCCTGGTTATCAACAATCCAC